>CM068552.1:39406332-40006332 GCA_035048495.1 Euptelea pleiosperma | reverse complement strand
TGAATTCCATCATATTTTTCAGTGATAAAACCAACGGCTAAAAATCATCAAACAAGCTGATTTTTGGTATAAATGTCTACTACGGGGTGGGCTAAACATCCATGCGGTCAGTGGGCCAAGATGGCAGCAGTGAGTAACAACTTAAATTTTTGAAAAGATCTCAGGTATACCTTGTTATATCACGACCCGGTTGGAAAAACTTGGAGACCCTTCGGTCATGAGTCTCATGACGCCTCAGCTGCCATGTGTAAACACCCATCCAGGCAGGAAGTCCGGAGTGTCGTCCCAGAAAACCTTCCTAAGGAGCAAAATATAAGTTCTATAACCGGTCCGTCCGTCCGTCCGTCCGTCCGCCCGCCAGTTCTCACTTCGCCTTTTTTTTTTTGTGGTTCCATTTTCTCGTTTACCGCCGTCGTCCTTTTATCTATTTCCATTGAAGAGTAAGAAAGAGTAGCAGTGCAGCAAAACCCTTTTCGCTCCAAAATTTGAAGATGAGCAGAAGAAACCCTAGTCTATTCTACACGCCCCCTCCCTCTTTCTTTCCGCTAGAACAATTAAGCAAACCCTAATCTCTCTCTGGTTCTCACTCCTCTTCTCCTCCAGGACAAAATCTCTTCTGCAAAACCGCTATTAAAGCTCTGAGATCTCTCTTTCCTATATACATTTCTCTCTCACCCTCTCTCTCTCTTTTCATTTTTTTTCCCGGGGAATGGAAGGAGCTTCGGGACCTCATAATCCTCGAACTGTGGAAGAAGTTTACCGGGATTTCAAAGGCAGACGCGCTGGCATGATCAAAGCTCTCACTACTGGTTCGTTTGCTTTCCAAGCTTCTCTAATCCTCCTTTCTTTTGTCTCTCTTTTCTTTTCCCGAAATTTTGACGTTTACGTGGTGTTTTTGTTGTTATTGCAGAAGTTGAGAAGTTTTATCAACAATGTGATCCCGGTGAGCTCTTTTTCTGGTCCCCAGTGACCATTAGGATTTTCTGAGAGAAAGAAAGAAAGAAAGAATTCCATTGCGTCGATTTTCTTCATTCTACTCTGTCGATGTTTTTTTTTAGTTAAATTTATCAGAAGCGGTAAAATATCCGATAATTGAATTCTTTGGTTCTCTGGTCTTCACTGTTTTCTTTTATTCAACCACTCTCTCCACAATTCTAAATACTGGGAATTACTATTTCCAGAGCACATTTTGCTTCTTCCAGAGTACCAATGTTTTTTCATTGTATTGGATGAAACAAATTCTGCTCTGGAAGAAGTAAAATGTTTACCTATAAAAAAAAAGGGGTGTACGGAGTATCGACTCATTGCTCTTGGTAACATCAAATATTCGCTATTTTATTCTTAACATCATCATTGTTTCTTTAATTTTAATCAATTCTACTAATGTTTTCCTTTTGGGATATTTGAAATTGGCATTCTATACCGGCAGACATTGCTTTTTTCAATGATCTCCAATTTATAGTCTTAGGTTCTTGCCAAGAACTATTATTTCAATTGTAATCATCACAGATCATTTGTACAGGGTTGCCATCTTTAAGGTATCATTTCTTTTCTTTAGAGTCCTATGCCATTGCATGTACTCAATCTTCATGCCGATGTTTTAAGAATTAAAATTCTTCTGAAATTATTTAGTTTATCGTGGAGAGATTTTTTTTTAGTGGTATTGATGAATCTATTGGTGAAGAATGGTTCTTGCTGTGTCTGAAAACTACAATGGTGTGCTTTCAGAGAAGGAGAACTTGTGTCTGTATGGCCTTCCAAATGAAACATGGGAAGTTAACCTGCCTGCTGAGGAGGTACCTCCTGAGCTCCCTGAGCCAGCACTGGGAATAAATTTTGCTAGGGACGGGATGCAAGAAAGGGAGTGGTTAGCACTAGTTGCTGTTCACAGCGATGCGTGGTTACTTGCTGTTGCATTCTATTTTGGTGCACGCTTTGGCTTTGACAAGAATGACAGGTGATTTTTGTTGTTAGAGGCTTACTGCCCACTTTTATGCCATCACATCCCTCTAGTTCTTATTTTTTCTCGAGCATCGAATATTAATTACTATTTGATCCCTGATTATATATGGATGGCGAATTTCAAGATCTTAAATCTCTGGTCAGGGTCTGTGTTTGTCATCAAGCCTTGCCATTCTGTCTTGTATTGAGTGCCGATTATCTTGGTGAATCAATTAGTGATTTCAATTGTTTTGTGAGTAACTATTTTGCAATCAATATATCCGTACTCCATGAATCCCTGACTATTTCAGTGTCAAAGGGCGAGTTCCTTTCTTGTCTTTGACTCTCAGATGTGTGTCCTGTTTTGTGCATTAAGATAGTGTACAGCTTCGAGAGGAAGCTTGTTGTGCCTGTAAAGAGTGGAACATGTATTCACAGTTGAGAATTTATCCTTCGATCATATTGTGCTGGTCATTATTTGTTAGATTATACTTAAAACTATTACTAACCTCTGTTAAGATATCAATAGCATTCCAGTTATTATTATACAAATCCTTGGCATGCTGCTGCTCTTGAGAATAGTCTGAGGCTATCAGGGGTAATCAACATGAGGGGGATGTGGAGTAGGTATCGTGCTTGTACGGCAAATGGCGGATCGGAAAATATCGGTGGCAGTTGAAGCTAAACTGTTTGAGTTTTCGGCAGTTAGGAAGGGTGGTATTGTCTTTCTCCGTTTACGTGAAGAAGGGAGACGATGGACGGAGGAAGCCGACATCCCAAGCGACATTTGGTGTTGGTTGATTGAGGTGTTACAGGAAGGCATCAAGGGCAAGTCTGGTCGTCCTTTTTGGCGGAGAAAGGTTGTGAAGGGATGCAATTACATTGCAGAAGAGAAGCACAACGGAGGGGGGAGTTTCATCCGGCTTTCCGAGCCTGGTTGGCCGGAACAAAGTTTTTTGCATTCCGAGGGGAGTTGATGGTTCAGGTTGGGCGAAGTTGGCTAATGGGTTATCATCGCTGAGGGAGGAACAGGAGCTAAGGCGAGCTAATGAGGAGGAAGTCCCAATCCTGCGAAGGCGAGGCGGTCGTTATGGGACGCAAGGACCTAACATCACCAACAAGAATTACGAGTAGAGTCGAGGGGCATGCTGCTACGGGTCCTCATGCATCAAATAGGTGGAACCACGCCTTGGTGTGTGAATCGTCGGAAGAAGACACGGTGTGGGAGGACATTTCAATGGCACTTTCCTTCATATCTAATACTAAATTAATCATTTATCTCATCCCTTGTGGCTCAAGGCAGCGGCTCTTCTTCATAGATTGTCCGTTAGCCCTCAAGTTCTTGACGAAGCTGATCTTTATTCTAGTAGGGTCTGCGATTATTTATATCAGCAAATGGTGGCCGTCGTTTAATGCTGAACAAATCTCCAAGAGCCAATCTCCAGTGTGGATTCGCATAGGTAGGCTCCCATTCCATTTATGGACTCGTCAAACCTTTTGATAGGATTGGAAGAATGGCGGGGGGTCTTTTGGAGATCGCCAAAGAATCCCTATCAGGCCTAGACTTCAGTGAAGCTCGGATCTTGGTGAGCGGACAAATGGAGGTGATTCCCAATTTGATCTCAGTTGAAGACAGGGGTAGGGTGTACCTAGTTCGACTGGAGGTTATTAAAGAAGAATCAATGACATTACAAGCTGGAGAAAGGAAGAGTAGGGCCCTAGACTGTAAGGGATCCTTGCTGGGAGGTGAGACGAACAGGTTTAAGCCGATTCAGGGAGGTGACAACGATCGGAATACCCAGTCGATGGAGTTGAACAGAAGGCTGCAGATGCAGGGCGATGCATCGTTGGTAGAGGCGAGCTTCGTTGCAGAGAAGCCAATGGAGACTAATAGGATCGTGGCATGTCCTTATGGGAAGGAGAGGGGAGGTCGGGAGAGAGGGTATCGTGGCATCTTATTGGGAGGATAACCTTTCCAGCTCACATTGGCACGATAAAGCCTATTCAAATTTCGAATTTGGCTAGAGCGATCTGACATCCGTGGGCGGGAACACCAACAAAGCCAACACGTGGCAAGGGGACAGTCTTATCAAACGGACTGATGTGACGAAGCACCGGCTTTAAGATCTAGAGTAGGGCTTGTAGTTGGGCCTTATCCAAGTCCATATTTGGTAGATTCAAACGGGCTTTGGGGAGGCACATTTACCAGGGGATTTTGGGTTGGCCCAGCGACAATATGTTTAAACATTATAATTCCCTTTAACCATTCTCTATTCGACAACCTGAAAGGTCAATTGAGAGATTCTACTCCCAAATCCCTTCATTCCATCTCAATCATAGATCAGGAAATTTCGAGACCTCCAGGTAGTGAGCAAGGTCGAAATATCGAGGGAGGCGATCTAGGTAAGAAATTTCCCATTATGCCAGCCTCATGCTCCTCTCCTCCCACTCCCCCCTCTTCTCTATATCCTTGTCAACAAGAACCGAGCGAGGCTAGGGAGAAGTATGCAATTGGAGTGCAGGAATCTACCGCTATCACAAGGGAAAACGAATCTTTGGAGAGTGTCGGTCCTGGGGGCAGGAACAAGGACCACCCCTCGACTACGGCCTGTGAATCTAAGAACGAAGCTGGAGCTATGGAGGTTTATGGATGAGAATAGGAAGAAACTGATTTGGTATGTCAATTTGAGGAGACGTGTTTGGCGATCGGTCCATCAGGTATTGTTGGTAAATCCAGGGAGGATGAAGGGAACACATAATTTGTTCTTAGGACTAAGACGAAGGAGCTCTTGCAAGGGGTGGGTCCATCGAAGTTCCTCTTCATCGAGAGAAAGCGAGAGGAGATGCCAGAATCCCATGCGGTGGTTCAACCAGTTGAAGATGTGAGTGTGGATTGGCTTAAGCACGATATCATGACATTGGCTATATCACTCGGCCTCTCATTAGAGGGCCACGAAGAGGAAGTTAGGCAGTTACTGTCATCTATCTTGGGTTACACTATAGATACACATTGTACCCCTAGAAGTGAAGCACTGATGAGTGAAGTTAGGGACAAGCAAACTCAACAGGGGATGGTGGTCAGAGTTGAAGAAAATAGTATCTCTGAGAAGACTCAAAGAGAAGGCCAGGAAAGTAAAGGGGAAGGAACAGGGGAAGGGATTCTAACTTTGGCTTCGAACCAGAAGGAAAGAACAACCAAGATACCAAGGGAGATTCAACAGTTGGCTTGTCCGTTCAACTTAGGGGAATTGGTGGTCTATGGTAGTCGGGGAAGAGGGAGGAAAACCACAGATTATAAATGAAGCTTAAAGTTCTTTCTTGGAATGTTCGAGGTTTGGGCAGTAGGGAGAGAAGAATGATGGTTAAAAGTATGTCGCATAGATGGGGAGCTTCAGTGGTGATGATTCAGGAACAAAAGTTGAAAAAGTGGAGCTAGCTCTGATTAGGGAGCTTAGCGGCTTTAAAGATTGCGGATGGCAAGATCTCCCTGTAATTAGGACTGCGAGAGGGATTGTGATTATCTGGAACCACAATTGCCTAGAGGTGGACGATGCTTTAGTGGGAGCGTTCTCAGTATCGCTTAGATGCCGATATGCGGGTGAGCAGTTTCGTTGGGTGCTGATAGCCGTTTATGGACCTTCTGGTAATAGGTTCAGGGAGCAGTTTCGGGAGGAGTTGGATGATATTGCTGGTATCTGAGATGAACCTTGGTGCATTGGAACGGACTTTAATGTGTTACGGTCCAGACATGAGAAGAATGTGGGAGGTAGAACCAGCAACATTATGAAGGTTTTTGGGAAGTTTATTGATGGTCATTTCCTCATGGATCTACCTATGGGCGGTGGTAAGCTTACATGGACGAATAACCAAGATCAGCCCATCCTGTGTCGTTTGGATAGATTTCTAGTTTCAGCAGCCTGGGAAGATCATTTCTTTGGGGTTTCTCTCCTTGCTCTTCCTAAACCAGCCTCGGACCATGTTCCTCTGTTGCTAGATTGTGGGGGATTCCGATCTTGGCCCAGCCCCTTTCGGTTTGAAAATATGTGGTTGGGTAGTCCTCGTTTCAAAGATAGGGTGGAAGAGTGGTGGAAGTCAGTATCCTTCAATAGGAGATCGGGACCTAATTTCAGGCATGCTTAAAGTTCTTAAAGAAATGATTAAACAGTGGAACTGGGAGGAATTTGGGATAATAGACTTCCGCAAGGACATTGTGCTGAAAGAAATCAACGGCATGGATAGGGAGGAAGAGGCTCCCTTGTCTGAAGAGGATCAGATAAGGCGGGTAAATCTTAAGGCGGAATACCAGATGTTGGTAAAGATGGAGGAGATCAATTGAAAACAAAATCTAGAATCAGATGGTTGAAGGAGGGAGACAATAACACATTCTTTCACAAAACCGCAAATGCCCACAGAAGAAGTAATCATATTGCTAGGTCGCAGATCCGTGGTAGAATTTTGAACGAAGAAAAAAGTATTAGAAATGGTATTGTGGAGTTCTTGTCAAATTTGTATACAGGTTCTACTGTCCACAGATCTACTTTGGATTGGTTGCACTTTGAGCAAATCATTGATGAGGATAGGGAGAGATTGGAGGGGCCATTCATAGAGGTTCTGCAAGCTATTTCAGAGTTGGCTCCTATCAAGGCCCCCTAGCTTTTTTCAAGCAGTGTTGGGATATTATTGGGGCTGACTTTATGAGGGTTGTCCACGACTTTCATGAGAATGGATTCTTGGACCATACTTCAAATAGCACCTTTATAGCCATGATACGGAAGAGTCACGGGGCAGATGATATTGTAGACTTCAGGCCCATTATTATGGTCGGTTGTGTCTACAAAATTATAGCCAAGATGTTGGCCACGAGGCTGAAAGGGGTGTTACCTTCGATTATTTCTCCGGCCCAAGGAGCCTTTGTTTGTGGTCGTCAAATTCTGGATGGGGTCCTTATCACCAATGAGTGCATCGACCACATAATTAAAGTAGCGGAACCGGGGATTGTCTGTAAAATTGACATTGAAAAGGCCTACGACCATGTGGACTAGGGGTTCCTTGATTATATGTTGGGACAAATGGGGTTTGGCAGTAGGTGGAGATTATGGATTCAAAAATGCATATCGACGGCTTCGTTCTCGGTTTTGGTCAATGGGACCCCTGCCAATTACTTCAAGAGTACTAGGGGATTGAGACAAGGGGCCCGCTTTCCCCCTTCTTGTTCATCGTTGTGGTGGAGGCCTTGGGGAGCATGATATCGAGAGCTATCAGCATTGGTGCAATGAAAGGTTTTCGGATAGCAACGGATACCCCGATGATCTCTCACCTACAATTTGCAGACGATAGTCTTATCTTCATAGAGCCTTCAGTTGATCAGGTGAGATTTCTTAGAAGTCTCCTATGCTGTTCTGAAGTGGTCTCAGGCCTTCGGGTGAACTTGGCCAAAAGCAAGGTTTACGGAGTGGGGGTGGTAGATCACTTGGAAGTTCTGCCAGACACTCTCAATTGCTGTATTGATAGTTTGCCAACCACCTATTTGGGCATGCCCCTAGGGGCGCCCTACAGGTCTAAAGCCTTGTGGGAGCTAGTTATTGAGCGATTCAGGACTAGGTTGGCGTCTTGGAAAGCTGTAAGGGAGGCAAAGTGGTGTTAATTAAGAGTACGATGTCCAGCTTACCTGTATATTACATGTCCCTCTTCGTGGTTCCGAACAATGTGGTGAATGAGTTGGAGAAACTCATGCGAAACTTCTTGTGGCATGACAGGTTGGACAACTGCAAAATGCACTTGGTGAGGTGGGACTTGGTTTGCAAAGATGAGAAGAGAGGAGGATTGGGGATCAAGAGTCTCAAAGATATGAATCAAGCCCTCTTGGGAAAATGGCTTTGGAGGCTAGGGGAGGAGGGGTCTATGCAGTGGGCAATGGTTATTGTGAGTAGGTACGAGCTCTCATTTCGGGTGGGAGAGTTGTCAGACCAGCATCCCTTATGGTTGTAGCGTTTGGAGGGGAATTTTGAAGGTTGCCGGGGAGTTCAATCAAGGGATCCGATATAAAGCAGGAATGGGAAACATAATCAAGTTCAGGGAGGATACTTGGTGTGGAGAGAGCTCCTCTGTATTCTCTGTCAAATAGGAAGCATTGGTCCATCCAAGATTGCATTACCAGTAGGGGGAGGTGGTAGGATGGAATTTAGGCTTCAGGAGGAACCTGAATGATTGGGAAATGGATCTAACTTTCCGGCGTTCTTGGTTTGGAAAAGGAGAATCCCCTCCAAAGTAGCTTTCTTTGTGTGGGTCACATCTTTGGACAAGATTTTAACCGTAGATCATCTGATCTCTAGAGGTCTCATTGTGATTGACTACTGTTGTATGTGCAAGCATAGTGGAGAGACTGTTATCCACTTGTTGATGCACTGTGATGTGGCGTGGGAGGTGTGGTCAACTTTCATCAAAGAGATGGGGATGCGTTGGGCGATGCCGGGCTCTATTTTGGATCTTCTTTCGAGCTGGAACCTTCCTATTTTATCTAACAGGGGACAAATTCTTTGGAATTTAGTCCCTTTTGCGATTTGGTGGGGGTTATGGAAAGAAAGAAATAGGAGGGTCTTCGAAGGCAAGAATGAAGAGTTGGCTTCCATTGTGCTCAACATCAAGGGTCTTATTTTCCTATGGTCCAAAATGTTTTCCGTCTGTAGAGCGCTCTTTTTTGAGGATTTTGTCTTTAGATGGGATCTTCTCTATCGTAAGGACGGTTGATTATATAGGCCCTTTGGCTCCCTTTGTTTGCCTTTTAGCTTGGTGCAGGTCACCTCGACCTCACAAGCTGAGCTGTTTGTACCCTATGTTTGTTGTTATCAATAAAATTTTCACTTATAAAAAAAAAAGTCATTATTATTTTTTCCAATGGTTTTGTTGACTTCCTAGCTAGAAATGGTTTGCATAAAGATTTTTTTTATCCTTTGAATTCTTAGTACATATCTTGTGGTTGGTAATTGAAAAAAAAAAGTAAACTTGTAAAATACATGTGTTGTGGTTGTCAACTTTGTTCAATTTCTTATTCTTCAATAACTTCGTGGCACCTCTAAGCGTTGTTCTGTCTATGTTGAGGAAAAAACTTATATATTAGAACTTGAGAAGTATGGTTTTTCTCCCAAGAAAGTCATGTTTCTTCGATGTCAAACTAGTAAGCAGTAGTCGATCTTTAGAGGGTAGACTACCCGCTAGGAGGGCTTTCAATGTAACATATTTCAATCCACCTTAACCAATGATGTAACATGCTTTGGTCAGCCTAAACTGACTTTTGTTGGCGTTGGTCAGCCTAACTGACTTCTTAACTGCCAAAAAAGAAAAAAGAGGACACTAGTAAAGGGTTGTTGATTTAAATATAACAATTATGTTGAGTAGCTATGTTCTATGGAGGAATCTATTATGCTATTACACTTAGGTTTAGCCAACTAGACTTGCTATTTTATTCAAGGCTATCCACTTAAGGTTGCAATGATAATTGATTCGGTGGAGACATATCACAATTCGCAGATGGCTATTGAAACTAGAAAAGCTCTAGATAAATCATATAACTTGGAAACCGCTTTCAAACTTTACACAGGCAAATTAGATAGAGCGACTTTTGATGCAAAAAAGTCATCCTTATGGCTTTATGAAAGCTACAAGAGGGGGAGGGAAGGTAGGGAGTAGGGAGTTTCGAAAGGAATGATTCGTTAGTGAACACTTCAGCATGAGATTCTTTTATCTCAGTAAAGTGAAGTCCCATTCTTGCTTTGAAAGGCGTCCAAAGGGAGGATTAGGCTTGGTTTGTCCAAACAAAGGAGTCTCCGTACAAAGTGACAAAGCGATGATACTCTGAATGGAGAATGATCTTATGTGTACTCAAATTAAACAAGTGATTGATAGAAGCAGGCTCTTCTTGGTAGGAAACTAGCTCCTCATTGCTAGCTTGGAATGGCGGATGTTGAGGCATGTGAAGATCTGCTTGGTTTGCTAGGATGCTGAGATTGAGAGGAAGGTTGGTTGTTTTAGAAGCAATACATACCACAAGAAAGCATTAGATGAGTGTTAATGGTTCATCATTAACTTCATTGTGCAATGGTTTACATTGGTCATGCTGGTGTTCGATCGGTTCCAAGGTATGGCTACTTCGTCCCAGCACCCTATGTGTGCATGATTGAAATGGCTTGCTAACTAATCTTCAAGACTTTTTGGAACTAGGTTATAAAAAAAGGATTTTTGAAACTATTGGGGCATGGTAGTTGACATCGTGCTTCATGAGATACCGCGATGCTTGGCTCACTAGAAGGTTTTTAGTGGTGTTGTTGAGTTATTTGAATAGAAGCTGAGCTTCTTTGAAGGCAATCATTTTTAGATGAGTACTACACTGGAGGAACACTGCAAGTCAACAATGGTGTAGTCTAATCTTGTCTTTTCATGTGGTTATATCTTTCTGTGTCGAAGAACATCTAGTGCCTAAATTTTTTAGTTTTCGTTTATTGATTAGCTTTACAAGGAGCCTGGGAATACCAATCCAGATAAGAATTAGTGAATTATGGCCGAAATACAAATAGATTGCACATCAATGGCGAGAATGGTGTTTTGATTTGTTTATTTTTTAAGGTTGAAAAGGAAATTCTAAAAAGTCTAAGGGAGTTAAGTTAGAGTTGTTTTTAGGTAGGGTTTGATTTAATTAGGGGTAGAAGAATTGTCTATTTGTCTTTCGTTTTTAAGTTTAATTGGAAGAAGTTTAAAACTTAGATCTCGATATCGGCATTAGTTTCAGTCCTAATCGAAATCTAAAACTGAATTGTTTAGTGTTCAAGGCGCGAAAGATTATGCAATCCGAACAAGAATTTAGTGAGTTATGGTCAAAATATGGTGCATTTGTATGGTGGGATTACAAGTTTTGATTGAGTTACTCTCTCCGAGGTTGAAATAAAAGATTTAGCAAGTTTGTAGTCCTTAGGTTGGAGTTGTTTCTTAGTAGAGTTTGGATTTTAGTAGGGGTAGAATAGTCATTTCCTTTTAAGTGTGTAAACAGATAAATGAGATCTTGAACTCGGAAAAGATAGTCGATTCTCTTTATTGATGGTAATCACTTCAGAACACAAAGCAACATAGCTAGAAGCAATATTAAAGAGGAATCCGTGGTATCCGAGTCCAAAGTTTTGCGAACCGAACTGTTGTAGAGACCACAAAGAAGGAAGATGAAGAGGGAAGGCTGAGAGGAAAGGAACAGGTTTGAAGATTAGGATAACACATTAGCTATGGCACTCTTCCCTTTTCCCTCAACCCCCTCCTCTATTTATAGTGGAGAGTTGAAGGCTAAGAGGGCACGATTGTAATAAATTTGGCAATTCTCATCGTGCGTCTGTATCGTGCCAAGTGGATCAGAGGTGGAGCCGTCGTATTTGATTACGACCCATTGATCGAACACGTGGCATGTTACGGTGTCTCCATGCTGCCCAAATGGCAGTCGATCAAGCGAGTATCTCGTTTCCACGTGTTTCGGTAGTTTTGCGAACAAGATTGCCTCTAATCAACCTCTCATACCTTTGCCCCGCCAATCCTACGATTTATCTTTGACCCCTATGCTAGTGCACAACACTAGCTAGCATAGTAGAAAATGGAATCCCTATCAGCGGGCACATGACCCTTTGATCTCGTAAGACTATCGTCTTAGCGCCATATACAAGTACCAAATGGGCACTTTGTGGGTGTAAGACATCAATATACAGCATTGTTTGACGTGTGGTTGTTGTCTAATAGATAAGTTGCACGGGTCGTCGTCTGACGTGCGGATGCCGTCTGATAGATAAGTTGCACAGGTCACCGTCTGACATGTGGGAGCCGTTTGATAGATAAGCTGCACAGGTCACTGCCCGACTTGCAGGTGACATCTGATAGATAAGTTGTACATGTCACCGTTTGACGTGCGGGTGCTGTCTGATCTTTTTTTGGGATATCTAAAAAGTGCAATTGGTTCAATATGATGATGTCTCAATCTGGATCGCCATATCTCCTTATTGGCCTTTGGCCCCGTAGTTTAGTATCCTCATGGCATCAGAAGTAGTAAAGCACTCCTTCCATTATTGTGAAGTCACTTCCAACAAGGCATGCATGAGAATGTGAATGAAAGGTGGAGGAAATGGTTATGACCGTCACTGCCCCTCCCATTGCCCATACCTTCCTTACTGCCTATCATTGGCAACGGCTTTCCCTGCACCATCCAAATCGGTGCATTTTGTATAAGGCTCAAGGGGAGGGAATCAATCATCTCTATGTCCATTGTGACTTCACATGGGAGGTGTGGGGCTTATTCTTGTCTTTATTCGGCATGTCGTGGGTTCTTCCTAATGACCTAGAGGACATCTTTGCCCTCGTGGTCGAGTGGACCTTTTGGAGTGAAAGGAAATTTTCTTTGGAAATTTTTTTCCATTTGTTATATGTTGGGGGATTTGGAAAGAACAGAACAGAAGTATCTTGAAGGTTGCCCTTATCAGAGGTGTGCAAATATATTGGTCGGCTGATGATCAATTGTGTCTTGTTTTATTAGATTTTTGGGACGTCAAATTTGAAGATTTTATTTGTACTTCGAATATTATCATCTTTGGGGATTGGGTTTATTTTATCCTTGTTGGCTAATCTGTTTTCCTTCTTTTGTTGTTTCTTGTTGCTTTGGGTGCATCTTCCCTTGACTAATGATGTGTACCATTGGAGTGCTATAGGCTCCGCGTGCTCTCATTCAGTTTGGTGCCGATGAAAGGCTTAGCACCGCAATATGCCATTAAATGCGCTATTGGGTCTCCTATGCCATCATATTTTGAAAGATCTGGCATTTTGAATTTCTCTAGCAACCGAGCATCAAGAAAAAGGACAAAGGTTGGATCATCTAGGTATTGTTAGATAACTTGTGATTTTGTTCAATGGGGAAGGCACACGGTTTGCTTCCAAGTAGTCCGAATAGCAGATCTAGAGCATATTTGCGCATCCTCAAGGGAGTAGATGTCCAGTGAACCCATCAGATTCCAGGCCAAAGTCATCGTGAATTTGACCACAAATAAGTTGATCTACTTCCCTGACTCGAATCTGATTCATGTCTTTGTCGGAGTTTAGGATGCGCTTCATGTTAGGTCGGTCGTGTCGGCGGGACAGCGAGTCAAGATCCGATTCGTCAATTGACGAATCCATGCCAAGGCCTCGGCCAGGGGCAGACTTAAGGTATCTCAAAATCGTGTGTGTTGCCTCTAAAGGAATCTCCCTGGGTGAATGCATGTACTGGCTAATAACGCTAACTGCATGGGCAATGTCTGGTCGAGTCAAGGAGAGATAGATCAACCTCCCAACCAGTCTCTGAAAACCTCTCACATCCTATAGAGGCTCACTACTCGAGTTGGCCAACTTGTGGGTCTACTCTATGGGAGTCTCCACTAGTTTGGTTCCCAGCTTGCCAGAGTCTTTCAATAGATTTTGGACATACTTCCTTTGTGAGATGAAGATCCATTGGCTGGATCTTGCAACGTCTATGCCTAGAAAGTACTTGAAGGACTCCAGATCTTTCGTCTCAAGCTCTCCTATTAGGTGACTCTTCAGCTTAGTCACTTCTTCTGCATCATTCCCTGTCAGAATGATGCCATCAACATAGACGATGAGGGCAGTGGTGCTCTTCCCTCTGTGCTTCACAAATAGGGTGTGATCTATTTTGCTTTGAGTGTAACACAGCTTCTTCACTGCTAGAGTGAACCTCTCAAACCAAGCTCTTGGAGATTGCTTAAGCCCATAGAAGGCTTTCCTCAGTCGACACACCTTGTTGCTATCCCTTGGTGGGGTGAATCCAAGAGGGGGCAACATGTAAACTTTTTCATGCAGATCACCATGAAGAAATGCATTCTTCACATCCACCTGATGCAAAGGTCATGCTTGGTTTGCTGCCAGGGACAACAACACCTTGATGATGTTAGCCGTATGGCCTGATGACGTCGACAATAGTCAGATTGCCTCTGGTTCCTCTTCCGATGTACTCCAGCGGCTGGTGTAGATGGTGGTTGGCTTTGATACCAAGTTGAAATGTAGATTCTAGGGTTAAGGTTAGGTTAGATTTGAGAGAGAAGAGAAGGATGTCATGTATCTAGTACATGACTCCATAAATCTTATTTATATAAAAGAGAAATTACAAAAGACAATTATACCCCTCACAACAAGGGATATTTACAGAACAACTAAAATACGTATAAAATATGTATCTGATAACAACCACTGGATAGCAAAGCCAGTTGGGAGATATGGATTCATTGATCCCATATGTTGACAAAGTTGAAGAGTATTGAGAGGCGAAGTTTACAAGGGCGTTGACAAATCAAATGAGGGAGCCTGCCATGTCATGTTGATCCCTAGTTAGCAAATTTGCCTTTTGCACATATTTGACAATTTTTTGAGAAAATGTATAATTCGGCCTTGTTAATCAAAGATTCAGTAAAATACACCTATTTTATTTCTAAATGTCTAATACCGCATATTTTACATTTTTTGCATAATATGTGTAAAAAAACAATAATAGGTAGTGGATTAAAAGTTGAAAAAAAATCAATTTTACTGTTAACTTCTCTTTTTTTTTTTTTATAAGTAAAAAGATTCATTGAAGACGGGGGAGAACGCCAAAGAGAACTACAAGGACCTCCAGAAAAGGACCTCACAAAAAAGAAACTATACAGGACAAGTGGGAGCAGATCCACCTAACATCTCTTCCCATCTAAAAACAAAAGAGTCAAAAAAACAACCACTAAACTCTGAAGATAGAGAGGACCAAAGATACTAATATGCTTTAACCCTCAACAAGACTTTAGGGACATCTTCTTTGTTCCCTTCAAAGATGCAGTAATTCCTCTTTCTAAATAGCCCACATGACTGCAAATGGAAGGATACGCGAAAGATATCTACCTCTTCCTCTGAAGACCTCCATAGAGGTTCATTGGACTAGGATGCTCACCTGCTCTTTCACCACAAAATCAATCCCAAAAAGAGTGAAGAAGGCTTGCCAAATAGCGTAGGAGGAGCAGCAATGAATCATCAAGTGATCAACCGTCTCTTCACTGGACTTTCACAAAGAGCACTTGAGTCAACATTTTATAGGGTTAGAAATTTTAGAATGGGCGGATTTTTTGTGCAGATGATCTCCATGGCGAGGAGGATGATGGAGATCGTCCTCACCAAAATCAGCACTTGACTCATCTCTGTGTGTGCCCCACAGTTGTGTGTGATTTAGTGTGTCAACCTCAATTTTAAGCAAAACTGTATTAAACAGGAATGTATCCATCATCGGCGTTTTGGTGTCCTCTGGGTTTTTCTTCATTTTTTTTGGATGTCAAAACTGAGCTATTTTCTCCACGTCGTACTTTTGCCATGTGCCAAATTTCTAACTGTGTGGTCCAGCGACATGTCACGTGGCCCAGGACCCATTATTTGTAGGGTAATAATCTCTTGAGTCATTGTACTCATACGCTTCATGTATGAGACAATTGGTGTAGGTCTGGCTCAATGGTATCTTTTTAAACATCCAGTATGACTGGCCTTGGATTTTGATGTTTCCTTCTGTCAATGGGCCTTGAGAGAGTTAAGTAGGTAAGGTGAGCAAGCACAAGGTCTAATCTAGCTTGTACTTTTATTTGCTTTTGTAAAAGCACTCTTTCTTTTTAGCTTGCTTTTAGTGGCCTTTGCTTCTTTCCGTTGTCTTGTTTTGCTCAATAGATTGGAGTCCCTTTTGTTGGTGTATTGTTGCTTGGGCCCTGTAGGCTTACTTGTTGACCATTACGACTAGCAAGTGCTGCATTTTAACCTTGGGAAAAGATTTGGATGGCGATATATTACTGGAAGCTTTAAGGAGCTGCTTGGATAGTGGGTCTGCAATACAACTCATGCAAAAGCTCAATGCTGGCCAATTAAAGTAGAAAGCTGGCCTGATTTTCGAGCGAAAAAGATGGAAAAGAAATGAAGAAGCCGGCCCACAGTGGTTACTAGCTGCATTTCTGGCAGCAAATTCTGTCCTGCAAATTCACAGCCAAACATGCATTCCCTAACAGCTGTTTTTATGCTTTTGATTCACAGGAAGTTGGTTGTATTGGGGTTCCTTACAGTCATCCTTGTTGGTGTGCATTAACCTATGATCCTTCTCTTTCTCAATGAGTATATTATCATAAAAAACATACAAAAGCACATGTATATGCACAAGTGTATCTATGTTCGGACACAAACATGCATGCTAGTGCCAATGTAGGGAGTCTAGGGACTAGGGATTGCATGGAGTTGTTACATTGTTTCTCTCATGATGAGTGTTGGATTTGCTCAAACATTTTTTTTTGGATGCTGTTGTGGTGCTGGCTAGTTCTCCATTCAGATTTTGGGTGCTGGGTACTGCTTCATTCAGATTTACTTGAACATTGGCGTTGGGTATCCCTTCCCCTGTATTTTAGATGGGACAGTTATGGATGAACTGTGATCCATATTAGAACAGTTACTTTGTTCTAGTTCTGTAGTATAATATATAAAATAAGTACTTGATACATGATTTCAAATATTTAGAGATTAGAACCAATTCCTAAAAAAGGTCTTTGATACCCTAGGTGATGTTGTTTCGGTTTGAGTTATGACTACAGGAAGAGGCTCTTCCAGATGATGAATGATCTTCCAACTATATTTGAAGTTGTGACTGGGATTGCGAAGAAGCAACCAAGAGAGAAATTGGCAGCCACCCCCAACAGCAGCAGCAAAAGCAAATCAAGTGCGAAGATGGTAAAATCCATTTTCCTTTAGATTTTAAACGTGAATTCTTTATTTAATGCCTCAGGTGCCTCATTCTTTTTGCTTCTTTGGCTTTTCAGCCACCGCGTCAGTCTGAATCCCAGACAAAGGGATCGAAGATGCCACCCCCAAAAGACGAGGATGAGAGTGGGGAAGAAGAGGACGATGAACAGGGGGCCACACTTTGCGGAGCCTGTGGGGATAACTATGCCAACGATGAGTTCTGGATCTGCTGCGATGTGTGCGAGAGATGGTTTCATGGCAAGTGTGTAAAGATCACACCTGCAAGGGCAGAGCACATCAAGCAGTACAAGTGCCCAGCCTGCAGCAACAAGAGGGCAAGAGTCTAAAAGGATAGGTTTGGAAGTTCAGAGATGCATATAACCATAGGTTCAGAATTTCAGGGGACCTTTTGAAAGCAGCAGGCAAGTCAGTTGCTCATAGAAATTAATGAATGAATTGGCGGTTCGTGTACCATTGGGATTTAAGTTTTGAGACTTTCTTTTGTTCCTGTTTTGGTCCAATATTTTTAGGAATTGCGTTGGTGTTTGTTAGTGCTGACAGTGACTAGATTGAAGATCTTTAATAGGTTCTTCATACTTTCTTCAGGGCTCTCTCTTGATACATATTTCACATCTACTATGTTTACTTTGTCCGTGGTTTCTGCATCATTTCTACTGGATCAACCTCGGCAATGCAGCCTTAAATTGTAGGTTTTGATAGGTATAGCAGGCCTTTTCTTCACCTTGTTTGATGCAGCGGATACGACGGTGTTTTAAGTGTTTGGTTGTGATGGGTCTCCACATGGGCAGTGAAGAGAAATCTCCCCCTCAACTTTGCTTGCCAACTACCCTCCCGAAAAAGAATGGTTTATTAGTGAAACGCCACTGATACATCTTCTATTTAGTGAACCCTCCTTGGGTTTTCATTCTTTTGATCTTTCCTTCTTTTGACTGTTTTTTACCATCATTGATTGAGTCAAGCATTTTTTTTACCTGGATTAATGTTCTGACTCAGTCAATGACTGTAAAAAAAAAGTCAAAAAGGGCAAGACCAAAAGAATTGAAACTCAGGATGGTATCACTAATATAAAAGATTTATCAAGGTGGTATTACAAAAAAAATCCCAAAAAGAAATTGCTAGTCAGTTGCCACCAACTCTTGCCACAATCGAGCATAATGGTCCTCGATTAAAAAAAATTTAAGACCCCAAAATGCCCAATCACTACATTAATAGAATGGCAAAGGTAAATGTCATGTACACTACCCAAAAAAAAGGGTGGTATTATTTGCACACCATTTCCATAATGGCACACACCTTTTGGTGTGGAATGGTGTGTGCAAATAACTTGCACAGGGAAAAAAAAACCCACACAGAAGAAGAAAAAAGGAGGCCTGCCGTCACTGGCACTGCCAGGTACATCTCTCTCTCTCTCTCTCTCGGCAGCCCAGAACCAAGAGAGGGGAAGACTTGGGTGGCGGGCCTCCTCCTCTCTCCCTCTCGGTTTTGATGGTGGCGGTGGTGGCATGGTGGTGAAGAAGAGGACGGTGGTGGTGGTTCCTCTTCTTCATCGGTGTAGGGTTTTTTTTGTATGTGTGTGTGTGTCATTACAAAACAGGTATGTGCAATTAACGCCACCCAAAAAGAAAAGAAAAAGGTACCTGTTATGTCTACATTAACAGGAGAGAATGAGAGAAGAAGACGGAACACCCAACCCTTTTATTTAATGGAATATGATAAAATACAAAATATACTTTCTTTCCCTCCACCTCAATCAATCCATCAACTTTGAGCAGTAAAAGATATCATCCCATCCCTCTTCTCTATCTATTGAGATGATAATGGAACCTGATAGTCTCTCTCTCTCCCCCCAACATCACCAAGGCACCCCAACCTCTTTCAGCTTATATCAAACGGGCAAACGATGACAAAAGTAGGCATCTCACCAATAATCCTTGCATGAGCACTCCCCGTCCTTGAAACAGTGAAACCTGTTGTTATCCCGCACAACTATTTCCCTTCCCGTCAACTTGGAAATCATCTTAATAGCTGCATGGCAATCTCCACACACCCTAAGGTTCTTCACCACCCTAATCACTGCCCCTACTTTACTCACAACAAGTGCAAACCCAATTGCCAGCTTCTCGCTATGAGTCCCCACCATCTCCTCCTTCTCTTCCTCCTCTACGTCTCTCAACACACAGCTCTTATCTGCTACGTATCCAACACCCCTCATCTTCTTCCCCAGTTCTTTCAGGACCCTGTAAATCTCCTCAGAATGCTTGTGCGATTGGTCTCCGGCTATAAACCGATGTACTTTCCCGTCAAACTCCACCCAACTACACCCTGTTGTCTTCTTCACTCCCCTCGCTCTCATCATTTCTCTGACCCTCTCGACATCTTCCCACCTCCCTGCCAATGCATAGATGTTTGAAAGCAACACATAATTACCTGAATTCTCTGGTTCGAGCTCGAAGAGCTTGTATGCAGCGAGCTCCCCAAGTTCAACCCGCCTATGAATACGACTGGCATTCAGAAGAGCTCCATAGACTCCTGCATGCGGCTTAGTCGGCATTCCATCTATCAATCTCTTTGCTTCGTCCAGTTCACCCGCTCGACCTAACAGATCGACCATGCAGGCATAGTGATCAACTGCTGGAGTTCTGATCGACTTGAAAATCTGCATGCCGCCTTCTGATAATCCTGCGTGACTGCATGCAGTTAAGACACCAATAAACGTAATTCGGTCCGGTTCAATACTTTCATCTTTCATCTTCAACATCAATTCAATGGCCTCAGTTCCATGGCCATGAGCTGCGAACCCCGCGATCAATGAGTTGTAGGAAATTACATCCCTTGCTGGCATTCCTTGGAAAATACCCTTAGCATCTTCCATGCACCCGCATCTTGAGTACATGGAAATCAGAGAGTTATACCCTGAGATGCTCAATCTGATATCGTTTTCATTGATGTAGTTCATCACCCATTTACCCAATTCTAGAGCACCTAGATGTCCGCAGGCTGAGATGACACTTACCATCGTCACCTCATCCGGTTTCGAGTCTTTTGTCATTATCATTTCTTTAAAGAATTCAACTGCCTTAGCTGAATGTCCGTTTTGAGCATAACCCGCAATCATCGAGTTCCATGAGACAACATTCCTTTCGGGCATCTCATAGAAGAGCTTTCTTGCTGATATCAGATCACCATTCCTAGCGTATGCTGAGATCATTGCATTCCAAGAAACCGAATTTCGATATGCTCCCATCTCGTCGAAAATCCGTTGTGCAGTCGCAAGGTTCCCGCATTTTGCATACATGTCGAGGAGGGCTGTTTTGATAAAGCAATTCAGATGGATCTGCCTTCGATCAAGTGACCCCACAAGTGATTTGGCAAGGTCAGGATCACCGCGCGCTGAACATGATGAAATGATGGTAACCCACGTTGTTTCGTCGGGTTGAAGCCCAGTGTCCATCATCTGGTTGAATAATTCTAAAGCTTCTTCCACAAATCCGTTCTGTGCATAGCCAGAGAGCATAGCGTTCCATGAGACCACACTTCTCTCAGGCATGTTTTCAAAGAGTCTCCGTGCGTTCTCCAAATCGCCACACTTAGAATACCCACTAACCATCGCGGTCCAAGAGATGACATTCCTCTCAGGCATCAAATCAAAGAGCCGACAAGCTTCGTCTTCGTAGCTCCACTTCCAATAGCCAGAGACCATTGAATTCCAATCTGCAATTGTTCTCTCAGGCGTTTCGTCAAACAGTGATCGAGCGAGCTCAATTGGCCCAAACTTAGCGTACATATCCATGATGGCATTCCGAACATAGCGATCAGAGGCATGACCCAATTTCAAAACATGGGCATGGAAACAAACAGCCGGCTTGCCTGCCGATTTGATCAAGATGGGGTAGATGAAAGCATCGGGTTCCACATTGTAGTGAAGCCGCATTTGATAGAAGAGAGAGATGACATCTTGGTTGGCCCCTGATTGGGAGTAGAATTTGAGCATGGAGGTGAAGACATAGACGTTGGGATGGTGGGGAACTGAGTCGAAGAGGAGACGAGCGTAGGGCAATGGAGCGCGGACGTTCGTACATTGGCGGATGAGTAGGGCGATCCAGTAGTTGTGGTGATGGAGGGAGTTGTGGATGATCTGTGCATGGAGTTGTCTCAGCTCATTGAAATTGCTTATGGTGTTACGTGCTATGCTGCCCAAACCGCTAGACATTCATTCATGTGAAGCTTAGTTCCGTCAGTGAGGCATCCTTACTCAATACATACTACATAGCAAGGTTTAAAAGGGGCCGTTATAACGGTATACCGATTGGGGGCGTTACTGTTTTTTTTCCGATATAACGGATTGTAACGCTCAGGGGCAAAAACGGAAACAATGGTGCTGAAATTCAAAAAACAAAAATAACGGGAAAAACTGAAAATAACGGCCGTTTTTTCACAAATTTCCAAAAAATATCGTTATAACTGAAAATAACTGCCGTTATTTTTAAAAGTGTTTTTAATGGTACATAACGTAACAGGGTCCGAATACATTATAACAGCCGTTATTTTCATTATAATGGCCGTTTTTTAAACCATGCTACAGAGCATAGCATAGGGGAATTTTTGTTTGATAATTGCGATCTCGATGAGTGGCCCTTTGAGTGCAACGTAGCACATTTTGAACATTTTTATGTGGCCAACAACCACACAAAAGAAATTCATTCGTGCAAAATTCTCTCTAACACAACTAGGTTCGGTGGGGTGGGGTCGGGTCAGTTGAGTGCCGTCGGGTTCAAGCAAATGACAACTAACCAACTAAATTCCCTAGAAAATGACAACTAATAAAAACGGCTATGAAGGCCCCAAAATTCTTGGAAATGACAAGGATTTCTTTTTGTTCTAGTGCGACTCAACATGTGCAAAAGAATTACATAAAATGAATGTTGCTCTACAATGCGTTATCTTTGGTTCGAAGTCTTGGCCAATCTTGCTCCGAATCGGGCGATTGAGATCTATACCCACTGAGCCAACGATGGGGAGAGAGAGAGATGTTGAGATGGTGGCGGTAGAAGAAGAAGAAGATGATGGTGGGGCAGTGGTTGTGGCGGCGGCGGTGGTGGAGGTGCGGCTGTGGTGGTGGTGATGGTGAAGAAGAAGATGACGGTGGTGGTGGTGGGTTCCTCTTCTTCGTTCAAATTTTTTTTTTCTTTCTTTCTTCAACTTTGGGTACGTGTAGATAAGTTGTGGGTGTCACTCAAAAAATGGTGTGTGCAAATAAAGTCACATTTTATTTAAAGTGCCCAACTTACCTAGCATAAAAGAATAAGGGAGGGATAGAGCAAACAAGAACGGGTCTGGATCACACAGGCTTGGCCCGATCCAGTATATCTAGATCTGGATCGGCAACCAACGATTTGGTCAGATCCAGAACTAGGCTAAGCTTCGTAAACAATTAAGCCTTAGAAACTAGGCTACATGCAAATTTACTAGGCAAAGCCCGTCCCAAAGTGTGGTTGGGCCTTAAAGCCTATTGACTTGGCCTGACCCATTTGCAACCCTAACCCCACCTGCTGCTTATGCTAGTGGATGTAGAGCTCATTTCTGTGACTTGAAAAGTCATAAAAAAATTATGACTTTCACTTCCCCAACATAAATACACTTGACTTTCACTTTTAGAAATTTAAAGAATTATTTTCGACTTGGAAAGGAAAGGGTTTGGGTCGTCTAAGGAAAAGAATGTGGGCACTGATTCCTCTAGCAGTCCTTTGGGGTGAAGATAAAAGCCTTAAAGATGAGCAGTTTATGATGGAGCTTAAAGCTTTGGTGTACTTCTGGGATAAGATGTACGAGGAAGGGAAACGTATTTTTTTTCAAGGATATTATATTTAAATGGGCAAATCTAGTTAGTTGGGAGCAAGATTAGGGGAGGTGATGGGCAACTTATGTTGCTATTTTCTTCTTGTTGTATCTTATTTGATTTGTATTTTTTTAGTTCTCTGGTAAGCTTCCTTAGTCTCCAAGGCATTTTTCAATAAAGACGTTATACTTCTAAAAAAAGAAGTGGGGGAGCAACTTCTCGAGTCACAGAAAATGAACTCGAGGAAGTACAAACCATGGGGGTAAAATTGTTAAAAGCATTGGTGTAAGGGTGCTGTTTGGCATTGTAGATTTTTCGACTTATTTTTCAGGTTTTTGTGGTTTGCGGTTGGGTTAAAAAAAAGTCATTTTCGTGAGTACATTTTCTTGTCCTAAAAAACCCAAACCCGTATCCGAGCTATTAGGCCGGGTTAATGCAATCCTCATTTTGGGGGTCCGTAATGTTAAAGTGGAGGCCATTCTAGTAATTTTCGCGAATTTTTATAATTGCAGTAATGGGAAGAACACAAAAGAAGAAAGAAAATCGGTAATAGATACGGACTTCAAAACACAAAGGAAATCTCGGCGCGTTTGGAGGGAGTTTTGATTTTATTCTGTGAAGGGGCGCCATGTGCCAAGTGCCAACTACAGCCCTAAAAATTTCGCTGTAAATTAATCTGTCAGATCTCAAGATCCCCTCGTTCTTTCAGTCCTCTACTCCTCTCCCCATCCCCACCCCACCCCCCACCCCACCCTGTAGATTCTTATCTTAAATGCTGTTGTTTACCTACTTGTAAATTTGATTCACCCTCCCCTTCTTCATCTCTCTCTCTCCCTTTCTCCACTCCAAAACCAGTGAGTGTTGCAGGTATTTTTTTATCTGAATTTGAGATCTCTTTACTGTGCAATGGTTTTGTTGTTTATGATTTGCATGTCAAGCATTTTGCGAATTTTTTCTTTATTGATTGCAATACCCAGATCATGATTCTGGCAATTTATGCTCTAAAAAAATCTCTATTTTCATTTCCGATTTTTTTTTTTTAACAGTTTAGGTCTTCTTCATCTTATCGTTACTGCTTGTTGCTTCTTCCGAGTGTATACATATGGATGCCTAATTACGAAAAATCAGATCATATTTTTCTTTACATGTGCTAATATTCAGTGTTCCATTGGGAGCTAAGATGTTCTTTGTTGTTTCTATGTTGTCGAACTTCCATGAATTATTTGATGTGTCGTTACAAAACCCAGATTTATACTCGATAAATTATGCTCAAGATGATCCACATTGTCAACACTTTTTATTTTTAAGGCTGATAACTTCGATTTTGAGTTAATTTATCAATTCATTTCTGAAAAAAAACCCAGGAGGATCGAGATCTCTTCATCTGCTGCTGCTGATTTTTGTGATTCCACTTGATTTTTTTGGTATTTTGGTTGTAACAAGTGTGTTTGATTCAATCGTTTTTGCCTCCAAACTAAGAAGCCCATATCTTTTTTTTGGCTTATATTTTGACTTTTCATATGGGGTTGTATGGTTGATTTTGCTTTCTTTAGCCTTCTTTTTCTGTCGATCATAAAACCCAGATAATATTTGTTGTTTATTTCATTTGTTCTATTTGGCATTTGCTGGTTTTTTTTTAAACTATGATTTGTATTGTTGAAGTGCTTACTCAGCACCAGTCAGTTTTTTGCTCTTACCAAAAAGAAGTCAGTTTTTTTGCTTTATTATTGTTATTATTATTACGAATAATGCTGGCATTAGTTCTAGATTTCATGGTCTCGCTTTTAGAGTGAATTAACGTACACAACTGAGACACTTCATATCTTGTTTCTGACGATCTTACACATGCACACTCTCACACATAGACGTAATACATATCTATGTAATACGTATGTTCTGCAACATCAGGGAGTTATTACTTGTTTAGATATTCTTCTTAAATATTCTCAGGAGCACTCACTTTACTGAGATCACTGTTCCTTCTTCTCTTATTTGTTGTTTAATTGGTTATTATGTAGCTCAGTAATGTGCTTATGGGTGGGGTTGTTTTTCTCATTTATGTCTGGTGGCATTGCAGAATGAAGGCCCATCATCAGTTCAAGGTTTTCTGGTATCATGAGTCAGAGAACTAGACTTCATTCTTACTGTAGAGAAAGACCTTCCATAATGTTTGTGTTGTAGAGAAAGCAACCAAAATTGAATTTTGTGATTATACATAGGGCAAGTTCAAATGAGTCTCTGGTGTATTAAAGTGTGGACCTAAAGTTACGTCTCTGTAAGCTGTCTTCACTACCTTTGCATGGTGCTCTGCAAGTTGTCTTCATTACATTTGCTGGGGTTATGTGACTGTGTCTTTTAGACTGCAAAAGAAAATGTCAGATGTCCGTGTTGATCCAAGTGAGCTGAAGAAGGAACTTACTGCTCTTCGAAAGGCTGCGCGATTTTTGCGTGACCCTGAAACTAGTTCTTCCTGGAGGTCACCTTTGAGTTCTAGATCAGTAGCTGGAGCTTCTAGTTTGAACTATGGAATTGGAACCAAAGGAAACTCCACTGGAGCAAATCACACTGGTGGGTATTCTGAGCTTGAGTCTCATTTGCCCTTGAGAAGCAAAACCAATCGGAAAAAGGTGTTCCTCTATAATTGGAGGCATCAATCTAGCAAATCAAGTGACAGCGGGGCAAAATTGGATGGGGACGCATATGGGAAAGAAGGATCAGTACTGGGGAGTCCTGAGGATAGCTTAACTGATATCCAAAAGATAGATTCTAAGAGTGACACATATCTCCAGGATCCTATAATGCTCTTCAGAGTCAGAGAGGCAAACTTAGAGACTCCCGTCAGAAGAACAGTTAAGCAGTTAAAGAAAAGCTCTGCTGCTTCAAGACAACGTGTTGTCAGAAGCTCTGCAAATTCAAAAAATTTGGATCTTCCGTCCATTTCCGTAGGAGGAGAGCAATCTGACGACACAGAATACTGCAACTCTGAGGATTTACGGATTTTGACAAATAACTTTACTCGAAAAAATGGGTACACTTCGAGGTCAACATCACCATTGCCTCCCAGATGTGAAAATTGGCCCCGCTCATCCAAACTCTTGAGAAGTACCCGAAGAGAGGACTCATCTTATTCTTATACCCCCGCATCAACCAGTTCGTATAATAGATATGGAAACCGGAACCCCAGTACTGTTGGGTCTTGGGATGGCACTACTGCTTCCTTTGATGGGGATGAAGTAGATCATTTGGATCTGCCAAGGAACCAAGGATGTGGGATTCCTTGCTATTGGTCAAAGAGGACACCAAAGCATAGGGGCTGTGGAGGTTGTTACTCTCCTTCACTTTCTGATACTCTGAGGAAAAAAGGAAGTAGCATCCTATGTGGAAGCCACACATTGTATCATAGACGTCGATCATCAGGATCCAACAAGCGCAAACTTGTCTCAAAATCTTCCCAAGGTCTGCCATTGCTGACTAACAGTAGTGATGGTAGAGGAGGGTCATCTAGGGACAGTGGACAAAGTGATGACGAGCTTTCAACTAACTTTGGGGAGCTCGACTTGGAGGCTTTGAGCAGGTTGGATGGAAGGAGATGGTCGTCAAGTTGCAGAAGCCAAGAAGGTTTAGAGATAGTAGCTCTAAAAAAAGGAGTCGAGGAAGGGTCACCAGACCATATTAGGAGCTTGAGCCAGAAGTATAGGCCAAGGTTCTTTGATGAACTCATTGGGCAGAATATTGTGGTTCAATCACTAATTAATGCCATTTCAAGGGGAAGGGTTGCTCCTGTTTATCTTTTCCAAGGCCCCCGTGGGACGGGAAAAACATCCACAGCAAGAATATTCACTGCAGCTTTGAATTGCCTGGCTCCCAAAGAAACTCAGCCGTGTGGATTCTGCAAGGAATGCACCGATTTTATCTCTGGTAAGAGGATGGATCTGAGAGAAGTGGATGCTGCCAATAAGAAAGGAGTAGATAGAGTGAGGTACCTGTTGAAAAGCCTGTCCACGGCCCCCAAGTCGTTTTTTTCACATTACAAGGTCTTTATTATTGATGAATGCCACTTGTTACCCTCCAAAACCTGGTCTTCTTTTATGAAGTTTTTTGAGGAACCACTGCCACGTGTCGTCTTCATATTCATAACAACTGATCTTGACAACCTGCCCCGCACTGTACTATCCCGGTGTCAGAGATACATCTTCAACAAGATCAAAGATGCTGATATTGTAAAAAGGTTGAAGAAGCTTTCTGCTGACGAGAACCTGGATGTTGAATCAGATGCTTTGGACCTGATCGCTTTGAATGCAGATGGTTCGCTTCGGGATGCAGAAACTATGTTAGACCAGTTGAGTTTGCTGGGAAAAAGAATCACTGCATCACTTGTAAATGAATTTGTAGGTTTGCTCTCCTATATTCCATCCACATGATCCATTTCACTTTATTAGTTCATTCATGCTACAGAGCTCTCATTGTTCTTTTGTGAGGTCTAGGCCAGTCAATGTTAAAAAACTTGAGCATGGTTGTAGCATGCTCAAGTTTTTTTTGCTGTTTTAGCTTGACTTTTCTTACTCATTCGGAAACTTGTAGAAAAAGACTAGCTTGGCCGACAAATTGACTCAGTCGGGTACCGAGTTTTGCACTATTGCTTTTTGTCTGACACATTTTATCTGTTTGGGGACTAAAAAAGATCGACTTGTAATTCTCAACCAGCTCGCATGTTTTATTTCCTTTATAGTTGAATGATTCAAATTTGTTCACGTAGTTTCCTTCTTTCTTCTCCATAGGTTGGGGTTGTTTCAGATGAGAAATTACTTGATCTCTTAGAGTTAGCCATGTCATCAGACACTGCAGAAACAGTGAAGAGAGCCAGAGAGTTGATGGATTCTGGGGTTGATCCAATGGCATTGATGTCTCAATTAGCAGGCCTTATTATGGATATCATTGCTGGAACTTACCACTTGGTCGATTCGAAATGCAGCAGTTCATTCTTTGGTGGGCGAAGTTGTAAGTATTGCATACATATATCTTATCATGTCATTTCTTATATAGAGCCAGCTTTCAAATAACAAAAGAAGATTAGATCTACAGTTTGAGTATTACATCTCCAAAAAAAGAACAAGGTTCCAATTTTCAACAAAGTCCTCATACTTGAGGCTGTGGAATTCTTTCAAAATGGAAACCCAATATGTGAGTAATCTTCCAAATATGGGCAAATCTCTGGCAATTCCCTGCTTTTATCATAAAAAATACGTTTGTTACGCTCCTTCCAAATCCTCCAGCAAAGAGTGGAAGGTAGGATTTTCCGAAGGATCTTTCCTTTACACTCAAACTTTCCTTTTGGTCAAGAGGAGAAACACATCCGCAATATCCTTAGGAAAACAATTGGAACATCAAAAGCAGAGTGAGAAAAACTCCATACTACCTCCAGTACCTAGCAATGGATAAATGGGTGATTAACAATCTCCTCATTTTCCTTGCACATGACACATCAGTTAGGGTCGCCATGTTATGATGAAGAAGATGATTCAACGGTTAATACTTACTTTAAAACCACTGTCCACAGGAAGGCTGCCACTCTAGGAGGGATTGGATTTTCCCACTTTGCTGAGATCAAGTGACAATAATATTATAATTTGATTAAGGTTATATTAGCAAGTATATTGCTGATTAAAAAGCAGATGATGTATGCTTTTTGCTTTTTTTATTAGTTTTATATTGTACTCTACTGGGTCTTACAGTTACCTTTATCTTTTGGATTGAATGGCAATTATGGGCAGTGTTTGAGTGTGGCCCTTTCCATAATTCATTGGTCTGGTTGGTCTATATTAGATTTTTACTGCACAGAACTCTTGCGTAATACCATGACTTGATAAAGATCAGATTTGGAATGCAAGAATATGGCTGATTTTACCATAATACCACCATCCTGCATCAGCATATTTACAAGCAATATTATATTTTTATCAGCATTCTAAAGAACTTGTAAATAAATTCCTTGGATTTGTTCTCCAGTTTCTAGAATTTGTTTCTAATCTAAAGTATTAGATCTTAAGTGATACTCAAAAGTTTTAATTTTTTTTTTTCAAATTTCACAGTTCACTCTATTTGTTTCTCAGTTTATCAATTGAAATAAAAAAAATCCCTCTTTTAAGTTTCTAGGCCATAACATGGCCACCATATGCATAACTTTGCTAGTGTCAGCTGCACATCTTGGGCTAGTGTACTTTTCACATCTAAAAGCTTTATGCTTTTATGTGCTAATGATTATTATATAATCGCAGATCTTTCACTGTTGTCATATAATTGGATGGTGATTCTTATAAAAAAAATATAATTGGATGGTGATGTGTTATTTATCATCATAATGGACTCCTAAGATTCTGTGTCTAACAACAGTGAATCTTATGCCAGCATTTTGTATCCTTCCAGCTAATGTTAGGCATAGTCATGCACACCAAACTCCATGTGAAGTCCTGTATACTATTTGGAGTTTAATTTCACCTCACAGGCACTTGTAAATGCATATCTAAAATATAGTTCCTAATACTGATGGTGTTTATTTTGGGCACTATCTTTTTTATTGTTGGGGGGTGCGGATTGGCGGTTCTCCAGTGACTGAAGCAGAGTTGGAGAGACTAAAGCAGGCTTTGAAACTTCTTTCAGAAGCAGAAAGGCAGCTAAGGGTTTCGAGTGAGCGCTCAACATGGTTCACAGCAGCTCTTCTACAACTCGGTTCCGTCTCTTCTCCAGATCCTACTCATTCAAGCAGCAGTAGGAAGAAGAGCTCCAAGACAACAGGGGAAAATCCAAGGGGGGATTCTAGAGAAGTTTCTGTCCATAAGAAGAAGCCTGATGTGCATGTGCTGCGGAAATCAACTTCTTCTGCTTCGATGCCCAAAGCAGTTGATCGACATTCCAACTCTTGGGGTGATTCATTGTCAATGGTTGATACTATTAATTTCGATGCCAGGTCCACATGCAGCCGACCTGTGGAGGGCGGTGCATCAGCTGCTACTCACAAAAATATGGCTGGGAGTAGCGTATGCATAAGCCCGGAGAAGTTGGATGATATCTGGGAGAAGTGTATTGATAGATGCCACTCGAAGACATTGAGGCAGTTGCTGCGTGTGCATGGAAAGCTTGTATCGATCTCTGAAGTCGAAGGTAAAGGCCAAATCCGTGCTTTATGGTTGGTTCTTTTACTTCAAGGCCCAAATATCTACAATATTTTCTATAACTTCTGTCGTGTTTTTTTATAACCGTGCTTCCTTTATTTTAAGTGAAATTCAAATTCCAAAAGATTTGTTTGACTCATCTGATCAAGTCTCTACTGATTAGATTTTTAATGTAAAAGTTAAAATGGTTCCCTGGTTCGAAGATATTTGCTGTGGTTTCACAAGGATTGAATTGAGAATAAAGATTTTAAGGTTTTGAAGAATTAATACTTTGTAGCAGGGTTTTCAGATTTCATTCTGTAGTTTTAGATTTGTAGTTTTCTAATGCAACCTGAGATTTTACAATTGATACATACAATCGATGGGACCTGGCTACAAAATGGTTCCCTGGTTCGAAGATATTTGCTGTGGTTTCACAAGGATTGAATTGAGAATAAAGATTTTAAGGTTTTGAAGAATTAATACTTTGTAGCAGGGTTTTCAGATTTCATTCTGTAGTTTTAGATTTGTAGTTTTCTAATGCAACCTGAGATTTTACAATTGATACATACAATCGATGGGACCTGGCTACATTATGATTAGTTCCTTAGATCTTTACTTTTAGTTGTTCGTTCTTTCATTGTAGATATTACACCAAATTGTTTCTTAACCGATGATAGTGATAATAGATATTGTTCCCTTTTGGCTAAAGAAGTTGCAATTAAACCTGCATCCTCACAGTTGTGCATAACGTTAGCCAATAGTGATTCTGAAGCAACATAAGTAACTGATGCAGGAGCATCATGACATCGATGCACTTGCGCTACAATGTATCAGACCTCTTAATAGAAGAAGTGGGCCTAAAAGAGAAGAATGCTAGAAGGAAACTCCAACAATTTTGGATTAGGATTTATTTAATTATTTTGTTATAGTAACTAAATTAATTCAATTTTTTAGAATTTTTATTGATTAGGGATTGAGATTTGTTTAAATGTGGATTATTTGTTAGAGTTTAGTTTTTGTAAGAAAGCAAGTTATCAAAGTTAAAAAATATAGGTTTATTTAATGTAAAACTAAGATTGATTTGATTAATGGAATTTTGAGTGTTTAGTAGGGAATTTCCTCTTTGGTGAAACCTTTGTTTAGGGTCTGAGACGACCGATGTGGATTCGTCAATACTCGTGTAGGATCAATCTGTCAAATCCTGCATCAGTTTTTTGGTATCAGAGCAAGTTTGTTGCTCTTGGTATCGTTTGGACCGTCAAGTTCAAAGCACCATTATGAAAGTAAAATTTTGTAGTAAGACATCTTATTATTGTTGCTGCCCATCAACCGTTGCCTCATCTTACGCCGTTTCTCACCATCACTGTGGCCGATCATTGCTGTACTTGAATGTCTCTACCATAGTTTTGTTTTGTCGTCACTCCATCCGAGTGTCGTTCGCAGCCGATTGTGTTCATTGTGAGTTATTTTCAGATCCAGGTTTTCTGAACTCCAAATGGTGGACATTCAATCCGTTTTCACTAATGACTCATTGTTGCTGCTATTTTTTATTGGGACTGGATATTATTGGCGTACACCCTCTACTTGATCAAGTCGACTGAAATCATGCCTTGATGCAACTTTGCTAGAGAATACTGAATAGGGATATTTCTCCACCATAAAACATAACTGACGCCATCGATGCCTCTATTCATGTTGTCGTCGTTGTTTTGACTATCGCTGGATCCTGATCATTTATTTTGACATTTTCACCTCACGGATCTAATTGACAAGGTCGACTTTGCAACCTATCATCCATTCGACACCGGAACCAATTGCAGTCACTGCAATTTGCGTTGATCCAACAAAAAAAAATTAGAGCCATTTTCGTCACGATTTGCTTCTCATCATTACTATTTCTGCCTCAATTGTCGTTTGTGCCGTCGGATTCTTCCTTGCCAGATTTCCTTTGATCTTCAACATTTTTTCTGGCTCCTTTTACATTGTTGGTCGAAATATACAAGCAAGCCACACTTTGGTAAAGGTTTATTATTTTAAAATGCCAACTCTTTGTTTTGAGGTTGAAGACAATCACATTTGATTCCTGTGGGCTTAATTGGTTAACTGACTTGAAGCCCATTTCAACTGAAACTATTATACCCATTAGCTTAATCACTAAGTTCCAACTCTCATATTTGATGTTGTGGACTTTAGTTAAACCCAAAAACAAGTCCATTAAATATTAGTCCATATACTAGAGCCAACTCATTTAAAATCCATTAGGCTGAAGATTAAAGTCCAACCCAGTTCAACACATCGACCTAGTCGGTTGACCCTTGATCCAATCGGTTAACCTTGTCCTTTGACCATTAACTCGACCCGGTCCAAAAACAATTTGAGCTTAAAACAATATGCTTGGTTAGAGGAAAGGTTGCTCAACTCCAAATTGACTCATCCAGTGGAGAAATATATTTCTGATTATCTTGCAGAAACGTTGACCAAATTGGGAAAAATATACCCGGGTTTATTTGGAGGGTTATACATATGCTCTAGTTTTAGAGATCATTGACCGTATAGATGTTTGGCCCATCCCTAGGTGGACCTACATAACAAAATTCATCCTGATTAGTAATTGCTATCCATTGGACTATTGTCTTTTTCTAGTTTTTTTTAAACCTTGGATTTTAAGCATTATTTGGAAGAAGTGGCACACTATTAGAGACCACTGACCATATGGATATTTGGCACATCCCTAGGTGGACTTGTATGCAAAAAATAAACTTGATTAGTGATTTATAAGCATTCAATTGGAGTCAATTTTTTTTTTTTGATAAGTGGGAAATTGGAGTCATTTTCATGGGTTGAGTTTTAACCGTGGAATTTGAGCATCACTATTTAGCACACAACTCGAGGTACATTTTTTGCCAATGACAAAACGACACCTCTATGCACGTCCATGGACCTTGGACCATGTGATCATTACTCTTTTAATAATAGGGTAAGTACGGGAACTTTTAATTAACTTTTTTCTTTTTTTGCAGACATTGAATTTTGACACTAAATAATTGGTGCCACATTGATGCCACATGGCACGCTCTTAGAGAGCACTGACCGTATGGATGTTTAGCCCATCCCTAGGTGGACCTACATACTAAAAGTCATCCTGATTAGTAATTTATATTTGTTGGATTAGTCTTTTCTTGGTTTATTTCTAAACATGGATTTCGAGCATTATGATCCAAAGGTTAGAAATCACTAATTTGGCTGATTTTTGTTGTGTTAATCTACCTAGGGATGGATCAAACATCCATATGGTCATTGGCCTCTAATAGTGTGCCACGTGGTTCACACAGTGGTCTGTAATTAACGTTGATGATGGACATCTGTCATCAAATGTTTTCTCGTGGAAGAAGTTCACGTGAATGCATTTAATGCGTTACAGTGAGTTGAAAAGTAAAAGTTGTGCGATGACCATAAAGCCCCTAAAAAGTAAAAAAATAAAAATGAAAGAAGCAAACCAGGGGCATTTTTGGAAATAATGGGGATGACGCTAGTAACGCACAAACAACCTTCTCTCTTTAATAAGTAGAATAGATTAGAGTTTAGGGCTTCCTTGGGCTATCGGATAGTGTTTCAACCATGTCGCCGAGAAGGGCAAATGCTGCTCAAGCCAACTTGGACGTGTTGAGACAGATCTAACAAACTTTGGTGAAGTTATCGCAATGGGTGAATCAAGTCACAGTTGATGTACGCGACATCAAACATGGAAGGATCCTGAACGACAACAAAGATGATGGAGACGCTAGTATTGATGGTGTGGATTCGAACACTAAACCCTTTCATAGACGGAGGAACCAGGGACAGAATTGTGAGGCTTCTGGAAAATTGAGATGGATCAATGTGGATTGATATTATGAAATTCCATGGTAAGCTCAATCTTGATGATTTTTTAGAATGGCTTAGTAAAGCAGAAAAGGTTTTTGAATATAAGAATACATCGTAGCATAAGAAGGTGAAATTGGTGACTATAAAATTATCCGAGTACTCTTTGGCTGGTGGGATGAAGTCAAGGCAGATAGGTGGCGAAAAGGTAAAGCCAAGATTACCTCTTAGGTGGAAATGAAGCAAAAAATTGAGAGCAAAATTTCTTTTGCGAAATTATTCGCGAGATCTATTCCAGCGATGTTAGAATTTAAAACTGTTAAAGAAGAAAACATGTTGGGCCTCATGGGCCCACACTTAAGTTACTTGGTCCTTAAGTATTTTTCTTATTTGCTTGTTTATATTTTGAATTTTCTTTTTGCCTAAGTTTTCCTAGTTGTCACTTTCTATTTTGTAACATTGGAGCATCTATTAATATAATAGAGGAGATCGATCTAAGCTCATCCAAGCTAGTCGACTCTCTCTCTCTCTCTTTCTCTTCCATCTTCTAGTTCTTGCAAGTTTACATGGCATCAAAGCACTACCTTCCAACAAAACAGTGTTGTTGAACGCAAACATCATCACATTCTTAATGTTGCTCGTACCTTATTGATTAATATGAATGTCCCAAAGCCCTATTGGGCCCATGTCGTCTTGATTGCCTGCTACTTGATCAATCACATGCCATCGTCAATTCTAGGAAATCACTCACCATTCTCTTTTTTACCCTAGAAAACCACTCTTTGGGCTTCCTCATGTGTTTGGCTGTGTCGCTTTTGTACAGAATCTCAGACCTGGTATGGATAACTTTCACCCCGTGCTACCAAATGCGTTTTTCTTGGCTACTCTCGCACACAAAAAAGTAATTTGTGCTACCGTCCCTCTTCCAATCGTTACTTTGTGAGTGCCGATGTTACCTTTTTTGAGACTATTGCATTCTTTTCCACTTTTGGCAAGGCTTGAGATGATAATCTCTTCACTTGTACACCGGGAGAGAATATTGTGATTTATTCCACTTTGTCTCCTATCTTGTTACCAGTTGTCATTGACTCATCACCACCATTGCGCTTTTATCACCATCGCGCTACTGCACCTGCTGCTCTTATCATTTCTACCACTACACCTGTTGTTTTGTCCCTTGCTACATCATCGATTTTGGCTGAAGATCCGTTGTTTGATTTACCCATTGCTACTCGCAAAGGTATCCGCTCTTGCACTCAACATCATATTGCAAATCATTTGTCACTTCATCGTGCTTCACCTATATTGCGTACATTTGCTTTGTCTCTATCTTTTGTTTCCATTCCTAAGACTTATAAGCATGCTATCACCTCTTTTGGCTGGAAACAACCCATGGATACTGAGATTCAGGCTCTTCAACAGAATCAGACATGGGAATTGATTTCACTCCCTCCCAGGAAACAGACAATTGATTGTAGATGGTATATATTGTGAAATACCATCTCGATGGTACTACGGAGCACCTCAAGGCTCGATTGGTTGCTAAAGGTTACTCTCAAAACCTTTGGTGTGAATAATATTTTAGACTTTCTCCCCAATGGCTCGATTGGATTCCGTTTGGATTCTTCTGTCAGTTGTTGTCTCTCTCCATTGGCCTTTGTATCAACTTGACATAAAAATGTCTTCTTGCATGGGGATTTGCAATAAGAAGTCTATATGGAGCAACCTCCTGGCTATGTTACTAGTGGTAAATCTAACCATGTCTGCCATCTGAATAAATCCATTTATGGGCTTAAGCAGTCCCATTGTGCCTAGTTTGACGAGTTTAGCAAGGTGGTCTTGCAATATGGGTTCACCCAATCGTCCTCCTATCTCTCAGTCTTTATTCGGCATACAAATTCTGATATTGTAGTTCTCATGGTCTACGTGGATCATATTATTATTACTGGTAGTAACAGCCGTGGGATTGCATCTGTTAAAACTCATTTGAGTCAACATTTTCACACCAAGGATTTTTGGTACCCCTAGCTACTTTCTGGGTATTGAGGTAGTTCGTTTTCATGCCGACATCAATCTTTCTCAGCGAAAATATGTCCTCGACTTACATGAGGAGACAGGAATGATGGGTGCTAAACCCATTGATACGTCTATGGATCTGACAATCCATCTGGATGGGGAACATGGGGAGTTATACAGTGACCCTAGTCAGGATCGCCGCTTGGTTGGGAAATTGATCTATCTTATTGTTACTTGTCCAAATATCACCTTCGCAGTTGGTGCAGTTAGTCAGTTTATGCACTTGGCAAAGGCTTACTCTATTGACCCTCAGACTTGTACATTACTGGGTATTTTGATGTAGATTAGGCCGGAAGTAAGTCTGATTGCCGTTCTACCTTTGGCTACTGTACCTTTGTGGGAGGCAATTTTGTTACTTGGCAAAGCAAAAAGTAAACTATAGTTGCCTGTTTTAGTACAGAAGCTGAATACAGGGCTATGGCACATATTACTTGTGAAATGATCTGGGTCAAATTCATTCTACATGAGATGGGCATTTAGTCTGCTCCCTTGACTATGTAGTGTGACAATTAGGTGGGCTACTTTCATTGCCAGTAATCCTATTTTTCCTGAGTGGACGAAGTACATCGAGGTTGATTGCCACTTTATCCGAGACTTGGTGTTAAGCAAGCAGATCATCATGCCATATGTCAAGTCCACAGATTAGATTGGTGATGTCTTCACCAAAACTTTAGCTCGGTGTCCTTTCTCTACTATGTGTTCCAAGTTGGGCATGCATGACCTATATGCTCCAACTTGAGGGGGAGTGTTATAGAAGAAAACTTGTTGGGCCCCTTGGGCCCATACTTAAGTTACTTGGTCCTTAAGTAGTTTCTTTATTTGTTTATTTCTATTTTGGCTTTTCTTATTGCCTAAGTTTTCCTGGTTGTCACTTTCTATTTTGTAACATTGGAGCATCTATAAATATAAGAGGAGATTGATCTAAGCTTATCTAAGCTAGTCGACTCGTCGACTCTCTCTCTCTCTCTCTCAAAACAAAGAGGGAGATCGATTATTATGAGGAGGAATTTTATATTCTCACTACAGGGGCAAATGTGGACAAGAAGATCGTGGTGTTTTTGAATGGCCTTGATCAAAACATAAGGGACCAGCTCGTTTTCGAAGACATCCACAAGCTGTCCGATGTATTGCTTGGGCCCTTGTCATAAGTTATATAAGATACCTCCAGGGTGCTCTAACATCTATTTCATATTCATTTAATTAACACGCTGTTTATAATTTGTTTTTATTTCTCATTTTTACCTTTTTTTTAATTTTCTTCTATCACGTTTTAATTTCTTGAAACAAAAAGAGAATTGACATCATAGATGTGTTGTAGATGTTGATATGTATCAGTTTTCATGTTGGACATGAGTCTAAATGTATGGTGATGGGGTGCTGATTATGCAACAGATACAATTATGAACTTTGGTTTCCATGCCGTGCCAATTCTTTGTACATTTTCTTCTGGATTCATAGGTGGATTAATGCTTTGGTATGAATAATGGTTTTCTTGTGGATAGTGGTTAAGGGATATCGCTTCCCTCCCCTTTGTACCTTATACTGAATGTTCAACATGTTACCCACAGAAGTGCTAATATGCAGATTTATTAGTTGAAAGAGGTGTAAGTTTAGAACAAACTTGTACACTTAACCTAGTCTTTCTTTGTGTGCCTCTTTTTCTTAATCAAATTGTTACTTATAAAAGAACGTTCAAAACCACGTTGATCAATTTGGAACTTGGTTGAGTCAACACACTATGGCAGCGATCTATGTATAAAAAATGATGATTGATTAGGGCAGTTTCCAAATGACATTTGTGCATTTTCAATTGACTCAACTTACCTGAACTTGGAAATCAAAAACCCCATTTTAAAAACTAGAAGATGCTAGTGTAAGTTGGTCATGTGAATATGCCTCTGAATTTCGTTTTTTAATTAACCTACAATTTACATTTGTGAGTCTCTCTCTCTCTCTCTCTCTCTGTGTGCCATTCTACTCTTCTAATATGCTACTGCTTGTAGGTGGTCTGATTGCTTCCATAGCATTTGATGACGGGGAAATCAAATCCAGAGTTGAGAGGTTTCTGAGTAGTATCACTAATTCAATCGAAATTGTTCTGAGACACAATGTGGAGGTTAAAATTGGATTAATGCCAGATGGGGAGTCTTCTATAAATGGAGTAAAGCTGGTCGAGTTGCCCGACTCTTCTGTTCGGAGGGAGATGGAAACAACTGAGATGATGCAGAGGGAACGAAAAGGGGATTCTAATAACTCAATAAATGGTCATTCAGATCTGAATTTGCACCAGGAACCTCTCAAAGTACCCAGAGAAAGTTTTAATCGTTCCGAAGGTAAGCTACAAGGAGGATCACCAGAGCAATCTGATTGCTCTTCACCAGTGCCGGATGGGTGCTACCAAGCTACTACTGAGTTACCAGTCCTTTTGGCGGAAGGGAATGCTGGAAGCTATGGCACAAATGAGAGGAAGCAGGAGATACCAATGCAAAGAATACAAGCCATTATCGACGAGCAGAGGTTAGAGAGTGCATGGTTACAAGCTGCAGAGAAGGGAACCCCTGGATCTTTGAGTAGGTTAAAACCAGAGAGGAATCAAGTCTTGCCACAAGATGAAATTGATCGTCAGAATCAGATGGCATCCTTAATGTCGATGGGGTTATCCTCCCAGCGTTGGGAGGATGAACTGAATCATGGAATTAAAGCTTTGAAGATCAACGATGGCAGGGGCCACCAGAAGGAACAGAGTGGTAAAAGGGTTGAGCACTATCCCATGTCTCCAAGCTTATTGCATGATAGCAGCTTTACAGGCAATTTCAACAAAGAGAACCTGTGAGTTATTTCATTTTTAACAACTGTGCATGACATTATTGCTTCCATTTTTCTTTCATAGATAGAACCCATTAGTATGAATTTGGATTATTTCCCACCAATATTAGAAACTTGATTATCAACTCTGAACTCTGTGAATTTAGAGTTTAGGCTTGCTCCAAATTTTGGATCAAAATCTTTTGACGTGCAATATAAACTTAAAGCCTACAATTTGATTCGAATACCACCAGAACTGGTTGAGCTTCCACTTAAATCCTATTTCATAGGAAAAATCTCTTACATGAAGTATAGGCTTCACCTGGAGAAAAAATGGAATAGAGCTTTACTTGTCTGGTTTTGGATTTAGTTTCTTACATGGACTGAAGGGTGATGAAATGGAAATTAATGTAAAGGTAGCAAATGATTACTGATTTCTTCCTAATGTTGGATTAGTCTTGGTGCTTTACCATTACTGTATAAAATGCTGTATGGAATTATAAAATTGCTATATTTGTGTGTGGAGTGTTATATGGTTCATTTGTCCACATCGTATTTTTCCACAATCTCACCATTTGTTGCAGAAATTGGGTTGTTGAGGGGATTGGGTGCATTGTGATACTAATATTTTTAATTGAATCAACCATCCCAATATTAAGAAGTTTGAATAAGGTATGCTATTGTTTCTATAAATGGTTGTGGTACCTGCAGCTTGTTTCTTACATGAAGCACACTATTTATGAGACTTATGAGCACACCAAGCCATCTAGTGCAGATGGGTGGTGTTTATCCTCCCCTTGTGGGAGTTTGTGGGTTCAAGCCCTCAGGGCAGGCTTCTTCTATGTTGCCGTGGGTGCCATGGTACTGAAATCACCTTATCCCAGGTATAGCCCTGCGGTCTTGCTTAGTGTAGATTCCAGCTACTGACGCTGGTCTTGCAGTCCAGCCTCAATCATGTTGCTTATTAAAAAAAAGTACTTTTTGATGAGTTTTTTTCATCCTGAATTCTTTTAATAAATTACCCTTTTGTGTATATCATACATACTAGCAAGGATCTAAATATTAGTTTTGGCACGTGACTCGGCCAACACCAAATTAGATAAGACTCTGAACCAACCCGGCTGAGTCTGCTAAGACCTGCTGGGTTATCTAATTTATATGTGATTTGAACTGACTTGGTCAAGCTTACTCACGTAGTATTGTATAAATACTTCTCAAAACTAAGATGATTTGGCCTATCTGGTACTGAATTGACCAAGATTTTAAACCTTGCTAATTACATTTCTGATACTCATTTGTGGTGTTTCCCTACAGGGGATATGAATCAGGGTCAGGTCCTGGTGGTTGCAATGGACTCCTTTGTTGGAAAACGGCCAAACCTTACAACAAAGGAAAGGTGGGCTATTGGGCTATAATCTTCTCATTCTCACAATTGCAGTTAGGAAAATTGTGTTAGAAAATGACAGAATGTGACCATCCTGTTTGTGTATCTGAACAGGTTAAGCAAGGAACCCCTGTTCGATCACATAGGGGCAGAAACTTTTTATGGTTTGGACATTGTAGGAACGCAAAGAAGACAGGGAACGGATTCAAAAGATGAGGGAAATTTCAGGTCGGAGTTTCAGATATTTGTTCTTCCCATATATATTTTTTTGTACATTTTTGAACTGAGTCATTCTTCAGGGATACAAGGAAAAAGCCCTCTTGCGACGGGAGGGCAGTCCTGTGTGATCTGCTTCTGCATTTCTTAAATTTATCCATTTTTCATGTATGAAATAAAAGTGCAAGGGAAAGAAGAAAAGTTTGATGATTGTTTTTTTTTTTTTTTTTTGCGTACCCCCTTTTTCTTTCTCCAATGGTTAGCTTTTATGAATTGAGAGCTTGAGCTAATCCCCTATTTTTTAGCGTTACATTCTTATTTTGATATTTTGAAAAGAAACAACGGCATGCATTCCTATTGCCTCTTAGTTGGACCAGCTTTTCCTTTAATTGCTTATATCTGACTTCATGTTTCTGATACTCTTTCCAGGTCTTAATTTTGCCTTATTATCCTATCTACTAGTTTTGTATGGAAAAGCTCAAGAAGAAATCAGATGATGAACCAATTGTTTTTCTAATTTAAAGAGAGGGATAACTCATCCTTTCCTTACCTAGCTCTAGTGCTTGGAAAGAAAAAGGATGGTTAGTGCAACCCACAAAGGAAATGTAATTTTAAAAGATTAAACTAAAAAAGGGTACGTATGAAAATATAAGCATTAGTAATCTGTAATTCCTAGTGCTCGGATATTTATCGTGTTTGTATTACACAATTGATCGGTATCCTTATCAACCTAGAATGTTTGGTCAGTCGTGTAGGAGACTGCTTGGATAGAAAATCACCTCGAATGATTTTAACCATATGACGAGCAGGGTTTTTTCTGTCCCTTTCTGGTAGGTATCTGATGAGCAGATTTTGTTCTCTCTAGATTGTTACCTGGCCATCCAAAAAAGATGTAACTGGTTGGGCATGTTGGGTATAGAAGAATTCTTCTGGATGGAACTCACAAACTGGACACTTCGGATTGATAAGAATGTGCCCCCATTTTATGGTAGTGGCTCTTACTATTAAAAGCTTGTTTTACGGCGACTACCCCATATGTCCTCCAGAAAAGTAATCCCATTACCTTTTCTGAGTGTTGCTGCTCACCATTTTCTGATGGTTACTATAGCAGCAAGTTTGCAGCAGGATACACAAAATGATCCTCAACCAGGGTCTTTGTTGTGTTATAAAGCAGATGCTATGCTTTTCACTTTTCAGTTCATGGTAAAAAAAATATGAAATCATGCCAAAAGGGGTGTGTGAGGAGGTTCGAACTATGTTATTATCTGTTGAAAGTGCACGAGTTTTTTCCTAATGATAATGAGAAAAGGTAAAGCACTGATTGCAGGCAAAATCATACTCTGATCAGAACTGCATTTCATTAAACAGATTCAACATTTCTGTTCAAATGGCAGGCAATTGCAAATCTGGTACTTCTCTCATGACATCCTAAAGTTCTTAGTTTCTTTTAATTCAATTTAGCTGATTAATTTATGGTCGAAATAGAAATAAGCAGTTTCGCTCGCAAAGGTAGAATGCATCAAGGGAAAGAGTTTACGTAACTTTGATGATACTGGCAAGAGTACCACAGAGAGTACAGTAGAGTTTGAGTAGCTCGATCTTGGTAAAGGCTGGCAAAGGCCAAAACTTTCACTGACACAATAACCAAATCCACTATTCCTCCCATGGGACAAATAAAATGTTGACCCCTTTTATCGTTCTCGGTTTGGATAGTGTCCTTGTTAAAAAATTTGGGCCCGGTTTCAATTTCTTTGACGTTTTCATTATTGGATTAACTGAATGTCCTAACATTGAAAGACTCGTAAATTATATATCTGAGACAGTACTGTGTGTTTGGTTGAATTTGTTTAAAGGCACAAGAGTGACACTGAGGGTCAACTTTAAAATCTCAGTAAGGATTTTTTTGGGTAATTTTAGTCGCACCCCAGAAAATGTGAGGGCACCCTACCTGTTGAGAGCAACCTACTAAGATTTCTAACTTTGTGAGGGCACCCTCCCCCATCAAATCACCCACTATGATTTCAAACTTTGTTATTTAGACTGCCATTTCAGCACAAAACTAATGATTCAAATATGCACATAGCAAACGAGTAAAACTTGTCACAACAGGTTGGTCACAACCCACGATATGAGCCACGTGGCACACTATTAGAGGGTGCTGACCGTATGGATGTTTGGCCAATCCCTCGGTGGACCTTCAAACCAAAAAGCAGCCTGATTAGTGACTTACAACCTTTGGATCTTCGCACCCAAAAAACGCTCAATAATGCTCAAATTCCTACGATGAAATCAACCCAAGAAAATGGCTTCAATCCAACGCTTAGAATTCACTAATCAGGCTGATTTTTGGTTTGCAGGTCCACCGAACTACTTCATCCATACAGTCAGCATCCACTAAGAGTGTGCCACGTTAGCTCATATTGTGGGTTTGGACCGGCTTTCACAACCTGTTGTGACAGAAGTTTTACTCTCAACAGTTGGTCTGCAGAGCCAGCGAGTGAACACACAGAGAGAAGAGAGAGAGAGAGAGAATAAAACCAAGAGCACCGACAGCATAGAGGGGAGCAAGCCGTAGCTTGTACGACGGGAGCTTGAGAGTTGTCTTGCAGCAAAGGAAATATGTGAAGATGAGAGGGTGCGTAAAAAGTTTTCAAAAGGTTAGGGCATTTTCGTAATAAAAAACCAAGGATTTCGGGTGCCCGGGGTGTGACTAAAATTACCCGATTTTTTCTTTCCAAGTACCCTTTTGCCCACTTTGAAAAAGTACACTTTTGCCCACCCTGGAACAAAATCTGTACAATATTGCTCACCCTTGACCAAAATCCTGGCTCCCCCACTGGTCATCGACATTAATGACGGACCATAATATGAGCCACATCACATACTATGAATGTTTAGTGATTTTCTAACCATTGGATTGGAGTCTTTTTCATGGGAATATTTTTAACCGTTGGATTTGAGCATTATTTGGGGGTACTTTTTTTTTTCGAAACCGTGGGTATCTGGGCCTCTTAGAGCACCCGACTAGTCCCCCAGGGCATGATAGTCACCCCTTCCACACATGCCGGAGTGTATTGGAAGAGTTAATGTGGACAGAGCCACTTATTACCCTCTAATCTTTCTAGGGGGTGGCCCCAATGAGAGTTGAACTCAGAACCTCCTACTTTTTGGAGTGGAGGCCTGGCCATCTGCACTCAACCCTTGGGGTTTATTTGGGGGTACTCGATTCCAAAGGTTAGAATTCACCAACGAGGCCAATTATCACTGTATGTAGGTCCACCTAGGGATGGGCCAAACATTCAAAGTTGAGGCTGTTCCTCGACCCCCTGGCTCCGCCAGTATTTTCTGTTATAGAATCTGCTAGAAAAAATCTACTTGACAACAACACACACAAATAATAGTAGGTGAAAGGCAGTCAAAAGAGAGAAATGTATTGTCGATTACTTGTGCATCTACATCATACAAAAGAGCTTTTTTGCATACAACACAAAGATGGTGGACAGCTCTTGGCTTTTGGCTATTGGCAAAACATGCCAAATAATGCCTATATTACATTATATGATGTTTCGTTTCAACATACACTTCATTGATAAAATATATAAAGTATTTGTCAAAATCAGGTGTGAGTGGCTGAGATCCACCGTCCAGTTGGGGGATAAGATCTCGGCCCTTCTTTATTGAAGCCTATAAGAGGGGGAGACAACTGAGCTCACTTGTTATATAGATTGTCCGATATATAAGTCCCCTGTACAACAAAAATTAAGTCACTGGTCAAAATGTTAGACAAAGATGGCCTAAATTTGCTTTTCCATCCCTACTTTCATGAAATACTGGAAAAGCCCTTCAGTCAATTTGAAATGATTTTGAATGAGGGTACACTAGTACCATTTTAGTAAATTGGTTAAACTAGTACCATTTTAGTAAGCTGGTTAAATCACTACCATTTTCAGTAATTTGATTATGATACGGAGATTTTAATAAATTTCAGGAATCGGTACCATTTGTGCACATGATTAGTTTTCTTTTTCTTTTCTTTTTTTGTGTGTACATGGTTACTTTTGGAGTACTCGCATCGATTTTGATTCTAAGTATTTTCCATGAAACTCATTCAAAAGGAAATGGTTCTTAAAATTACATTTAGTATATACACTTGCCAAGACTAAGATTTAAAACTATGACATTCAAATCACAAAAAGGTTGAAATGACTATGCATTGTTAAAGTGATCCCTTCAAAATGATATATTGAAAGCCCGACTTGTCGCGAAAGGATTCAATCAGATTGAAAGACTAGATTTCTCTCAAACTTTTTCCTTGGTCATCAAGCTAGGAAGCATTCACCTCATATTAACAATTGCTATGATCGATCAGTGGGATATTCGGGAATTGGACGTTAAAAATGCCTTTTTACATGGCAAACTTTGAACTCGAGTCTTTATGGAGCAACCTCCAGGCTTCGTCGATCCAAATGGATCACACTACATCTGTCATCTCCACAAGGCTCTCAACTCTCTATGGTTTTTGACGGGCACCTATGGCCTGGTTTGATCGGTTCAGGGAGTATACTTTTCACTTCTTCTGTAGCATTGCCAATCCTTCTCTATTTATTTGTCGCCGATCACATGCCACCATCATCCTCCTTCTTTATGTGGATGACATGATTTTCACAGGCAACAATACCGTAATCCTTCAACGGTTCATTATAAAGCTCAACATTGAGTTTTCTACGAAAGAATTTAGCTTTTTACACTACTTTCTCGGCATTGAAGTTACTCCCTTTAATGGAGGACTTCATCTCTCTCAAGGCAAGTATGCATTAGACTTTCTTGCTTGAGCTCAAATGCTTGGCTGCAAGGCCCTTCCACTCCTATGGTATTGAGAACATCTCATGATTCCGGCTCTGAGCCTTTACTTGGATGTCACGCATTATCAAAGTCTAGTGGGTGGACTCTAGTATCTTACCTTAACAAGACCTGATATCTCCTCCAGTGTCAACCACGTATATCAATTCATGGATAAACTGACTCAATAATTTTCAGTCGGTCGGTCAAAAGAGTCTTATGATATGCTCAAGGCACCTCTGGGATTCAAAATTTTCCAACCGGCCATATGAATTAATCTTCTTGATTGTTCTGATGCCAATTGGGCCGGTTGCTATAAAACCCAATGACCCACTACTAGATTTTGCACGATCTTGGGTGATATGTTTATTTCATTGAGTATGAAAAAGCAACCAATAGTTGCTCGTTCAAGTGTGGAAGCAGAATATCACTCTATGGATTCAACAGTTGCCGAGCTAACATGACTCTCATTTCTTCCAAGGGACATTGGTGTTGATCTCCATTGAGCTCTCATTTTGCACTATGACAATATCAGTGCGATTCGTATGACTATTAATCCCGTCTTCCAGAGTTCTCATGCATGAATTACGAGAATCCAACAACCATTGTCGGATTCTCGAAATCCATGGCCGAGAGCACGAGTGAACAGACCAGTGCAAAAAGATGAGTCCCCTGATCCTGACCCACATGCACGCGAGTGAGCGTCTTGTAAAGCCCATGTGAGGGGGCGTGCCCCAACTCGATTTTGGCTTTAAAGTAGTATAGATCAAGGTTTAAAGGGAGCCTTTACAAATGGTATAATGGACTGGGGGCGTAATTGTTTTTTCTGTTATAACGAAAAAAATGCTCAGGGGCAAAAATGGAAAATATAAAAAAATAGAAAAAATGGCGCTAAAATTCAAATTTTGAAATTTGAATTTCAAAAACAGAAATTAAGGTTCGTTATTTTCATTATAACGGAAAATAATGGCCGTTATAACGAAAATAACAGCCGTTATTTTCTGGGCATTTTAACGGTACGTAACGTAACGGGGGAGGTCTGAATCTGTTATAACGGCTGTTTTTTTAACCTTGGTATAGATAGATATAGATATCGGATCATGGATCAGATCAAAGTTGATCCGATAGCTTTATCATTTCGAGGTCCAGACCCAGACCCAATGTTATCGGATTAGATCGGATTGGATATGCGGGGTGATAGTGATACAATCCACTGACCGCCCTTTTAGGAACCCACTCGAGGTGAGTGAAAATGACGTGAGAAAGCTAATACACGAACCAAATAATTCTCAATGTTGTCTCGTGCCGAACTTATCGCTGCAAACAAACCATATACATGCGAAAGTAAATATGAAGAAAATCGGTTGCATGGTAATGTGGGAACCCTTTTGTAAATAGTAAGACATGGGAATTTTTTAAAACATAAAAAGGGAATCTCGGCGCGTTTGGAGGGAGTTTTGATTTTAGTTTCTCAAGGGGCTCCATGCGCCAACTAAAACCCTAGAAATTTCCGTGTAAATTTAATCTGTCAGATCTCAAGATCCCCTCATTCCCTCACTCCCTCACTCCTTCGTAGATTCTTATCCTAAATGTTGTTGTTTACCTCCCTTGTAAATTTGATTCACTCTCCCATTCTTGTACCTCTCTCCACTCCAAAAGCAGTGTGTTGCAGGTATTTTTTTGATCTGAAATTCAGATCTCTTCACTGTACAGTGTTTTTTTTGTTGTTTGTGACTTGCATGTCACACATTTGTGAATATTTTCATGACTACTTGCAATACCCAGATCATAATTTTGGCAATTTTTGCTCCAAAAAATCTCCACTATCATTTCCGATGGTTTCCTTTACAGTTCAGGTCGTCTTCGTTTTATCGTTACTGTTTGTTGGTTCTTGTGAGCGAGTATATATATATATATATATATGGATGGCTAGTTACGAAACACCAGATCATGTTTTTTTTTTGTAAATGTGCTAATATTCAGTGTTCAGTGGGAGCTAAGATGTTTGAGGATGTTGCTTTTATTGTTGCAATACCCAGATCATGAAATCGTGTCTTCTTCATTCCATGAATTATTTGACGCCTCATTACAAATCCCATTTTGGGTTAATTTATTATTTATAAATTAAAACGCATCTGGGTATTGCAAGCTCTTTTTTTTTTTTTTTTTCTTTTAATATTTATAATTTTTTATCTTTACGTCTGCTGCTGCTTTTTGTGATTCCCCTTGATTTTTTTGTATTTTGGTTTTGAAAATGTGTTTGAATCAATTGTTTTTGCCTCCAAACTGAGGAGCCCATATCTTGCTTTTTGGCTTCATGTTTTTTATTTTTCAAATGGGGTCGTATGGTTGATGTTGTTTTCTTTAGCAGCCTTGTTCTGTCGATCATAAAAGGCAGGTAATATTTGTTGTTTATTTCGTTTGTACTGTTGGCATTTGTTGTTTTTATTTATTTATTTATTTTAATTATTATTTTTATTGTTGAATTGTTTACTCAGCACCAGTCAGTTTTTGCTCTTACAAGAAAAAGTCAAATTTTTTCTATTATTATTATTATTATTATTATTATTATTATTATTATTATTATTATTAATTATTGTTATGATTACTATTATTATGATTTTGCTTGTTGGTATTATATAATATATATTTAATGGCTTGGCTTTTAGAGTGACTTGCTCCATATCTTGTTTCTGATGAACTTACACTTCTCTGATCTCCAGTTTTTTATTTTTTTTATATAGATTATATGAAGCGTCTTTTGAATATTTAAACATTGAATTGCAAAACCCACATCTTTTTTCTTCATCGAGATTGTATTTACTTTTGTTTTACTGTTATTGTCTACCTTTATTTTTGCTCGATTGGTTATTCTGTAGCATGAGAATCCGAGTTCCTGTTCCTATGTTTTTCGATTCAAATATTGACATCAATCTAGATTTTACAGGCTTGGGTTTGAAGTTGGAACCAATAGGGTACAATATCAAAGGATTTGAAATGCGAGAGAACTTTTATCAAATAAGAAAAAGAAAACTTGAGAGCATATCTGGTTAAGGATTCTTGGGGTCATTATGATATTAAGACCTAGACTTATATAACCATTTTGGCATTGTACACACATACACACACATTATACATTCATACATGGATACTGTGCACGTGGCTTGCATGTTTATCAATCCGAGCCATCCAATTTTAGCTTCCCCTCCACCACTCCACTATCAACAGCCGAAAATGCATGCTGTTCTAAAGGGTCCTGTCAGCCTGGTTAGGATTATTTAGACAGTTAGAGGATTATGCTGTGAGCAATACAAGGAGTGGCTTAACATTGTATGGTTGAATGCACTTTGACCATTGACTCTGGACCTTTGACCGTATGTTTCCTTACAAAGGCTCTTGCTATGACAATTAGGATTTTCCCAAGTCCCACACATGTGAATTTTGAGTTGTTGCAAATACGCTTGCCTGACTGTTGGGTGTTCTGGATTGTTAACCACATGTCCCACATTAGAAAATCCACGCAAGTGTAGAGAAATACTCTATTCTGATATAATAGTGTATTCCTGCTCTACACACGCACACACACACACACACAGAAATAGACATATACATATCTATCTATCTATCTATCTATCTATCTATCTATCTATCTATCTATATATATATATATATATATATATTCTGCAACATTAATGAGTTCTTTGTGAATATTTTCCTTTAAATCTTCTTAGCAGAACTCAGGTTGCTGAGCTCATGCCTTCTTCTCTTATTTGTTGTTAATTGGTCATGTAGCTCAGTAACATGCTTATGTGTGTTGTTGTTTTTCTTTGTTGTATCTGGTGGCATTGCAGAATGAAGATCCTACGTTGTATATTTACATCATCAGTTCAAGGTTTTTTTGGGATTGTAGAATCCAAAATTGGATTTTGTGGTTAGACAAAGGGCAAGTTTTAAAATAGTTCAAAGGGTTCTCTCTGGTGTATTAGAGTGTACACATATTCAAATGGGGATGTGGAGCTAAAGTTTGGTCTCTGTAAGCTGTCTTCACTACATTTGCATGGTGCTCTGCAAGCCGACTTCACTGCATTTGCTTGGCTTTTGTGACTGAGACTTTTAGACTGCAAGATAATGTCAGATATCCGTGTTGATCCAAGTGAACTTCACTGGAAGAAGGAACTTACTTCTCTTCGAAAGGCTGCACGGTTTCTGCGTGACCCTGAAACTAGTTCTTCATGGAGGTCACCTTTGAGTTCTAGATCAGTAGCTGCAGCTTCTAGTTGGAACCATGGAAATGGAACCAGAGGAAACTCCACTGGAGTAAATTACACTGGTGGGTATTCTGAATTTGAGTCTCATTTGCCATTGAGAAGCGAAAACAATCGGAACAAGGCATTCCTTTACAATTGGAGGCATCAATCTGGCAAATCAAGTGACAGTGGGGCAAAATTGGATGGGGACAAATATGGGAAAGAAGGATCAGTACTGGGGAGTCCCATGGATAGTTTAACTGATATCCAAAAGATAGATTCTAAGAGTGATACATTTCACCAGGATCCTATAATGGTCTTAAGACTCAGAGAGGCAAACCTAGAGACTCCAGTGAGAAGAACTGTTAAGAAGTTAAAGAAAAACTCTGCTGCTTCAAGACAACGCATTGTCAGAAACTCCGCAAATTCAAAACTTTTGGATCTTCCATCCATCTCTGTACAAGGAGCAATTACCCCCGTTGAGCAATCGGACGACACAGAATACTGCAACTCTGAGGATTTCCGGATTTTGAAGAATAACTTAACTCGAAAAAATGGGTACACTTCGAGGTCAACATCACCATTGCCTCCCAGATGTGAAAATTGGTCCCGTTCATCCAAACTCTTGAGAAGTATGCAAAGAGAGGACTCTTCCTATTCTTATACCCCCGCATCAACCAGTTCGTATAATAGATATGGAAACCGGAACCCCAGTACTGTTGGGTCTTGGGATGGCACTACTGCTTCCTTTGATGGGGATGAAGTAGATCAATTGGATCTGCCAAGGCGCCAAGGATGTGGAATTCCTTGTTATTGGTCAAAGAGGACACCAAAGCATAGGGGCTGTGGAGGTTGTTACTCTCCTTCACTTTCTGATATTTTGAAAAGAAAAGGAAGTAGCATCCTGTGTGGAAGCCAAACATTGTATCAAAGACGTCGATCATCAGGATCCAACAAACACAAACTTGTCTCAAAATCTTCCCAAGGTCTGCCATTGTTGACAAACAGTAGTGATGGTAGAGGAGGGTCATCTATGGACAGTGGACAAAGTGATGACGAGCTTTCAACTAACTTTGGGGAGCTCGACCTGGAGGCTTTGAGCCGGTTGGATGGAAGGAGATGGTCATCAAGCTGCAGAAGCCAAGAAGGTTTAGAGCTAGTAGCTCTAACAGGAGGAGCTGAGGAAGGGACACCAAACCATAGTAGGAGCTTGAGCCAGAAATATAGGCCAAGGGTCTTTGATGAGCTCATTGGGCAGAATATTGTGGTTCAAGCACTAATAAATGCCATTTCAAGAGGAAGGGTTGCTCCTGTCTATCTTTTCCAAGGCCCTCGTGGGACGGGAAAAACATCAACGGCAAGAATATTCACTGCTGCTTTGAATTGCTTGGCTCCCAAAGAAACTAAGCCATGTGGGTTCTGCAAGGAATGCACCGATTTCTTCTCTGGTAAGAGGATGGATCTGAGAGAAGTGGATGCTACCAATAAGAAAGGAGTAGATAGAGTGAGGTACCTGTTGAAAAGCCTGTCCACGGCACCCATGTCATTTTTTTCACGTTACAAGGTCTTTATTATAAATGAATGCCACTTGTTACCCTCCAAAACATGGTCTGCTTTTCTGAAGTTTTTTGAGGAACCACTGCCGCGTGTTGTCTTCATATTCATAGCAACGGAACTTGACAACCTGCCCCGTACTGTACTATCTCGGTGTCAGAAATACCACTTCAACAAGATCAAAGATGCTGATATTGTAACCAGGTTGAAGAAGCTTTCTGCTGCCGAGAAACTGGATGTTGAATCAGATGCTCTGGATCTGATCGCTTTGAATGCAGATGGGTCGCTTCGGGACGCGGAAACCATGTTAGACCAGTTGAGTTTGCTGGGAAAAAGAATCACTGCATCACTAGTAAATGACTTTGTAAGTTTGCTCTCCCATAGTCCATCGACATGATCTGTTTCACTTTAATTAGTTCATGCTACAGAGTTCCCATTGTTCTTTTTGTGGGGCTTAGGCCAGTCAAACTTGTTCACTTAGTTTGTTACTTTCTTCTCCATAGGTGGGGGTTGTTTCAGATGAGAAATTACTCGTTCTCTTAGAGTTAGCCATGTCATCAGACACTGCAGAAACAGTGAAGAGAGCCAGAGAGTTGATGGATTCTGGGATTGATCCAATGGCATTGATGTCTCAATTAGCAGGCCTTATTATGGATGTCATTGCTGGAACTTATCACTTGGTTGATTCAAAATGCAGTAGTTCATTCATTGGTGGTCGAAGTTGTAAGTACTACATACGTCTATCTTATCATGCCATTTCTTTAATAAAGCCAGCTTTCAAATAAAAAAGGAAGGTTAGATCTATAGTGGGTGTATTATAGATGCGTATGACCGTCTATGAGCACAGTATCAGCCGCGTAGCTTACATGCAGGGTGTCAGTATCCACCATTTTATGGGTCTCACTTAGGATCCTAGCACTTCACTGAAAATATAAATGTAGTTTTTTATTGTTATTGTTAGTAGTTATAAAGTCAGTGTACTGTTTTAGGGTTTGTTGTTGCTTTTATCTTTTGGATTGAATGGTGTTTATGGCCATTTAGTGTGCCTTTTTTTTTATGTTTCATTGGTCTGGATGCTCTATATTAGATTGTTACAACACAAATGTTGTGTAATATGATAATTTGATGAAGATAAGTTTTGGAATGTATGAATATGGATTTGGCATTAATACCCCCATCCTATGTTCTTATATATAAGCAATCTTATATTTTTATCAGCTTTCTAAAGAACTTATAACTCCCTGGATTTGCTATCCAATTTTTTTGATTCATTTCTAATTTGGTATATTAGTTCTTAAGTGATATTCAAAAGTTTCTTTATATTATTTTGTTTTTCAAATTTCACAGTTCACTCTATTTATATCTCATTTTATCAATTGAATTTAAGAATTATCTTTTAGAGTTTTGTAGACCATAATATGGCCATCATATGCATAAATTTGCTAGTTTCAGTTGCACATCTTGGACTATTGTACACATCACATTGTAAAGCTTTATGCTTCTATGTGCTAATGATTATTATATAATTGTTTGATCTTTCACTGTTCTCCAGTGACTGAAGCGGAGTTGGAGAGACTAAAGCTAGCTTTGAAGCTTCTTTCGGAAGCAGAAAGGCAGCTAAGGGTTTCAACAGACCGCTCAACATGGTTCACAGCAACTCTACTACAACTCGGTTCCATCCCTTCACCAGATCCTACTCATTCAAGCAGAAGTAGGAAACAGAGCTCTAAGACAACGGAGGAAGATCCAGTGGGGACTTCTAGAGAAGTTTATGTCCACGAGAGGAAGCCTAATGTGCATTTGCCGCGGAAATCAACTTCTTTAGCTTCGGTGCCAAGAGCAGTTGATGGGCATTCCAACTATTGGGGTGATTCATTGTCAAGGGTTGATACCTTTAATTTCGATGCCAGGTCCACATGCAACCAAGTTGTGGAGGATGGTGCATCGGTTGCCACTCATGAAAATATGGTTGGGAGTAAATTATGCATAAGCCCGGAGAAGTTGGATGATATCTGGGAGAGAAGTATTGATAGATGCCACTCGAAAACATTGAGGCAATTGTTGCGTGCACATGGAAAGCTTGTATCAATCTCTGAAGTCGAAGGTAAATGCAAAATCCATGCTTTATTGGTTCCATTATTATAAGGTCCAAATATCGATAATATTTGCTATAACTGTGTCCTATGTTCTATGTTCTATAACTTTGCTTCCTTTATTTTAAGTGAAATTCAAATTCAGAAAATAGTTCAGGACAAGAGTTAATACTTTGCTTCATTTTGTTGGACTCTTTAACCGGACTAGTCATCTAAATATTTTAGAATGTTATACAGTGATCAAGTCTCAAGTTTACCAAGTGTCTAGTCCTGGTTCTAGGTTTTTCTAGAGTAAATGTCTATCAACCAGAAATTTATGCCATGCAATGCATAACTCGAAAACACCTAACTAGACACAAAACCAAAATTTTCTTTTTCAAAATTTCTATTTTTTTGTTTTGTTTTTGTATATCTCAAAACAAAAACAAATGCAAGCAAACGCTAAACAATAGAGAAATATAAAGAAAACAAAATCGTAAACAAAATAACACATCCAACTCACAATAAATGTAGAAATTATGAAATAGAGAGGATGCAGAGAGTGGATAGCAACACAATAAGCACACATAATAATCATCCTACAAGGGTGCTACCCATATAGAGTACTCATCTAACTCCTAGAGGATAAAGATCATGGACGTAGGAGTATGATGGTACAGACAACTCTTAATCAAAAGCATGATACAGGAGGAAGATGCTTCGACCTAGAGTACAAACGACGTGGAAGAATTCTAGATAAAATTTATTGAAGAGATTCTTTATATCAATTTCATGGAGAAACTCAATCATAGTATAGCAATGGTCACCATTTCTTTTTCCCTACATGACAATGTTTCCTGCTTTGTTAATTATGTCACGCTTAGTTCGGGTGAGCTATACTGCGTCAGTATATGCTTCCACTCTAAAGTGTCCATGTCGCCCGAATAGTATTCCACGACCTGGAGAGCCCTTGAGGTACCAAAGACCTCGGTGAACTGCCTCAAGATGTGATGACCGTGGTGCATGCATAAACTGACTGATAACACTAACAGCGTAAGCAATATCTGGACGAGTGTGTGCCAAGTAGATCAGCCTGCTAATCAATCGCTAAAACATAGCGACATCTTCAAGGGTGTCACCTTCCTCAGAATTCAACCGATGGTTCTGATCAATTGGAGTCTTTGCTGGTCGAGCTCCCAAATACCCAGTCTCATCCAGAAGGTCCAATACATACTTCCGTTGAGAGATGAAGATGCCCTTTTGAGACCGAGCAACTTCAATTCCCAAGAAGTATTTCAGTGGCCCCAAATCCTTTGTCTCAAACTCCGAGGACAAGAAGGTCTTCAGCTGCTTTATTTCTTTAGGATCATTCCCAGTGATGACAATGTCATCAACATAGACGATCAGTGCCGTGGTACTAGTCTGCTAGTACTTCACAAACAACGTGTGATCGGTCTGACTCTGCTTGTAGCCCACTCGTCTGATCACACTGCTAAACCGCTCGAACCATGGCCTTGGAGATTGCTTTACCCATACAGGGCTTTCCTTAACTTGCACACCTTGTCTTCACTTCCAGCAAGTGTCAACTTAGGTGGTAGTTTCATGTACACCTCTTCTGTCAGATCTCCATGCAGAAAGGCATTCTTCACATCTAGTTGATGCACCAGGACAGGTTGGTAGCTAAGGATAGAAGAACTCTGACTGAGTTCATCTTGGCCACAGGTGCAAAAGTCTCCTGATTGTCTATCCCATATGTCTGAGTGAATCCCTTGTCTACGAGTCGTGCCTTGTATCGTTCGACTGACCCGTCAGTTTTATGTTTCATTGTAAAGACCCATTTGCACCCCACAGGTTTCTTTCCTCTGGGTGGTTGAACAAGTTCCCATGTTTTGTTCTTCTTAAGAGCCTGCATTTTATCCATCATAGTTTTTTTCCACTTTGGGTGACTAAGTGCGTCTGCAACACTGGAAGGCAAAGAATCAGAGGAGGCAATACTGACAAAATGTGAGATAGGGTGTTCCATACAATTACGTACACCCTTCCGAAGTGCAATAGGGAGGTCAATATCAGTGCTCATATGATCATCAGAAGTAGGAGATGCATGTGGCTCAAGAGCAGAAATAGGAATTGAGGCAGGGACAGAAGCAATACCTGGAATTGGATCTGAGGGAAGACTTGCAAATGTAGGCGGGACAGTGGTTTGTCCTTTCTTCTTGGTTCTGACATATACACGCACATCAGCGTAGTGGAAGTGTCATTGTCACTAGACTGAGGTCCCAGCATAGGAATAGAGACAGGCAGAGGGCTGGGGACACTTTTTTCTGCAACATCATGCTCCCCCTGAAGAGAGGTCTGCTCACCAAAGAAGGGGATGGACTCAGCGAATGTGACATCCATAGAGATGAAGCGACGACGGGTAGCAAGATGATAACATTTGTACCCTTTTTGATTAGAAGGGTACCCCAAGAAGATGCACTTCAAGGCCCGCGGATCTAACTTGTCCCTCGAAGAACGATGAATATGGACATAACGAATACACCCAAAGACCTTTGGAGGAACAACGAAAGCCGGGCAGTCAGGAACCAGGATAGATAGGGGAGTCTGAAATTTCAAGAACCCGAGAGGGCATACGATTGATGAGGTAAGCAGCAAGTAAGACAGACTCAGACCAATAGTGTTTAGGAACCTGCATGCCTAACCGGAGAACACGCTCAACTTCAAGAAGGTGACGATTTTTTCTCTCAGCAGTCTCATTCTGTTGAGGTGTCGAAGGGCACGAGTAGGGGTGTCAACGGGTCGGTTCCGGTTCGGTTCCTAAGGTGACCAGAACCGGAACAAACGGTTCCGGTTCTTATCGGTTCGGGTACTTATCGGTTCCGGTTCTCAAAGTGATGGTACCAGAACCGGAACCGATTATGTAATTTTTTCGGTTCCGGTTCCAGTTTCGGGTATAACGGGTCCAATCTTGGTAATATGAGAATTTTTACACTATATTTATATATCGGTTCCGGTTCTTATCGGTTCGGTTCCGGTTCTTATCGGTTTCGGTTCCATATTAGAGTACCGGAACCGTAACCATTAGTTTTCGGTTCGGTTCCGGTTCCGGTTCTTTTTAATCGGTTCCCAAAAATGTGGTACCGGAACCGGTGTTTTCGGTTCCGGTTCCTATTCGGTTCCGGTTAAATCGGGTAAAATTGACACCCCTAGGCACGAGGTCTGATGAACAATGCCATGTGAAGCAAAGTAGGATTTTAGACCCCCATCGATGTATTCCCCTCCATTGTCAAAGCGAAGAATCTTAAGAGTGGTATGGAATTGAGTGGTAACCATCTTATGAAACTCTTGGAAAATGGAGAATACAACATCTTTGGTTCGCATAAGGTACACCCAGGTACAACTACTAAAGTCATCTACAAAGGTAACAAAGTACTGATATCCAAACAAAGAAGTCACAGGCGCGGGGCCCCATATATCAGAATGCACAATAGAAAAAAGAGTAGTACTTTTATTCTCACTAATGGGAAAAATAAAACGACAATGTTTGGCCAGTTCACATGTTTCACAATGAAAGGGAACTGCAGAAACAGAAGAGAAAGCAGGAAAGACACGCTTTAAGACTGACACAGGTACATGACCCAGCCAGTTATGCCAAAGCATTAACTAGTCTTTATTGACTCTACTACTAGTACTGATGCTAGACTGGTGTGTAGATGCAGAAACCGAAGCATCTAGGATGTATAAGCCACCGTCCTCACGTCCACTGCCAATCGTCCGCCTCGACTTCAGATCCTGAAACACACAGTGATAAGGAAAAAATGTTACACTGCAGTTAAGACTTTTGGTAAGACTACTGACGGATAGTAAATTTGCGGTCAATTGCGGAACATGCAAAACATAAGACAAAGAGAGAGCTGGTGTGGCATGAACATCCCATTTTCCAGAGATAGAGGAATAGGTGCCATCAGCTATCCGAACTTTGTCACGACCAAAGCAAATACCATAACTAGAGAAAACGGAAGACATACCAGTCATGTGATCAGACGCCCCTGAATCAATGATCCAAGAAGGGCTGGAAGGTACAGTAGAGGCGGAAAAAGCAGTCCTAATACCTGTGTGAGCAAATGCAGACGTGGAAGTGGAGTCCTAGCCATTGAGTTGGGCCATCATGCGGCGAAGTCGCTCAAGATCTGCAGGAGAGAACGAGTCTGTCTCCAGAGGAAGTAGACACTGGTGGTGCGGTGTCCTGTGTGACTGAGTGTGCTGAGTGAGGTCTCTGTTTTGCTGATTGACGCTGATGGGAAGTCGGGGCCTGTCCTAGGGGACGTCCATGGAGCTTCCAGCAAGTGGCCTGGATATGACCCATGCGACTGTAGTGATCACACTTGGGTCTGGGTCGGTCCCCAGACTCCTTCGGATTGGATGTTTGGCCCTTCTGATTGGTAGCAGCCAGGGCAGAACGGTCCTGAGTATCACTCCCACTGTGGAGTTGCATGGCAGAGTGGCGGCTGTCCTCCCACTAATGTAACCATAGACCTGTGCTAGAGAGGTAGGAGCAGGATCCCTACCAAGGATCTGAACACGAGCTCCCTCAAAGCTCGGATGAAGGTCGGAGAGAAACTGGAAGATCTGGGAACGTTCAACCATCGCCTTGAAGGACTTGACGTCATCTGCACACTTGGGGGAGTAACTCTGGTAGTGATCGATCTCTTCCATTTGCTTCGAAGGGAAGCATAATATGTACCAAGCTTCATCTCCCCCTGACGAAGACAAGATATCTCTTGTTCTAGTTCATAGAGCTTGGCGAAATTGCCCACCTGGGAGTATGTCTGAGATACGGCATCCCAAACATCTTTGGCCTTTGGTAGGAACATAAACCCTTTGTTGATCTGGGTTTGCATCGAGTGAAGAAGCTAGGACATGACAGTCAGGTTCTCCATAACCCAAATTCGATGAGATTTGTCCTTCGGATCTGGTTCTTTAGTAGTATCTGTCAGATACTCACTGTAGCCATGGCCCCCAATGTACATGAGAGCGGAAGTCTTTCATTCCAGGAAGTTGGTGCCATCGAGCTTTTACAGTGGTGATGCAGAGCTGAGGGTTGTGATCTCCATGAGTCACAGGACGATCCTCAGAGGAAGAGCTAGAAATCACAGATGTGGCCTTGCGGGAACTCATCGGAGCAGGACCACCAAAAATAGCAGGTAGTGTACCGGAGGCTCCCAGAAAACCGAAGTGAGGTCTAGAAGATCCTTAAAGGCCCAATGAGTGGTGCGCCTAGGACAGGAGGGCCTAGAGAGGTCTGATTTTGAAAGAAAATCAAAACCCGAAAAGTAGCGGGGGATCCGGGTGATTTTTGGAAACTAGGGTTCCGACAGTCAGAATTCGTCGAATCAAGTTTCGAACTGTTCCACGAGCAGTATTGAAGAGGGCGGCAAGGTCAGAGGGGCCTGCTGTTGCACGAATATCACAAAAAACCAAAAATCTTCGAAAAACTTGTTGGCCCGAAAAACACTGGAGAAGCTTGAGAAGAAGACAAGCTGGATCTCTGATGCGGATGAGGGAAAAAACTAACCAGGAAATAAGAGCCTTTGGTGTTTTGCCTCAGGATTAATCCCCTGATAGCGCAGGAATGATCTCTGCGATTTCTTCAAAAGTTCTCGGCTCCGGATGCTCACATAACCGTCTTAGATCGGACTGGAGTTTGTAGGGGACAAATACGCATGCTCTAAAGCTACCATGCTCTGATATCATGTTGTAAATAAGGTTGTAACCAGTAGATGAAGGTTGTAGATAGAAGAGGGAAAAAAATGTAATGGAGGCGGAAGGTGGAGAAGGAGATTAGGGTTAGAGAGAGAAGTTGTGGGAAGAGGAGAGAATGGATTGTTAATTTGTTCTCCCTCACACACTGTGTGTATATATATATATATATAATGGGGAGAAACCCTACAAAGGAGAACACTTCACGCGACACTATTCATGTGAATAGTGAAAACCCAAAAAAATGGCCCCACGTGGGAAGTGGGAAGCAGCCCACTTGAGACACCCACGTGGGTGTATTACATAAACTCCAACAACACCATCTAGTGAAGATGGCGAACAAGCCGATGATGCCATTCGAAAATCAAATGCCATCACAAGAGGGATTTGGGGTTTTTGGCAAAGAGTCTACTTTCTGAGATGTTGGGATTTCTAGACGCAATAAACAGTGGATGTAGATAGAAGAGCAAGGAGTGCGAGTCAAATGGAAAGTGACGAAGGGGACTTCCCGGTCCTTATGTACTTTTCTTTAGTCCTTTTTGGGGGAGTGACAACACTTCGTCGCGTCAAGGAAGCGGAAAGAAGATATAGTTCCATTTTTATTTTGTTGACGTCGATGCTGCTGTGATACATATGCTGGAAAACTCCCTTTCTTCTTTTCCCTCTTTTTTCTAAAGAGAATAGAAGTGGGGAACGAGAGGAGAAATTAGGGGTAACAAGCGAAGAAGACGGTGAAGAAGAAATGGACATGGTAGTGAAAGACGAAGAGAACAAGAACCATGTCGTCGCCATTATGATCTCCGACAATGAAGGAATTGCATCAAACAACAACATTAATCGATTTCAACATCTCAATCCACAACAACCAGATCAAATGGGAGTCTCTGGAGGAGTGTGAAGGTGTCGATCGAAGGAGGAGAAAGAGAACGAGACTAAGAGAATGGCACCGAAGAGCGATCACATCGTGGATCTTGGCTGGGCATAGAAGGCACGACAACTATAATCTTACGGTTAGGGGGTGTAAACTAGCGCACTGCTGATTTTTTGGCTTCTTTTTGCTCTCTTGCTATTGATATTACTATTGATCCTGACTTGTTTCCTAGCGATCTTTCAAAAATTGTTGTGGAAGACGCTAGGGGGTGTAAATATGCCTGATTGTAAATCCTTTCTTTTTTCTAATTTCTGATAGGAGTCCCGCCCAACCCCAGCTTTCCCTCTCTAAAAAAACTATAATCTTACGGTGAGAGCTAATATAAACAATGCGATTGCTACTCTGGTTAGGGAGGCTGGGTGGGTTGTTCTTCCCAATGGAACCACCTTTCCTTCTAGATATCAAGTATCCCCCTCTCTTTTATCTCTATTAAAGCTCTCTTGTTTCTTCTTTTTTTGAATGCCCCTATTTTCGTCTTCCTGCTGGAGGTGTTGCAAGCCACGTCGTGGCCGAGGTGGCCATAATGGGGTTGTTGGTCATGGTGGGAGCCCTGCCGCTGTGATGGGGGAGATGTAGGTGGACGCAAGTGAGGTGCTACAACTCCCATATTTTTATCCGCATGCTCGCTGTAAATCACGCAACAACAGTTCACATGGCGGCGTGGTGTCCAAACAACTGATTCATATTAACAAATGCAGACCTTGAAGAACAAAAACTAGCTATGGACATCAATAACGCTAGTGTGAAAGGCTTCTAGGCTGGATGGCGATGCTTTAGTTCCGTTCCCGAGAAAGCAAGTTTTTTTGAGAGCGAATTGTGAAGTGCTTATTGCAATTCATCTCGTGATTTTGTGGTGAGATGCGTAGTTCCAAGTATTCGATTTGTCGATTCAAGGGGCAAAATGTAGTAGCAGGAAACATAGTCACAAAGTCGGGATTCGGCAATAAATCAGCAAGGGGTCAAGTCGGGAAAATTCGGATAAATTCGGTAAAAATCGGCTGAAATCGGCAAAACTAAACAAGTATATTATGTCATTTTTCAAGTTAGAAAGGTTGTTTTTAACAAAACACATTTATATGATGAAAAACACATCTATAATTCCATAATAATAAGTTATAACTCATAAGCATCATATATTATTCATAATTCCAAAATCGGCAAAATCGGAATCAAAAGGGGCAAAAAATGGGTCTCAGTCGATTAATCGGTAAAATTCGGCAAAATCGCTGATTAATCACCTAGTTTTTTGATTAATCGGAGATTTTACCGTTTTTGCCGATTATTCGGCGATTGATTCGTGAATTTAAAAAATCGGAGATTTTTGGAGATTTTTATGACTAGGGTAGGAAACGACACACCAAGGGGGCAAACCCGTGTGATCTCACCTAAAACCGATGGTCTGATAACAAAGAGAATTCGATATAGGCCCTTCTCTATTTTTTTGGCATGCGACGCCATATGGTGGCGCCATCCAAAGATGTTGCTCCACACATTTTTTTCTTTTTGGTATGGGAGGAAATATGCTGATCCTACTTCATTTTTTTTTATCTTTTTAGTATCCTGCACCATATGGTGGCGCCATCAAACATGTTGGCCCGCCTCACCCATATGGTGGGGCTTCCTCTTCATCGCGTGATTTGCTCCCTTTTAGTTTTTTGTTATGTTATTTATTCAGTTTGGGAAAGTCATTGCTTCTCTTTTGCTTGGGTTGAGTAGTCGCCATTGCATGATGAGGCGGAGGTCATCATGAATTTTGTGTTCTTCGAGTGCTTTGACGAATCGAGCAATGTGCTCGCATGCACTATCCCTCCCATTGTAAGAAGGGAACGTCAGATTGATGTAACCCTTTAGAAAAGACTTGTATTGCAACTCCAATGGGTAGGGCAGGCAATGTTTGTATGGCGAGCTTGCTTGTTCCTTTTTGTACTTTTCTTGTTCCAAGAGACGCGCTACGTCCTCTATGGTGACAAAAGTATTGGGGTGACGATCTGAAGCTTCAATGAGTGTTTCTTTCTGTGGTTGATTGACTTGCAATGGTTTTCATGTCATCGTCACTGAGGCTGCTGCGGCTCATCTTCAATTACTTGATCAATTATGGGCGCTCGTGGGGCTATTTGTGCAGTTGACAGCCCATAATTTTTCTAGAAGAACGTCATCATCTCTTTCTAGCCCTCGACCAAACTTTGAATTGATTTCTGCAGTGGTGGTGTTTGTTCTCTTCCATTAGCGCTCGCATTTGCATTTGTTTTAGTTATTTCGGATGGATCTTGGCCTTGGCTTGTTGGTTCTCCAATTATTCCTCCTCTAGGAACACGTGGTAACTTGGTTCGTGCTCTTCTCATCTTTGGTTGTGTATTTCAACAACTGTTGGTCCCTAGCGGAGTCGCCGAAATGTAAATAGATAAAAGAGATCTTGAACTCAGAGAAGGTGATCGATTCTCTTTATTGATGATAATCACTTCATAATACAATGATGCATATCTACAAGCAATGTCGGAGAGGAATTCATGGCATCTGAGTCCAAAGTTCTGCGCACTAAATAGTTGAGGAGACCACAAGGAGGGAAGATGAAGAGGAGAGGAACATGGTAGAAGAGTAGGGTAACACATCCTCTATGGTGTCTGTCTCCTTTCCTTTGACCCCCCTTCTCTATTTATAGTGGAGCATCTAAAGTTAGGTTACGATTGTAATAAATCTGACAATTTACATTGTGTGCCCGTATTGTGCCACATGGGTCAGAGGTGGTACCGTCGTATTTGAATACGACGCTTTGATCGAACACGTGGCATGTTACGGTGCCTCTATGTTGCCCAGATGACGGCCGATCGAGCGAGTATCTCATTCCCACGTTAGTGTGCGACACTAATTAGCGTGGCAAAAGTAGAATTCCTATTGGCAAGCACATGACTCTTGAGCAAACAAGATTATCGCCTTAGTGTTGTATGCAAGTACCAAATGTGTACATTGTGGGTGGAAGGCACTAGTATACGACACCGCATAATGTGTGGTGCCGTATGGTAGATAAATTATACGAGGCACCGTCTGACGTGCGCTGCCGTCTGATAGATAAATAGCACGAGGCACTGTCTGACGTGTGGTGTCATCCGATAGATGAATTTCGCGAGGCACCTTTTAACGGCACCATATAATGTCTGGTGCCATCTAATGGACCAATTGTACGAGGCACACTCCAATGCGCCAATCCTTTGCCGTGTGCTGTTATATAGTGTGGTCCTCACCGGAGGTTAGTCATGCGGGTCGGAACACACTGCAACATTTTATCCTCCATCATCGTATATGATCATGTACCCCATTGACTTTGATCTTGTTGTGTTTAGGACATCTACAGCTACATTGACTCTAAAGCAACATAAGTAATAATGCTGGAGTTTAATGAAATATAGTTACATTTTATTAACACTGTCACAACACTATGGGGCTGTTAGTAAGTGGTAACAAAGTTTATGTTGCATGACACCTATGAGAGAGCCTTATTAAGTTGGTTGCCTTTATTAATGAAAAAATAGTTGGCTGCCTTAGAGTTTAGGAAGTTAATGTTTGGATTTATGTGTCCATGGCACATTGAGTGCTTTTTTGAAGGAAATCCAATGCTAGGACCTCATGGAAAAACTAGGAATTCACTTGTACACAAATATATTAATCAGTGACTATGTAACAATGAGAACACGTTTGTCAATGTCCAACACAAAGATGAGATGTTTGACATTGTGCCTTTGAGAAGCCCCAACGCAGACACGTCCCAAAACCAAAAGTTTTCTTTTAAATAAAAATATCAAAAGGAATATGTGAAAGTAAAAGAAACATTTCTGTATGTCATGATTTATCCAATAACCATATAAGTAGATTTATTGGAGGGAAGACTATCAAACAATTATAGGTGTGTTTAACAACTTAACAAAGTACTATGGAACTCACAAATCATCTTGTAAAATCATTATTAATAAAAAATATTACAATAAGGGGGACACTGCTGTACATGTCAGATGTGTCGACATGCGTATCCATGTCGATAGTGTGCGGCAAGGCAAAAAACCTTAAAAGTGTCTTGTCCTTGTTACATAAGCTAGTCAGTGATCCCTATAGCGAACTGCTTGGGTTCCTGTCATAAGCTATATAAAGTACTTCCGGGCTGCTATAACATATATATGATATTTGTTTGATTAATACACTGTTTATTATTTGTTTTCATTTCTCCTTTACTTTTTTTTGAATCATTTCTTAATTTCTTGACATCATAGATGTCTCTTAGATGATATGTATTAATTTTCAAGTTGGGCTATGTAATCCAATATCACCATATTAATTTTTGAATATACATCTAAATCTATGTTGCATGGATTCTACTAAACAGGTGAAGTACCTATGTCCGAGTTTGACCCGATACGGATTCTGTTGTGAAACTTCATTATTCAATTTTGTTTTTCCTTTCCTTACTTGCAAGATATTAATTAATATTTGCAAATAGGTTACAAGTTATAATACTAATCATAAGATATTCTACCACATTTTCTATTATTATTCTCATTATTATCTATCACAAAAAAATATTCTCATTATTATATAAAAAATAATTACTTCGTTTCACGTTATTTAAAGTATATTGTTGAGTCCATGAATCCTATTTTTTAAGGTCCACCAAGTCGGACAACTCCGCACCAGTGTCCATGACACCCATACTCGTATCAATGCAACATAGGTCTAAATTTATGCATGGAGTGTCAATTATGCAATAGCTACAATGTTCAACTTTGGTTTTCATTCAGTGCCAATTCATTGTACATTTACCTTTGGATTCATAAGTGGATTAATGCTTTAGCATGAATGATGGGTTCCCTCGTAGATTGTGGTTCAGGGATTTTGCCTCCCTTTCCTTTGTACCTTATAACCTATGTAACAATGACATGTACGCATGCGTTGGTGTCCGCCACAGCTACAAGGTATTTAAGACGATGCCTTTAAGAAGCCCAAAACACAGACACATACATTCACATGTATTATAATATAATTTTTGTTATATTTAAATCAGATTTTTTTATTAAATAAAAATAAGGAAAGAAATATATGACTAGTAAAAGGCAACATTTCCATACACCATGGAGCTATCCTTTAACATAATGAATATAAGTATATTTGTAAGAGGGCAAACAACTATAGCTATGTTTAACAACGTAAGATAACTATTGTATGGTGGATGAACACACCACTTTTTGAAATCATTTTTATTATAAAAATTAGTAAAATAAAGGGTGACACTGCTTTATGTGTCAGAATGTTTGTCGGGAATCGGGATGTGTTGACCTATCCTTGTCAATACGTGTCTGACACAGCAAAAAAAACCTAAGAATGCTGTGTCCCTGTTACATAACTTATAACAGAAGTTCAACATGTTACCCATAGAAGTGCCATCTTGCAGATTTGTTGGTTAAAAGTGGTGTAAGGTTATAACTATTTGTACACTTACCTAGTCTTTCTCTGTGTCTCTTTTTCTTCAATTAAATCATTACTTATAAGAAAAAGTTCAAAAACACGTTGATCAATTTGGAACCTGGTTGAGTCAACACGGTATGGCAGGGATCCATGTATAAAAAACGATGACTGATTAGGGCAGTTTTCAAATGATGTTTGCAAGTTTTCAATTGACTCAACTTACCTGAACTCCGAAATTAAAAGCCAATTTTAAAATTAAGCTTTCGAAAAATAGAACATGCTAGTGTAAATCAACTTGGTTTGTGATTTTTTTTAATTAATTGATTAATTTTTTTTTTTTTTGGGTGGTTGGGGGAGGGGTTTAGTCCTTTTATATGTTCTAACACCTACGATCCACATTTGTGATTTATGGCTCTTTGCTCTCTCTTTCTCTCTGCCATTTTACTTGTCTAATATGCTACTGCTTGTAGGCGTTCTGATTGCTTCCATAGCATTTAAGGAAGGGGATATTAAATCCAGAGCGGAGAGGTTTCTGAGTAGTATCACAAATTCAATTGAAATTGTTCTGAGACAAAACGTGGAGGTTAGAATGGGATTGATGCCAGATGGTAAGGCTTCTATAGACGGAGTAAAGCTGGTCGAGTTGCCAGACTCTTCGGTCTGGAAAGAGATGAAAAAAACTGAGATGATGGAGAGGGAATGGAAGGGTAATTCTAATAACTCGATACATGGTTATTCAGATCTGGATCCACACCAGGAACCACTCAAAGTACCCAGATCTGAATGTACGCTACGAAGAGGATCTTCAGAACAATCTGATAGCTCTCATCCAGTGCCAGATGGATGCTACCAAGCTACAACTGAGTTACCAATCTCTTTGGCAGAAGGGAATGCTGGAAGCTATGGCACAAAAGAGAGGAAGCAGGAGATACCAATGCAAAGAATACAAGCCATTATCGACGAGCAGAGGTTAGAGAGTGCATGGTTACAAACTGCAGAGAAGGGAACCCCGGGAACTTTGAGTAGGTTGAAACCAGAGAGGAATCAAGTCCTGCCACAAGATAGCATTGATCGTCAGAATCAGATGGCATGCATAATGTCGATGGAGGATGAACTGAATCATGAAATAAAAGCTTTGAAGATTAACGATGGCAGGGGCCACCAGAAGGACCCGAGTTGTAAAAGGGTTGAGCACTATCCCATGTCTCCAAGCTTATTGCATGATAGCAGCTTTACGGGCAATTTCAACAAAGAGAACCTGTGAGTTATTCCATGTTAATGATTGTGCGTTGCATTATTGCTTCATTTTTCTTTCATAGATGATAGAATCCATTAGCACACATTTGCATTATTCTCACTAATGTTAGAAAACTTGATAATCAACTCAGAACTCTGTGAATCTAGGGTTTAGCCTTGTTCCAAGTTTTGCCTCAAAATATTTTGAGGTGCAACGTAAACTTAAAGCCTACAATTTGATTTGAATACCAGAGGAACTGGTTGAGCCTATAGATGGTTGTAGCATCTGCAACCTGTTTCTTACGAGTTACAGAAGTACACTATTTACGGGACTTGGAGCACATCCACTGTGTCCTCAAAATATTTTGAGGTGCAACGTAAACTTAAAGCCTACAACCCTTGTGGGAGGTTGTGGTTTCAAGCTCACAGGGCAGGTTTTCTCCATGTTGTTGTGGGTGCTGTGGAGTTGGAATCACCTTATCCTGGTTATAGCCCTGCACTCTGCAGTCTTATCCCGGTTATGGCCTTGCAGTCTTGCCTGGTGCGGATTTCACCTGCTGATGCTGGTCCTGGAGTCCAGCCTAACCTTGTTGCTCATAAAAAATAAAAAAGGCTTTGATGCACAAACTTGTTTTAATTCTGAATTCTTTTAATAGTGGTATTACGTACTACAATGGAATTAAATCTTAGTTTTGGCGCGACTCAGACAACACCAAAATAGATGACTTAATTCTGAATTCTTTTAATAGTGGGATTACATACTACAATGGAATTAAATCTTAGTTTTTGGCGTGACTCAGCCAACACCAACATAGATGACTCTGAACCAACTCAGCTGAGTCTGGTAAGTTCTGGGTTATCTAATTTATATTTGAACTGACTCGGTTGAGCTTGCTCACATAGTAGTGTATAAATGTCTCAAAACCAAGATGATTTTGCTGATCTGCGCTGAATTGACCAAGATTTTAAATACTTGCCTACATTTTGCATACTTAATTGTGGTGTTTCGCTACAGGGGATTTGAGCCAGGGTCAGGCCCTGTTGGTTGCAACGGACTCCTTTGTTGGAAAACGGCCAAACCTTACAACAAAGGGAAGGTAGGCCATTGGGCTATAATCTTTTGATTCTCATGATTGCGTTTAGGAAAATTTTGTAAGAAAATGACAACATGACCATCCTGTTTGTGTTACTGAACAGGTTAAGCAAGGAACCCCCATTCGATCATATAGGAGCAGACACTTTTTATGGTTTGGACAGTGTGGGAAGGCAAAGAAGACACAGAATAGATTCAAAAGATGAGGGGGGAATTTCAGGTCGGAGTTTCAGATATGTTGTTAGTCTTCCTATATATATATAGTTGTATATTTTTTAAAATGAGCCATTTTTCATGGATACAAGGAAAAAGAACGACTTGCGACGGGAATGCTATCCGCTTCTGCATTTCTTAAATTTATCCATTTTTCATGTATGAATAAAAGGGTGAGCGAAACAAGAAAAAGTTTGATCCAATGGCTTAAAAGCTTTTCCATGAGTAAAAGTTTTTCTTCTTTTTCTTTTTAATTTCATGCATGCATGTGATGCCACTCCCCTAGAATTGAGGGCTTTTGGGTCTTTTAACTTGCACAAACCATTACATAGTTCTAATACATATTTTTTAGAACTGCTCATTAAATTGCCACATCTTTCAAAATTTTAAATCTCTTTAAACTTCCAAAATTGCCCTTTGGGTTGTGGAATTTTCAAATTTCAAGATCGCTCCATATTTAGACACGAATCTTCCAAACTGCCCCTTGTGTTGCAAAACTTTTCTATATGCCATTTTGTTTTTGTTTTTTTAAATTTCCACTATAATAGCTAATTCATGTTATTTTTAGTGAAAATCCCATTCGTACAAGCAGGATCCTAATATAACAAACGAATATTAAACCTCAGTGACACTGACACCCGAGTTGTCAGGGGCCAGGCTCAGGCCAGCCTAATGCTTTCACGCTGGTCTTGTCCAAGGAATGGCAGTTAGTAGCCTACCTCGGGCTCGAAGAAATTGCCAGTATGTTTTGGAAGTTTGACACATCCGTCCCAAAAGGCTGCTGCGTAGTACTCTTTTTTGGCCCACAAACCCCATGAATGTTTGGCCCACCTCTTGGTTAACCTATACCAAAAATCTGCCTGATTGGTGCCTAATAACCATTGGATTTGAGCCTTTTTCATGAAGCCCATTATGAAAAAATAAATCCTATGGCAATAAATTACTAATCAGGATCCAACAGCAATAAACCACTAATCAGGAGTGTATTATGTCCATCAAAAGGTGAGCTAAACATTCATGGTGTTAACGGACCTAAAAGTGTCCTTTTGAGGGAAGGATGTATCAAGCTTTTGAAACAATGTTCATATCGAAGATCGGCTCCTTGGGCTCAGGCCAAGCTACTAAGAACCTTATGATCAAAGCCACCTCATCCCACCGGAGCCCAACCCATTCACAGCACTATGCATGTTAAATTCCAGAAAGTGCTGCCTCCTAAATTACATTTAAATCTTCATTAAGTAATTCTCATGTAATGTTACATCAGGTTCTCCTTGGGTAGGCCTTAGACCAACTCCATTCCAACTACTAGGGTGCAGACATGCAATATTTGTTGGGAGTCTTGGGACCCACCCTCAACCATATGGCAAAAACTAGCCAGATCGAAAGACCTGGATAGTAGAAAACATCGAACCTCGTTGATCTCTGCAGTAGAAGATGTTGATCTCCAGTTCCCAATGCTCACGCAACAATCGAGATACCAAGGTTTACAAAACACCACCCAAAATCAACCTTCCAGGTGTTTGCCTTCCCTTTCTGCATTGGCATCTTTAGTACCTTCAAAAGAGTTACCTCTTGTCATCCCTGTGAAGAAAAAAGGAGCAGTACCATGTCAACCCTAACATCATTCTGTACAGTGAGAAATATAAGATCCTTGCAAGGTGAATCAAGATGAACCACCTGAAGGCAGCCATCCAGCTCAATTGATCTCAAACTATGTTACCTAAGTATGGTGATGGCGCAAGACCAATACGATGAGGACAAAGCCTTAACACTTACATTGAAGTATCCGCTATGGATATGGCACCCATTTTCAAGTACCCGGGTAAAATAGATCTAAAATGAAAAAAATCATTCTCTACATTCGAAAAATGGCACCCCCTGAATCAAAAAAGTTTTTTGGTTCACATTTTTTTCGAAAGTGTAAGCCTTGATGATTCAAATATTTCGAGGTGGAACTTGTAGAGGTGGAGATTGGAAGTGTAGCTGATATAAATTGCATCATGTTGGAGTAGAACGTCTAGAATACCATTTTACTTCCAATGAAGCGTTTCGATTTGAAGTTATTAGAAAAGTGAAATTATCAGCAATACAAACTTATTAATATACGTCACATTCCTTAGAAAGATGAAGTTATTAGAACTATGAAATTATTAGTAATGCAAAGGTACTAATATATGTCACATTCCTTAGAAAAATGAAAAGAATAGTAATGCAAAGGTTGTGAGAAATGCAAGTCCTGCATCCTCATCATCATAAGCCTTTCCTGACGATATGGGGTCAGCTGCACAAGTCATTCCTCCATTCAATCCTGTCTAAAGCCATCTCTTCCGCGAAGGCAAATTTCTTGAAATCTCCTTCATAACCTCACTCTACGTTTGTTTTAGCCTTCCTCTCACCCTTTTAGGCCCTTCGACTTGCACATTCCTCCTCACCTGTGCCGCCGCCATTGGTCTTCGTACAGGACGAAATCATCTCAATCGACTTTCCCTTAGTTTGTCACTCAATGGGGCTACTTTTATATTTTCATGAATGAGTTCATTTCTAATTTTGTTTTTCCTTGTCTTACCACTCATGGATCTCAACATCTTCATCTCGGCTATACTCATTTGGTGAACACATTGTTTCTTGATTGCCCAACATTTTGCTCCATAAAGCATCGTCGGTCTTATTGTTGTCTTGTAGAATTTTCCTTTTAGTCTGATTGGCACACGTCGATCACATAGAACTCTGAAAGCACATCTACACTTTAGCCATCTCGCTCTAATTCTATCGGCGACATCCTCCTCAATCTCTCATTCCTTATAAATAATGGAACCAATGTAACGAAATTGGTCACTTCGAGGTATCTTGTGGTTGTCAATTTTAATTAGTGGATCATCTCTACGTGCATCCTTACTATAATTGCATTCCATATATTGTCTTGGTTCGACTTTTCAACCTTTAGATTCTAAAGCATTTCTCCAGAGTTCTAGTTTTGCATTTATCTTATCCCTAGTCTCGTCAACTAATACTGTCGTCTGCAAATAACATACACCAAGGGACCTCATCTTGGATATGAGCAGTTACTTCATCTATATAGGGACAACTATATTTCTCTACTCATCTTAAAATTTTCTTGTCTTCAAGATATTAGTAAATAACTCAGTAAGCCAAGACAGTCCAATTGCTCCCATACATTTCCATACTCTATTGAGATACCATCTGGTCCTAAAGCCCTACTTGTCTTCATTTTACTTGAAATTGCTTTCACCTATGCTACTCTAATTTTACGAAAGTATATATGTTTTATATTCTCCCTAGTAGTTCCATCTAGTCCTATGTCCATTATGTTATCCCTATTTAATAATTTATGAAAATAAGTCTTCCACCATCCCTTAATTTATTTATCTTTCACTAAGACTCTCTAGTCGCCACTCTTAATGCATTTAACATGATCTATATCTCTAGCATTTCTATTTTGTTTGGGTAAGCTTGTAAACATCTTTCTCACCCTCTCTTGTCCTTAATTTATTATATAAATTATCATATACTTTATGTTTGACCTCACCACTTTCTTTGCTTCCTTTTTAGCATTTTTATATCTTTCTGTAAATAGATAAATGAGTTTTAGAACTCGGAGAAGATAATTGATTCTCTTTATTGATGATAATTACTTTAGAACACAAAGCAACATAGCTAAAATCAATGTTAAGGAGGAATCCATGGCATCCGAGTCCAAAGTTCTACAGACTGAACGGTTGTAAAGACCATAAAGAAGGAAGATGAAAAGGAAAGGCTAAGAAGAAAGGAACATGGTATAAGATTAGGGTAACACATTGGCTCATGTATCCTCCCATTTTCCCTCAACACCCTCTTCTATTTATAGTGGAGGGTTGAAGGTTAAGAGGACACGAATGTAACAACTTCGGTAATTCTCATCGTGCGTTTGTATCGTGCCACGTGGATTAGAGGCGGCGTCGTCATATTACGGTGCCTCCGTGTTGCCTAAACGACGGTCGATCATGCGAGTATCCTTCCCACGTGTTTCAATGGTTTTGCGAACAAGATTGCCTCTGATAAACCTATCATACCCTTGCCCCGCCAATCCTACGATTTATCTTTGACCCCCATGCTAGTGCGCGACACTAGCTAGTGTGGAAAAATGGAATCCTTATTAGTGGGCACGTGACCCTTGCGCAAGCAGACTACTGTCTTAGCGACATATGCAAGTACCAAATGGGTACTTTGTGAGTGGAAGACATCGGTATACAACACCGACTGGAGTGTGAGTGTCGTCTGATAGATAAGTTGCACGGGTCACCATTTGACGGGCGGGTGCTGTGTGATAAATAAGTTGTACGAGTCACCGTCTGACGTGCGGATGCCGTCTGATAGATAAGTTGCACGGGTCCGTCTGGCATGCGGGTGCCATCTGATAAGTTGCATGGGTCACTGTCTGACGTACGGGCGTCGTCTGATAGATAAGTTGCATGGGTTACTGTCTAACGTGTAAATGAATTCTGATAGATAAGTTGCATAGGTCTGTCTGACGTGCGGGTGTTATCTGATAGATAAGTTGTATGGATCACCGTCTGACATGCGGGTAATGTATGATAGATAAGTTGCATGGGTCACCGTCTGATGTCGGGTGTTGTCTGATAGACAAGTTGCATGGGTCACCGTCTGACGTGCGGGTGCCGTCTGATAGATAAGTTGCACGGGTCACCGTCTGACGTGTAGGTGTCGTTTGACCTTTGTTTGGAATATCTACAATTTCTAAGTTCTCATTTTTTTACCCAGTTGTCAGGTCTTGTAATAAATCTTTTTTCTCTAATGACCTTTTGAACCTCATCATTTCATCACCAAGTTTTCTCGTGTATATGATTTTTTCCTTTAGATTCTCCAATGACGCCTTTTGCTAATCTTTTAATACATTTAGCCATTACATCTCACATTATCGTAGTCTCTGCTTCTACGTTCCACATTTCTTCCTTTACCAATTTGACTATGAAAGGCACCACTTTTTGTCCTTTTAAATTCCACCACTTTATTCTTGAGCATCTTTTATTTTGATTCATTCTCTTCCATTTCTTGATGCGAACATCTAACATCACAAGTGTCAACATTTAATTACGTTTAAAAATAGGGAAAACATGGCTCATAGTGATTCTATGGTAACTTTCCTTATTTTCATTGTGTCTACTAACTCTAAGCTCTTACTTGTTAAAGTCCTAACATTCCAAGTGGCAAGACAAATCCTACTTTCTTGGATTAACTTCTTTACCTGTACTTGTCAAGTATGGTGCGGGAACCCTCGCCTACTTTTCACCTCAATTGGGTGCCATTGCAATGTGTTGTTTCTAGAGTACACCCTGGCCAACCCTTGCCCACTTCCCACTCAATCGGGTGTCGCTGCAGCGTGTCCCCTTTTGGAGAGCGCCCTAACGTGAGCTAAATATAATAATGGATCAGGATTCATGGTATGATTTGGCAAAAGCTTTACACTGGGTCGCATCCTTAACGTATTCTTTTGAAAGAAGTTACTTAAACTATTGAATTAACAATGATGCAAAAGTTATGAAAAGTGAGTCATGCAAATGTTTTGAGGGTCGAGTGGAAGAAACTAGACTTGATCAGTAAGATGTAAAGATAATAAGAGATTAGTGAATATATTTTTGGGGTAAGTTGAAAAGATTCAATTTCGAAGGCTGGAAATAGAGACTTGTCTCAAAGGATGAAACCAACTGGAAGTTATTGGTGGTGATGAACTAAGGATGTTGGAAAATGACACAAGAAGACGAGTATGGCATAATAAAGCAAGCACACTTTCTTGGTTTTAAGACATTAACACGGACACTCCACAAATATGCAAGGAACTTGATTCTTTGACTGCAGATTAGACATTCGTCCGTGATAGTAGCTTTTGACTTATGATTAATTTTCTTCCCTGAATTTGTTGCTTTTAGTGTTGCCAAAAATAGAAAAGACCATTTTTTTATCAGTAAATGAATACGATAAAGATGATAGAGATGAAGCTCTTCGTTTCGTAGAGGTTATTGAAGAGAGGATGAAGAATCAGTCATTGATATTCTTGAGTTTGTCGATATGGAACTACTTGTTGCAGCAAAGAATGAATTTAAGTAAATGAATATGATAGAGATGATAGAGACGAAGCTCTTCATTTCGTAGAGGTTATTGAAGAGAGGATGAAGAATCCATCATTGATATTCATGCTTTTATTGATATGGAACTACGTTGCAGCAAAGAATGAATTTCTTTCCAGTATCCTCATGTTGCAAAATGTTCATGAAGACCAAAAGGTAAGAGTATCTCATTTTCAGAATGTTATCTTGGTTATGGTGAAGAATTTGAATCCAGAAGTTTGACTTTGGAAAAGTAAGCTCCATCTTTGGATCCTTTCTGTACTCTTTGGAAAACCGAAGAAATTGTTTTGAAGTCTGAAGTTGTTATAGTGAAGAAGCTGCCAAAGTGCAAGCCTTTCCTATGTTTCAAGTGCCACCATAGTTCATCATCATCATCTCCGCCTGTGCATTTTTTTTTAAACTCCACTTATGTGGTTATATTTTTTTATTTTTATCGTCAAACATTCTTGGTGCGTTTTTTGAAGACTATAAAAAGAGCACAAGGCCAAAAAGTCCGTGCATTGAGGTATTGAGAAATAACTTGAAGGTATGCACATTAACGGAGAAAGAGCACTATCCTTGGACAAAGCTTGGATGGTGATGATGTTAAAGGAGTTTGTGTATACTGAAGTACATGTAAGTTCAAATTTGTTTAGTCAAAATTAAGAATTTTGATAGATTAACCAACTAGATTAGCTATACAATTAAAATAAAGTCTTTTCCTGTTTCATTTTAAGCAAGGATCAAACATGCAACCTCTAGATGACGAGCAAGAGCACTATTCAATCACACTATAGGATCAACCCTATTTTCAAAACTGAATTTTGAATGGGAGGATTTGTCTAGTTGTTGCATGCATCACAAACTTCTTGCTGGTCTAGAAAATTGTAGTTAGTATTAGAAGCTTTATTAGGTTCTTTGTACTCTTCACTCTCTTGTTCCCTTCCCTCTGTCAGTTTGAATTTTAATTTGAATGAGTAGTTAAAAGCTAAGTTAGTTTTGTAAAGATTACTTAATATATGTACAAGATTATTTTTAATTTCCATGCATTCTTATTCTATTATTGCTTCATATTTGTAATCCTTTCAAGTTTGTGGTTTCGCTTCTTTAATTGTCTTCTTTATTTCTTGAGAATATTGATTTGGGTCGTGGATAATTAGCAATTTCATTTTTCCACATTTCAGAAATTGGATGCCAGGTGTAAAGCCTAGTAGTCTTAACAAATTATTGTAATTGACAGATCACTACCTCTGAAAGAATCACTATGTCTAGCCAGGCAATCCTCTTTAGCTTGCTCCAATATCTTGAGTAAAGGTCTGCTTCCACATCTTTGTCCTTCATCAAGAGGAGTGTTTCCCCACCTGCAATGAAACGTAAGGACTATTCATGGTAAAGAATGAAAATATTTATTTCAAAGGAATTCCCTTACAATTGCCAACAAAATCTATCAAAACTGAACAGTTATCTATCTTTTGGTGCTAAATAGAAAATGCATCGATAGCAATTGTTCCATGGCTAGATGGTAATTGTGAAGGCTAACATGGTTGAGAAGACTTTGTCAGAGAGAGAGAGAGAGAGAGCATGAAAATATACTTATCAAAAAGGATGGATGCATACAACAATGTCCTTTGGTTTCTCCTCCTTTCTGTTAAGTAGTTTCACCCAATGTGCCGAACATAGAATCTCAGGTGGATGCATACGCTGAAGCATTTAACAAGTAATCTCTTCGTAGCCCAAAAAATAGGATACATTGTGAAGGTAGGAACCATCGACACATTTCTCATAAATGGCTAAGTGTGTAAAGATCAGTGTGTGGGATTCGACTACTAAAACTCTAGAAGTTGTCCTATTGGTCAGATAGCAGTACAGATTTTGACCAATAAGTCCTCATAACATGCATCACATGAAGGTTTATTATACTCATGAGAACAGCAAACTACGCAAATTTATAGAGATTTTCAGAAAAAAAGGATAAAATTGTGACTTGTCAAAGAAAATGATAAAATACCGATTCTTCCAAAAATAAAATATAAATTTAAAAACATAAATTGGCCAAGCTAAATTCAATTTAATGACGACCAATTTCGCAACCGATTTTGATTTATTAACAGTGAATAAGACTGTAGATGGTGGAAAAATGGGCAAGGCTCTTATCCACCAGAAACATCCTCATTGAGAGTGAGGGAATGGAATGCTCCTCCTTCCTACTCAGGAGTGCTGACAAAATTAAGAAGGCAGACTCCACATAAGAAGTAACCAGTATGCCGCCATGAAAATTCTAACTATGGCGACCCTCAATCACATAGTGGAAGGGTACAAAGTAAACCTAGGATTGGTGGCCACTAGGAGAGAGACAAACTCAGTACAAGACTCCACCCAGATACCAAACTGCCTGGGGATGCCTCGAACGACTGGTCCTCCCTGAGAAAAGACATCATAAGATGCCTTCGTCCCAGACACTTTGTACCAACTTCACGTGGAACGTTGACTCCAGATCCCTGACACAAGTTGGTCACTCAATAACTGTGATGCCAGCTTTCCTATTACGAGAATCACATTGACATTAACATATGCTAACTACCCTCCCTTGTACTTGGGGTATAAAACGATCTCTCGACCCAAAGGAGGAACAACACGACAACAGATAACCACGTCGATCTGCATTCTCGATCACAGAACTATAATCTCAATCTCTCTAACCCCTCTATTTGCCAAGACTCACGCTTCTCTCCCCGAGCTTCTCCCCAGATCCAGACTCTCTCCTTTTTCTCAGATCCAGATTCTTTTCTCGATTTCTCGCACCACTACCCCTATCCCTGAGGAAATTGACTCCACCTTGAGTAATTTGCCTCAGGGAAAAAACACCCCATAAACAAAGACATGCAACCCATTTATTAAATTGACTTGAGTCATAGTAATTCTTTCGCTTTCCAATTGTAATGGGTAGGCTGTCATGCAGATGCATTCAAAAATGCTTCAATCTACTGGAAGCAAAGAGGAAGAGTATCAACAAATGAAGCTCTTGGTTACTTAGACACTTACATCCTAAATATGTTTGCAGTGTAAAAAGAAATGGATGGGTTGAAATAAATACCCACAGTCCTCACCTTGACGTCTCTATACATATTACTAGAAGGAAATGTTATTGTTTGACAACTATGTAACAAGGACACAAGACCTTTAGGTTTTATTTTTTTTGCCGTGTTGGACACATCGACACACAAACACGCGTGTTGACACATCCTGACAGTTATGGCAGTTTTTCCTATATTTCAATGATTTTTCATTAAATAACTGATTTCTAAACCAGGGTTGGTGTGTTCCATTCTCCATACAGTACTTTTTGAGTTGTTTGATAGTCTTCACTCATGTTATTCGATAGCCCCGTAGCATGTGGAAATGTTTTCTTTTACTTATGATAATTTTTTCTTATTTTTATTAAAAAATATAATTTAAATATAACTAAATATTATATTATATTACATGTGTATGGATGTGACGGGCTTCTTAAAGGTGCCATGTCAAACACCTCATATCTATGTTGGACACTAACACACATGTCCATGTCATTGTTACATAGTTTGACAGGCATTGTAGTCACAAGACAGAGAGAAATAACATGACTTGTTCTTTGTTGTTTATGGCCGTGTGTTTTACAAACTCAGGCCATCCAATTTTTGACAGAATCATACAGCTCATCTTCTATCCATTAAATAGAATTTAACGAAACATGAATCATCTTCAATGGCATTTGAATCGAATAATAAGATTAATAATAGATTGTAGAACCAGTCTCATGCCAATGGTTATGCTCTATACTCTGGACTAAGATTCAATTATACAATCATCATAAGGGAACTGTATGATATCGGTCACACCATCTTGGCTTTAAAATATTATTATCGTATCACTCCAAAAAAAAATTATTATTGTATCACTCCAAAGATTCTAAAAGCAGCCCATAGAAAATATCAAATGAGAAAACACACCTATCTACAGAAAGAACATCTGCTCCAAACTTGATCAAGATTTTTGCCACAAGGTGCAAACCTTCTGCAGCTGCAACATGTAGAGGGGTTCTTTGGTCATAGTTCTTCGAGTTTGGGTCAACTCCATTATCCAACAAGCGTTTCAAGAAGTCAATATTTCCATCCATTACAACTCTGCAGAGATAGCTTCCAGCATCTTCCAAATTCAAAATTGCACCATTTTTTATGAGAAGCGCAGCAACTCTGTCATGCCCAGCCTTGAGAGCCTCCAACAAAGGTGAACTCCCAAACTTATCTGCATTGTCAACAAGAATTTATGGGGCACAGGAGAAAGACAACTCAAATTCAACTATTGGCAATGACCAGTGATTAACCTAAAGTCTCAAGTTTCACTTGAGCAAGTCCTTCAAACTTATTCAAAGGAAAGACATAAGAAGAGAAATGAAGAGTCAGACATGGAATTTTAGCTCATATGAAAAATCACGAAGAGAAACACATGGATTAACACAATCCAGTCCTTCACCTATGCAATTGACATTCGCTCCTCGTTGTATGAGAAATCTCACAATATCTTCGTAGCCTCTAGATGCAGCCAAATGCTGCAAGAAGTATAAACATTTAGCAAATATATCTAAAACAAAAAGAGAAGAAAATGTATGATGCAGCCAAGGAACACTTGCACCCCATGCCATGCAATTGGCCCACAAATCAGTGTAGGGAGAATAATCCTCAATGCTCCAAGGAAGTATCATAGTATTCCTTTATTTAAAGATGAACTTCCACAAGCGTGTACAATTGTAAATTTCTTATTGTAAAATAAGCTTGCAGAAAATGAAGGCATCCAACAAACGAGAAAGTTTTCTAGACTCTTAAGGTGAAAAAGGAAAAGAACATACGAGTGCGCTTCTCCCATCATAGTCGGTTTTGCCTGGATCAGCTCCAGCATTGATCAAGCCTTTCAGATTATACAAGTCCCCATGATAAGCAGCACTGTTTACTCCTAATGCGAGCTCAGAATCTTGCTTTGCAATTAGATAAGTAATATCTGATTCCAGCTGCTTGATTCTAAGATCAGTATCTTTTCCCTGCATAACACAATGGTAATATATGGAAAGAAGAACGACTCATAATATAATAATTTAAAATAAGAACAGATTATGTTCTCAATGTGGAGTTACAGGTGCAGGTATGGGTGTGGATATAGATGTGTCACTTTCTTTGAACCCAAAATCTCAGGTGTAAGGACACAACCATGTATAATGAAAAAAAGAGCGGATACAAAGCTATAAAAGGTTACTACTTACTATAATAAAAAATTTAATATGTCTAAATTATAACATCCATTAGCTTTTCTAATTTTAAAATATGTTTATACTTTTCGACTAGTTTTTTTTAGTCTAGAATATCTAGGCATGCCTAAGGGGACGTTTGGGAACTAGAAGTAAAAGCACTTCTACTTGTAGTAGAAGTTACAAGTTGATTTTTTACTTCCAAAAAAGTCATAGAAATTCAAATGTCGGGAGGGATTCTAATTTTTGAGAAGTTATTTCTCTTAGAAGTTAAAAGCTAAAAATTTTAGCTTCAGTTTTAAGTTAGTTTTTTACTTTTTCAAAAGTAAAAATATGAAACACATCCAAACTAACTTTTTAACTTTTTGGCTTATAAAAGTGAATTACTTATTTTTGTGTTGCCAAACGCCCCCTAAGCCATATTTGACATGGAAAGCATACCTAGACCCGTGATACGTTAGGATGGCACAAGTAGTCAAGTAAACTAGTGGAGTTTCAAGGGTTTGAGTAGAGAACTGATAATTGTTGGCCTTTGTACTCTTTGACTTGTACTGGAAAATCTAGGATTCTCGTGTGTCTGCATGGTTTGAAAGAAAAGATTCAGTTGATACCTTAAGGAGATTATTGAGAATCTGGCGGCTATCTGTGAAGTAAAGTTTCAAGATACTAGTCAAGGTTTGCTTTTCTATTCGTAGAAGTATGCATAATTCACAGACACGAACTGTATATGGCTGAGGAATATTGCACAGCACTGCAACTTCACCAAATATACTGTGGGGCTTAAGCTCTGCAATGAATTCTTCTGACCCATCTTCCCCAATAGCTACCTCTTCCTGTAATTAAAAGCAAAGACTATTAATTCCAAACTTGTCAAATGATAGAAAGCAGTGTACATTGTATATTACCTTTATACTTTTCTCTCTGACAAAGTTTTTCGGGCTGTATTGTAATATAGACTACCCTATATTGTTATTATTGCTATTTATTTTTTATTTCACAAATAAGAAAAGTTCTACAGAAATTAAAAAAAAGAGGAAGCCCTACTGTAGGAGATACCAATCTACAAATATTGTCTATTCACACCTTCTTTGGTCAACAAGTCTATCATCTCGTCAGCACTTCTAAAGAGTAAAGACATGAGATCATACAGTTTTAATCCGTTACTAGCTCAAAAATATGGTCCGAGATGTTGGCAGATCACCAGGCTCCTTCAATTTTTCTTGAGGGCCAGTGGAGTTGCTTTCAATCTCAAAACTTTTGCTATTAGTTTTTTACAAGTAATAAATTTTTTATAAAATTAAAAGAAATGTGGAAGCTTTGTTGGAGGGAGCTACAAATAAACCAATATTGTCTATTCACACCTTCCTTGGCCAACAAGTTGACCATCTTGTCGGCTAATACAATATCTAATATGTTACTAAGCTCAAGAATATGGTCCAAGATGTTGACAGATCTCCATGGCCAGTCTAACTTCCTTGATGCTGACATTATAACATGACAGGAATCTCTTTCAATCTCAAGGGGGGCTGTGAGAGAGGACCAGAAAATTGAACGTTTAAATTGAGCACAAGCTTGAAGCTTCCACTCCATTCAAATCCTTCCGCATATCAGAGTCGAGTGGACCTTCATTTTAAACCTTGGTCCACCCTAAATATGCAACATTATTATTATTATTTATTTATTACTATTGTTCATAAAATAACCGTAACCAAGGTGAGGATGTATGAAAAGACTAGGAAAGAAAAAAAATTAGAAATGATGGCATTCGTGAAAATATAGGAGTAGCCCCAAAAGTGACAAAATAAGAGAAGTTGATTGAGATGGTTTGGTCCATAGCAATTCGGCATATGGAAAAATATGGTATGGAAAAAGTTTGAGTATCTTTGGTTTCGATATATTGAAATACGGTAAACAATTCGGTGAAAAATAAAAAATACGATTTAAAATATATTTTTGGGTTGAAAAAGTTATATACAGGTTTAAAAAGGCGCCTGAGGCTGACGCCTTGAGGCGCAGAGAAATAGCCTCAAGGCTTAAGCCTTAAGCCTCAGTTTCCACGGTAATATCCTAAACCGTGGGTGTTTTCTTAATTTTTTTTCAATTTTTTTGTTTTTTCTCTAAAATACCCCCACTAATACCCTTTTATACTAAAAACGACCTAAAAGGTCCATATTTGAGGTATGTGACCTTATTTTCGATCTTTTTGCTTTATTTTCATAAATACATGTAAAATTTCATTATTTTTCCTTCTTTAATGGTTTGTTTTTGTTGTTTCTTTTAATAATAAGATTGAAGATGGTGAGGGGGGTTTCTATGAAGCATGGGAGTAGTGGTAGTAGTAGAAAAGATCCGGCATGGAAGTATGGGGTTGAGGTTGAGGGTCCAAATGTGGGGTCCAAGGGCTACATTTATCTACAACGCAATTTTTGTAGTAGGGTTATCAAAAGAGGGTGAAAAGGATGAAAGATCATCTAGTGGGTACCCACCGTAATGTGTCTCTATGTATAAAGGCACCCCCTAAATGTTATAGAAGAGATAAAAGCGCACATGGATAAATGAGCACAAAAAGTATGGCTCATAAAGATTTTGAGTTTATGTCAAATAGGAGCTCATATTATAGTGGTTGTGCAATAGAGGAAGTAAGATCTGCACCGGGTGTGGGTGGCTCTAGTGGTGCTAATATGATTTCCTCGCGTGGTGTAAGGGGGCCAATGGATATGTTGTGGCCGAGCCCAAAAGACATATAGGTGGTAGCGAGGGTGGTGCTAGGCCTGAAAATGTAGAACCACCATGTGTCCTAGCACCTCACAATGCAAAGGAGCATAGGAACCAAGTATGCTTGGACATTGGACGGTTCTTTTTTGAAAATGGTCTTTCATTCATTGTCGCCAATAGTCCTTCTTTTGCGAATATGTTGCATGAAGTTGGAGAGTATGGGCGTGGTTTAAAACCACTTAGCATGTATGATTTTCAGACTTGGATCCTCAAGGAAGAGATGAAGACAACATATTCAATGATTGAAGAAATCAAGAAAACATGGCCCAAGATAGGAGTTACCATCATGTCATATGGTTGGAAAGATATGAAGGGTCAACAATTGCTTAACTTTCTAGTCAACAATCCAGAGGGGTGTAGTTGTCTTTATAAGTGCGGATGCATTGGCTGCAATCAAGGATAACAACCTGATGGTCAAGCTTCTAGATGAGGTTGTTGAGGAAGTGGGAGAGGAGCATGTAGTGCAGATTGTGACCAATAATGCATCTGCCTACAAGCTAGCTGGAGAGAGATTGATGGAGAAAAGGAAATGACTCTATTGGACTCCATGTGTAGCTTGCATCGACTTAATGCTTGAGAAGATTTATAGGTTCTTCTGTCTATAGAAAGGCGAAAAAAGTTAGTAATTTCATTTACAACTATGGTTGGGTGCTAGCTTTGATGAGAAATTTCACAAAAAAAAGTTGATTCGCCCGACCGCGTTGAGGTTTGCTACAACAAACTTGACATTATAGAGCATGCTACAGAGCAGGCAACCATTGGACGCCATGTTCACAGCTAGCAAGTGGGCAAGTAAAGTATGGGCAAAAAGGATGAGGGGAAGGCCATTAAAAAAATTGTGTTGAAGGACAACAATTTTTGGCCTAGTGTGGTGTATTCTTCGAAGGCTACAAAGCCTTTGGTTGGTATGTTGAGGATTGTAGATTTAGAAAACGAACCAACTATGGGCTTTATATATGGGGCAATGGATAGGGCCAAAGAGGAGATTGCAAAGAACTTGGATAATGATCTATCCAAGTGCAAAGAAATATGAGACATCGTTGATGAGAAGTGGAACTTCCAAATGCATCGCCATCTACATGCCACATCATACTTCCTCAATCCGCAGTTTCACTATGACCTGACTTCTCTACTCATCTAAAAATTAAATTGGGTCTATATAATTGCATGGACGAGCTAATTCCAAACCCCAAGAGAGAGAGAGCAAGCTGACTTAGAAATTGATCGATTTTGTGGGAAGATTGGTTTATATGGTCGGCCTCAAGTAGAGTCAACAAGAAAGAAGCACACTCTTGGTGAGCCAATGATTATTTCTTTGAAATTATAAAATCAGGTTATATAGTTAAGTATACTATATACTCATATAGTCATATACTTGTACTTAATTGTGATATTTTTGTAGCTAATTGGTGGCTAGCTTATGGAGATGGCACACCGGCATTGACTAAGTTTGCCTTTAGAGTGCTAAGTCTCACTTGCACTTCCTCAGGATGTGAGTGGAGTTGGTCAACATTCAATCAGGTAATTAAGTTAAGAGTTGAGTTACGAGTTACTGAGGAGTCTTAGGACTTCGATCATGTATTGATGTATGTTTTTCTTCTTCTTTTAGGTGCATACAGAGAGAAGAAATAGGTTGGGGATCAAACAAAGTTGAATGCCTTAGTTTTTGTGATGTACAACAAGAAGTTAAGGGTTAAGCAATTGAAAAAGAGGCTAAGGCATGAAAATGAAGAAGAAAATCCACTGGTTGATGATGAATGACTTGTTAAACAAGGGGGAAGAGACATAGGAGGAACGGAGAATGTGGTGCTAGAGGCAGAACTAGTGGTGAAAGAGGCTTGCCCTTGCCCTTGCCCTAAATGGTACAAATATATCCGATGTTAGTTTAATTACTAAGATTTATTATCCACAACTAGAACATGCAAGCAAAGCATGCATGATTATTGCTCACTATTGTAAAAGCTAGAGATGACACCATAACATTTGCATATTAATATACCCAGCTGTTAATATACTGTAAATATACATTTATATTATTCATTGTTTCATTAGTAATATCTGGTGGTTAGAAGCTTGAAAAATCTTGTTCTAAAAACGATATACTGAACATTTTCATTCAGGAAATTGTATAAATTGTTACCAAGCGTCCACTAGATACAATATAAACTTGATCCACAGCACCGCCTTGTTCAAGAATAACTTCTCCTGGGAGAAAAAACTCTTTGTTCAGCTTCATAACCTGCATCAGTTTTACAATGCAGATAGTTAGAGACCACCTAACATAAGACCAAACATATAATTGGAATCTTCCCAAGTTTTGATAGAGCATACTATCTGATTTAGTAATTCGTCTGAACATCCTTTGAAAAGCAGGACTTGTTGAACTGTCTCCATGTATAAAGTCTGAGAAATCTGTACCAATAGTAAGAACAATTAGCCACACAAGAGATTTTCTGGAAGGGTAATTCCACTTTCAATCTGTAAAATGACCAACCTAGCCATGATTTTTAAGAACATCGGATATCACTGTTCTTCCATACCCAGCTAGAAGGTTTCAAATGGACAAGTAAAATCGACAGTCTATTCAATGGAACTTTCATGTTATTCAAAGGTACATGGAACACAAAGTTTATGGGAATTTCATAATGAATTGTATAGAGAAGGATAATGAAAGGAAACCATATGTAGGTTCTTGAGTGTAGACACAACATTAACTTCTAGGTATCAACTGTATGTTATGTTAGTAATGAGGGGTTGATATATCTTCTCAAGCCCATTAAGATACATCGCTTTATCTTCTTAGACAAACATTGTCTTATGCTTATGAGAAAACCTGGTAGTACCTTGGATCGGACAGCTACGGGGATGTCTTCGAGGACGCTACCTTTACTGTAGCTACTCTCATATTGTAGCCTCAGGTGGCTTTTTATTTGTGACCTGATATCCTTATCCAGCTTGTTCCTGTTCATGTATTTTATGAGATCCGTCATTTTATCCCGAAATCTCTCCGTGTTGGAGCCTTTGACAATCAGAGCGGTCATATTACCAATCAAGTAGGCCCCAAGTATCATGTCAAAGGAGATAAAAATCATAATAAAAATCATCTCCCTGGTGTTCACCGCATGAATATCACCATAACCTGCACGAAGAAAAGATTGTTCCCCAAAGAAGAAGGGTGAGGGCGATAGAACATTGAGATTCTCTGAGAAAAGTTCAAAGCTACCATGCTTGGCGTAAAGAATTTTTAAAATCTGCCAAAAACACTGCTTCTAAACGAATATGAACATTGAACTGGTCGCCTGTAAGCACAAATTATTACCTACAATTCATGGTGTATAAGAATGCTAATTATGACCTACAATCCATTTTAATCAACCGCCCAATCTGTATAGCAGCGTCCCAATCCCGATCCCAATCCTAATCCCTATCCCCCTCAAACAGTTAGAATTGAAAGGGAAAAAAATAATTAGATGTGAGAGATTGTTGTTCTTACCTCTTTATGTATTACTGAACTGGAGAATTCTCCAGCGAGTCCGATAGATAATGGATGAAACAGGAGAATCAATTTTGAACATTTTCCGACAAGGAACCGCAGCGAATGATTGGAACAGAGATGAATAAAACCAGACCATTGGTAGATCCATGAATAAACCTCGAAGAATGACAAAATGGAGTTTTGAATGGACGAAGAGGAGGATCGGATTGACATAGAAAGAGAGAGAGACAAGCAGACAGACAGAATAGAAACCCTAACGGCGACGTACTATGGTCTCTCAATTCGCAAATTTTGCAAGAGAAAACAAGACCGACAGTTTTAAGTCGTTAAATTGACAAAAATCAATCCTTCCCGCCATTTTCCAATGGTACCATACGGGTCCCTGATTGACTCGAGTAAAACTTACCTGACCACCGCTGGTCAGGTAGCTACATGACCACCCACAATATAAGCCACGTGGCATTTTCTTAGTGGACACTGACCTACTTGATCTTAAATTCGATGCAGTCCCTAATATGTGTTGAATGAATGAAACTTGAGTTTGTATTCTTACTAATGGGTGCCACATGCCCGTGGCGCTACTCCGAGATAGAGCATTTGCCAAAATCAGGTGCGAGAGGCTGAGATACACCGTCCAGTTGGGAAATAAGATATTAGCCCTTCTTTATTGAAGCCTATAAGAGTGGGTATAAGTGGGAAGACAACCACTGTCACTTGTCATATAGACTAGTGGGTGTCATGTGCCCACAAGGAGAGGGGCTAAGATTTTGTTCAGGGGGCAAAACAAACTAAAGATATTTTTAAGGGAGGCAAAACAAAAGAAAAGGATATTTTAGGGGGGCAAAACAAGTAAATTTTTTTCTTTCAGAGTTTTCAAAGTCGAGGGGGGGCAACGGCTCTGCCACTGCCCACGACACTCTCCCCGTGACAAAGCATTTGCCAAAATTGAGTGTGAGTGGCTGAGATCCACCACCCAATTGGGGATAAGATCTCGGCCCTTCTTTATTGAAGCCTATAAGAGGAGGTATATATAAGTGGGGAGACGACCATTGTCACTTGGTATATAGATTATATATATTTACGTCACGACATTTATATGTAATGCCACTGCATCTAACTTTCCTGGGTGCATGGCAACGATGACAATGCATGGAATAAGATGGTTATCTGAACGAACGTACCAACTGTTGCCATGGTGACGATGGCGAAGTATAGGGATGTTATATATCGCCTCCAAAAGTCTATTTCCCTGAAGTTGATATATTTGTAGTCCCCTAGCCTCAAGCTGCCTATCCATGTATGACCCTCCTTTGCTGGCGGAACTGTGGTTGCAAGGTAGTAGAAAATGCAAGCAGCCGTGTGTGTGCAATACAACTCCACTGTAATAAGTTTCACTATCCTAGTGAATAAGTAGTTGATGCGAATATCCTTCTCCATCATTTGGAAGAACCCTTCGATTTTTCGTGCTCGATAGAGTCGGATCCAAATGAGGCACCTTACTAGTTCTCTTCTTCCCGTTGCCTGCGACAAGGTTTAAAAGGGGCCATTATAACGATATAACAGACTGGGGGTGTTACCATTTTTTCCATTATAAAGGATTGTAATGCACATGGGCAAAAACGGAAAAAATAAAATAACTGGCATTTTTAATCACATTTTTCAAAAAATAACTGTTGTTATTTTTGTTAGAACGGCCGTTATTTTCCAAAAAAAAAATGGCCGTTATAACGAAAATAGCAGCCATTATTTTCTGAGCGTTTTAACAATACATAACATAACGGGGTAGGTTTGAATTGAATCCGTTATAACGACTGTTTTTTTAAACTATGGAATGCGATATGGTATTAAAAAAAGTAATTGATGTGGATTATAGGGTCTTGTACCGTCTATACGGTACGTACTATTGTTTTACTTACCTTGTAGATGGCGTCCCAAGGAAAACACCCAAGAAGATCTAATGCGAAACTTCCCTTCACATAACTGCACGTATAAAGTTCAACTCAGTTACAATTAAATACATACATTTATATAACAAGTGACAATTGTTGTCTCCCCACTTATAACTCCTCTTATAGGCTTCAATAAAGAAGGGCCGAGATCTTATCCCCCAACTGGATGGTGGATATCTCAGCCAATCGCACCTGATTTTGGCAAACACTTTATCGGAAAGTGCTGTAGGCATGGCCCACCCTCTAGTTTCATATAAGCAGAGGCGCGCAGCATGTATATATGCTGAGCTATCGAAATGTGTACATTTAAGACGTGACTCACCGCATGGCAATGCTTTTTCTGTCGTACACCATGTTGTAGGTGTGGAGGTCTCTATAGGCGACAAAGAATTGCAGGATCACATCTGCAAAGAAGACTAACTGTACACTGTCAAGGTTCCGCAAATGGTCCGGCAAACCTCTAAAAAATCCAAACTCCAATGGTGTGAAGAAGGACGAATAGATGGACCATAAGAATATTATGTTCACCCAACACCTATAAAATCTGCAAAAAACGAATTGAGAAGAAAATTTTTAGAATGCAGGGGATTAAACATTCAAACCCAATATATATAATTTTTAAATATGATAAGGGTCGGGCTCCCATGACCGGCCTTTTATGACAGGCTCACTGGACAGGCCTTGTCCGGCATGCATTCAATTTTTTGCCAAAGCAAACCACCGTTGGATTAATGGAATCCACACCCAACAAGGCTTGTCCCGTGAGCCTGTCATAAAAGGTCGGTCATGGGAGCCTGCGCCATAATTATAATTAAAAAGATTTTTCCTCTCTTTTAACAAAAGGAATGTGGTTCTGGTTGAGGTTTTCTTTCTCCAAGGGTGCGGGACGTTTCAAATGAAAGTGCCCAAGTCTTCGATCTGCCCATTAGCTGCATGACCCAACCAAAAGGCGCTAGATGGACTAACGGCAACATCCAATTAATCCACACATTTAATGTGTATATTGCGCGGATGCAATGCAATAATAGAAAAGAAAATCAACCTAGCAAACCACACTGCATTGCATGTGTGTAGGCACAATGAATGCGTTGCTTGCTAGTATCCCTCTTGAAAAGGAAAATGCTATTACCATGGATAACTGGACAAAAAAGTAGAAGCTTGTGGTTATCGACCATAGGATTCAAGAGATGCATGGTGTACGAGGCATTAATACTTGCGCAAGGGTTAAAATACTTGTTGCCTCATGGACTGTGATCACTCTCTTGAATCCAACGATCAATGGCCTCAACCACACATATTTTTGTCCTGTTATCCGTGGGGTAGCATGACTCATAGGAAAATAAGTTTTAATTAAGGTCACAACTTTTTAGAAGTAGAAAAAAATATAAATTTATGCAAAATGTAAACAGATTTTCTGGCTTTTCTCATTTAAACCCGGACACGAAAAATGGACATCATGAATATATATTCTCATAGGTTTTCACCCGTCAACATTTTTCATGCACGTTTAAAAGAAAGGTCGGAATCCAACGGTGGTTGAGAAAAATTTTGAAGCAGTGAAGCAGTAGCCAATCACATCACGCCACAAACCCAGAAATGCTTTTGAAGAGCTGATTGTGGCGCGATGTGATTGGCCACTGCTTCAAAAAATTTCTCGAAAAAGTCACTTCTCAATGAAAATACAGATCTTAAAATTGGCAACTCAGCTAGCTAGATGTGCTATCCCAAATAGACTAAAAACTATGATATAGAATTTTGTATAAAAAATTTGATACAAAAATCCAAATCAAAATGCAATGTGGACCCACTTAAGTGATTTCTAATCGCATGATTTGAGCACTTTTTATTTATTTATCATGAGCTTGGAACCCATCCATATATAGGCCTCTTTACTATGAAGTCCATAATGAAAAAGTCCTTGAATCCAATGGCTAGAAATCACCAAATACATCTTCTTGATTACTTTGAATTCGTCCATAGCCCATTTTAAGGGTTATATATGGCAGATCCATATGACAGTGCATTTTTTTTATGTATAGCTCTCTTGAGGGGGTCAGGCTGATCACGTCCCCCCCTATCTAGGTGTATTTTTTTTGTTCTTTCTTTCCTATTAATAAATTTCCTCCCCAGTACGTACCGATGGAGGTTCCATTAAAAAAAAAAAAAAAAGTGTAGGTCCCCCAAGGTGTGGGCCAAACATTCATGGGTCAGTTGCCGAAATAATATACCACTTGGTTGGGTGCTCTAAGAGACACCCGGATACCCTCGGCATAAAAAAAAAATAAAAATTAAATAAGAGAATTGAAGGCCTTTATTAGTGAATATTAATTCTTACCTCCACATGACTATTCTACTCCCAGTATAGAACATTATGCATGGGTATCATAGCATCCTTTAACTCTCTCTATTTCACACAAACACAAACACAAGTGAAAAAAAGTAGAGTATTAGATCAAATACCTTCCATTAGGATGTATAACAAAGCCTTCATAGCTATCCTTTGGGATTCTGGGAGGATTGCTACTTTCCCACTTGCTCTTCCCAAGTCCATTAATTTCTCTAGAGACCAGAAACAACCTTCTTCCTACAGACCCATTAATGGTGTCATCCACCTCAGTAAGCTTGAACTCATCTTCTTGTATTTCCTCACTCATCTCTCTTCTCCTTCTCCTTATTCACTTCCTCTTTCAAAGAGATAAAAGATACAACCAATAAGTACTTATACTTGTAATCTTAGAGAGAGAGAGAGAGAGCAATATTATGTTGTCATATCCGCCTCATTAAGCTCGAAGTCTTGTTGTATTTCCTCCACTAATCTCTCTTCTCCTCGTTCTTCCCTTCCCCTTTACAAAGAGATAAATTAAAGATACAGACAGTGAGTACTTATATTTGTAATTCTAGAGAGAGAGAGGGGGGAGAGAGAGAAAATTAATGTTGTCATATCCGCCTGATTAATAAGCTCCAAGTGTTCTTGTATTTCCTCATCACTATATATATAATCTCTCTTCTCCTTGTTCTTCCCTTCCCCTAACAAAGAAATAAATTAAAGATACAAATATATTTGTAACTCTAGAGAGAGAGAGAGAGAGAGAGAGAGAGAGGTGGGGCCATCTATCCATATTTTATGTGCGCCTCATATATATGTTAGTAGTTAGCAGAAAATGTGGGTTGGAGAACGCATGATGGCCACTAGAGAGTGAAATTGGTTGTTAAAGGCTCATGTGGTTTCGGTTTATTTTGTCTTCATCCTTCACCTTTTTCTGATCAGATTGCCTGCAACGCAAACGTTGACGTTATCTCAAGATATCTCAACTCAGCCAGTCAGCCTTGGCCCTTGGCTTCACTTCGACTTATTACTTGTTGGAAATGAGCTCGTAGCTCTGCAGCTTATTACATGGCTTTTTATAAGCTTGATTCAGCTTATATCAATTTGCATGACTTCGCCAACGGCCGGGTCGGTCTCTTTATCGTATTTCTTGAATAAAGTAGTTGATGGAAGTATAAAAAAATGAGCGGTGATCCAATGCGCGGCCATATGGATCCCTTGTGTCTTTTTTAATAGGTCAAATTGCATCCTTACAGGCTTATAAATAATTCGAATAAAGTGAGTGGCTCATACATAATCTAAATAAAATACACTAATAAAAGTTAAGAATTTTTTACTTACCTCCCTATGTTATCTTTGAAATTTATACATACCCCTTCAATTTAGCCGGCTAGCTACGAGACTCCAATAGGTTGCCTGCCCATCACTGGTGATCAACCTACCAGAGTCGTTTTAGTTAGGTTCAAGTCTGACAGGAATAATATTCTACGACAAGCAACATGTTTATTTTAAAATTTAAATTGATCGACCCACTTAATATCTATTATTTGATTGAATAATCCTTGATATTGGGATGCGTGAAGATCGAGTCAGATGTTTTGGCAATTCTTCGTGGGGGGTGAATCAAGATAGCTCTGGATATATTTTAGTTCATCCCTAGTCATAATAATATCTCGAGGTTTGCAAATGATAACTTGGTATATCGACTGTACAACGTCCATTAACTAAAATATGTCTATGGTTAACTAATTATAGCGATACGAACATATTTAAGTAACTATCGCTTTGTCGGACCATAATGAAAACATACTTTTTTTTTCTTTGGACGGTTATGATATTGAGATCTTTTCCCAGAATGTGATTGGTTTCTAAATTCACTTCAACCACTCTAGTGAATATCGAACAATTTTAATTCCAAACTCGTCTCTTATGTTGTTTTAGGAAAATATAATGTGCAATTAAAAAAAGGAGTTTAGTGATGGTGTATATGATAAAGTATTAGATTTTAAGGAGATTTGTAGAAAATTACAAACACAAACAAAAATATTTAAATGAAATAAGAAAGATTTTAAAAGGGAGAAAACAACCCAAATGAGTTGTGTTTTAGACATTTCTCTTTCTTTGGATTTTAAATTACTCGTTGGAGTAGTGGTAGGCCGGCTATGAGACTTGATAGGTTGGTCGCTAGTGATCAGTAGCCAACCTACATGAGTCTCGTGACCGGCCGACCACCGCAACTGTTTGGTTTGGATTAAGGTTTCAGCCAAAACCCACATGTTCTTGTGATATAGAGTTGAAGAAAGAGACACTTTCAAAAAAAAAAACTCAACATTTAAATTTGTTAAATGACAGATGATTAAGTCATGTTGCTCTCTCTCTTTCTCTTATATTGTGTGGAGATCAGGTAGCAAGCAAAACTGTTACCTCACGTTAGGAAACTTGGCTGCCTTGAATGCTACGTCAACCTAGAGAAACGTCCCTTGCCGCTAGAAACCAAGTTGACTGCCAGGTTCTCCCATATGTGACAACCAAACAATTTCTTATATTTTGCTTGTTTTTCTATGCAATGAGATCTATATGTAATTCCCAAGTACAATAAAAATCGGCTTCGATAACAAATTATAGGCACGAGTAGTTCATGGATGACCTACCACAGATTAGGCAAGAGCTTCAAGATAAGTTTGTGCAGTTTCTTCTATCCAAGTGGAGGTGCACTCTTACGAAAACTTAAGATGACAGTGGGCTGTCAGCGAAGCTGCTGACTACTACAGATATTGCGGCACATACCCAAGTGTATTTTTGCAACGACGTACTAAAAAGTTAAAAAAGAAATCTGAAAGACACTCACTTGGATACGTGGCAAAAAGCGTACTCCATTCAGTATGTCGCGGAACTTTGAGCACTTTGGTTAAGTTTCCCAATCTGACATGTGGCGCGGGAACTTAAAATTATGCGCCCTCTTTAGAAATTGTTTTTTCACCCCCTTAAGAATTGGGATGTTGCACAATTATATAGCATTGAGTTCTTACGGAATCAAGATATGGTGTATATGCATCATGCATCATATCTAAGATTGTGTGCACATGTGGGACCTTGAGAAGTTGACACTTGGGGCGTGTTTGATTGCTAATTTTCTCGTGGGAAAATCACATTTTCTTGGGAAAATATAATTCTTCTTGTTTGATGGCCATTTTAAATTGAGAAAATTTTCTCCAGAAAATGAGATCTTTCCATCCAAACCAGTAATTCATTTCTGTTCCGCATAGGTGAGAATTGGTTTCCACCAAATCCATGCACCCTTATTTTCTCACATAATCGGAAAATGCATATTTTCTTAGGTGCAATCAAACAGCCCTATTAGACATTTTCTATGGAAAATTTTCTATGCAATCGAACACGCTATTAGCATGTGTGTAGATCACGTGGCATTAATGGGGCACACATGGCATGTGAGACCCTAATATGTGAGGCACCAATCGTGTGAGTCCCACCTAGCTTGTGGTACGTACCCACCCGAAAATTGGATTGCTTGATGTGGGGCCGGTCCTCAAAAGTTAGTCATTTCTATATTCTTAGAGCCAGATTCAACAATATCAATTTTACTTATTAATGGACGAAGGGCCTTGTTGCGTGCCTCACGCTAAACCCCAATATCCATAAATGCCCTTATCACGTTATCTACCAAATCACACATGGGGGCATGTGGATTACATGATACATGGGGCTCACATGGCACATGAAACCCTAATATGTGAGGCATCAATCGTGAGGCCCACCTAGCTTGTGGTACCCACTTGAGAATTGGATTGCTTGATGTGGGGTCCTCAAGAGTGAGTCATTTCTATATTCTTAGAGCCAGGTTCAACACACCTTATAGACAGTACAATATGCATAATAACTTCTGAAAGTTAATTTCACGTGATATGATCTACTAAATTCCTAAATCCAAATTAAGTCGCGTCACGCATATATATTACTATTCATTGTCCGACCAAACACTCTAAACTAGTTGCACAATATTTATTTTGCGCAACTCCCTTTTTTTTTTATCCGAATTGCATGAACTCGAATTCTTAGTAAATTAATGTGACCTAACTTTTTTTGCATGCTGCTGACTTGCACGAACTCGAATTCTAAGTAAATTAATGTGACCCAATTTTATTTGTGTGCTCGGCCATGGATTTCACGAATCCAACATTGGTTGAGAGCTGGCAAAAGCGCTATCAACCATCGTTGGATTCTCGAAATCTGTGGCAGAACACATGACTTCCTAGAGGGGTCAGGAAAAGGGGGTCCCCTGAGCCTGACCCTTGTTTTTATAGTGGAGCATTTCTTGGGTGTAAGGCATTTGTGCACCCTCTTTAATCTCTTGATCAATTCTAATATACGCACTAAGTACATTATTTAGTTTATCAAATGAAGACGGGAGTTTTCCATCCACCCACAAATTAATCAATCCAATTCATTCCAAGCCACTCAAATATACAAGTTTACTTCGTTTTTTTCTAAAACAATGCTGTACTCTTTTAGGTATCTGTAGACATCACAGAAGAAAGAAAAGGAATAAATAATTGATGACCGACGTCCGTCATCAAAGTTCGAACGGACCACAATATGAGCCACGTGTAATATTCTTAGAGACTACTGACCGCGTGGATGTTTGGCCCATCCCTAGGTGGACCAAAAAGACCAAAAATAAGCTTGATTAGTGTTTTCTAACCAGCTGGATTGGAAGTCTTTTTCTCGAATTTTTTTTAGCAACACCTATAACTTGGAAGCAACGTGTTGTCCGATTAGACCACAAATTATAAATGTTTGGATAAGCTTTATTGCAATTTCGCGAGGCAATCGGCATCGATGTAATAAAAGCGAAGGGCCCACAAAAACGATGGAACGGCCAGAATAATCAACTCATTTACCCAATAGAGTCTCACGAAATCTTTCCTCTTTGCCTTCAAATACATCTGAAAACGACTTGTAAACGTTATTATGACCGTCCTTCGTTGGTTGTCCACAGATCCCATTATCAAGCAGTGTATCCATGTCTTCTTGTACTAATTTCTCTTGACATATTATTGATTCCCCCGTGGATCTACTTCTTGTTAATGGACTAGTGGGTGGCACGTGCCCACGGCACTCTCCAACAAAGCACTTGCCAAAATCAAGTATGAGTGGCTGAGATCCACCGTCCAGTTGGGGATAAGATCTCGGCCCTTCTTTGTTGAAGCCTATAAGAGGGGTATAAGTGGGGAGACATGACCACTGTCACTTGTTATATAGATATCGGTGAAAGTATTGTTCTGATAGATAACTCTTCTATAGAGTTCATTAATATCCGAATTCATTGGTTTACCCCCATCTATCTGAATGATCGATCTCAATTCAGGTTAAAATTCAACCCATGAAAAACTCCTATCCAACGGTTTCAAATCATTAATCAGGATGAGTTTTGGACTTTATATCCACTTAAGGATGCATGGGGCAAACATCTAAACATCTATATGGTCAGTGGTCTCTTTAATAGTGTGCCACGTGACTCATACTGTGGCCCAGTCTGTCATCAAAGATTTATTCTAGTTGGCATGCAAGGTTTAAAGGGGGCGTTATAACGGTATAACGGACTGGGGGCATTACCGTTTTTTCCGTTATAACGAAAAAAACGCTCACGGTAAAAATGGTGCTGAAATTCAAATTTTGAATTTCAAAATTTCAAAAACAGAAAATAACGAGAAAAAAATTGAAGAAAAAATGAAAAAAAATGGCCACTTTTTCACAAATTTTCCTTAAAATAATGGTCGTTAATTTCGTTATAACGGAAAATAACGGCCGTTATTTTCTGCTCGTTTTAATTGGTACGTAATGTAACGCAACGGGGGAGGTCCGAATCCGTTATAACAGCCGTTTTTTAAACCTTGCTAGTTGGAACTTGGAACTAAAAAAAGCATGTGGGACCCACATCTATAACGATAACACAGAGCCTTAACTTATTTAAGAAGTTGTATATTCACGGGTGGTTAGGCGTTTTGAATTAAAGCGAAGGGAAAGGTGCAAATGGCAAGATCAAGACAGGAGAAGTGCCCGACATTATCACGGGCCTCCGATCAGTTTAAGATGTTACTTGTCACCATAGCCACGCCACCCTTGCAGCTGCAAGTCTTCCCCTTTCACCGCCGAGAAAACATTGGATGTCCCCGGGGGACTTCAAACTTTGAAGTCTCCCCACCTAAAATGTCAGACACGTACTTCAATCCCTTAACTCAACCAGAGTTAAGTCCTGGTTAGGGGTGAACAAGGGGTACTTGTCGGACATTTTTGGAGGGGGACATCAAAGTTTAAAGTCCCCCGGGGCCAGCGAATTTTTAGTAATTCATTGATTCATTCCATGGTTTAAAAAACGGCTGTTATAACGAAAATAACAGCCGTTATAACGGATTTCGACCTACCCCGTTACATTATGAACCGTTTTAAGTTATTTCCGTTATGAGAGCCCCAAACTCGAATCCAATGGCTAGAAAAATGGCACACCAATTGACTATCTTGATTGGTGGTCTTGATGCTAATAAGATTCACTAAGGATAACAAAAATGAGTTTTTTTTTTTTTTGTCAAGTCTTTGGTGAGAAACTTTGATTTCCGGGGCTTGATGTACACCCCAAAAATGCCACGTGGCACACTCTTTCAAAGCCCACTCACCTATGATGTTTGGCCCACCCATTAATGGACCTACGGCCAAAACTCAACTTGATTGTTTTAAGCAATTCAACTTGGCTGTTGATTTCTAGTAATTGGATTCAAGTATTTTTTTTTCCCCTAGTTTCTAGCTGTTAGATTCAAGAAAGGGAACCGTTACAGGAAATGGTATCTCTACTCTTGCTGATGTGCTATATATTGAGAGTGTTGAGGGAAACATCCTAAGTATATATAAGTCAAATATGTGATCAGAAGAACATACTTCACTTTTCTGAGTATGGTTGTGATATTTTTTATGAGTTCGGACGAACCATAATGAGAGGAAATAGAAATAGGGATGATTACTACACAGTGACTGAAATGCCATTTAATCATATCCATGATCCAAATCTTTAAGGTATTCTTCCATTTCTATTTCCCTAAGAGCCTTTGAGCTCTACATCACTTCTCTCTATTTGAATTCATATTTCTTGAGATCACGATGTGTAGTTATTCAAAAAGAACAAAAAATCAGAAAATATTGAAAAATAAAAAATTGTGTGTTAAGTAGAATTTTTGAATTTCTGCTATATTTTACAAATTTAAATTTTGATGGGTATTAACTTTAAAAAAATTATAGAGCCATGACTTAACACTAAGAAAAATCTGATTAATCTCTGTAATAATTCTGGAACAATTTATAGATTAATCTGATTTACTAATTTGCATTTGGTAAAGATTTATAAAAAATTTTGATAAAATTCACATACACACTGATTAAAAAATTGGTCGGGTATAGATTTGATAGGGGTAACAAATCTAGTACTATATTTAAGACTAAGAATAAAACTCTACTGACTATTACTTTAAATTAATAGTGTTTATGCCATCAGTTGATTTCGAAAGAACACTATAATCAACTGTTGGCTCCCTGAGTGATAGTTCTCCATGAAAATAACTACATCGAAAGATAAAGTGGAAGCCATCTGTATGGCCCAGTTAAATTTGATGTGTGATTCTATATGTTGTAGAAAAAGGCTACCTATCCTAAGAGAGTGAAAGCTAACATTTAAAAATAAATGAAAAACATAACTACTTGTTAAAAGATGAGAACTAAAAAAATACTAAGTTAACAAGTGATTAAAACAATCATATTTCGTTAAAAAAATAATGTTTAGTTATTAGCAAATAAACTTGATATCGAGATAATTGTGGGAACCTAATTGCTCTAATGAGAATTTTATGATCGGATAGAAGATACCTCCAGATTCTTAGTAGTATTTAGAATTTTACTGAAATTTGTTATGTGCCCTAGTAGAAAGTCAATACACTTAACACTTAAGGAAATTACTTGATAAATTCATATCCTAAGTGATCTAGCTTTATTGACTCGCTCTAACAATTATTCTAATATTAATACATTTGATTAATCTAAATTGTGTTAAAATGATTAGGCCTTAAATTTAGACTTATTTCTAAGTTGTTTCTTGGTCGTAAAATGTCAAAAATAATTGAAAAGGTATGTTAGAATGATTGGGAGAATTGAAAAGTATATTAAAAAATGAAAATCATATTTTTTTTTTAATTTCGTTTTTGAATTTTTTAGGTCCAATCGATTGGACAGACAAACCAATTGATTGGACCGCGTGTCCGTGGGTTTTAAAAACCTATTTTTTCATTTTTTTTTCCTTCACTCCAATTGATTGCATCTGCTCTCATCTCCACTCCAATCGATTTCCCATCAAAAAATATATGAGTTCCTTCAAGTTCTTGAGTGATTTCTTCTTCAAATCTACTAGATTCTTCACTCATTCACCTATTTTCTCCAAATTTGCTAAAAAATCTTGGGATTATGACTTTTATCATTTGGTTCCTCACATTTCTCATGATGATGGCAAATGGAACTAGAAGGAGGTTGGTGGTCCATTTGAACTAGAGAGTGAAGGCGAAGAAGGGATGCGACAACTTCATCCTAGGAGCACAAGACTTGTAGAGCTGAGAGACCTCCACCAGCTCGAGTTATGCAGAGAGGAGAGTCGTCTCAAGAAGTGAGTAGAGCCAGCAGAGATCAAGAACGAGCATCTGCACCAATCAGTTAGCATTCTCCTCATTTTCTTTTTCTTAGGGCTAGTCACCAGTTTAATTCACATTTTATGAAGATGAAGAATATGTTGAGGAAGCAAGCACTAGTAGAATATATCACGACCCTTGAGTAACATCAAACTCATTGGGAAATAGAAAGTAAAAGAGCACAAATAGCTGAAACGATTAACGCAATTAAGATTTGTCTTATATACATATTACAATTTATTATTGTTATTTTTATGGATTGATGGATTTTATTTTATAAATTTAAGGGTTTCATGTTATGGATTAATGGGTTTCATTTAGATTGCTTGTTTTATATATTTTGTGTGTTTTTAATGTTATTTTATTATTGGGATCCATAAGATGTATTTTAAAATATAGTATTTATCTTAGGTGAGCCAAAATATAAATTTTGCATTCTTTTGAATATAAGGGTATTCATGATATTTTGATAGAATTCAAAAGCTCATGGCTAGTTTTACCAAACAACAATACCAGCTTCTACACACAGAACAACACTTCTCTAGCATAGTTTGCCAAACGCTATTCTAGAAAAGAGCGCTTCTCAGTAGCTTCTTTAGAACTTCTGCAGAAGTACTTTTCCACAGCACTTCTACAGAAGAATTCCCAAACACGGCCTAGTGACTGATATGGGCCACCAAAGCAAGTGACGTTTGGGTTGCATAAATAAAGCTGAAAGGCTCCTTCAATTGTTGCACACTTACACATTAGCTATGTTACAAAAAGACTTGTTTTTCATTTAATCTTAGTAGTTGCTTACATTTTGTTTTTTGGTTTTCAATATTATTTTGTTTTCGCTTTGAAAAAAACAAACCAAACTAGTTCTCCTTTTTCTCTTTAGTTTTGTCCTCATCTTATTCCCTTTGAAACTTTAAAACCCTCCTTTCTTCTCCATCAACCAATCTTAATTCTGTCTCCCTTTTTTAAGAGGAACAAAAAAATAAAAATAGTAGCATAAAATATCTCAAAACTAGCCACTTAACTTGAGGATCTGCCATCTGCAACCGATTGTTAAGAGCCACTTGTCTAGAGTTAAGATGGTCTCTTTTAAGGATAATGAGTAAGACTTGCCTGGCCACCTACTATATAAGCCACGTGGCAATTTATTAGAGGACATTGACTGTATAGATGTTTGGCCAATCCCTAGGTGGACCTATAAACCCAAAATCAACCTGATCAATGATTTCTAAGCGTTAGTCGAAGTCATTTTTGTTGGTTGATTTTAATTGTAGGAATTCGAGCATTATTTCCGTACAAAGATCCAAAGGTTTGAAATCACTAATCATGCTGATTTTTGGTTTGTAAGTTCACTTACGAATTGGTCAAACATCTATACAAATTGTGGGTGACCACGGGTGGTCAAGCAAGTTTTACTCAAGGATAACGAGTAAAACTTGACCCTGTCATTGGAGGAGATGACGGACGGACCACCTCGGCCTCACTGCACATGTACCTAGTAAATGTTTTGACAAAAAAGCACTCGAGTACACCCTATGTACGTGTGCAGTGAGGCCGAGGTGGTCCGTCCGTACAAAATCGCCATGCCGAGATCAGCAACCCAGTCATCTTTGATGACAAGCCCTGTCATCAAAGTTTTATTCAAGGATAACTAAAGTCAAGGCCAAGGTTTAAAGGAGCCCGTTTTAACAGTTAAACGGATTGGGGGCGTTACCGTTTAAACGGCCGTTAAAATGGTCAGGGGCAAAAATGGAAAAAAATGGATTTTAACGGTTTTAATGATTTTAACGGAAAAAAACGGAAAAAGTGGCGCTGAAATTCAAATTTTGAAATTTGAAAAAAAAAAAAAATATAGAATTTAACGGATTTAAACGGAAATTAAACGGCCGTTTTTTTCACAAAAAATTTCAAAATTAAACGGCTGTTTAAACGATTTTAATGGCCGTTAAAACAAAAAAACGGCCGTTTTTTTCAAAAACGATAAAACGCATTTACACAGTTTTAACGGAAATGGGCTTGGGGCGTTACCATTTAAACGGCCGTTTTTAAAACCATGGTCAAGGCTTCTTAAGTTACTAAAGTCAAGGCCTCTTAAGTTTTATTCAAGGATAATTAAAACTTGTGTCACAAGATGTTGTGACGGAAGCCGGTCACAGCACTCAATATGAGCCACGTGGCACACAATCAGAGGGTTCTGACCGTATGGATGTTTGGCCAGTCCCTCGGTGGACCTACAAACTAAAAAACAGCCTGATTAGTGGACTACAACCTTTAGATTTTTGTACCCAAATAACGCTCAATAATGCTCAGATTCCTACCGTTAAAATCAACCCATGAAAATAACTTCAACCGAATCGGTTAGAAATCACTAATCAAGCTGATGTTTTGTGTACCAGTCTACCGAGGGACTGGCCAAACATCCATACGGTAATTGTCCTCTAATAGTATGCCACGTGGCTCATATTGAATGCTGTAACCGGCTTCCGTCACAAGATGTTGTGACACAAGTTTTACAGAAAGGTGGCACTCAACTATTTGTTGACGTTGACGTGTGGCAACAAGTGCATGGGCCTTTGTTTATGCGACCTAGGCGCATATAATCCGCGCCCCAAAAAATGAGCTTTTGGAGCAGGCCCTATCGACAGAGATACGGGGATGGTGAATCACGTGTACGGCAGAGATACGTGAAACTACCCCTATTTAGTTCGATCTCGCCTCGCTTTAACAAGGTGTTCTGTCTCGCTCGCGCCATTGTTCATCATCATCATCATCGATGGAAGAGTTCTTGAAGCAGTGTGAAGAGTCCGGAGACAGAGCCTACAGTGCCTTCAAATCTCTGCTAGAGAAGCTCGAAGATCCGATCACCAGAGTCGAAGCTCGAGTGTTCTTGGCCAATCTCCACAACCGCTTCCACTCCAAGGACGCCTCTGATCGATGCTTCCACACCTTTCATTTCCGTATCCACGACATCCTTCTCGGAGATTATCAAGGTAGGTGACGTGAGCTCCCCATCTTCCTTTTGGTTCTCTAGTCTCAGTGTTGGCCGTTTTGCTTGCAGGGTATCAAAGGAAGAAGAAATTGACAATGATGGAGATCCCTAGCATTTTCATCCCAGAAGACTGGTCCTTCACTTTCTATGAAGGACTCAATAGACATCCTGACTCCATCTTCAGGGACAAGACCGTTGCTGAGCTCGGCTGTGGCAACGGTTGGATTTCCATCGCCCTCGCTGAGAAGTGGTCTCCTTTCAAGGTCCATCTTCTTTTCTGCTCCTTTGGTGTTTTATTTCTACTTTTTTGTTAATCACTTACACACACACACACACACAAACAGGTGTATGGGCTTGATATAAATCCCAGAGCAGTAAAAGTTGCGCGGATAAATTTATACCTGAACGCTCTGGATGAGAACGGGCAACCTATCTACGATGCAGAGATGAAGACTTTGCTTGACAGAGTCGAGTTTCATGAATCCGATCTTCTATCTTACTGTCGGCATCATAACATTGAACTCGAGCGAATTGTGGGCTGCATACCTCAGGTATCGATACTATGCGAGCAAATTCTATTGGAGAGCTAATTTTTTTTTTTTTTTATTCTGTTCTGTTCTTATGAACCAACAAAACAATCTGTTTGACTATTTTGTTGTTTGCAGATTCTCAATCCAAACCCGGAGGCTATGTCCAAGATGATTACTGAAAATGCAAGCGAGGAATTCTTGTATTCATTAAGCAACTATTGCGCTCTTCAGGTTACAATTCTTTCTACAACACATTTCCTCATCCTCATATTGATTTCATGCTTGTAATTACTTCTTCTTCTTCTTACATCCAATTACAAGCTTTTGAAGGATTATATATACTAGTTATACACAGAGGCATAAGTAGAATTTGGTTTACTCTGGCTCATCCATCAATTCTAAAAGAGCATTTTACTTTCAAATTCTTGATTGATGGGAGTCTGAATGGTGTTATCATTGTTAAAATGATAGGTATCCTTATGTTTTAGATACTAGCTCTTGATTCAAAACTTAGCCACTGGTTTTGTCGGTTCATCTTGTAGCAATCTACATGGAGATTAATTATACAAGGAAAGAAGGAAGGAAGAAGAGAGAAGAAGTGGGAGAAAGGGGGAATCGTGAATAGTGTCCACAATTCTCACTGTAATATTTTATTTCACTGATGAAGGTAAAATTCTAGGAATACCCCTGGTTACGTATGAAGACATATAAAGACCAATAAAAACAATAAAAGGGCAATCTTCTCCTGTATGAAGTGGCGATCCACCTTAATGTGCTTAGTTCAATCATGTTGTATTGGGTTGTAAGCAATGTTGATAGCAACCTTGTTGTCGCAGTAAAGGCTCAATGGGTTTGGTGCATTAAATCCAACTTCCCACAGTAACTACTGCAACTGCATAGCTTTACACACACCATGTGCCATCGCCCTATATTCTGCCTCAGCACTAAATCTCACAACTATAATCTATTTCTTGCTCCTCCAGGTTATAAGGTTAAGGTTTTAACTCATGAAAGTGCAATAACTAGAGGTAGACCGGCGATCGGATACCGAACCTGCCCAATTTGCATTTGTATATGTCTCTATTCTCAATTGTTCATGCCCGTAGAACAATAAACCTCTTTTTGGAGCCGACTTTCAGTAACAAAGGATCCTGAAAGCAACTTCAAGGTGAGTGGTTCTTGAGGCATGCGTGTACCGACTAACCATACCCATGACATATGCAATGTTTGGACATGTGAGAGACAAATATATCAACTTTCCCATTAGCCTCTGAAATTTTCCAACATCAGTCAGGAGCTCCTCATCCTATTCATTCAATCCATGCATTTGTTTAATAGGGGTATCTATTGGTGGGGCCCCAAGTTTCCATGTTTGCTGGAGTAGGTCTAGTACATACTTCCGCTAATAGGATAAATATTTTTTTTGAGATCAGGGTACCGCAATTCCCAATATCGTCACTATCATCAATATCGATATCATCAATAAGAAAACCTTTAGGCTTGTCATCCACTAATCTGGCTAACGTTGAACTTGGTAAAATGAAATGGTTGAATAATTGAAAAATGAGATTATTCAGGAATACACATAGAATGCTGAGATTACGCATTGAATTTCTGGTAGTAGATCCATAATAAAAGAAGTGTTTGTGATTGTTCCAGAAGAAATGTAACAAAAGATATGGTAGAACTAGGATAGTTATTGTATGAGGTCTGGGTGCACTGTACGACCCACTTTTCCCACTCGCTCGTACCAACTCCAAACCACTAACCCAAAGTGTCTAATCTGAAATTCAGTGCCTAAGTACTTTTTGAGTTGTTGGATTTCTTGTTTCAAGTTACAACAATATTGTCCGCATATACAATCAACGTTGTGATTCTGTCACGTGATCTTTTAACAAATAAGGTGTGATCGGCATGACTTTAAATATACCTCAATTTCTTCATAACTCCATTAAAGCACTCAAACCATGCTCTAGGACATTGTTCCAGGCCATATGGGCCTTTTTCATTAAGCAAACCTTTCCCTTGCTTCTAGGAAGCTTGGGACCGGGCGGTGGCTCCATATAGACCCCTTCCTTTCGCTCTCCATGAAGAACTACATTCTATACATCAAACTGGTACAATGGCCATGAGTAATTTGTTGCATCATAAAGGATAACTCTGATGGAGTTCATCTTTGCCACAGGTGCAAAAGTATCCTAATAGTAAATCCAAAAGGTATGTGTGTAGTCTGTTGTAACAAGCCAAACTTTGTATCTTTCAATTGTCCCATTAGCTTTATACTTCACTGTGAACACCCACTTGCACCCAACCGGTTTCTTTCCAGGAGGTAGACCAACCACCCGCCATGTCTGATTTTGTTCTGAGGCCTCCATTTCATCCAACATAGCTTGTCTTCATTCAAGTTTGGATAATGCATCTGCAACACTAGAGGGGACGAAAACAAAAGAAATAGACACTACAAATGACAGGTAAGTGGAAGACAATGACTGATATGTGACAAAACTAGACAAGGAATGTTGAGTGTAAGCCCTTTGCCTACGAATGGCAATTGGTAGACGAAGATCATCAACAATAGGGGCATTCATAAACTCAGAAGACGAATCGGATATGTCATTACTTGACTCAGATTGGGCTATTGGTAGTGGAGGATTGGCCGGTGGAAAATTTCTTCTTGTACATACCTTTGAGTAATTATTTTCAATAGCACTTTCTTTACTTGCACCACTTTGTGAGCCAACAATAATATCAATGTCGGAACTAAGTCACAAAACAGGTAGCAAAAGAGGAAAATTTTCTTGTGGAACCAAAGTTGGGTGCACTAGAAAATAAGGAACTGACTCAAAGAAAGCAACTTCCATGGAGAAACTTTTTTTTTTTTTATCTTGGATGGTACACTTATAGTCCCTTTGGGATGATGGATATCTAAGAAAGATGCACTTAAGTGCCTTAGGGTCAAGTTTAGATGGGTCTTCACGATGTACATGGACAAAGAAAACACATCCAAATACCTTTGGAACAATAGGAAATGATGAATGTCCAAGACATAGCACAACAATTGGAGTTCGGTCTTTGAGGGCATATGACTAATTAAATAACATGCAGTAAGAACTGCTTCAGGCCATAAGTTCTTACGGACATTCCTACAGAATAAGAGAGCATAACCAATGTTAAGAATGTGGCGAAGTTTCCTTTCAACCACACCATTCTTTTGAGGTGTTCTAACACAAGTAGTTGGGTGATCTATCCAATATTTAACGAAATAAGACTCTAATTCAGAGTCTATTTACTCCCCCCACCCACCCACCCCCATTATCAGAACGCAAAAGTTTCAGAAATGTGTCAAACTGATTACAAGCCATATTATGAAAACTTTTGAAACACGTCATCCTTCAATTTCAAATGGTAAACTCAAGTAGTACAAGTACGATAATGTCTAACATACTGACAAACTTCACATTGTAAGTTTAATCCAGTGGGATTAAATAAACTAGGAATAAACTATCAAAGACTAAAAGGACATATGACCCAGACGATAATGCCACCGCATTATGCTATTTTTATTACTATTGGAACTAAGGGGCCGGTAGTTAGCACTTGGTGATTTGGTGTTCTCAAGGAGATATAACCTAGTTGGCTTCACGACCACTGCTAATTGTCTTCCTTAAGGCCAGATCCTGGAAAAGACAATGAGTGAGAAAGAAGGTAACATTGCAGTTGAGAATTTTAGTGAGACAACTAATTGATAATAAATCTGTAGATAAATTAGGAACATGAAAAATGGAGGTCTACTCAACCTATACCCACAACTGGTCTACTCATCTAATTATGATTCCAGCTCCATGTTTCAAATTACAAATCTCAATAGGACAAAAAATGAGGTGAAAGCTCTAACATAGACCAATTATATGATGAATGATAAACAATCAATCCACTTATTACAGTATAGGATATAATAATAAAATATCCTACGTCCTCAATTGGAGTGAACATGACTATTAGAGGTTAATGCTAAAGTTACCAACATAGCACTTTTTAGAAGATTTGGGGTTCTGCGGGAGAAGAGAAACTTTGGGGTGGGAAGAAGGTAGAGAATAGCTCTTTTCTTTCTTAAGCCAACTACTATGATCTTATTCCTCTATTTCTTATAGGTGTAGCCCCCCAGTGTTGGAAATACTAGGCAAGAAAAAATCGAGAATGAACGCATACATGAAAATATAGGAGTGGCCCGCCCCAAAAGGTGATAAAACAAGGGAGAGCCGATTGAGATGATTTGGTCAAGCATAATGAAGACAGCACCAGTGAGAAGGAACGTGCAAGTTGAAGGTTCTAAAAGGGCGAGGGGAAGTCCAGAAAAGGACATGTATTGAGGTATTGAAAGCAGATTTTATGAAACTTGTTTTAATGGAATAAATGGCTTTAGATAAAATTGAATAGAAGAAGAGGATCAATGTAGCCAACCCCATGTAGTTGGAATATTTCTTATAATGATGATGATTTAAAGATTCATCCAGTTATAAATATATTTCCTTTTTTCTTTTTATGAGTCTTATGTTAATCCTCACAGTTGACGATGGAACTGTTTTGTGATCTATTTCTCTCTTTTGTTTGGTCTTTGTTAGACAGCAAAGAAAATATTGAGAATGTATTATATCTTCTACCCAGGGTTTTGTTGAGGATCAGTTTGGCTTAGGTCTAATTGCTAGAGCAGTCGAGGAAGGAATAGCTGTCATCAAACCGATGGGGATTATGATCTTTAATATTGGAGGCCGTCCGGGACAAGGTGTGTGTAAGCGCTTGTTTGAACGTCGTGGTTTCCATGTAACAAAGCTTTGGCAGACCAAAGTTATTCAGGTAAGTAATATCCTCTATTTTTGAGTTAGGTTCTTAATGAGGAACCAATTTTTTTTAGTTTTTATTTTGGCTTCATGGTCGTCTACCAGCAAGACCAATTTCTTCTTAATCTGTGTAAACTGTTTGCTTTCTCTGTAGTGAACTATTTCTCAGGGATGTAACTACCCCAGTAAAGTGCATTCTTCTTGACATGTATTGTCGCAGGCTGCTGATACAGACATTTCTGCTCTAGTTGAAATTGAGAAGAACAGCCACCACCGTTTTGAGTTCTTCATGGGGCTTGTCGGTGACCAGCCTATTTGTGCTCGAACAGCCTGGGCCTATGGGAAGGCTGGTGGCCATATCTCACATGCTTTATCAGTCTACAGTTGTCAACTTCGTCAACCAAATCAGGTATGCACTTCATTATGGTAATATTTTGCTGATGGATGTTTATTGCACCAGATTGTGCAGGACTTCGCATGACTGACAATGGGAGTGAATTGACAGGTTAAGATAATATTTGATTTTCTAAAAAACGGCTTCCAAGAGATCAGCAGTTCTTTGGATTTATCTTTCGATGATGATTCTGTTGCTGATGAGAAGATTCCATTCCTAGCTTATCTTGCCAGTGTTTTGAAAGAGAACTCATTCTTCCCATATGAGCCTCCAGCTGGAAGCACTCGATTTCGTAATCTAATTGCAAGCTTTATGAAAATATACCATCATATTCCACTTAAGGCTGATGTAAGAAAACCTTCTTCTTTTTCCTATATTTGATCTTGTTTCAGTTTTCAGTTTATCTCTGGTGTGTATGTGTTTTTCCTTTCTTCCATGTCTGCGTACTGGTGTAGCAGGTGGTCTAACTGGATTATTGTCTTCATTTTGCATTAATAGTTGCTACTGTATCTTACAGGTGCTTCCAGTTTTTCTGTTTATAGTTTCCAGATGCTTGTTAGATTTTGTATTTCCTTGTAATTCTATTCCATACAATAACTTGTGCACAACTGAAGTTGATCAAAACATCTGACTTGTTTGAAGTAGAATCTGTGTTAATATAGTAACTTGTCCAAAATAAAAACTTTCTTCCAATATCGATGGTTTCTTTATTTCTTCTGCTATCCATATCAGATCTGTTGCCTTCTTTGAAGATTGAATTAGTCTTTTATATTTTTCATTTTCTCCATTGATCAGCCAGTGCATCCCAGATGATAAAAGTACTGTAGTCTACGATTGGGAATTTTCACTTAAATAGTTCTCTAATGTTGCATACTGACTTGAATAGAAACCAACTGACTAAACCTACAAAGACTATTATTTCCAATCCAAGTGCATCATCTCAAACATTCTTCACTGACTTGTTCAGTTAACTCTTTTTTGGGCATATGCACATGTAAGCTTTTGGGGATTGATCCATTCTACGTTTGGTGGAGTTGATCCTCGTCATGTTCAAGGGGCTCTCAATCAGAAACACGTTGAATGATTTTCTTTAGTTTTAGATACAATCCTCTGTCTCAAAATGACCCGTCACTTAATGTAATATATATTTGCATCTTTTTATATCCGAGACATATTATTTTTTCTTTAAATTTCTCATTCCTTCTTGGTCAAGACGTCTCTTCCATCTGCTTACTGAGACATGGAATGAGACTGAGAATTTAAAGCCTTCGTCCTAAAGGTTTTTGCAAGGGATACGCTGCACTCAAATAGGTGATGCACATTCCCTTTCAATTTCTGCTTCGTCCGTTAGTGCAAATGTTTGAAACTTTGAATCTTGAGGTAGTGTTGCATCCACATATGTCAAATGATGTCACGTGAGTTGTATATATGTCAATATGTCACTTTCCAGTTGGATAACAATTGAATAATGAAATTTGATTCTTTCATCTGACCTTCATCATGACTTCTCTTAGTCACAAAAGGAAGTGAAATTATTGAGTCATGATAACAAGTGAATAATGAAATTTGAGTCTTTCATCTGACCTTCATCATGACTTCTCTTAGTCACAAAAGGAAGTGAAATTATTGAGTCATATATACTTGGTTTCCTGATCGACCTTCATGCAACTCTACTTCATCTAGGGATATGAGCCCCTTCTTTGTCAAAGATACTCTTACAGTCTCACCTCCGTTAAACAGTACCTACTCTATAGTGAAACTAATACTAGTAAAGCTTGGACAAATTCTTCAATAGGAAAGAGCACGCTGACTATTCACTTGCACTATGTCTCCCATGTTATTGTATTTACTATCCTATTAAAATTGTTCTGGCTTATGATGCTTAGTCTAGAAAAAGTAAATCATCTTTTGATTTTCCTTCGATCATTATAGTTTTTTCAGTCATGCTTTATTTTTGCAGAATGTATGGGCAGTTTTTAATTCCATTTTGAATTTAATGCTTCAAGAAATCTATGCTAAGAAAGAAACCTTCATATGGATTCCCCTTCATTTTATAAATAAAGGCTAATAACTTGCTTGCATGATTCTAGACTTTCTAGGCTTTCGAAAATTCAACTTTGATAAATTTTATTATCTAAATATTTGTATGTATCGTGGGAGTTAGAGAACTCGATGAGTGTCCCACATATGATGTTTTGAGAAATAAGGTAGATTTTTTTACAACGTACAAGAGAGAAGGACCTCTTATGTTATAGTTTTAAAATCCCATAAGGGATCATTATAATAATATAAATGCTTCTCTCGGGGCTAATGCACATTTTTAGAAGGGATTTTATGTTTTTTCATGATATGTAAAATAAACTGGAATGCTGACTAATTTGTTTTCATTGGTACCTAGAATGTTGTTGTTTTTCCATCAAGGGCTGTGGCAATTGAGAATGCTTTACGACTGTTTTCACCTCGTCTTGCCATTGTTGACCAACATTTGACCAGATACCTACCCAAGCAATGGTTAACATCTTTGGCAATTGAGGTACGGTATTGTGATGCTTTTGTTTAGTTATATTATGCATTCATTTATACTTTCTCACCCCATAACTTAGGTAGCCCAGCATTAGATTGATTTCATTGTGCTTGCTTTAGCTTCCCAATCATTGAAGTTGATTTATGCATTACACATAGCACATATGATAAGACTGTTGGCCATAAACAATTGCATGCTCCTCTGCAAAACAATTAATTCCTATATGGTGGTATAAGTGCAAAGCTACTGGTTTCTGGAGAAATTGTGCAGCAATCCTTGAAATCAATGGCCAAGGTAGGGACATATTTTCGCTTTGACATTAAACCATTGTGTGGTATTCATTGAAATTTTGGATATGAGTTTGAAAAGTTGAAGAAGTGAATATGGGCAGAGAAGAGAATGTATAATGTGTCACCAGCATTAGATTGATTTCATTGTGCTTGCTTTAGCTTCCCAATCATTGAAGTTGATTTATGCATTACACATGGCACATGTGATAAGACTGTTGGCCATAAACAATTGCACGCTCCTCTGCAAAACAATTAATTATGGTGGTATAAGTGCAAAGCTACTGGTTTTTGGAGAAATGGTGCCTTTGTCATAACTAACTGTTTCTTACAAAAGAGTCTTCATTTTTAGTAGCAACCCTTGAAATCAATGGCCAAGGTAGGGACATATTTTCGCTTTGACATTAAACCATGTGTGTGGTATTCATTGAAATTTTGGATACGAGTTTGAAAAGTTGAAGAAGTGAATATGGACAGAGAAGAGAATGTATAATGTGTCACCACATGGGGGTCAAATGGCCCATCTATACATACTAATACCTGTGGTGTGAGTAAAGTGAGGTGCTAACATGCAACTATCCAAGTGAGGCTTACATTAGCAAAACCTAGAAAAAGGAAAAGAAGATGGAGACGAGGGGTAGGCAAGTCTGTTTGTAGGGAGGGTATGAAAAAAAATTTGAAATTTAAAAGTAAAGGTAGACAATAAAAGAAGGAAGAAAAGTATTGAGTTCCCTTGATATTGATACAAGATGACCTAGAGGGGGGGGATATAGGTCTATTAAATTTTAGCATAGGTTGGTTATTAATATGCTTAAACAGATCAATCAACCAAAACAATAATAGTAAATAGACAGCAATCCACAACACAAGTATTTATAGTGGTTCGGTGAATCAACACCTACGTCCACTTTCCAATTGCTCTTATGAGCTTGGCACCTTTTTAATTTAATATCTAAGAACCTTACAATATTGAATAGGGTTAACCCAGTCTCGATCGCAATCGATATTAATGGAGTAAGATCGCAATCTAACTCTCGCTCAGTCAAAAATCTACTTGACTCGAGCAACACAACACTATAAAAGATGATATTATAATTAGGAGAGTTTTTCCTACTAACAACCAAAGTTACCTCCCAATCGAGGTCGGAGAGGAACGAAGCTTCGATGATACTGAAGCTTAACTTGAAGCTGCGACTCAGAACTGCAGCACAAGCCAATCACCCGAATCGATCTACAATTGAAGAGCGTAGACCACCGAAGCCTATCTCCCACAAAGGGCAGCACAAGAACCGCCGAAACAAGCAAGAACAATTCTCTTGGAGTAGAGCTTAGGAGAAGGCTGAGTGAATTGATGAGTTTGAAGGGTAGGGGGATGGGGGAGGGCGTGCTCGTGATTCGAGGAAACCCGAGGCCGGTCGCTCGGCCTGATCGGGTGCTCAGTCCTCTTGTCCGGTCAGCCGGTGTTCATTTCCCACTAGTCCCCTGTCTCCAAGTCCAGTCGACCCCTCTGATGGTTTTACATATTTTGGATTCCTGCTAATGGGGGTTTTTCATGATAGGCCCAGGGGGTTCCAGTTATGTCCAAATGGACTTCTAATGGTGTTCTTAAGTCCACGTCGCCACGAATCTCTAGTCCCCGCTGCGCATCAGGGATCGCCTTATCGCCAATCTCGAAATCATCGAGACACTTTTTCCCAAGTCCACGACAATTGACCAATATAGAGATTATATAAATACCCAGGGTTGTCCTGGAATTGACAACACAATGAATATACTTGACAAAGTAGGGTGTAACAAAATAGAGTAAAAAGAAAAGAGTATGAGGAAGATAACAAGAAATAGAGGAAAACACAAGGGCGTCTTGTATATAAAAGTGCTCTTTCATCCCCTTTAATTGATACTTGATACCATGAAAGTCCAGAATGTTGGAAAATTACTGAAGAATAGAATATGTGCAGAGAAGAGAATTTTGTGTTGCACCAGATGGGGATCAAATGACCCATATATACAGAATAGTCTGGTTTATGGAAAATGCACCTTAAGTACAGAAAGTAACTTAAGAGATGTCTTTATCAAAATTCTGAAGTACATAAGACATAGTAGTATAGCCTTTATGTGTACACTTCAGATAAAGTTATAGTTCAAAAGAATCTCTGATTTTATGTAACTGACAAAGATATAGCTGACTTTTCCTGCACTAATATGCAGTATGCTTTGAAAAGTATCCCCAATAATCTTATTGGAATAAGGATCATAAATTCATTGCGGTGTACGGGCACTACCATATGAATGTCTTATTGGGAAATATCAAAATTCATCTCCTCAAGATATGACTAAACTATCTATCCCGTATTGTGGCAGGAGCATACATTTATTTATTTTGTTATATTTTAAGGAAAGGAGCATAGTTTTCAAGACTTCACTAACAAAATGTGTGAGAAAAGTAAGATGACAAACACATCATGAAAGTGTGCTCCAAGTTATGTAATTGTTTGAATTAAGGTTGAAATGATCCATATGGATGCAATCGACTTCCCAGCTAAATTACCCTAATACAAGAGCACATGAAATAAGACTTGTAGAAGAATAAAGGCTACTGTAAAGTAGTGATACACGTGAATGGACAAGTCCTGTTTAATACTCCCTTTCAATGTGTGTGTTAAGTGCAACGAAGCTGAAGAAGTCTCATTACAATATTAACTAAATGAATCTAAGAAATGATTATATTATCGGTAGTTAATTTCAGAAATGCTCACATTGACAAATCATTATACAAATTTCAACGTATAAAACAACAAAACAAAATGTAGTGTAAGGAAATGGATAATTACATCCTATTATTCCAGAATACACAAATGATTTTCCAGGAATCAATGAACAACTTTATAAATTATTAGGTTATCAGGTTATAATTTCCACTGTCAGCTCCAGAGGTATTACCGGTGAAGTGTATTAGTACAGTCTCACAGATTTAGTAGAACTTAGGAACCAGTCGACTTTAGTATTAGATCATCATCATCATCAATGTTGGAGCCTGTCCCAACTATTTGGAGTGGTTACACAAATCCTGTACTGCTTTTCCATTCTATCGAGACAATAAATCAGGATTCATGTGAAAATGATTCAGCGAATGATTTACAGCAGATGTCATCCCTCCTCCTAGGCTTGGGACCGGCCATTCAGCACCAACAAAAGGTCAACACTGGCATAGCTGTTTTAGTGAGTAGATAATGTATTATTGCTTCACGGCAGTAGACTTAAAAGTCTTTTAAAATTTTGTACATTGCAGCTTTTTCTTTATCATTTTCATGTCTTAAAAAATGTGTTGATTTATTGATTATTATTTGTTGTAATGTCGTGTCCCTAACAAGTGACATTCCCTTTCTTTGTGGGGATATAGGTATTACCATTACATATCAATTTGAACTGAGTCAATGGTAGTCGAAGAAATTTCTGTAAATAACTCTTTTTGTTTGCTCTTTGCAACATGTGAACACATAAATATGAAAAAAACTTTTTAATTGCAGGGTGCAACAGAGGATGTGGTTACAGTCATTGAAGCCCCACGTCAGTCCGATCTGATGGCAGAGTTGATAAAGAAGCTGAAACCACAGGTTGTGGTTACAGGGATGGCTCATTTTGAGGCTGTTACAAGTTCATCTTTCGAACACCTGTTAGACACCACGAGAGAAATTGGTTCTCGGCTATTCTTAGATATATCTGACCATTTTGAGCTGTCCAGCCTACCTGGTTCAAACGGGGTCCTGAAATATCTTGCGGGAAATACTTTGCCCTCACATGCAGCAATTTTATGTGGTCTAGTTAAAAATCAGGTATACTTCGTTGCACTGATATAACTGTTTGAAAAGTTGATGATTGATTTGAAGCTCATTTGAGTTAACTCAGTTAGTCTCGACTTAGTAAATAAAAAGCTGGGCACATGGAAAACCTTGCCCTCACATGCAGCAATTTTATGTGGTCTAGTTAAAAATCAGGTATACTTCGTTGTACCTGATATAACTGTTCGAAAAGTTGATGATCGATTTGAAGTTCATTTGGGTTAACTCAATTAGTCTCAGCTTTGGGTAACAATTCTAATTTCCATGTGCCCAGCTTTTTATTTACTCACCAAGTCAAACTTGAAAGTTGGAAAACTGATTTGCAACTTGAGTCTTTTTAGGATATTGAATGAACCTTTTTTTCCTGTATTTAAATATTGCTATTTTCCTAACGGTGGAAGTGAAACATCTGTCCAGGTCTATTCAGATATGGAAGTAACTTTTGTCATTTCAGAAGAGGATACCATTTTTAAGGCGTTATCCAAGACTGTGGAGTTACTAGAAGGTCATACAGCTTTGTTTAGCCAATACTACTATGGTTGTCTTTTTCACGAGCTTCTAGCCTTTCAGCTTGCTGATCGCCATCCACCTGCACAGGTTCACAAGTCTTTTTTTCTTTTTTCCTATTTTCTTGGGATAGATTATGGAAAGAAACTATGTTACCAGGGTACGGCTTAGACACGGCCAGGATACGTTGTAGACACACCATTTACACTTGAAAATGAAGTGTCCAACGTGGGTACGTCATCCATTTTGAAATGTCCGGGTAACGTAGGAAAGAATTATGGTTTTGAGAAATTAGTCACTTCCTAAGTTACTGAATGAGTGCAGAACTTCTAATTGACTGTTGCTATGTGTGTACCACTTATGTGGTCAATTTGTTGCTTATATCATTTGTAAAAAGTGGAGGTGACACTTGTATTGTTATGGAATATATTAGCTGGACTGCAGTGGCCTATGATCAATATCAGAAGCAAGAAAGAAAAGTCATTTTAACATGATAACTATTCGACAAGAAAAAAAAGATTGGTCTACTGTAAACTACTTTTCGAGTTCATTTTTTCCACAGAATTTGATTTATCAGGGTTCAATTGTGGTAAACCAGTGTCTGGAAGGTCTGTTACAATCATGGTTCAGAGTCTTGTTCTGTCTCAGCTGAGACGTCTTGTTTCAGTAGGGTACTAAGATGATACACGGGAGAATGTATCGTCTCATGCCAAAAGCTTAATTTAAGTAGTAAAACTGGTTAATACATTATTTTCATGGCGTATATGTCTTTTATTGCACATATAAATGCTCAAAACAAATTTGTAGCTCAATTATACATTAAAAGATAGGTTAATCTTATTGAGATATATACTGTTTTTCCATTGTTTCGTTCTTGATCCGTCTCGCTCGAGACGTCTCGTTCCATCATTTTACCGAGACAAGATGGAATGATATTTTAAACCTTGGTACAATTGGGAAAGTTGGCACAAGCCTAAACAGAATGTGGTATCTCAGGGTACAGATCTGCTAGTACAGTTCAAGATTCTGGTATTAGAATCCTAATGACAAATTTTTAAAATCTTGCGTTTCTGCTTTTTATTCAGAACCTTGATTATTTCAGGATCACCTTCAATCCCTCCACTCCATGTAATAGCTCACTATATGTCCTAAATATTTCCCAAGTTGAAACCTTTGAAACCACCATAACCAGCAGTGTGGTTTTGGTACATACCAATCAATTTGATCTGCTTGTGTTATTCATTTTCAATGTGGTTTATACTAAACTTTGTCTTTTGATTCATTTTCTTCATGTTAGGCTAATCTCCTGTTATTCCTGCAGAGAGAATCTGCAAAGGCTAAATCTGTTGAGATGATTGGGTTTGCAAGTTCGGCTGTTTTGGCCCTTAATGACGCCGAAGTGTCCATTAATGGGGCAGAGAACTCGTCTCTGATTCAGATGGATATAGATCAAAGCTTCCTGCCGATACCTTCCCCTGTCAAGGCTGCCATTTTTGAGAGTTTTGCAAGACAGAACTTGATTGAGTCTGAAACTGATGTGAAGACCAGCATCCAGCAATTTATCAAGAGCAACTATGGGTTCCCAACTGATAGTCGCACGGAATTCATAGATGGGGACTCACCGTTGGCTCTTTTCAATAAGCTGGTCCTTTGCTGTATCCAAGAAGGCTGGCACCTTGTGCTTCCCAGCTGGTTCAAATGGAAATTATGTGTCTTCTGCGAAGTTCATGAAAGCGAATATTGTGCATATCCCGACCCATTCTGAAGTAGGATTTAAGCTTACGGAGAAGGTGCTCACAACCTTACTTGGGACGGTGAATAAGCCATGGGTGTACCTTTCGGGTCCAACAATTAATCCAACCGGTTTGCTTTATAGCAATGAAGAAATTCAAGGAATATTGTCCGTCTGTGCTAAGTTTGGGGCAAGAGTAGTGATTGATACTTCTTTCTCGGGATTGGAATTCAATACTGAGGGTTGGGGTGGATGGAACTTGGAGGACACTTTGTTGAAGCTGAGCTGCTCGAGCAACCCTTCTTTTTGTGTATCTCTGCTTGGGGGACTTTCTTTTGAGATGCTGACAGGAGGTCTCGCATTTGGGTTTCTAGTTCTAAATCAGCCTCTTTTGATCGACGCCTTCTATACCTTCCCAGGATTAAGCAAGCCTCACAGTACTATTAAATACACGATAAAGAAGTTGCTGGGTCTGAGAGAGCAGAAAGCTGAGAATCTATTGGTGGCCATCGCAGAACAGAAAGGGATTCTGAGGAGTAGAGCTAACCGCTTAAAGGAGGTAAGCATATCATTGTTGATGAATTTCAGCAACAGACTTTTCAGTCATCAAAACCCTGTGTTCTTTGTTTTTCTTAATTCCTGGTAAGGTACTTTAAATCAAATGTTTGAAAACTCAAACTTGGGTTCAAACTTGATGGAGTTCGGATCGAGTGGTAACTTGGCTGAGTACTTGCGTTCTACGCCAATCCACTTGCAGGTGCATTGACATGATATTGTCATTACTTTGGATTGTTCAGTTATTTTGCTTCAATTGGGGGTGTTTGATTGCAGCTATAGCTCTATTCTGGGTAGAACACAACCACAAGTGAAAACCCTTTGCAGGACCCTTCTTTTGCAATATTTAATAAGGTTTCTTTTGTCCGATAACATATTTCTCCACTCAGAGGTGGAAAACAGACAAAAATGTGCTTTAGGAGGAGACGTATTCCACACCCTGTGGTCCCCCCCATAGCTCTTACAGTGATTGGTAGTCTATCCTGTAGAGTTATCGCTGCAACCAGACAACCCCTCGAGGTTTTTATTAAGCCTTGATAGAAGTTTGAACTAGGAAAATCAGAACGAAACTCAAGATGGGAAACAGTATCTGGTAATACAGATCCAACATGAACTTCATATTACTTCAAATATGTGTAAATACCTGGTAACTTGGGGATGGATCTAGAATATAGGTAAGTCCATGACACTAGTCAGAAATTCATACTCAACTCGGAATGTCCTTCAGTTCCCAAGTTGACCCAGCTGTCCCACCAATGAACTTGGCAATTCATTTGATTTTTTTAAAAAAACAAGAGTTCAGTGGTCATGGCATTCCAAACCTACTCAACTGTGTCCTCTCAGCGGTGTTCTGAGTTCGTCTACGTGTTCCTATACTCAATTGCTAGATTCACTATATGTCCTTTGCTGTCCTCTCATTTTGATCAAGTTCCTTTTTGTTGTGATGTTATTGCGACAGGCACTTCAGAGCTGTGGATGGGATGTGCTTGAATGCTGTGGTGGTGTGTCTATGGTGGCGAAGCCATCTGCCTATCTCGGCAAAACCTTGAAGCTCAAGCAAGCATTGAAAGATGGAGGCATCGCCGCTGATGCTGAAGCATATGAAGCCAAGGTTGATGACTCTAATTTCAGGGAAGCCATTCTCAGGGCTACTGGGTTATGCATCAACAGTGGCTTGTGGACTGGAATCCCTGGCTACTGTCGGTTCACAATTGCCTTGGAGGATACCAAATTCGAACAGGCATTGGAATGTTTAGTCAAATTCAAGGTGGTGTTTGTTTGCGACTGAAAAATCTCTTGTTTTGCGCTTTCGACCACATCATGATCATAATAAGTGGATCCAACAAAGCCATTCTTTGCTTGCATTTCATGCTGTCGAATCTTGGCATGTTGTTATCATTGTTGTGGTCAACCAAGCATCGACATTGCTGTCATCGTTGTGGCTGTTGGGTGAGTGTTGGAGGGTGACCTTGACACCAGTGACAAGGAACCGCTGGTGGGATGACACTTATGGGCTCGCTGTGTGTATGGAAAGATCACATTGCCTGCAGAGCAGCGATCGGTCCTCTAAACGGAAGAAAGACCCGGCCTTCTGCTGCACAGACACACCCCACCACATGCATGACCACAAAATAGCCGTGCATGAAGTAAGAAATTAATTTACTTTAGTATGGTGATTACTGATATTTAAAAAAAAAGACAGTAGGGTGACCACTGTGAGTGATGCTATCAAATCTACACTATTATAAAGCGAAATAATCCTCGGGCTTCACTATGATGCTCCAAAAAGCCTAAAATGCCCATATTTTCCTTTTATACATTTTTTTTTAAGGGGCTCTCTACTCATCATAACTTTTAGGGTTTGTTTGGTATGCACGCAAAGCATTACGCGTGCAATGGTTTGTGCACCCACACTATTTTCTTGCGTTTGGTTCGCACTAACTTTGCGTACACAAATTTCAAAATTTACGCCTTGTTCAGATTTACCATCATTTGGTTCGCGCACATGTGCAAATGGAAAAAAAATCAAATTAAATTGCATACGAACATGTATTAAGACATGCTCATTTAGGAAGGCACAAAATATGTGGGCCCTACATATTAAAAGAATAAAATGGGTCCCACAAACGTTCCAAACACGTGGGATCCACATTCTTTTCGAACGAAATTATCGGTAGGACATTATTTTTGTTTCTTTCTTTGTTCAGTTCAGCGATGTTGATGATGGATCACTATAAGCCACGCGGCACTCTTAAAGAGCATGGACCGCATAAATGTTTAGCCCTGGGAGAATGTACATACCAAAAATATCAGCCTCATTAGTGATTTTAACCATTGAATTGGAGTCATTTTCATGAGTTTATTTCAACTGTGGGATTCAAGCATTATTTGGGGTATTAGATCCAAATGTTAGAACTCTCCCATCTGGCTAATATTTGGTATGTAGGTCTAAGGGTTGCAATTTGGCCCGCGGACCGGCCTCTTTTCAGGCTTGGTCCGGCCCAGCCCAGCCCAATAGCTGGCCTGACCCGTTCTAGGCTTCTAGCCCACTAATCTTCTAGGTCATGCCTGGGCTTAGAATTTGAGCCCGCGGCCTGACCCGGCCCCTGAAGAGAATCTTACGGGCTAGGCTGGCCCAGCCCGTGAAGTCCAAAGACTCCAAACAGGCCCTTCATGGTTTCATAAAATACCTTTTTCAATTTTCTGCGGCTCTAAATTCATTGGTGATTCTTAACCATCAGATTTGATCACGTTTTCATGAAATGGATTCAAGGATCAAATTAAAAGGCTAGAAACAAACACCTATGTATGTGTAGGTCCACCAAGAAATGAGCAACATTTGGTGAGAGATTGGCGGGCTCCACCAGATGCATTGGATCCAATGAGGCTTTTCTGTCGTTTAGCGTGCACGTTCTGGGCCATGCGGGCATGCGCGGCCTCCTTGGATCACGCAACCGCATCTTTTTACGCCTCCTGTCGTTTTACTCACACACACACTCTCTCAGACGCGCGTATTGTCTTGATGGTTTCTGTAAAATCTGTCTAACTTAACAAGCGCGTATTGTAGGAGAGAGTGGTCGTGGGGTTTGAGAACGATCCCTGCAATCATCCTCTTTGCAGGTCAAAAGCCTACGTCAGTGCTCTCTCTCTCTCTCTCCGGCTTGTATAGAACCGGGTCCTGACAAGCCCTTTCAAAAGACTACGTGGCGTACTCTTTAGGGCCTACTTCCGCTTGGATGTTTGGCTCACATCATGGTGGACCTACACACCAAATATAAGCTTGATTGGTGAATTCCAGCCTTTGAATTTCAGGATTTGAATGGAATGATTTTTTTTTTTTTTTTGGTTCTCAAATCAAAATGCTATATAAATCATCAATCAAGCTGAATTTTGGTCTGTAGGTCTACCAAGCGGTGGGCCAACCATCCATGTGGTATATGGGTCCACAAGAGTGTTCTCTGCATGGCATTTTGCAGACCTTTTAGAACTGAGAACTTTGATGTTCTTTTCCCTTCTTTGATACCTTTTCCTTTACTATAAGAGGGAGCGGGAGTTGAAATTTATCTTGGGTAAGGTTCAGACTCTGGAGCCCCCCTTTTTCTGCCCCTTCTTGGGGAGTCGTGTTATCAGAGTGGATCTTGAGAATCCAATGGTGGTTGATATCGCTGCAAAAAGTGAAAAAAAGATGCTAGCTCAGCACTATCAACCATCGTTGGATTCTCGGAATCCACGGCCGAGAACACGACTCCCCGAGAAGGGTCAGAAAAGGGGGGCTCTTAATTAGAGGTTATAAAAGGGAAAATGACCCTCTACCTTTGACTCCCTTAACAAGAAGAGCTTGCCTCAGCCTCACTCAACCATCCTTTTTCTTCCATTCCTTTTTGAAGAGGAAGAGAGCAGACAAGACCAAGAGAGAATGTGTGAAGAAGAAAGACCAAAAAAAAAAAAACAAAAGTAACATTCTCTCTTTCTTTCTCTATCAATTGACCTCATCAAATGACACATGTCACTTTCCTATTCGTTTGATCTACAGAATGACATCAGGCATTGGGCGGTGCGCCACTAGGTCCCACATGATCAACAGGCTCAATTTCCAAAGCAAAGCCCATGGTCAAACCTGATCTGTTTATCTACTAAATTGGATGCTCAAACTCTCTCTCTCTTCCCTCCCCACTTTCACAGCCACCTTTGTTAGTGTGGCTTACAAAGATCCTTTTCTCTTTTCTATCAGAAAATGGGATAACTAGGTGCACTTCTTTGCTTGCCATATTTTTATTTTTTTTCTTTATATATATATATATATATAGAAACTATTCACTATCCTTATGAAAAATTGATCACATCAGAGTGTTTCTGTGGTCGAATCCACTTTGAATTCGATAAATGCACTGCTTGTTCACCATAGCCCATGTACCTCAACTGATCACGTTAACGTTTGCTTCTTCCTGCAAAATGCGCGGCGGGATGAATTTCCGTCGGCACTCTTGAAAACTAACAAATAAATATTATAAATTCTCGAGGTGCTGTGGAACGACATTTCGATCATTCTTAGGTAATTACGAAACAAATAAAAATTAAAAATAATTTGTTTATTTAAAAACAATCAGATAAATGTGAGAAGGATAAAGAGATGACCCTCAATAGAGCTAAAGGTTAAGAGGGGGGCAAAGCATTTTCGGTTTCTCTTTTTTTTATCTTTTTTCGACATACAACATTCATTAAAGGGGTGGGACCGGTGGTGAGAAGATATTAACGGTTTTTCTTTTAAAAAAAAAAGAAAGTAAAAGGAGTGTCTTTTTTTGCTGCGCGCTTTGAATCTTATATCATGCGGGAGAATGTTATGCCTTCGGCGGAGTCCAGACTCCAGACAAATTTTAAAAGTGGCGGGGAATGTTCCAACGGCTACTAAATTTATTTCTTTTTTCTTTTTTCTTTTTTCGGTGTAAGCGAGATTCTTTTTAGAACAAGGGTCCAAACACAAAAAGCTCAGTGTCAACATTAAAACAGAATAACACTAATTATGATAAAGCAAATATATGTAGGAAGAAAATGACAGCTCAATTCCCATTTTTGACTATAAAGGAGAATGTTTTCCAGAGGCCAGTTCGGGGCCAACCCTAGCCCAAACCCTAACCCGCGCGATCCAACCCGAGCCCGAGTATAGGGAGAAAGCATCATGGCAACATTCCTTTCGAGATCAAAAATAAGAATCTATTTGATGGGGAAATAAGATATATTTTATCCCCCGAGTAGACTTCTTTGGTTATTATTATTTTTTAATAGACAACACAGTTGAGGCTGGACCGCAAGAGTCGAGAAAGGGAATGGATTCCATGGCCAACCGCTGAATCGAGGAAACCTACCTTGTGTTGGATTGCACCCACTACCTCCCAGAAGGGGACCCTACACACTAATCAACTAAGCTAACCAGCGAATTTTCATAATAAATCAAAACTTACAAACTTTAGTATAGGCCCGATGACCCGTTGGTATATATAGTTATTTCACATTCCTCCAACAAGTTGATCTTTTGGGGTAAATGATTGTTTAACAAGGTATCAGAACCTTAAGGCCTAGGAGGTTGTGGGTTCAAATCTCCACCGGAGTGTATTCCAATTGAGAGAGCAAGTTAGTGGTGGTGTTTTCCTGTGCACGTGTTGTGTTAGCCAGACGACCCGTTGGTATGCAGAGTTATTTCGCCTTTCCTCAACAAGTCAATCTTTTAGGGTAAATAGTTGTTTAACATATAGTTGGTTCTAGCTGTGGAAGTCTCAACCTGAGCCCAACCCAACTTTTAGTCGGAATTGTAATTTCCCAACCCAAGCCTAGCTTAAAGTTTAGAAGGTCCAACCCAACTTGTCCTAAGCTTACGTCCAAACCAAGGTTTAAAAGAGGCCGTTATAACGGTATAAATGGACTGGGGCGTTACCATTTTTTTTCCCCATTAAAATGGCTATTAAAACTATGGTTTTCACTGCCGTTTAAACGGTAACGCCCCAAGCCCGTTTCCGTTAAAATCGTTTAAACACGTTTAACGGTTTTGAAAAAAAAGGCCGTTTTTTTGTTTTAATGGCCGTTAAAATTGTTTAAACAGCCGTTTTATTCTGAAAATTTTTGGGAAAAAAACAGCCGTTAAATCCATTAAAATCAGTTTAATTTCCGTTAAAATCCGTTAAATTCCTTTTTTTTTTTTTTTTAATTTTCAAATTTCAAAATTTGAATTTCAGCGCCATTTTTTTCTGTTAAAATCCATTTAATTCTATTTTTTTTTCCATTTTTGCCCCTAGCCATTTCAATCTGTTTTAATGGCCGTTTAAACAGTAACGCCCCCAGTCTGTTTTACCGTTAAAACGGCCTCCTTTAAACCTTGATTAAAACGAATTGAAACGGACAAGGGAAACAATGGAAATAACAAGAGAAAGGAAAAAAAAATGGCACTGAATAATTCTAATTTTTAAAAACTAAAATAACGTAAATAACAGATATTTTTTCACAAAATTTTGTAGAAAATAATGACTTATTTTCTAAGCTTCAAAACAGTTCATAACGTAACAGGCTTTGGGCGTAACCGTTTTAACGGCCGTTAAATTCGTTAAAGCGGGCGTTATTTTAAACCATGTAATTTCAATTCGAATCCATACCCCCTATGTGAATGGCAGGCCTTAAATTTTTTACTTTTTTAAATGCAAAAAATAACAAGGGCAAGTGAGCCGAAACTTGTCGCATGAAGGGAGGGTGAGGTGGGCCAACACGTGGACCTCCTTTGATCGAGCCACCTAAGCTGCCATGTGTGAAAAACATGTCTTTGAAGGGAATCAAGGCCATTTTTGACAGTATCACTTGTAGAAGGAAAGGGCATTTTAGATCTACACCCCAGATGTCATGACCCCTTGGCAGGCCCAAAAAGGGCCCATGCCACCAGTTTTAGCTCAATAGAAATCCACCACGTGGTAAAAGTACACATTTTTCTTATTTGAAATGTTTAAGAAAACATTGAGTGGCTGCAATTTGCAGGGAAAAAGTACAACACATGGTTGGGGGTGGCAAAAGAAGAGGGTTAATAGTTTATTGGGTATTTTAGTAACACCCCCCTGAAATTTGAAAGTAATTAGTAATGTCCCCTTATACTTTCAAACTTTAAGAACACCCCTTTGACCTAGTTTAACAGTGGTTGACTTAAGTCAAAACGGACTTGAATCACATGTCGTTAGCATTATACTTGTAATATTATGGTCCTTTCATGGGTGCATTAACAGGCGTAGGATGTTGCATGTCACGTTTTAACATGAGTCAAAGGATGGTCAAACTAAGTCAAGAGGGTATTCCAAAAGTTTGAAAGTATAAGGAGGTATTACTAATTACTTTCAAATTTCAGGGAGGTGTTACTAAAATACCCTTTTTTAGTTACTACTATCATCATCTAACTGGTTTGATTATTTTTACATCTTAGGTCTCAGCCCTAAGAATAGAGGGTCCAACTCCTATCTGTGTAGCATGGTTGAAAATCTCGATCCCGATCCAGATCGAAAGGTAGATCACTTGTCTCATATCATCTCGCTCGAGATGACGTGAGGATTCTTCGTAAAGAGTGTATCTCAGGGCGAGACAACCCCATTTCAGATCATCTCGATGGCCACTGATCCTGATCCAGATCACCCGATCCCACTTTGAACCATGGTGTGTATAGGAAACTCATTCCTTTTTAGAGAAAAGCTGGATCCAACAAACCGCCCCATTGTTTGAGTGGGGAGATATATGAAGAAGCCAAGTAGAAAATATTCATGGGTTTAGAAACTTGAGAGTAAGGCCATAATCATTCAAGAACATCCCAACTTCATGAATGTGAAGTAACCTAAAATCATAGCTTTGGCAGTCTTCACAAACCTTGTGAAGCAACAACATGAAAATTACTTAATTTTTTTTTGGAAATTCCAAAGAAAAAGAGAGAAAGCAGAAAAAGCAACTGCATGAGTATGAAGTCAGCAAACATGATAGCTTTGTGTTCTTTCTTCTTCTTCATACATTTCTTTGAGTACATGTCCTTGAGCATGTGCCATTTGAAAGCTACCTTAATTCTCTTCCATAGGTAAAATAGATTTCCCCAGAAATTTAAAAAAAAAATTTACTTTTTTACTTTACCCATGACTTGATTAACTCGTTCTTGGTTTGGGAACGAGAAGTAAAAACACTTTTACTTGTAGTAGAAGTTACTAGTTGATTTTTGACCTCTAGAAAAGTCGAGAAATTAAAAGCTTTCAGAGGAGTTCTAATTTTTGATAAGTAATTTCTCTTAGAAGTTACTAAAAAATTTAGCTTCAATTTTAAGTTAATTTTTCAAAAGTTAAAATATGAAACACATCCAAACTAACTTTTTTGCTTATAAAAATCAATAAGTTACTTTTTTTTTGTTGCCAGACGCCTTGGGAATACAAAAATAGTTACTTGTTTGTTTCGTGTTCATTTTTTAACTTCTAGTAATAAAAAATTGACTGTGTTTTAAAAAAAATTGCATCTGACTTCTCAAGAAAATACTTCTTGTTTTGCTTTAATTTAAGCACACGTTGAATTGAAAACTTTAGTGAAACTTTTGTATTACCCTATTTGTCTCTTTAATCCCTGAAGAGAAATTATACAGGACAAATTCAACTATTTTTAATGACAAAAATATCCCTCTAAGCTTTTAGTACAAATTATAAATGACCACTTCATCCTTCTATATCAAATAAGTTACTTTTTGTCTTTCCCAGGGCCGGCTCAACCATAAGACCAATAAGGCGGTCGCCTTAGGCCCTAGGTGAGAGAAGGCCCCAACCCGCTAACCACATAGATGTTTAGCTCACCCCTTGTTGGATATACAAACCAAACATTAACCTAATTGGTCATCTGTAGCCATAGATATTAGTAGCTTTTAGGATTTGATTCTAGCCATTGGATGCAAGCATGTTTTTTGAGTAGTAAATCCAATGGCTAGAAATCATTAATCAAGCTGATTTTTAGTGTGTTTATCCACCAATATGTGGGTTGAACATATCCACACAATCGTTTGGCACAAAAATGATCTATGTAGGGCCTTGAGAGTCCTCTGCATGGACGGCAACGGAAGTCCTGTTCATCTAAATTTTTTATTATCATGAATAGTTGTTAAATAAGATTTTCTGCCATATAGAGAGTTAAAATTTTTAATTAATACTATATATTAATATATTAAAATGCCTCATATGGAGTTTTCGCCTTAGACCTCAACTTGCATCGGGACGGCCCTGGTCCTTCCAAGCACACTTTCACTTCTATTAGGCAACTTCTCCAAGCACACTTTCACTTCTATTAGGCAACTTCTACTTCTGGTTCCCAACTGGGCCCTAAAAACACTGACGTACAAAAGCTAAGTCGGCTCTAGACCAACCAGTTAGTAAAGGCAAATGAGTTGATTCAAATGCACATGATGCATTAAATTTATTCACGAAATGAGGAACCCCAGATATATAGGTGCGGAAAAAAGAAATGGAAAGCGCTCCTAAAAACATTTACCCGCGGGAAACACAATGTATGAGAAATGTCATAGGAAATAGATTGAAAAAATCAATGAAAATATCCTCGAGCACAAATTCTATTCTCCGATTCCTCTATATAGTATTCGTGAACAAAAGGAAGTTGTGATGTTGACCAATCAAAGCTGCAATCCTTTATCGAAGGGGTGTAGAAGCTCATCATAGCTGAAGAACAAATTCTATTGAAAAACGAATTTAGCAAGCAATATTTCAAGTGTTTCCTATGCTTTTATTTTGCATTTCCCCTAATAGATTTCTCATGTTTTTCCCCCTTTTTGGAAATATTGGGGCTTATGCTCTGGACCCGAGTAGCATGGGGCCGGCACGAGGAATCCCGTGTGAATCAGCATGCAAGGACCACCTTGCAAGGCTAACAGCCTAAGTCGAAGATTCTGTGGGATGGATTACTTCTTTTCTATTCGCGATGATTTCACATTTAAAGCCTCACGAGGAAATCTCTAAAAATATTAGTTGCCCAAACATTTATTGGTTGGCCACCTTTTAAATAGTCACATCCACTTCTAGGCTATAGGGCTGTCAATGGATCAGGTCGACCTGGTGATCTTTGGATCGAGTATGGGACCCAATGGATTAGTCTGGACCTGAAAGTGTGACATCCCGTAAAATATCTATTTGGCTAATTGAACTTGTTCAAAGAGTTCCTACTCATAAATAATAAAAATAGGGTAAGGATCGGGGGACAACCATTTTTGACAACTATTATTAACAACCATTTGGCGTACCCATATAGAAGATGAATCAATGGCTGATTTTTTGTTTTTTGTTTTCTGTGAGGATGATCTCTATGGTGAGGAGATCATCTTCGCAAAAATTCAAATCATTCTGATATTCGTAGACTGGTTTAGAAGTTGAAGAATTATGGACCGTCTATTTTTATCGTGTAACTTGAAAACCACATATGATGGGCTTAGAAATTTCAAAATGAGCTGATTTTTTGTAGGGATGATCTATGTGGTGTGGAGATCATCTCACCAAAAATCAGCCATTGATTCATCGTCTGCGTGGGTACCCAATATGGGTGTCGAAAATGGTTATCCCCCATCCCGACCCATAAAAATATGTGTTTGTGTGTTGGTCCGTGTGTGAGAGAGTTGCATTTGAGCTGATTCGTCGCCTCATGATATGACTTGTACAAGAAAGTTTTGGAGTATGTTACCGCCATTAAATATTTGAAAATTTCAATATCTGTTCCAAGGTTTAAAAGGGGCCGTCATAATGGTATAATGGACTGGGGACATTACCGTGTTTTTTCCCGTTATAATGGCCGTTATAACGAACTGTAATGCTCAGGGGCAAAAATGGAAAATAAAGGAGAACATGGTGCTGAATTATTTTCAAAAACAAAAAAAATGGAAATAACGGTCTTCTTTCACAAAAAACAAATTTGAGCGTTTTAACGGGACATAACGTAACGGAAGGTCCAAATCTATTATAACGGCCGCTATTTTCATTATAATGGACATTTTTTAAACCATGATCTGTTCTAAATATATAGTTAATCAAAATTTTAAAATTTGTTAGAAGTAGTTGTTGTTGTCTGGTGAATGGATGATTGGCACTTTCCCGACACCAAGACTTGGACTCGATGGATTGGAGTTGAGCGGCCCCAAGAAACTCAAGAGGATACAAACGTACGCATGTATAACAACAAGTACCTTACAAGACGATGGAAGTTTACATAGACGATATATTGGTCAAGAGCTTGAAGAGACAAACACATCTGTCCAGCCTCAGCCTCAGCCTCACCTTTCAAAGACTTCGGCAATACAAGATGTAGACTCGAAATCATCATCAAGTCTATATGTGATCATTACTATTTAGACTCGATTCATATTTTTATATTTTTTTCATTCAATTTTATCTACACTTATATCTTCTGTCAAAGCATATGTCTTAAGAACAAAAAGAAGACAATGAATTAATGCACTTTTCTTATGGTCTAAAAATACAGGAAGATAGCATAATATAAACTTATTAAAATTAAAACACTTTGAAAAGCAAGGCTAACATTACAATTTGTCTTTGTTTTAAGTCCCTTTTTGACTTTAAAACACCATTAACACTTAAAAAAATGCTTAAGGCAGGCTTAGAGAAGAACAAGAGCTTCCTCAAAGCTTACTTTTGTCTATTTCCTCCCTCACAAGCAACCTCACTCTCTTAATTTTTGGAACCCTAAGTATATACTTGGCTATACATTAATCTAATCTCCTTTGGATCAAAAGATTCATTGGATTATTAATGAATACATTTGTTGAAAATCGACATTTCACTCGCGATTCAGCAAAAACAAAGAGAATCAAACGATCAAACACAGACACAGGAAATTCACATTGATTGGTAGTGCATCTATGTTCACAGGTGAGAAGAGCTTTTTCACTATCTCTAAAGAATTGTGGCTACAATAGTCTCTCTCTCTCTCTCTCTCTCTCTCTCTCTCTCTCTCAATATACAAGTACTAACCCCGACGCCCTTTTAGAGAATATATAGTTCTCTGGGACAAAGAAATATCTAATGTACTCCTAGTACAAGTTATACCCAAACACGTACCATACAAGTTGAATGGATGCCAAATAAATTAAGGCAAGGGCTCCGCCCCCGGACCCTTTAGCTCAGCATGGCACTGGACCCACAGTATAAACGTGGCTCTATTAGCAGTATAATCCTTGCAGAACAATACTTTTTGCAAAATATAAGACAGCTAACCCAACAACATTAGTTTAAGGGGCCGGTTCCGGTGACCAATATTTTTGACCAACACCTTGGTGTACCTTCATGGAGGATGAATCAATGGCTGATTTTTGGTGAGGAGATATAGATAACCCCAACAAAAATTCAGCCCATTCTGAAATTTCTAACCCCGTTAAATGTGGTTGTGGTTTTCAAGTTACACGGTAAAAATCGACGGTCCATAATTCTTCAACTTCTAAACCAGTCTATGAATATCAGAATGATTTGAATTTTTGTGAGGATGATCTCCTCGCCATATAAATAGATCGTCTTCACCAAAAATCAGCAATTGATTCATCTTCTATGAGGCTACACTAAGGTGTTGGTCAAAAATGTTGGTCACCGGAACCCGACCCTAGTTTAACACACCATACAAAATAGTAATCAGCCATAATGAGTACTTTAATGGCAACATAATCAGCCATCAGTGATTTCCTCCCTACCGAGAGAGAGAGAGAGAGAGAGAGAGAGAGAGAGAGAGAGAGAGAGAGATGGGAATTTCTTGTTTGCTACGGGTGGATGAAAATTGAAATGGATGATGGGTGTACATTGAAATGCGTGGTGTAAAACGGGGATGAGGGTCGAAGAGAGTATGATAAGATATCCTCAAAATTTCAAATTTTCAAAAACGAAAATAACGAAAATTTAACGGAAACAGCAGTCATTTCTTTTCAGTAAATAACAGCGATATTAAAACGAAAAAAAAATGGCCTTTATTTTCTAAGCGTCAAAACGGGTTTTAATATAACGGGCTTGGGGGCGTTACCGTTTTAACGTCCGTTTAAGCGGTGTTATTTTAAACCATGCTTACAGTCACACAGATATTTGTGCTGGCACTGATTGAGATGGATGGATGGATGGTATATGGGATTTTTGAAAAGTGTGATCAAGGTGTCATCAACACTATTTACTTTTGTGGCCCAACTCTCCCCTTCTTCTGCCAGTACTCTAATTAAATCCCTTACCCCCCACAACCTACCCTCATCTCATCTCTCTCTCTCTCTCTCAACTGCTAGATTTTTTGTTTATTTTGTTAATTTTTTTCTAGTAATTAAGATTTTGAAGATCACCAAGCAATAATCGTACAAGTTCTCTTAAAGTTAAACAACTGTCGGAATATGTTAAGATCCATCTGTAAACAATCACATTTAACATCTTTGTGAATTAATTGTTCATAATAATGAAGGGGGGGTGTTGAAACTTTACTTGACAGGGATTTTTTTCTTTTTTTTTTTATAATCACTTTATATCTAATTATTGCTTTAAATTATTTGTTATTTTATGTCTACTCAAAAGGGCACACTATGTGGTTTATAGATATACACTAATTAATTCCAAATTTTCAAATCATTTCCTCCATTTTCAAAATATATTCGTGTTATTATAAAATCCCAGATAGGAATTGAAAACACACCAATCAAGATCGCGCTCGCCTGAGTCGATCAGTAGAATTACAACATAAAAAGAAATAAAAATGGAAAAAAAAAAAAGTCTTTTAAATATTGGTGTTATTATAAAACCCCAGATAGGAAAACACACCAATCAATGAGATCGCTTGAGTCGATAATGAGAATTATAAGATAAAAATAAATAAAATAAAGTTGGAAAAAAGTCATTTTAAGTATTTATGTTATTATAAAACCCCGGATAGGAAAACAAACCAATCAAGATCGCCCGAGTCGATAAGGATAATTACTAGATAAAAGATATAAAAAAAAAAAAAGGATGGATAAAAAGTCTTTTAAGTATTGGTGTTATTATAAAACCCCAGATAGGAAAACACACCAATCAAGATCGCCCAAGTCGATAAGGAGAATTATAAGATAAAAAGAGATAAAAAAAATAAAAATAAAAATGAAAAAAAGTCTTTTTAAGTATTTATGTTATTATAAAACCCCAGATAGGAAAACACACCAATCAGGATCGCCTGAGTCGATAAGGAGAATTACAAGATAAAAGATATAAAACAAAAAAAGAAAAAATAAAGATGGAAAAGAGTCTTTAAGTATATGTGTTATTATAAAACCCCGGATAGGAAAACACACCAATCAAAATCGCCTGAGTCGATAAGGAAAATTACAAGATAAAAAGAGATAAAACAAAAAAAATAAAGATGGACAAAAGAGTCTTTAAATGAGGTGAGACGGAATAAAGGGATGGATAATGAAGAATAAAGTGGATGGATAAAACAAAAATGTGAAAAAATGGGTCTGATGCATGAAACAAGTGCATGTTTTGGGCTAATCTACGGTTACGGAAACGTCTCGGTACGCGAAGTATTTATGTATTTTGAGAATTATTTGTGATAAATAATGTCATATTAGTAGGCCCACTGAAAGCATTTCTATGATAAAAAATCAACCCCTTAAATTCTTCTAACCATCTGATAAGTAGATTATGAATCATTACTCAGAATCTTTTTATTAACTAGGAGATTTCTAGGTGGGGCCAAATTTGATAATTGTGGGCACCTTGTTTTCAATTATGTATCAGTGTATATACAGTCTATACACAACAGTATCACAAAAAAAAACATCAAATTAGCAATATTATCTGACCAGCTCAGCCGGACCAAAGATTAATTCTTTTTTTATCTGATTTGTCAACTTAAACCGCGTTGTTAATCATGGGTTTGTGGAAATTGGGATGAAATAATGTCTTAAAAACAAATTAAAGTTCTTCTACGCCACCATTTCTCTGTGTTCTCATTTCTGGTTTTTTGTAAATTGTACGAAGATGAGGTGAAAAACAGCAAAAGACTCATAGTAAAACAATCTATGAGAAAGACTGGTAAAACTGAAAGGTTATTCTCTCTCTCTCTCTCTCTCTCTCATCTCTGACACACTGCCCTCTGTATGGCGTAAGCTTGATGCCTGATAGTGCAAGCAAAGCAAGAACCCCACTTTTTTTTTTATCACTAGTTCTCCCTAAAACTCTAATGTCCTCCTCTTTGTCTGTAAAAATCTGCTTTTTCTCTCTCTTTCTCTCTTTCTTTCTCTCCCTTCCTTTGTGCTCTTTCACTACTACTATAAGCTCCTGCTTAGTGCTTCACTAGCAAAACCCACCAACAAATCCTTCCCTCATTTTCTCTTCTGCTCTCTCATTCTTCTCTTCTTCTTCTGCACTACTCCCTTAGTCCCTTGTGTTTTTTCTTTTTCTTTTTTTTTTTTTGGTTTTTTTTTTTGAGTTCATCTATCTGTCTCTTTATCTCCTTCTCTCCCCGATTGTTTTCTTTTTTAAACCCCATCTTTGATGTGGAAGGAGTTTTAGTTCAATTTTTTCAGAGAGAAGCTGATCATGAAGGTAATATCTCTTAATCTGTCTCGTGACTCTTGTCCTGTGGTAGCCGAAATACCCATGTTTGTTTGATGCTCTTCATGCCACACTCTTCTTTGTTTTTCCATTTCTATTCCTAGTAGGAAAAGAACAAGAAGTTTAACTTCTTAATTATCTTCCCCACCCATCATTTTCCTTCATAGGGAGTCTATTGAGACTCTTATCATCCTATCTCTAGAGAAATATTTATAGAGAGAAAAAGAGTTTACATTTTTTTTTATCCATACTCATCACCAATCTATAGTGTTGCTGAACTCCATCCCACCATTTGAGAGACAACCAACCAACTTTGCTTGTTTTTTTCTTGTCCTTAGACAAAATGAGATGGATATTCAAAGTCTTCATCATGGTCTAAGTATATCCCAGACCAAAAACAACTTGTAATTTAATCATTTAGCTAGGTCTCTAATTCTCCTCCCTCTTTTATTTCCTTCTATTTTGGTCTCCAAACAAACAAACAAGAAAAAAGAAAAACAGAGAAAGAGAAGATCGAAATGGACCTTTCCAATCAAGAAGGGGAGATTCCAATCCCAATAACCATGGCCAGCACTTTTGTTGGGGGACATAGTCATGGTCATGGGCATGGTCACATGATCCATCATGACCCCCCTCCTCACAACCACATAGTCCCTTCTTCAGCACCCCAACTCTCCTCCAATGGCCCCATCCCTACATCCTTAGAGGACCACATGCCCTACAAGAAGGTGATTAGATACAGGGAGTGCCTCAAGAACCATGCAGCAGCCATGGGTGGAAATGCCACTGATGGGTGTGGTGAGTTCATGCCAAGTGGAGAAGAAGGCAGCCTTGAAGCCCTCAAGTGTTCAGCCTGCAACTGCCACAGAAACTTCCACAGGAAAGACATGGAAGGTGAGTCCTCCTCATGTGACTGCTACCACCACCCCCATCTCAACAAAATGGGGAGGAAGGTCATTGTGAGCCACCACAAGGTTTTGGGATCAGAGGCCTTTGGGTACCCTACAGGCACCCTCATCCCTACAAGAGCACCACCACCCCACCAGATGATAATGTCCTACAACTTAGGATCCAACCCTTCAGAGTCTGATGAGCAGGAAGATGGTGTTGGGGTTGCAGTAAGACCACCCCAACCGGTGAAAAAAAGGTTCAGGACCAAGTTCAGCCAAGAACAGAAGGAGAAGATGTTGGCATTTGCAGAAAAGGTTGGGTGGAGGATACAGAAGCAAGAGGAATCTGTGGTGCAGCAATTCTGTCAAGAGATTGGAGTCAAGAGGAGAGTCCTTAAGGTGTGGATGCACAACAACAAGCACAGCTTGGCCAAGAAGAATTCTTCTGCTTCTACTACTTGAAGTCTTCAATATTTCTCTCACTTTTTTTTTCTTCTTAAATATTGGTGCTTCTTCCTCTCTTCCAATGATGTAGAAGTTGAGTTAGTTTATAGTCTCCCTTTCTTTATTTTTCTCCTTTTCTGTGTTCTTTTGGGTTCTCTCTATTTTTATTGGCAATGTGATGACATAGCTTAGGTAGATTGTGACTCGCAGATTTTTAGAGTATTATGGGTGATGTTCTTGTCTATCCTCTCTAGAAATTGATTGAAGTATTTTGATTTTGGGATAGCATTTTGCTCTCTCTCTCACCTTCATTTTGTTGTACTTGTTCATGAGTTGATGAGATTAGAAGGTTGAGTGTGTGTCTGTGTTTCATATTTTTTTGGTTGTGGGGTGGGTTAAATTCCCTTGATTGTTTGAACTTTGGAATTTGAACTCAAGGTACTTTTTTCTTCTTCTTTCATAAGGTAGGTAATGTGGTTGAACCATGAAAGCAAATTTGCTGGGATGTTTTCTTCATTTTGCAAGGAATTCAAATTACATCCCACTTTTTTAAAATTTTCTAACCATCTCATCTCCCCCTCCTCATAGAATCAGCGAATTGATTTTAGTAATCAACTACTTCCCAAGTTTATTAGAATATCAATTATTACTATAATCATTCTCTTAATTCAAAATATTATCCTTTAATCATAATTTAACTATGCAACAAAACATAGAAAATCAGGAATCGTCGCAAATTAAGGTGTAACGCAAGATGCGGTAGACCCCCCATTAGCCTCACGAGATTTTGATCGTTAATCCATACGATGCATAGCGCCTGTACATCCATATATAGCTAGGTATTGAAAGAAAAATTTAAAAAAAAAAAGGGTTTTGCATATAGTGTGTGTGTGAGTACTGGTGCATTAAATAGACAGGGTTTAAGACGTGCCTAACTCTTTATCAGGTCTGCAAGTTGGAACAGTGAGATTTTTATAGTGCTGATCCAATAGGGCTGCTCCTATCAACTAACCCATACATACCTCAATGCATGGTTCCAAGTCTCGACCAATACCATTCTGGATCGGACGATCCGGATTGAGATAGTGGGGTTTTCTCACCAAGATCATTCAAATCGGGGCGATCCGGACCAGGATCGGCGCCCCCACCAATCCGAGACTTTGATCCATATGCCTCAATGTGATATTGGGGTTTTCTCACCAGTCCTTGTTGAAGACTGCAGGCCACTATAAATTTTTATTTAATATACATGGACCAAAATGCCCATGAATTAAATTTTAAAATTAAATTTCCATGTGCATTTTTGGTACTTATGCATTAAAATGACTACATGGCCCTCAGGTTGATATGCATTTATGTATATTAAAGAGCATGATCAGTATCCTATGTCCCCATGGTATAATAATATCTACCATATAACTACAGTCCATAATCCATATACATGTGGCATGTAACGGTTTTAGAATCCAATCCAACCGTTCATTATAATTTTCTTTGACCGTCTAGAACATGTATGACTATTTATGTCAATTATAGACCGTAGGAACAATCTACAAAGATGGGGATCTTAAATTATCCCCATGATGCTTCCAGCTACCATCTGCTATCTTCCACCTTGAAAGGAAAGTCTGAGGGGACCTATTAAACCTTCACGTTATCAGAAAAGGGAAACGCTGTGTGGGGGGGACCTATTTAAGGAAAAAAAACTAGTCTGCAAACATCCTCAGATTACAACACGTGGGAGAGAACTGTGGGCCCACTGACCCTATTTCCCTTTTTGGACCATCACACCAAAAATCAACTTCATTGGTGATTTCTAGCCATTGGATTTTGACAGTTTTCATTATGGGCTTGTTCAACAGGCTTATGTTTGAGTTATAAGCCCATAATAAAAAAAAATGGCTAAAGAAATCACCAATCAGGCTGATTTTTGGTGTGTAGGTTCACACAGAGATGGATAAACATTCATAGGGTCAGTGGGGATGAAAGAGTGAGCCACGTGTCATATTTTGGTGATATTGACAAAGTAGTTTTTGTCCCTAATAAACGTTCACATTTTGAGAAAAGGACATGTTTTACCTTCGCGGTTTTCCCCTTTTGAGGAGGATGAGTCAGCCTTGAAAGGGCAAAACAGGCAATAACCTTTCATTTAATAGGGCTCTTAATTTTTGAGCCGTGATATTCTGACCCATATTTAATACGTTAAAGGGCCCAGTAAATGGGCTATGTTGGGAGTGAATTGACGGTTATGCCCTTATTAAACTTCCTTTGCAGCTGAGACGGGCAAGGGTATAATCGAACATTTCACCCAAGTTAAACTTTAAGGCGTCAACCAAAGTCTAAAAGGGGCCGTTATAATCCCTTTAACGGTGGGCCGACATTACCGTCTGTTACAACTTTTTAGGTTGAAAAGTAAAATTAAAAGTAAAATAATGGCATTTATGCCGTCATATACAGTGTTACATTGTTATGACCAATATAACGGTGTTATAACGGCCCTATAACATCTATGCTACGAATAACTGTGAAATTAAACATGAGTTATGATAATACTGTATTTTTTTCTAAAATAATGACTGTTGTGTTGAAAAAGACGTGTCATATGACACTACGACACGTTACTTTTGTACACGTACACGTTATTTGAAAATAATGGCCGTTATAGTGTTTTTTAACAGCCGTTATTTTGAAAAAAAAAAGAAAAAAGAAGCTGGTATTTGGAAAGAAAGGAAACGGTGTTAATGCTAGAGTGTTATATTGCCTATTAAAGTGTGGGGCCATTACCAAAGACCAAAAAATGTTGGATCCGGCCTAATTCGACTGCCTAAAAACAAAGTCTAAATCCGACCCGAATCCATATAGCAGATCCATATTCGACATGTTTTTATTCGGATCTTGTTTGAATGATCCAACCGCAAAATACGAAATCTCTATTTCTCTCTATGTCCAACTGTCCTGATTTCTTATGTTCTCAGATCAGTCCCGTCCCATTTTATGTCCCTCTAGTATCAAAATATAGGAATGCTTGTAAGCAATCCCTTAATGGAGTTGTACTGATGCAACCCCGCGAGAGACAAGAAAAACTGCCTTGAAAACTACACCGTGAATAGGTGAGGTCCACCCAAAACCCATGGATGGTTGCTTTATTTTAAATTAGGGGGACGCCACGTGCAATGCATATGCAACTTACACGTGGAAACATCTTCCACGTGGCAAAACTTATGGATCACTGACCATACGGATGTTTGGCCCATTTTGGATACAACTTTGATGATGAGGATCCACAATATGAGACACGTGACACTCTTAGAAACCACTACTCTATGGATATTTGGCTCATCCCTAGTTGGATCTAGGTACTAAAAGTCGTTGTGATTAGTAATTTCTACCATTTGATTAGAGTCGTATTCATTATTTATTTTTAATGGAGGATTTCGAGCATTACTTGGGGCAATCAGATCCAAAGGTTAGAAATCACTAATCAAACTAATTTTTGGTGTGTAGGTCCACCTAGGGATGGACCAAACATCCATATGATCTGTGAGAGAGACTGCATAGGTCTCTTAACACCAAAAACTTAAAACACCCGTCAATACAAATAATTTTTAAAAAAAAATTAAGAAGCAAAACAGGGGCATTTTGGGATATATCTGTGAAGCGTGCGTGAGTGGGGGGAAGGGTGCCTATGCTACCCTTGATAAATGACACATGGCATTTGAACCCATGCAAGAAATGTTTGGCGATTTAGCCATAGCATCGGAGTGTGTGGGTACGCAGATTCTTAGGCACCCCAGAGGTTGACATGTGGCACCTCGGGATGTGTGCCACATTTGCCTATGGACAACATGGGAATTACCCCCAACACACGCTTAGCCGGCTCATGGTGCATTCTCGAAAAAGATGCCTTCCCCGTCTTTGTACAGCGTACCCAAAAGTATACTTATGCCTTGATCTCCAAAATGATCAGCTCCAAATTGAGAATTTTACCCTCAAACACCCTATTATTCTTTTCCCCCCAAACGCATTTCCTCTCCAAGTAAAAAATAACTCCTTAATCGACCTAGGAGCTTCCCAAGACATCCCAAACTCCCCGAGTAACCATGTCCAAACAAGTCATGCACTTTGTAATAACAAGCGATCTATTGTTTCCCCACTTTGCAAATAAAGGGAACAATTATTCATAACTCTAACCCCTCTCTTCCACAGAAAGTTCATAGTCTGAAGTCTTCCTCGCACTGCCAGACTGGCCCACGGAGACAGCAGACTCACCATATAACTCACACACCCTCTGAATGAGAATGGCAACCAGTATCCTGTTCCGGTGCATGATCACCCGACGCATCAGGATATAGTCTCCTAAACTGGTTCAAATGCTTAACCACGGAAGAACCATCCATAGAAATTTCCTAAACGGGTTAGGGCATCTGAACGGAAAGAACTCGTTAGCCTCTACAATTGGCATAAAACGGACATGCAAAATCTGGTAGATTTGCAGAATCCTAATCAAATTCCAACTAAAATGACAAGAGTTTTAGGACAAGGAAAGATCCCTTGGCGCGACCAAACCAAGCCACAACTAGGGGCATAAAAAACTTCAGCTGGGGACCCAAATTACTTCTTAAAAGTGTACGTGAATTATTCGATCATGTTAAAAGAAATGCACGAATTTTTTCCAAACCTTCGAATAGGACATTTTTCCAACGGCTGCCACATGGCTTAGAACCAAGACTAGCATAGGAAGCCCTCCCTATAGGAGTAAAACTTGTGTCACAACAGATTGCAAATCACACAATCACAATCCAATGAGTTCTAGGCACGTACACCTCAAAGCAAAAGCACTTGGAACTCATTGGCTTGTGATTGTGTGATTTGCAATCCGTTGTGACACAAGTTTTACTCTCCCTATACATGGATCCAATGGAGATATGAATGGTCAAATATGATTGTTGAAGGGAGTAGTTCTGATACCTCAAATCAACTTACTGTGTCCCCAACTTGGGAGTCTTGGACCTACCCTTCATGGGTATCCAGATACCTACCTTCGTAGAGTCCTTAGACAAGTCGGTGTGGGACCTGTGGGTGTTGCAACCAAAAAGTGAAAAGAAATGAGTTATCTTATTACCCTAAAATGCATAAGATCGAACTGTGATGTTTCAAAAGAGGGAGCAGCACCCAAATATGGAAAAACTCTTGCAACTGCAACTATGACAGTCCAGTGTCTAATCCATTGTCAGAAGAAAATTGTCATGAGAGGCAACCTGGGGTAAAAATTGTAGCCGAGTCAACTCAGTTTCTGGGGGTATCCATACTAGCTTGTGCAAGCAACAGGCCAACAGGCCAACAGGCCAACAGGCCAACAGGCCGAGTCGTGTAGCCCTCGGCCAAGTCCATACCAAGTCAAAACAGAGAGATTCAACAAATAGACAGTCTTGATACAAGTGGATCCTGCAAGAACTGACCAATCACATCACTGCTACTCTATATTTTGTTGACTAAACCATACGTGTATATGCTTATATACATCTAAGAGATAGTAAGTTTAAAGAGGACCCCACGACCACAAAAAAATCAGCCCTTAACTCCTCATCTATATGCAGTCCCCACGACCCCATGTATATATATATAGGGTTAGGATCAGGGGACAACAATTTCATACAACATTTTTGACAACAATTTTGGCGTACCCACATGGAAGATGAATCAATGGCTAATTTTTGGTGAGGATGATCTCCTCACCATATAGATCACCCCTACAAAAAAAATCAGCACATTCTAAAATTTCTAACCCCATCAAATGTGGTTTTCAAGTTAACGATAAAAATAGACGGTCTAATTCTTCAACTTGTAAACCGGTCTACGAATATCGGAATGATTTGAATTTTTGCGAGGATGATCTCCTCACCATAGAGACCATCCTCACCAAAAATCATCCCATTCCAAGACTTATAATTTATACATTGGCCTGCGCCAATTTTTTGCTGTCAATTGTTGTCAAAATTGTTGTCCGCCGATACTGACCCATATAATAATAATAAAAAGGAAAATAGCAGCAACTTCCATTCCTCCCTGTAGTAGACAAAATTTGAAACCCTATACTGTCCATATAACGAAAGACGTAAGTTTGAGCTATTACATATTACAGCTTTATGGAAACAGTTAAGTTTCCTCTAATAAAAGCAATGGGGCTTAGACATCCCATTGTCTTCTTTTTGGGTAAGTGAAAGCAAACAGACCCAACTACACACAAAAAAAAAAGAAAAAAGGGTGTGGATCCTGCATTCCCGTGGGTATTATGTGAGAGCTCTCTATGTAATATGTGCAATCCTGTTTCTGGCTGTAAAACTGTCCATGTTAAGTATGACAATCAGTTCATAAGAGTCCGAGGATATCTTCTCTACTGCTGTAAGTTAATACAGCCGAGCTCGCCCAGGGTTGATCAATGATTCTGACATCATCCACCCCTGCAAGAATAAAATGATCTCAGTAAAATTCAGAAGAGCAACAATGTTGTTATTTCCAATATCCAAATTTGTTCAAGTTATCGGGAAATATCACCAATTTACCAATTGTCCAGGAACAGGTCGACGTGTGGGACGGGGTCATGATATTATTGGTAAATAAGCAAGGACGTGTCCATGACTTCAAGGTTGAGGCACACAGCACCATCTATTTGAACTATGGGTTCTATCAGGAACATATGTAAACAAAACTTCTTTCAAATTTTTAGCCTTTTCTACTATAAATGGTTTGAATAAATGAGGATTCTTGAGTTTTTTTTTTAATGTGGGTCATGTATTCTTGGATCATGCATGGTAAGCCTCCTCCTTATAATCTCTCTCTTTCCTTTGTCATAGTTATTTTAAGTTTATGTTTGATTGTACTTTTTTTTTTTTTTTCTTGATTGTTTAAAAAAATTCTGGGATTTATAAAAATTTCAGCAGCTACATTCAGTTTTATTATGTATGTATAATTTTCCTTATTTTGTGACTTAAAATCTTTTGTGAATAAAAAGTTTGAGGGTACTTTAGTAAAAAGAAGTCTTTAAACAGTTTATATGTTTAAAAATATAGAATACTGAGGTACGTAAAAAAAAGAAGAAATAGCCTACTATCATAATCATAAACTTTTAAAATCTTTAAGGTACAAATTAGTTGAAAGGTGTTAAAGAGTCATGAAAAATACGAAACTAGGTGTTAAAATCTCGCTTTGCTTTTATATACAGTACAGATGTGTATAGGCATATCAGCATTATCAGATGCCCCAATTTCGATGTTCAACTCTGAGATATGTACATATCAAAGTTACATAAAGAGGAGGGATGCTTCTGTTTACTCGCCTGTTCTGCAGCTTTCCTCTTGAAGGGTCCATACGAAGTTGAGACAATCTTGCAAGACTCAGCAATATGAGCCTCGAGATCGATAGTTGTGGGTGAGGGATGATGGGTCGATAAGGATCCAACAGAATCTGAACTTTCTGATCCATTGTGCTTCCTAGAAGAAGACTGATTCACATTTGATGAACGGATGAAATGCAGAAGCACGTGAGCCTGTCACACCAGATTAGCTCTAAGTAAGATGAAGAGGTTTCCATGGTGATTGAACAATGTATAGAAGTCAAAATTCTCACATGGAAAGCCGCTTTTAGGATGTCATCGGACTTTGCCTGATCCTTGAGCAACGCATATACATTACCCTTCAAAGGATTGTATGTGATTATGTATCTCTCTTGCTGTCATAAAAGAAAAAAAGAAAACTCTCCTTACACATAAGCGAAAGAATACTACTGTTTAAGCAACATTTCAGTTAAGGGGAGGGGGGGTGTACAAGAAGAGGGTCACAAGTAACACCTCGAAAAGGGGTGCTATGGCGACATATGAACCTGGCTCTTGGAACGCATCCTTAAACCTCGGTCCTGTCAAAACAGTTGAAATAAACTTTAGCTTCAATCAGAATTCAGTAGGTCAACAGAAAAAACGGGAGCTGAGTCACAACCAGTCATGATCTATTTACATACCTAGAATAATCGGTCCATCTTTCGACCATGGGAAACTAAAGATATTTTCCTTCATATTTCCCTCCTGTAATGAGGGTACACGTCCTACAAGATGGAAACATGAAACAATAAATACATGAGGGGTGGTGGAAAAAAACCATTTGGCCATTTTCCATACTTATATCAACACTTCAAAGGTAAAAGATTTGACCTACCTGTCTTAAGGAAGGATTCCACCGCCACAGTGAATCTGGCCCGGTTCAAAGTACGCAACACAACAGACTTTACCTGGCCAAAAGCACGTACAGATAGCAATGAGCAGATTTTAATCAATAAGGTGAAATAAGGGAAAGGGTGAAAGAATGTTTAATGCAAGATCAAACCTCTTGGTAGGAGCTGAGAAGATATCCACATGAGAGAAGTGAAAAAGTGGCCACCAAGGATGGATTTCTTTTTGAGATCATGATACTCAGTCCAGTTCCCAACTTCACAAAACAGAAAGTTTCAAAATGGAGTCACATACAATAGCTTCAATTGAGAAATATCATATATATATATATATATACATATATATGTATATATGTATGTGACCTTCATCAAGAGGAAAATAAATACATACTTGAACAGATCATTCAGCATGTTTAGATAGAATGAAACACATTATTTTTCAGCAGCAATCCAAAGTGAAGAAACCATTTTACAAGTAATAATCGAGGATATCTTTGTCTAAGGCTTCTTTATTAAATGGGCCCACGATAGATACATTACAAAACAGGTCATTCTTAACTAATGAGGTCTTGCACTCAACCATGGAGGTGAGTCCTTGGTTGAAGCTAAAAGGTGAGTGGGCCCTTAATACCAGCAGCCACAATAGAGGTCAACACTTGGGGGTTGGTGCCATTATCAGGGATTGATGCAGGACAACCGGATTTTCTCTCAAATGCTTAATTGATTAAGGTCTCTAGGCTTAAGGGATTAGAAGTAAGGGTGTGCAGGGATAAGAAATCAGGGAATATCACTTTCCTTTTTATATTGGACGGGAAGAGATCTTACAAGCATCGCGTGAGATGAAAAACATATTGAAGGTGATTCTTACTTTAACAGAGAATTAACTAACAAATAATCCCATCAAGCGCTCAGAAAGGCTAAATTTCATATTTCAGTTAAGATTGGTGTCTTATATTATTGTTAGGGAAGAAGGAGAGGGGTTGGGGTTATAATGGACCAGGTTTGGGTCAGCCCAAGCTTGGCCCGAGATACATATAGCTAGTTCCAAGCCCGGCCCATTATAGGCTCATCATTTTAGGTCCAAGCCTGGGCCATTTGTCTAGTGAGTCTTAAAATCATACCCACGCCCATCTCATCAAACCTATAGAGGTTTATGCTAATGTTGGTCGTTACCGTCGGTTAGTTGGTAAGCTGATTTACCTTACTGACACTCGTCTAGACATCACATTTGATGTTGGCGTAGTTGGTCAGTTTATGCATGTCCCACAACAACCACATTGGGATGCAATTTTCCGAATTCTGCATTATTTGAAGGGGTCACCGGGCAAATGATTGTTGTATCGACCATCATAGACTTTAACTATTACCGGTTTCTCTGATGCTGATTGGGCTGGTAGTTGTACAGATCGTCGGTCTACTTCAGGACATTTGTTGGTGGTAATTTAGTGACTTGGTGTAATAAGAAGAAGAATGTTGTCGCTCGCTCCAGTGCCGAAGCAGGATACAGAGCTATGGCCCACACTGCGTGTGAGATGTTATGGGTTCAGCCCCTTCTTAAGGAGATGGGATTTGAGGTTCCTTCTCCTATGCCTATGTATTGTAACAATCAGGGTACTAGCTTTATTGCTAGCAATCCAGTATTTCATGAGCGGACAAAGCACATTGAGGTTGATTGTCATTTTATCCGTGACATGGTGTTACACAAATGGATCATCACTCCATATATCAAGTCAGCAGATCAATTGGGAAATGTTCTTGCAAAGGCCTTGCCTAGGAATCCCTTTTCTACTCTATGTACTAAGATGGGCATGTTTGATTTGTATGCTCCAACTTGAGGGGGAGTGTTAGAGTTCTTAGTTTATTTCCTTTATGTTTATATTACATAGTTGAGCTTTACGTAGAGTGTTGGGCCCATATGTTCTATTCATGTAAGTGGGCCCACACCACTTAAGTGACTAGTATATATATCACAATGAGGAGGCCAAACTATCTAAGTTTGTGACTCTCTCTTTCTCTCTTCTCTTTCTTCTCTCAAACCCCAGACTTTACTTCTAACAGTTTTCTTCCCATATATTCTCATATTGTTGTTTGAGTCGCAAGCTCCCCTTAAGTATAAAAGGATAAGAATATTCTTGGTAAGACCAGTTATCGATTTATGGTGCAGTCTCAACAGTACTGAATGTTTACTATTCTTTGCAGGCTTTCAATATGTTCTATGTTCCTCAGACAAAAAATCCTCTTTTTCAGCTAATTGCCCATGAAGTTGTGTTATACTATTCACATTATATGTGCTTACATTTGTTTCTAGTCGACCATAGAAGCTCAGTGAATTCCACATATTTCCACCCTCACATACACATGCAGAGACTTTTGTGTTTAAGGAGAGAAAATAGAACGAGTAAAATTTTTGAATGGTCAAGTGTAACTAACATGTAACAAGTTTGCAGCTGAGACATTTACGGCCTAGCTGAGAATTTTAGCTTGGAATGATTTTAACCCTTCTATATGCAAAAAGTCTAACCTCATTCTGATTGGAAAAATGCGAAGCGAATTCTAACTCTTCGTGTACAATTACACCACTAGGAATGGAAAATAAAAACCACTCATTATGCATTATCAGCACTTTTTTTTTTTTTTTGACAAGGAAAGGGAAAAAAGAATATACCAGATCGGCAATATTGCCAACACATTCTCCTTTTGCAGTGACGTCCCCAATGTTTTCTCCTTTGGCAAAGGCTTTATAAATTGGAGTCCTAGTTGATGTTGAAGTCACAGCGGCAACATTCTACTAGGAACGGAAGATAGAGATAAGACTGCATAGAGTTTCTTCAACCGTTTATGACACAGAAAAAAAGTCCAGCCTTCAACCATGTATATGACAGTGTAAAAATGAGTCCAACCTTTGCCACATTGGCAGCACAAGCCAATGGTAAGAAAAGGTGTGGCACAACAGAAGTTGCCAACTCTACCCCAGCACCTAACTCCATTAAAAGATCACCCGCAAAGCGAAGCTGCAACACATAATTCAACCTTTAGGACTAAAAGTTATTGGTAGTCAACAGAATTCTTGTGAAAATGATTGCTGAAAAGGACTATATGTGAGTGCAATTTTACCTGTTTCAGTTCATTGTCAAATTTCTTTCCTTGCCGCGCAAAAATCATTTTTCCAACACGACCTGCTCCATCCTACACAAAAAAAACATAACTTTAACATGCATGGACACAAATTTACTTTTAAAATTTCTAAGACACCAGAAGGTAACTCGAGGCATTTGAAACTTTGAACCCCAACTGAAAAAACTGGAAAGTATGTGATAAAAGGAAAAAAGGAAGAAAATGTGATGCAGGTCCTGTGAGAAGAGACATTGAAGTGCTGCCAATCTGGAGCAGCCACTTTGAATCACATACCACACAAGAATTTACAGACGCTACATCCAGAATTAGTTAAAATCCAGACGAGGGATTAAATTTGGGCAAGAAGACTTTTACTTCTCCAAGTACAAAGAGTTGAATGTTTCAGGTAACAGTAACTGCAGATTGACAATTTAAAAAGAAAACTCCTGAAGAATAGGGAGGTCCAAAGAAATAAATCACTGATTCTGCAACATCTAGTTTCTGGAATATGAGTCATGGCGCTGTTTGTTGTAAAACATTTAGACAATCCAGAAGCACATTTTTTATCGTTTTCAACTTCAATCTAAATATTTAATTTTCCGCAAAAGAGACTTTGCTCCAATGTTCTGCACCATTATGGACATAACATAGACATCAGTTTGACAAAATTTTAAAGAAGCATGTGTAAGTCTTTCACATACCAAGCCTGACAGATGTCTGCAGTTAGAAATAAAAGTACGAATGAGATGGCAAGAAATTAACCTACAGTGATAGTTATCAAACAGAAGAAACTGATTTGAGTTAGCATAGCATGCTTTTAACAATAGAACAACAAAACATTGTGATAAGTAGAGGTTGTATCACAAGAACGAGGGATAAGAATTCCCTATGTAAGCAATTGTTTACTTGCACCAAATATATCTACTTGATCATCCGCTCAACATAGTGCTGGTTGATGATACTAGAGAGGGAGTAAATGCAAAACTAGAACTATGGAGGGATATCTTGGACTCCAAGGTTCTAAAATAAATCAGACCAAGAAAACGTATACGGAATGCAACTTCAACAAAGACACACAACCGGATGAGGTGTTAACTAGTACTGATATGCAAGAGATGCCCCAAATCCACCATTTCCTCACTTCAGCTCAATTATCCATAAAGATGGAGAGACTAGGGATGTTACCTATAGAATTAGACTTGTGTAGCTAAATCAGAGAGGTGCTTCTGGACTGCCAAGAGGCTGATGCATTCTAATCAAAATAAAGGAATTCTTTTACAAGAGATTCTTATTAGTTGTGTAGCTGAGGTCAGGCCATAGGTCAGCTTCAGTGCAAGCTCCGTCTTCGCAAGACTACAGATTACAGTAAGACTAATTATGCTTTATGGAGTTGAATATTAGGCAATCAAGAAACAGCAATGATCATAGAATGAATGTAGCAGAGGTTGGATTGAGATGGATAGTGGAAAGACTAAGGGCCTGTTTGGAAATTGCTGATTTCAGTGCCTAGATTATTCCTAGCCCAGTTCGAGGATGGAAGAGTTGGTTCAATGTTGTAATCAATTTCCAAAAAACCAACTTTAGTCTTGGTTTAAGGGCAAAATATGAAAAGCAGGCCCAAAAAGTGGGCCCCACATGGTTACCAAATAAAAGCTAGAAGAACTGGACCTGGACTGACCACCTCTGGCCCATTTTTTGGGGTTTCCAAACAGAAATACAAAGAACAAAATCAGAAATGAGAACATCCGGGAGAACATAGGAGTAACCCCAATATGGGATAAAAATGAAGGATAGTCAATTGAGATGGTTTTGCCATATACAACACAGACCAACAATGGCATCAATAAAAGCTCTTTAATGTAGGTTGAAGGCTCTAAAAGGCAAAGGGAAAGCTAAAAAGGGTGTTGATTAAGGCCGTAAAAAATATAAAGATGCAGTATATAACATAAGATATGTACTTCAAAAGAAAGCAATACATAAGTTCTGATATGAAAATGGGTTTAGACAGCAGGTTCTTCTCCCTTATTTTTTTAGGCTAGATTGGATATTAGGGTTAGGATTTGTTATGGAAATAAAGGCCAAGAGTTGTTTGGATACTTCAATAGGCTTAACATACCAGTAGCAACATGATACGATATCGCTACCGCTACCAAGCACTGTATGGATACTTCTAGATTACAAGTTTTTTCATTTCCCATTGTATTATTATTGGTTAATTTCTTAAGTACTAACAATTTCTTTGCTTTTTATCATCACACACAAAAATCCACACAGAATTATATTTGCCAGATTATAAATGAATCTGAGTTGTTGAAATTGCATGACATTGTGTTTACCTTGAGAATCCAGTTAATAGCAACAGCCCCTGATGCAGCTGTATTTCTCGAAATTCCAACAGAATTCAACAGTGTCTGTGTCGTGAAAACACCCATTGCTCCACCAAAAAAGTGCTACAGGGAACATAGTAGTCATTAAGATAACAACAGAGAGCAGAAAAGCAACGAAAAGCTACTCGCACGAATTAGATGTGTCAGTTCTTCTAAAGAAAACCATTTTTTAAAGGATTGATTATTCATTTAGAATGCAAATTTCGCATTGTAGTAGTTGTCGAAAAAAAAACTACCTTCAAAGCTCTCCATGTCATGTATGGCACATAAGAAGGGGTAACACTGTCCGGGAAACCTTCAGGCACTACATAGGATCTTATGAATGACTTCAATTCCTGCAATACACAATTTCAATACTATGATCCATAAAACAAGTTTTTCGTTCTCGATCTGGCTCTTGTTTTAGTTTTTTCTCAATTTGCATGGAATGTAGATCCTATAATCGTCACAGAACCGGTATGCAATGGAATTAAAGAAGAAACTCACATGGAAGGGGGGTTGCGGAGAGTGCAAACTGACGGCACGGATTGAAGCCCTCTTGAAGCGTCCGGAACCATCGATGTCGGCTACGTACTTCCACCGCCTGCCGTCAATCTCCTCGCAACAGAGGACTCGCAGGCTCGAGTGGATGAATTCCTCCTCAACGAGGCCACGGATCTCGGCTGGCGCAACAAAGGAAGAAGGAGAAGGAGAGGAAGGAGCGGAAGCGAGATTCGCGCTTATGCGGAGCGTCTCTCGAACGAGAACCCGAGCATCTTGAGAGGTGGTTAGGGTTTGAGCAGCAGACGGACGACGAGATTGATTGAATTGGACGGGAGCCATGATCTCAAATCGGACTTTGCTGCTGGTTTGAATCGGAATTCGGAAATGTGGGAGCGTATTTATAGAAGAGAGGAAGAGCATCGGTTTCGTCGCCAGATACGCTGCATTGTAGCTTTAGTTTACAGAAGCAGGTGTCCTAGATATGCCAACGGAGCAAAAGAGGAAAGCCAGAGGAGACAAATGGATTAATTAAAAAAATAAAATAAAAAACTATTTATCCACTCTCTGTCTGCCACATGGCATAGACGACGAGATTTATACAAGTGGAGCAGAAGAATCCGTCAGTTCCCCACTTCCAACGTGGGGTGTTCGGGGACCAAGAGTAATACTGTAATACTTGCCTCACAAACGACATTCAGGGAAGCCCCTACCACCCATAATATGAGCCACGTGGTACACTCTTAGAGAACGATGACCGTATGGATGTTTGGCCAATCCCTAAGTGGGCCTACAAACCAAAAATCAGCCTGATTAGTTATTTCCAACCTTTGGATCTTTGAACCCAGATAATTGTAAATAATGTTCAAATTCCGACGGTTAAAATCAACCCATGAAAATGACTTCTAACTAACGCTTAGAAATCACTGATCAGGTTGGTTTTTGATTTATAGGTCCACCTAGGGATTGGCCAAACATCTATACGGTCAGTGTCCTCTAAGAAATTGCCACTTGGTTTATATTGGGGGTGGTCAGGTATATACCTGACGAGCGTCAGGTCAATTAAGATTTACTCGGGACTAAATCCAAGTGGACTCCCTCTTGCGGGGTTGCTCAGAATTCCCCCCACCGAAAAGAGAGTAAAACTTTGATGACAATATGAGCCACGTGACATATTCTTAGAGGACTCTGACCGTATGGATATGGGGCCAATCCCTAGCTGGATCTACAAACCAAAAATCAACATGATTAGTGATTTCAAAGAATTGGATTGGAGTTATTTTCATGGGTTGATTTTAACCGTGGAATTTGAACATTATTGATTATTATTTGGGATACAAAGATCCAAAGGTTTGAAATCACTAATCAAATTTATTTTTGGTTTGTAGGTTCAGGTAGGGATTGGTCAAACATCCATATGGTCAGAGTCCTCTAAGAATATGCCACATGGCTCATATTGTCATTGGCCTCAATGACAGTCCACTCATCAAAGTTTTACTCTCAAAAGAAGAGTAAAACTTGGTGACTGTTGCCACAATATGAGCCAAGTGGCACATTTTTAGAGGACACTGCCCTAATGGATGTTTGGCCAATACCTAGGTGGACAGTGGCGGAGCCAGGATTTTGCTCAAGGGAACGCAAAGTAGCCCGATACGCTAAAAACCGTCATTTTAACGGCCTTTAAAATCTGAAAAATTTTGTGGAAAAAACCGGCCATTTTTTCTGTTAAAATCTGTTATTTTTTTGTTAAATTCTATTTTTTGAAATTTTTGAAATTTTCAAAATTTGAATTTCAGTGCTATTTTTTCCATTAAATTCCGTTAAAATTTGTTAAATTCCATTTTTTTTTCATTTTTGCCCCTGGCCGTTATAATCCGTTTTAACGGTAACGCCCCCAGTATGTTATACCATTAAAACGGCCTCCTTTAAACCTTGGATATTGGTACCAATTTTTTTGCATAAATCTGCAATATACGTCATCAGCGTTGATGACAAACCACAGTATTGGCCACGTGGCACACTCTTATAGACCACTGACTGTATGGATGTTTAGTCCATCCCTACATGGACCTCCAGATAAAAAAATCAGCCTGATTTGTGATTTCTAACCATTGAATTAGATTTTTTTATGGAAAATCTTTAACCGTTGGATTTGAACATTATTTGAGGTAATTAGATCCAAAGGTTTGAAATCACTAATGAAGCTGATTTTTGGTTTGTAAGTCCACCTAGGGAGGGCCAAACATCCATACGGTAAATGGTCTCTAAGAGTGTTGAACATAGTAAATACTGTGGTCCACCAAAGGATTGGCCAAACATTTGAGGGTGGGCAAGGCAAGAGAGTTGCCCGTGGCTCAAACAGGAGACCACTTAGGGATGGGCAAAATCTCAAAATTGAGGGTGGGCAACTCGCCCCACCTTGGCTCCGCCTCTGTAGGTGGACATACAGACCAAAAATAACCTTGATTAGTGATTTCTTACCGTTGGATTGGAGTCATTTTCATGGGTTGATTTTAACCGTGGGAATTTGAGCATTAGTTAGGGCACGAGATGAAAGGTTTGAAATTTTTTGTTTGTAGGTCGACCTAGGAATTTCCCAAACATCCATATGGTACGGGTCCTCTAAAAATGTGTCGCGTAGCTCATATTGTGGGCAGTCATGGCTTATATCACCATCGCTGGTCAGCCAAGTTTTACTCTAGAAGAGAACTCAGATCCAGTATGCGTAATCCATCTGTAGCTTGAGGACGGCGGATAAAATGACAAAATTCTTTTATGGGCGGTATACCTGCCAAATTTTAAATAGGCCCGTTGTAACGTTACAAAGGGACATTTATAAAGGCCATTATAAGGGGATCGTGGTCAAAAAAGATTATATTTTTTTTTCAAAATTACATTGATAACAGTAAAACAAGGTTTAACATATAAAATAACGGTCGTAAGTCTACTTTTTTCGTTTTTGGACATTTTTTTGTAAATAGCGTACGAGCATCTCCAACGCTGTGCTATCCGACCATACTATCCTAAAATTTGGCACGATGGGTCCAAAAGTGGTGCTATGATGCTAAATATATATAGCATATGGCATATGGCAGCTTTCTAGGGTTTTGGGCACGAGGCACATTCTACAGATCATTAATGGTACCGAACTACCGATGCTTGAACCATCTCTAGGTAGACATGCATACCAAAAATCAGCCTAATTAATCGTTTATTTTATAGTTCGTTTTCAACCGTGGGATTCAAACATTATTTTAACATACTCAGATCCAACGCCTAGAAACCACCACTCAAGTTGATTTTTGGCAAGAAGGTCCACCTAGGGTGCCAATGATCTCTAAGATGATGCCACATGGTGTTTTGGATGCAAGTCCACTTGGTAAATAGCATTGAGATAGCATTGCACCATTGGAGCATAAGGTGCTAAATATAGCATTTTGGCACCGCTACTATCTCAAATATAGCGTTGACATAATTAACGTTAGCCAAAGGGAGCGTTATAGTGACACTTTTTTAAACCATGGTACTTGCATAAAAAGTGAGATGCAAGTACTCACAAAAGTCGCCGTATACTCACAAAAAAGGACAACGTTTTTTCAATTTTAATGAACCGAAGTGCTAGGTGGCAACTTTTGAGAGTACTTGCATCACCGTCCATCAAACTTTTTTCTTGATAAAATAAAGAAAAATAAAAATGAAAATGATGGGCTCACCCGCGTGAACCTAAAACTAACAAAAAGTTTTTCAATTTTAATTAACTCACATGTGTAATGTGTAGGTGGTGACTTTTGAGAGTACTAGCGTCACAGCCCATCAAACTTTATCTCAATAGATAAAAAGAAAAAGAAAATGGTAGGCTCACTAATAGGGGACCTAGCTAGATCCCTCGTGCTAAGATATATTGCATCATGTGTAACGCAACATGAAACAATGAAAGGATACAACCAACGTCAATATCTAAAGAACTAGAATCCACCAGAAGAGAGGAAGTCCCAAAGGAAATAACTGACGAAATTTTATTAAGCAAAAAGTTGTTATATTTTTAAGCGTTGGATTCGAGCATTATTTGGGGTACTCAGATCCAAAATGTTAGAAATTACTGGTAAATGAGTGTGGGTCCACTTGGTAAATGGCATTGAGATAGCATTGCACCACTGGAGCATAAGGTGCTAAATATAGCATTTTGGCACTGTAACTATCAGATAGCATTAACTGGAGAAGGGAGCGTTATAGTGAGTTTTTTAAACCATGGCACTTGTGCACCAAAAGGGAGATTGCAAGTACTCCCAAAGGTCTCCATATACTTACAAAAAAGGACAACGTTTTTTTCAATTTTAATGAACCGAAGTGCTATGCGGCAACTTTTGAGAGTACTTGCATCACCGTCCATAAACTTTTTCTTGATAAAACAAAAAAAAAAAAAAAATGAAAATGATGGGCTCGCCCGCATGGAACCTAAATCTAAGAAAAAGTTTTTCAATTTTAATTAACTCACATGTGTAATGTGTAGGTGGTGACTTTAATTTGAGAGTACTCGTATCACCGTCCATCGAACTTTTTCTCAATAAATGTTAGAAATCACTAATGGGGCTGATTTTTGGTATGTAAGTCCACTTAGGCCAAACATCCGTACGGTTAGTGGTCTTTTAAGAGACCACACTGTAGTCCATTGAGCAAGGTCGTCGTCTCAATAAAAGTTAAGTTCTAAGGCGAAAACTCTATTTGTGATTTTTTTTATATTTAATATATTAATATATAAAATATTAATTAAATAATTTAACTCTCTCTATATAATAGAAAATCTTTATTTAAAAATATATTTTTTTGCTTTTTGAGACGCAAATTAAAATTATTAATTAAGCTTTTATATTCATATTTTTCTAAAATATCATTTTCAATAGATAATATAATTAATTCACTTAATTTTTCTTGCGACATAGTTGATTGTAGGTAGACCTGAGCTAGAATTTGTTCAGGGGCTCTATTATTTCATGTATTAGAGACCGTCCTGCTCTAATAAGATGGATTTGAGTCGAAACCGCCTATCAGTCCAATACCCGATTCAATGAACAGCTACATAGGACCTACATGGAGATGCGTCAAGGGCTGATTTTTGGTGAGAATGATCTCCTTGCCAAGTTGCATAGAACACCATTCTCCGTTAACACTGGCAAACCTGTGGGTCATGCGGGGTCCCACTGGTTTATATGGACGCGTGGTTTCTATGATTAATTTCTTAGCCTGAAAATCCTGGCCTGGGACTGGTCCATGGGCCATTTGGAAACCCATACAGGAGGCCCACCAAATAATAATGATGGGTAACTGCTAAATTGCTAAACCGGCCATTTATGTATGACGCGTGTCCTCATTGTAATGTCAAGAACAGGATCTTTTATACGGACGTCCTTTTCAAAAGCTTTATACATCATTCACTGACCCATGAAGAGTAAAACTTTGACGACAGGCCCTGTCGTCATCGAGGCTGCGCACAATATGAGCCACGTGGCACACTCTTAGAGGACTCTGACCATATGAATGTTTGGCCAATCCCTATGTGGACCTACAAACCAAAAATCAGCCTGATTAGTGATTTCTAGGCGTTGGATTGGAATTATTTACTAACTCATGGATTTCTCAATTCTCATTGTTGATAAGGCCCATTATTGACCATTATTAAATAATGGTATTTGATTTTAACCGTGGGAATTTGAGCATTATTGACCATTATTTGATTTGAGGTGCAAACTACAAAGATCCAGAGGTTTGAAATCACTCATAAACCTGATTTTTGGTTTGTTGGTCCACTTAGGGATTGGAAAAACATCCATACGGTCAGAGTCCTCTAAGAGTGTGCCACGTGGCTCATATTGCGCCTTGTCATCAAAGTTTTAGTCTTTACCCAAGTCTTCAATGGACGGACATATACACTAAAAATCAATTGGATTAATGATTTATAGCCATTGGATTTAAGCATTTTTTTTCTTCACCATGGGCTTAATGAACAGGCTGATGGATGGCTTAAAAGCCCATGATGAAAAATGCTCAAATCTGACGGCTTTTAGTGTAGGTCCAGCAAGAGGGGCCCAAACATTGATGGGTCCGCTGGGCAAGAAGGAGTGTGCGATGTACCAAACTTTTCTGCAACAAATATTCTGTCCAGAGGACTGACTAGTATGCTGTTCGGCTGAAGAAGTTCTCCCTAGGTCACTCCAGACCAGTGGATGGTCCTAGGGATTCACATCACACGAGAATATACTCCTAGCAAATCAACGCCGAATTTGCTGTTTTTTGTGCGTCTGCGTTCGGCCGTTCCCTACTCTTGGAGAGAGAGAGAGAGAGAAAGATGAACGGCGACGAACGGAACGAGCGTGGGGAGAAGGGCTTTCTGTGGAAGCTTCCGGTGTTGAAGTCGAAGCAGTTGGGGAAGCTCGGCCCCGGTTTTGGCCTCGGCGCCGGTTGTGGTTTCGGTTTCGGCATCGGCCTCCTCGGCGGTATATATATGTATTAAACATTAAATAATATGTCACCACCGCCACCACCCACCACCACCACATGCACATGTTAGCACAAATCCCATCTTTTCTATCTCTGTAAATCTCTATATCTGTATTTTCTTCTCTATTATCAAACTCATGTTAGCAATTCTCACCCAGTGGCGCATGTTAGCAATTCTCACCACCCGGTTTTTGGTGTGATGCGATCTATTGAGTACCTTTTGTGAATCTATCTCAAGGAGACAATCACACAGGCGAAGTTTACCATCAATTAGAGCTAATCATTGTTTGAAAGGGGTTATGGAGGTTGGCAAGGCATGGCCATAACTAAGACCATCTTGACTGTATGGTGACCACAGAAAAGTCTTCTAGAAAATGATTTGTAAGCCAAAAAGTGTTAATCTAGAAAACATTTTTGAACATTTATAGGCAAGAATCATTTCTATGAACATATATAGGCAAGATTATTTCTATAGTCTAGAAAACTTTTTTGAAGATTATGATATTCCTTATGTTTGGCTCAAAAAGATTCTTCATTCATTGTGGCACGTATCCGACTCACTTGATGATACCGTTCGAGTTTGAGAGCAATTGAAAACAAGGAACTATTGATTATAAAGGTTGAGGAACTTTGGTGTGAACTTAGAGAAGAGATATGGGTCCCTTTAATCCACTAAAACTAGGAATCATGAATTAGTACAACGACGAAAGAAAAACAGAGAAAACAAACCACAACACAGAATTTTTGTTGGAAGATCTCGTCTTCCTACTCTGTTTTTCTTGATCTATTCCTTGCTCATAATAATTACAAGATGGCGCTTTATGATACCAAGATTATCCAAGACTTCAAATTAGAGTAAGTTCCCTAATCCTAGTTAATTCCAAAAAACACGAATACCATTTGGAAGAACTAATCCAACTATTCATAATGATCCACCTGGGTCAAACTCATTAAAAAGAAGAAAGGAAAAAAAAACTAGATTACCAAAGGATGAAGAATCACTCCACAAAATTATGAATCACTCAGTATGACAATTTATCTGTTCTTTCTTCAGAAAAGTTGTTGTTTTCCCTACCACATGTACATAAATATGATATCTAAAACTAAAAGTTCTTACACTGCCTTAGCTCTTCATTCTACTCCAATATTGCTTATAGGAATAAACTAAACACTCTCACTCTCTTGAACCAAGTCAATCAAAGCTGGAGTGAAGAGTTCAATTGGGTTGTTACAAACTTCAAGGGTGATGGATTGATTAGTGACTCAAAGAAGTTTCTTTTAATGTGACATAGTCGACAATTTATCGTATTTGTGAAAAATGGCATTGTAGGATGTTTCAATAAATCATTAGGCTGGAGAGTGAGATTATAAGGAAGATTGTTGGAGAAGTTGAATGAAAGCTTGTGCGATTTCTCTACAAGTTGAAGACACCTATCTAAATAGGAAAATTATGATGAATTGGTGTGAACGAACTAGATTGTGTAAATGGGTTCCACCATTTGATGATATTTGGGCTCTCAATTTGGATGAGTTTGTCATTTTTTATCTAGAATTGGTGGAATTTTTTGGGATCAAGAGGGTAGGCTTCCTTTGTCCTATGTATTTCATGATTGCAGGGACCTAATCTGCCTTGTGGTTGTTAAGGCGTTTCATAAAGGTCTTCAAATTGAAAGAAAGCATGATATTTCAAAGATGCTCATCTATTCAGATTCGATAAAAAACTAATGCAGTTGACTATATCAAGGAGTGTGCTAAATGGTCATGGGAAGCTATGTTTTTGTCTTCAAAGCTTTGGTATTCTTCATCAGTTTTTTTTTATGAGTATGAATATGATTAAAAAGGGAAAACCCCACACAAAATACAAACTAGGAAGACCTCAAGAAAAGATCCTCAAAATAGAGCTATCTATCTCAAGAAGAAACAGAATCTCCTAAGAGTTTCTCCCATCTAAACACGAAAGAGTAAAAAAAAATCCTCTAATTGCTCGAGAGGATGAAGATCAAAGATAAAAAAAAAAAATGATTTAACTCTCATCACCACCTTCGGGACATCTTCTTCGTCTTCAAAAATCCGAAAATTGCACTTTTCACACAGCCCACATAATAGCAAACAGAAGAATACACTAAAGATAACGTCCTCTCCCTTGAAAAACATTTTGCGAGCTTCCTCGAACTAAAGAGATCACATTTTCCATAAGCACATACGAGATACCGAATAAAGAAGAGAAAATCTGCCATAGAGCATGTGTAAGGGCAATGGATCAATAGATGATCTACTGACTCTACGTTTGACTTAGACAAAGAGTATCTATTAGGCAACATCATTCCCTTACTGTTCAAATGGTCCACAGTCAAAATCTTGTCTAGAATAGTTGTCCAAACTAAGAATGTGACTTTAGACAAGATAGCAACCCCCAAACCAATTTCGTTGAACACAACCTTTCGCCCATCAGAATAATATGAGAGTAGAAGGATCTAATTGAAAAATACCCTTTTGATCCCATCTTCATAATCTCCTATCCGGCTCCGAATCCTGCACTGGTCCTACTCTTGACAACAATGAAGCAATGTTGTCCAACTCCCAATCATTGATGTTTCTTCTGAAACCAAAGTTCCATGAGACCCCATCATCTGTGCTCTCTACACTCTTGAATCATGGTCCCTTGGAGACCTGAAATGTGATAAAGAGCAGGGAAAGTAATACATCATGCATTGATGGCCTATGGTAGTCGGATACTTCAACATGACTGTCATACCCGTATTATATTGTCGATATTAGTACTAGACACTACATGGATACTTCATCATCATCATAAGCCTTATCTGATGTAATTGAGTGCATCTCTTGTTCAACTGCAATGTTACATACAAAGCCCTTGGATGAAGACTTGATGGAAACATTGTTAGGTCTCAAATACGACCCATTGCCTGTTAGAAAGGAATCTGATATCAAAAATCGATACAACCCATATTTGGGCCCATCTAAACAGGCCCAACACGGTCTCTTTAAGGGTTTGGATCCACCAGCTCGCGTGAATCCAGCAAGGGGATCAAATGGGCCTGGTGATGGTCCAGTTGAGCAGCATATGAAGACTTCCTATTTTTGTTAAAGTTTTTGTGTATGTGACTTTTTCCCTTAGATTCCTCAAGAATCTCATTCACTACCCTTTTAATACATTTAGCCATTAAATCCCACATCGTTGTAGTCTCTACTTATACGTTCTACATTTCTTATTTTATGAGTTTATCTACAAAAGGCTTACTTTTTTTTCAAATTCCACCACCTTATTCTTGGGCATCTTTTATTTCCACTCCCTTTCTTCTATCTCTTGATGCAAACATCTAATACCACTAGTTTATGTTGCGTGGTCAAACTCTCTCCCAGAATAACCTTACTATCTTTACATGTTGATAGCTCATTTATCCTAATTAGAAAAAAGTCTATTTGACTCTTATTTGTTTCTCTTAAATGTAAATAAATGTTTATCTATCTTTTAAAGTATGTGTTTGCTATTGCAATATCATATGTTATTGCATATTCAATGATCACACTTCCCATTTCATTTCTTTCTCCAAATCCATATCCTTGGTGCACCCTTTCATATCCTTTGCTTTCCTTCCCTACATGCCCATTCAAGTCCTCTCCTATCTCTTTTAATTAAAAAAATCTATACCGCTAATTTTTTAATTATTCAATTTTCTTAACTCCTAACAGTTTTTTTTATTCCTTGTTGTCAATAGGAAGACATAAATAATGTAATAATACGAAACTTTATTGTAAGAAATTTTGAAATTTTCATTATATTTGGCATGATGTGAATATTAAAATAAAGATACTTAGCTTGAAAAATTAGAAATTAAAGCATGATATGAACCTATTAGATGAGATACCTGTATCCATATCCGTATCTTGGATTAAGAGTTGTATCCCTATTTTCCGTATCAGTGTCCATTTCCATATCCGTATCTGGGCATCTAGGCTGATGGCGAGAAGTATACCAAGCAGCTGGTCTTTTGGCTTCTTCTTTTGTTCTCGATGATTGTATCTTGTATCCAAATGATTTCCCAAGTTATCTCTTCACTATTGTTGATGATGATGATGCTCGTGGTTTTACGAATGTATATACTTGTTTTTAAATGTCTTTTTCTTTTGCTGCAGGTAAGTTCTGGCCAAACCTCAAATCTTATCCTAGAAAATGCTCAATCAGATGATCTTAAAATTTTTATAGATAAACCTTTTTATAGATTATTGCTCTGTTACTTTTGATTGTCTAAAAAAGTCTAGTTGATTGGATGGTTAGGGTCATCCAAGTGATCTAGGTTTTAGATCCAGGGTATCATCTAGATGGGGCCAATTGGCTAGACAGTTCAGATTGATAAGGTTGTGCAATGGTTGTGTGGCATATAAAACCTTAGTATTATAAGTGTCGATAGTTTTAGGACCATCCCATGGGCCTATTGGTTAGACAGTTCAGATTGATAAGGTTGTGCACTGTTTGTATGGCATATAAAACCATAGTATTATAAGTATCGACAGTTTTAGGACCATCCCATGTATCTCAATATATATATATAGGGTCAGGATCGGGGGGGGGCAACAATTTTGACAACATTTTTTACAACGATTTTGGCATACCCACATGGAAGATGAATCAATGGCTGATTTTTGGTGAGAATGATCTCCTCACCATATAGATTATCCCTACAAAAAATCAGCCCATTCTGAAATTTCTAACCCCATCATGTGTGGTCTTCAAGTTATGGTAAAAATAGACGGTCCATAATTCTTCAACTTCTAAACCAGTCTATGAATATCGGAATGATTTGAATTTTTGTGAGGATGATCTCCTCACCATAGAGACCATCCTCGCCAAAAATATCCAATTCTAAAACTTATAATTTATATATTGGCCCGTGCCAATTTTTGTTGTATAAAATATTGTCAAAATTGTTGTCCCCCGATCCTGACCTATATATATATATAATGTGACTGAAATTCGAGCGGAGTCGAGTTATTGAGTTTTTGAACACTGTTGCTAATTGACATATAGGATTGATGTTATGAGCTCTAAGAAGTCTAAGAAACTTGTTTTCCTAGAACTATGGGCCTTTAGTAAGGAGATCAAATAATGGAGCACAGGGCATCTACATCTCATAATTCTCTTAATTAATGAACTTTAAAGTAGAACGTTTATTTTAAAAAATTTAAATGTTTTTAAGCACAAGGCTATTTGGTAACAACATAGATGGGAGGTTGCATTCTATTAAAAGGAGAACATCACCTTTTTCTACTTTATTGGCACACACTGGTTTCTGCGCTTGATCCTCCACCTAGCAGCTTTTGATAACTAAGTTACACGTGAACATGTTTAGCAGCCAAGAAAATAAGTCAAGCAAGTGCATCAACTGTACCATACTGGTGGCTTGTTCATTTGAAGCAAGGAGGGAGGGAGGGAGGGAAGTTACATATTATATCATTCAAACCTATGGCTAAAGAAAATGGGAGTTTGAAATAAGGGTTTAGCATGGTCTGATATCTCAAGATTGTATTTGACTTTGATGATTGGTATTTGAGTTCTGAATGGGGCTCTGTAGTGCAAGTCTTTGCATAGATGGAATTCTAGCTCAAGACTCTGTTTTGGTGTTATGCTGTTCTGTTTAATTTAATGATTATGACTACTGCAATGGGTTTCTCTTTCTTGGCCTCAGGTGCAGGCATAGGTCCTGGAATTCCTGGGCTACAGTTGGGATTTGGAATTGGTGCTGGATGTGGGGTTGGGTTAGGATTTGGTTATGGCGTGGGAAGGGGAATTGCACAGGATGAGAACCGAAGATATACGAATGTGGGGAGGCTCTTTAATGGGGCGGGAAATCTCCCTTCTCAGTAAGTAAATGTTGATTTGTGTTGTTTTCTAACTGCATCCAATCCTCTCATGCATAGCATCTTTTTCCTTTGGTAGGAAATTATGCATGGCATCTTAGATTTAATCTAATGTCTGCTGGTCAAAAGGAAACAAAGAAAAAGAAGAGAAAAAAGCTATGGAATTGGTCACTAATACAATTGACCTCTATTAAGGACACTCCTACACCGTTTTGATTCATGATTCACTACTTAAAATGACTGGTATTTTGGACTCCAGCACCCACCAATTCTTGATGAGATGGGTTTGACTTGCCCTACTTTATATCACATTACTTTTACCTCTAACCTGTGATAAAAACTGATGTTTCATATGGTTCTAGAATCTACTCTTAAAACCCATGCAAAACAAGCATGACAGATTAAAACACTTGGAAAAACACACAACGATTTTCAGTGTCCGCTGGGTAGATCACGAGTAAGGTCTGCCAATGGCATAATTACATGTGTAACATAGATGCAGGCGGTTGGGTTCCACCATCGCTAGCTCCCATCTAGGCATTTTTTGGCCAAGCACCTAGGGAAATTCCTATGTCAAAATCCACCCCAATGGATGATTGTTACCATTGAACCTGCTTTTAAACTATTAGCGAATCTGAATAAATGAAAGTGTGAGATTGGATGGTTAATGACTACCCAGTTGGGTCGATTTCTGGTCCCAGCTGGGGGCCATTGGATGGTGGGTTTGTCTCCCTCTAATGTGCACCACATGTATGAATATGCTGTTGAGACACCATATTTATTAGGGCCCCATGTAGGATCGCACACTAGTACCCTTACACCTCCATCTTCAAATCTGTACTTTTAAAGCCATGATATACCAATGTATGGTTTAATTACTTTGAGATACCCTGTAATGTTTTGGCTAGATGAGTTAGCAGCATGATCCAATGATGTCGACACCTAGATCTCAGTAATGGTATTGATGGTGTTAGATGTTAACCTATCCAAGTGGGATAATTCTGTACTACCTTAGATGTAATTGTTTTTGGGTTTCTATCATCACCATCATTTAAATTGTTCAATCTCTGTTGGTAAACTACTAATCAGGTTTTTTATTTTCTTCACTTTTCTTTCCTCGGCAATTTCAGGGATGAGATTGGTGCTCTGATTGATGAGCTGGTCATGAATACCAAGAAGGTAGTCAGAGCAACCTCAAAAGAGATTGATAAGTGGAGAAGATGAAGCGGAGTTCGGACTACGATGCGAGTTATGAATGTTGAATCATGTAAGATATTATCGCTGTTGCTAAATTATGACAATGTTATGATGCACAATGTACATTTGTTTTAACCTCATCATGTGAATGCTCGAACGAAGCCGATACACTTGATTGCTTATGCTAGGATGTATACATGTCAGCTCTGCTTAAGCCAACATGCTCACTTGGTATGGATGATATAGTTTCTTTTTTTCTTTCTGAAAAGATTTTCAGGGCCTTTTGGATGGAATTAATACTACAGAACACAGCAAGCATGAGATGAGATAGGATGGAAACCAGTGCTTCAAAGATTTCCAAGCTGGGGTCGACACTACTTTGAGGTCATTTTGGAGGATGGTGGAAATTACGAGACGCAAACTGCTACCTGTGATACATCCAAATGGACCCTTATTCTTGTGTTTTTTTTTTAAATCATGATAAGTTGATTGCTTAAGGACTTCCCTATGTGCTAAACTACCCTATGACTATTGGTTTTAGCTTGAATATGCAAAAGCTTTTGAAATTCGGAGTTCAGAATTAAAATGGTGATTTGCATTTACAAATGCCCAATACAATCGCAGGCCATAAAAAAAGATAATGGTTTCAGATTCCGAGGGGTCCCGTGGATTTTGTCATATCAGTTTTTTTCCCATGGTTTAATTGGCCATTATAATGAAAATAACGACCATTATAACGGTAACACCCCGACCCTGTTACATTCCAAAAAAAAAATGGGCTTAGCGTCGTTATAACGGAAACAAAATTGTTATTTTGAAGAAAAAATGTTAAGTGACTTTATAACTGTTATACCGACAATTTAAAAACTTGTCATAAATTTTCAGCATGAAAAATCAATGAGGGTTCTGTTGTCATTTGGACTGTCGATGGATCAAGTTTCCTGATAATTCGATCCAATCCGATAACATCGGGTCTGGATTTGGAAATCTCGATATTTGGGAATCTCGACCGACTTTATTCCAATGCGATAAAATTGAAGAAATATATAATATTATGAATATAATTCAATTATTTACATCTTATTAATGAAATTATTTATATCAATGAATATAATATCAATTATTTACATACTTGGGAATTTGTAATTTTTATTTTCTTTAAATCAAATTTACAAGGTTTCTATCAAGGTTTAAAAGGGGCCGTTATAATGGTATAACAGACTGGGGACGTCACCGTTTTTTCCGTTGCAACAAATTGGAACGCTTGGGAAATAACAGAAAATAATGGAAATAACGGAAAAAATGAATCTGAAATTCAAAATTTGAAATTTTTAAAAATGAAAATAAAAAAAAAAGAGGAATATAATGGTCTTATTTTTGTTATTACGGCCGTTTGAGCGTTTTAACAGTACATAACGTAACGGGGCAGGTCAGGGGCGTTCAGTAAGACTTGTCTGACCACCCACAATATAAGCCACGTGGAAATTTATTAGAGGACACTGACCGTATAGATGTTTGGACAATTCCTAGATGGACCTACAAACCGAAAATCAACCTGATCAGTGATTTCGAAGCGTTAATTGAAGTCATTGATTTTAGCCGTAGGAGTTTGAGCATTATTTACCATTATTTCCGTACAAAGATCCAAAGGTTTGAAATCACTAATAAGGCTGATTTTTTGGTTTGTAGGTCCACTTACGGATTGGTGAAACATCTATACGGTCAGTGTCCTCTAGAAAATTGCCACGTGGCTTATATCGTGGGTGGTCAGGCAAGTCTTACTCCATTCCTGGCCATTTAGTAGTAATCAGAGCCCTCGTTTTGGTCGATTTATAATGAGTATGACATTTTATCCAAAAAATAGGAATCAGAGGACACGAGCCAACCACGTCAGCACATAATCTGCTGCGTCACTAGATCAGATTACGCATTTTCAAAACCAACCAATCACAAACCAGAAACCAAAATCCGACGTGGCACACCCACGTCCACCAGATCATGCATTTAGCATCTTCCTCCTCATATGTCATATCCACTGCGAGTCTCATCGGATCGGAAAAAAGAAAAAAAATCCCGGCAACCCAATGGCTTCTCTCGCAGCATCCACCGCTTCAGCCTCTTTAGGCGTCTCGGAAATGCTCGGAAACCCTCTCAATTTTACGGGTTCTGCTCGAACTGCTCCGTCGGCGACGAGCCCAGCAACATTCAAGACTGTCGCTCTCTTCTCAAAGAAGAAATCGCCACCCCCAAAATCAAAGACTGCTGCGGTTTCTCCTGTGACCGAAGAGCTCGCCAAGTGGTACGGTAAGTTCACTGATGGTCCATCACATAGAATTGTAAAATTTTCAAGAAATCTATTTGAAAATATATGACTTTCAATGGTGGATTTTTTTTTCAGGTCCTGACAGGAGGATTTTCTTGCCGGAAGGGCTGTTGGACCGATCAGATGTTCCCGAGTACCTCACAGGAGAAGTTCCCGGAGAGTAAGGCTCCATCTCCATCTCCATCTGTAATAATACGTCCATTATAGGAGCTATGTGTGCTTACTGTTTTTTTTTTTTATGAACTTGCAGTTATGGTTATGATCCATTTGGACTGAGCAAGAAACCAGAAAACTTCGCCAAGTAAGTCAACAGATCTTTCCTTTATTTAAGAATGATATTTAAAAAGGACAGAAAGAATCCTACATTTACAGAAAGGGCGCGCAGTGTGTCATCCCAAGGTTCAAAAGGGACGACAATGGCGTTACTGTTGTGACCATAGTTAGCAAAGGGATGGGATATTGGCACCCGCCTTTTCGCTCAAAATACCCACTTTTAAGCAAATAAAAAATAGAATTCCAAAAATGTCCCTTGCTTCACTCATACCACCCACCCAAAAAAAAACCCTAAAAAAATAGAAAAAAAAAAAAAAGGAAGAAGAAGAGGGAGAGAGATGGAAAGAGAGTGGAGAGGAAGAGGGACCGCCACCGGTGGAGCTGCTGCTGCTTCTTCTTCTTCCTCTTCTTGTTTTAGTGGGTGGGTGTCATGAGTGACTAGGGTGTAAAGAGTAAAAGAAGATTTTTAAGTGGGTTTAGTGAGTAAGTGGGTTTTCTGGGCGGAAAGATGGGTGCCAATATCCCATTCCGCAGCAAATCGTGAAGCGGCAAAAATTCGCCCATAGAAAAATGGGAGTTTAAAAGGATTTGAGTTATAAAAAAAGGGTGGCGTTAATTGTACACACCTTTTTTTGAGTTACACCCACATCTTATCTGTACATACCCAAAGTTGTGAGGAAAAAAAAAAAAAACCGAACGAAGGGGAACTCACCACCACCGTCCTCTTCTTCTTCACCACCACTACACCACCACTCCCTCCCTCTCTCTCTTACTTGGTGGTGGGCGGCAGGCCTCCTCCTCTTCTTCTCCGGGCAACCTCTTCTTCCTCTTCTTCTTCTTCTCCAACGTCTCTCTCTCTGCGTGTGTGCTCTTCCTCTTCTTCTTCTTCTCCGGCGTGTGTGTGTGTGTGTCTCCCTTCCTCCCTCCATCTCCCTCTCCCTATCTCTCTCTCCGTAAATAAATAAAAATTTCGCTCCGTATCGGTAACGCAGGGTGGACATGGCTTTGGCCATATCGGTATGGCCAAAGACATGTCAACAGCGGGCTACCGATATGGCCAAAGCCATGTCAGCAGTGGGCTACCGATACGGAGCGATTTTTTTTTTCTAATGGAGAGGAGGAGAAAGAGATCTCTCCCTCCCTCATCTTCCTTCTCCTCTTCTTCTTCTTCTTCTTCTTCTTCTCTCTCTCTCTCTCTCTCTCTCTCTCTGCGTGTGTGTGTGTGTGTGTGTCTCCCTTTCTCCCTCCATCTACCTCTCCCTATCTCGCTCTCAGTAAAAAACAAAAAATTCGCTCCGTATCGGTAACGCAGGGTAGACATGGCCAAAGCCATGTCAGCAGCAGGCTACCGATGTGGCCAAAGCCATGTCCATCCTGCGTTACCGATACGGAGTGAATTTTTTTTTTTACGGAAAGGGGAAGAAAGAGATCTCTCCCTCCCTCATCTTCCTTCTCCTCCTCTTCTTCTTCCTCTCCCTCTCTCCCTCCCTCCCTCCCTCCCTCTCAGAGAAGAAGAGGAGGCCGCTTGGAGAAGAAGAAGAGGAAGAGGAAGGAAGCCGCTTGGAGTAGAAGAAGAAGATGAGGAAGGGGAGGCCGCTGGGAGAAGAGGAGGAAGGGGAAGCCGTTAGGAGAAGAGGAGGAGGTGGACCGCCGCCTCCTCTTCTTCTTCTCGATCGGTGGTGGAGTTTTTTTTTTTTTTTTTTTTTTTGCACACACCAAGGGGTGGGTGTAACTCAAAAAAAAGGTGTGTGCAATTAACACCACCCTCCTTAAAAGGTAAAAAAGACGAGAACGTCAAAAGATCGAGAAGTGATGACTTCGGGTTTAATATTTTTTTAATCTAAAAATAAGTATAATAGAATCAACTATCAAGGTCTCCCAATGCGTGGGCCCTGTTTGTGACCGCAATGCCATTACGACATGTCAAATTTTATTTTTATGTTTTTGGAATTCATTTTTCAGCTAAACGTGAATAATGGGTACGGCGCCCAGTCGTAACCGTTAGATACCTTATAATGACCTTTCTTACTGCTATTCCTTCACGGAGAGTCTGGTTTGATTGTAGATACCAGGCTTATGAGCTCATTCATGCCCGGTGGGCCATGCTCGGTGCTGCTGGCTTCATCATCCCAGAAGCCTTCAACAAATTCGGCGCTAACTGTGGTCCTGAAGCAGTTTGGTTCAAGGTATGTCAACACAAGATGGTTTAGCACAGGCCCGGGGTTTCTCATTTCTGCATCCAAACATAGACCCCCGGTCATTTAAAAGATGTGTCTCAAGTAGGAGTTGTGACTCCTGTGTTTCAATGCGTTTTCAAGGCCCATTGCTTAAGCTTGGGCATCAGTTCATGGCCCACATATGGGACCAGCCACGGTCCGGCTACACTCCGTTCATAACTTGCCAACACCACATATGGGAAGTTTAGTTCAATGAAGAAAACTTCAGCTAATGGGGTTGTTTGTTCTGCCATACATATGCAGACTGGAGCTCTACTCTTGGACGGTAACACGCTGAATTACTTCGGAAAGAATATCCCAATCAATCTTGTTCTTGCCGTCGTCGCCGAGGTTGTTCTTCTTGGTGGTGCTGAATATTACAGAATCATCAATGGCCTGGTACGTAATTATCTATATGACACATTAGGTGTGTCGTCGTTAGTAGGATTCGATGGTGATGTCCTTGCATATTTCTTGATTTCTGTAGGACTTGGAGGACAAGCTTCATCCTGGTGGTCCATTTGATCCGTTGGGGCTTGCAAATGATCCAGACCAGGCAGCACTATTGAAGGTGAAGGAGATTAAGAACGGGAGACTTGCCATGTTTGCGATGCTTGGTTTCTTCATCCAGGCTTACGTTACGGGCAAAGGACCTGTTGACAACCTTGCAGCCCATCTCAGTGACCCTTTTGGTAACAATTTACTCACTGTGATTTCAGGATCTGTTGAACGGGCTCCTACTCTGTAATTTTCTTTTACACTGCTGCTGTTGCACCCAACTCAATGCATTGTAAATTTTAATTAATGATATGTTTCAAGGGGTTTAATCTTTGTACTTGCACTCCCAACTGTGTTTTTACTCTCTAGAGCTCTGCAATAATCACTTTAGTTTGACTCGTGATGACGATATTGTGTGTGTAATATCAAGGTTCGAAGTCTCGGGATCGGCCACCTCCGCGATCCGGATTGGTTGGTTTGGACCGATCCGGCGTGATCACGAGACACATTTAAAAAAATGGAAAAAAATGTAGACAAATCATTAAAAATTTGACTTGATCCATTTCAGCCTCTTTGGATGAAAAAAAAACATAAAATTGGTTTGACTCGGCCAACTCGGTTGGATCGCCCGATCTAGCGTGATCCGGTACACGCGATGGATCAGTGTCTTGGGGGCCTCTGAGACCGATCTGGATCGCCCAACCCAGACTGGGATTGGCCGATACTTCAAACCTTGGTGTGTATATGTATGCGTTCATCTTCTTCTTGTAATATATATAATTGGAAGAGAAAGAAATAAGATGAGAGGAGATTATGGCGGCGACAAAGATTCAGAAATGGCAACAATGAGACCGGCATGAGCATGGATGAACAACAACGTTATGGCTCATGGCTTGCACGGCTTTTAGACAGTGAAATGGCATGGTCAATGATGGATCGATGGTGTCATGGTTGCTGATAAGAGAAAAATAGAAATAAAACTAAAGTTTTAGGTCCTATGGGTGGCGGCGTCACCACTCGCCCAAAGATTGGGCTTGACTCGACATATCAATAGCTCTGATAACATGATAGAAACCCCAAGGGTTGAGTGCTGATAGCCAGGACTGCACTCCAAAAAGCGAGAGGTTCTGAGTTCAACTCTCATTGGGGCCACCTCCTGGAAGAGTAAGTGGCTAAGTACGTCCACACCAAAAACTCTCCCATAACACTTGGCACATGTGAAGGGGTGACTAGCGTGTCCCAGGGGACTAGTTGGATGCCCTAAGCAGGGCTGTCTTGATACAAGTTCAGGCCTAAGGCGAAAACTCTATATATGCAAGGCATTTTTTTTATATATAATATATTAATATATATGGTATTAATTAAAAATAAATAATCTCTCTATATAATTAGAAATTTTTAAATAAAAACACTCTTTATAATAAATAAATAAATAAAAGAACTACGAAAAAAATTTAAATGTAGAGGACTCCCGTTGCAGTCAATGCATAGGACTCTCGTAGCCCTAAATAGATCATTTTTTGGCCAATTGACTGCGTGGATGTTCAACCCACCTATTGGTAGATAAACATACTATAAATCAACTTAATTGATGATTTCTAGCTATTGGATTTACTACTCAAAAAACATGCTTGAATCCAACAGCTAGAATCATGTTCTAAAAAGTACTAAAATCTATGGCCAGAGATAATCGATCATGTTGATTTTTGGTTTGTATATGCAATAATGGGTAGGCTAAAAATCCACTCTCACCACACCTCCCAGAATCACACTACGCCACAAGTCGTCTCTCTCTAAACAAACCTCCAAAGCCATTTGCCTATCAACATTTCACACATACTTTTAAGTTTCTAAATCCTTAGATTGTCTTCTCACAAGACTCAGCTTCTGACCCTCACCAGATCCGTTCCACAAGAAGTTCCTCATAATTTTAACAATCCTCTCCTCGACATTCACGGGCATGGCCAGGTTAATTGTTAAACACAAAAATCGAAAGCGTCCAACGCCAATATGAATGGCTTTTGGTAGGTTCCAATTTGGCAATCAAGTTACTCAAAAGAACCTACCATGTTCAGATATTATGATTCCAGATCCTAAACTAGTAGATCCAGAACTAGAACTAGAATTTAAAAACTTGACATCTTTAACTATGTATGTCGGGTTCGGGTTCGGGTTTGTATCTGTTGCGATTTCAGTTTAGTCCGGTCGCTAATGTACCAAGAACTGAACCTATTACATACTTTGGTTCCGGTTCTTTTTGGGTTCAATTAATTATGAAATAGCAGGTAGAATTGTGACAATCAGGACCGGTTTCTATCAGGTATGTTGGCACCCTAGGTTTTGGTGGATAAGTCCTATAAGATGTGGACCAAACATTTATGGGTCAGAACGTGCCACGTATTTTGGAGATAAGACATCAATGTTTTATTTCCAGGGGTGGACATCACTAAATCCTTCATGCTGTGTGCCAATCAAAATGAGTGGTCAAGATCATCAAATCATCTTGATTTAATTTTCACGTAGGACATAATCACCTACCACGTATGCTTCTAAAATGCCACGTAGATTAGGACCTACTGACCTGCTCAACCTCTTGGTGGACCTAGATACCAAAAATTAGCTTCATGGATGATTTATAACAGTTAGATTTTAACACTATTAAAAAATGCTGAAATCCAACGGCCAGAAATTATGATACTAAAATGCTAAATCCAAGGCATAGAAATCACCGAATACACTGAATTTTGATCTGTATAGAACCATTGAGTGGACCAAACATCCATAAGGTCAGTGGGCCCTAAGGAGGGCTCCACATGAAATTTTGGGAGGAAGACATCTGTTACAGACTTTACAGTAGATAGCCCTACAAAAAACAAGCGTGGTCGTTGCTGTGTCTGCACTCTACAGATGAGACACCTGTGAGAAAGGAGATAAAGAAAACAGGGTGGTTTTGAAAAGTGGTTTTAAAGTTTAGAGAGAGAGAGAGAGATGAGTTTCTCAGGCGACAAAGAGATCGTTATAATTGGTGGTGGAATCTGCGGCCTCGCCACCGCTCTTGCCCTTCACAGGTACGACTCTTTCTTCTTCTTCTTCTTACCTGATGTCCATCTTCCTCCATGCACTCTTTCTTCTTCTTCTTACATGAAGATCATGGTACACAATCCAACCGCACGTTTTTCATACTATGCTCACTTTTCACAACCTCATGAAAATTTGACTTTAATTTGAAAAATCCAGACCATCCAATTAAACGATTATTTTGGGTCAATTTTTTTTTTTTTTTGTATGGTTAGCAATCTTGATATGAACTCATAATTTTTGGTGATGATGATCATCGTGGCAAAGGCAAGGATTGTCCAACGTGATCTCTTAGCTCACAAGGAGTGTAAGAACCGGATGTAAGAAATGGGTGTAGCTCTAGATGACTCTTTTAAGATAGGGTCGGGATCGGGGGACAACCATTTTTGACAACTACTTTTGCAACCATTTGGCGGACCCACATAGAAGATGAATCAATGGCTGATTTTTGGTTAGGAGATCTTCCTCACAAAAATTCAAACCATTCCGATATTCGTAGATTTTTTTAGATGTTGAAGAATTTCGTAACTTGAAAACCACATATGATGGGATTAGAAATTTCAGAATGGGCTGATATTTTTTTGGGGTGATCTATATGGGTGAGGAGATCATCCTCACCAAAAATCAGCCATTGGTGTTCGTGTGCTCAGCCGCGGATTTCAAGAATTCAACGGTGGTGGTAATTGCGAGCTGGCATCAATTTTCTCACTTTTGGGGGCGCTGACAACCACGGTTGGATTCTTGAAATCCACGACCGAGCACCCGAACACCGAGAGGGGTCAAAAAAAGTGGGACCTTATTTTGGATTTATAATAATTTAGTCCACCCTGTGTATAAGATATACAAACCAAAAATCAACCTCATTGATTATCTCTAGCCATAGATTTTAGTACTTTTTAGGACATGATTCTAGCTGTTGGATTCAAGGTTATTTTTGGGGTAGTAAGTCCAATTGCTAGAAATCACCAATCAAGTTGATTTTTAGTGTGTTTATCCACCAATAGATGGGCTGAACATCTAGGCAGACATTGGGCCCAAAAAATGATCTATGTATGGCCATGAGAGTCCTTTGCATCGACTGCAACGGGAGTCGTCTACATCTAAATTTTTTTCATAGTTTTTATTATCAAGAATAATTTTTATTTAAAGATTTCATATTACATAGAGAGTTTAAAATTTTTAATTAATACCACTAGGGGAACGCCACGTGCACCTTACACATGGCAGCACCTTTGAGATCCATGACCATATAGACATTCTGCCCATCCCTAGGGGGATCTACATACGAAAATTCATCCTGATTAGTTATTTTTGTCCATTGGTTAGAGTTTTTCTCATTGTTTGTTTTTAACCGTAGATTTTAAGTATTATTTGGCTAGTGGCAAAATGACACCACTATACAACATGATAATATCCATGGCGCTTGAACCATGTGATCATTACTATTTTAATAACGAAGTATGTGCTGTAGCTTTTGGTTTTGTTTTTATCTTTAAAACATCAAGTTGATGATGGACCATATTATGATCCACATGGAACACTCTTAGATACCACTCACCGTATCAAAATTCACCCTGATTAATAATTTATAGCCATTGTATTAGAGTCATTTTCACAGATTATTTTTCACCGTGTATTTCAAGAATTACAATCAAAATGTTAGAAATTACTAATTAGGCTTATTTTTGTTACATAAGTTCATTTAGGGATGTGTCAGACATCTATACGGTTAGTATCCTCCGATAGTGTGCCATGTAGCTTATAATGTGGGTCAATCATCAACTTCGATGATGGATCGATCATCTAATTTTTTCCAATGAATAGTTTAAGTGCCACGTTAAATGTAATGATTGCTTGAACTGTTGCTTTGGAATGTGAAAATACTGAATGACCAAAGAACCCTTATCAATTAAAATAATTTCTACACTTGAAAGAATCAATGCTTGTCAATTTAATGAACTTGAGGATAATATTAAAAATAAGATTTTTTTATTTTTAGTAATAAAATAGAGCATTGAAGAGTTGCAGGCTGACATCTATAGTAGAATAGATGAGTTAGGATAAACTTACATTCACTTCGTACATGCTGTGTGGTGGGCCCAAATGAAGATGGTGTTGGACAATGCAACCCACAGTTGACCTAAAGTAACAGTTAAATTAGATGGTCCAGATTTTTTAAATTCAAGTTAACTTTTCATGAGGTTAAGAATGTTGGCATTGACGAATTTTTTTGGTGTAGTTGGATTTTCCAAACACTATTTTCCACGTAGGCCCAACCGCGCTACTTGACGCCAAAAAGCATCGGGTATACCATGTTACATCATGACCCTATATTTATTTTTGTGGGCAAGCATGTTCTTAAGGATTGATATGATATTCATTTCTCTGAAGAGTACTTAGGGCTTAGCAATGAATCATCTCCAAAATAGGAAATATATAATCACTCAGCTAATGTGAGTTTGTGTTTAACTTTGATGGCTATATTGTAGGAAGGGCCTCAGTAGTGTAGTTCTAGAAAGAGCTGACTCTCTGCGGGATACTGGAGCAGGAATTGGAATATACACAAATGGTTGGCGTGCACTAGATCAGCTTGGCGTGGGCACAAAACTGAGAGAAAAAGCTATTCCTATACAAATGTAAAGTCTTCTCATTTTCACAAGACAAGAAACGACGGAATCACTTGATATGCTGTGATATGGAGATATTCTTCTTACACAAATAGGCCTTGATTCATCCCCATATGGCCCCCACATACCGTGTCAAAAATATTCAAGTATATATGCCCCTATTACTTTGCCACCCCTAAAATGACATGCCCTTGTGGGTTCCACATGGAGATGAGTTGACAGTTGATTTTTCATGAGGTTGATCTTATAATCATGGGGATCATAATCAGATAATAATCAGCTCATGCTAATACTTCTGGCTCTATTAAAAGTGCACTTAAATTTAATGGTGAGAGGAAGATGGACTGTGAAACATGATCTTCATGTGATGAGATCATGATCCTCACCAAAAATTAGACCCTAAATAATCTTAAGGTAGGCCCCACAAGAGCGTAACCAAGGTTCTAAACTTTGACTTCACCTTAGATTTCGATTAGTTACAATTTGGAATTAATTTGAAGAAGTTCAATCCGATTTAGAGAATTGCTGTAAACATTTGTCAATTTAGAGAAGTTTGAAGAATTTTTTTCCAAAATGAGTAATACAATATTAATCTTGCTTAGGTTGCTCAAAATGATTGTTTTTATGATATATTGCGTTATAACTGTTTTATCATATCCTTAAAAATTAGTGTATTTTACCAATGTTTTGACAAAAATTCTCCACTCTAAGTTTATTGTTTACTTAGAATTAAACGAATTAATTCGACAAATTAGTTCAACGAATTTTTACAGTTTTTGTACTAAAAAGACCGAACTTTGATAAATTAGCCGAATTTTTATTGCCTAAACTACGGTAAACTTCGACGAATTTTGTTGAATCTTAAAACCATGTTATTAACTAATTATATACATCCAGGTCTCAAGACATTTCACTCAACAATGGTGCACGACGAGAAATACCAAGTGGGTAAGTTCATAAGCTTTGGTGATTAGTCTGGTCTTTTTCTTTTTCGCTTTTCTAGAGGGCCATGGGCTATGTTATTGGGGAAAAAATTAGTCACTCACTAGGAGATCAAACTCAATCTCTTAGGCATGAGATGAGGCAAAGTGGCATGACTATGAATGTTTGGCCCACTCGGTGGACCTATACAAAAAATTGACTTGATTGGTGATTTCTAGGTGCCATTCGGTATAAGAACCCAAAAAAGGTTCGAATCTGACAGGTAGAAATCACCTCATGAAAAACACTCAAATCGAACAGATAAAAATCACCAATCGGTTTGATTTTTGGTGTATAGGTCCACAAAGTGTTGGGTAAAACATTCATGGATTAATAGGCCTGAAAGAGTTGCCACATGGCGTTTTCTCAAGCTTAGGAGATCGAGCTTGATCTCCTAGGACGAGAGTAAATTTTGTCCATGTCAAGTTACTTTGGGAGCTCATCAATATCTTCCGATAGAATGTCCGAACGACATCCATTCTATGTACGTAAATTCAGAGTTCGTTGGTTTTTTGTAGGAAAGAAGAACTTCGATGCTTGAAAAGGAGCGATCTCGTCCAAATCCTAGCTGATAGTCTACCGCTTGACACAATTCGATTTGGATACCAAATTCTCACAGTTGAATTGGATCCCTTAACTTCTTATCCCGTTCTTCAACTCCATGATGGGAGTATCATCAAGGCCAAGGTAAGTGATCATATTCAGTACCATATATTGCCACAAACTGCATATAGAGAAGTTCACCATTCATGTCTATGGATCACAGGTTGTAATCGGATGCGATGGAGTAAACTCCGTCGTCTCCGAGTTTCTAGGTCTAAAAGCTACGAGGCTTTTCTCTACATGTGGAGTGAGAGGTTTCACAAATTATCCATGTGGTCATGGATTTAGCCACGAGTTTATTCGTATGAGGAGAGACCGTCTTATACTAGGAAGAGTTCCAGTTGACGACAAGCTAGTCTATTGGTTTGTAGGACGGCCATGGATTCCAACAGGTAATGAGACTACACTATTGGGTATGCCTTGCTTGTAGCTGAATTGATCTTGCTCTTTATAACCACCATCAGACCTCATATCTTAGAATCAATATATGCTAGTTGGTGGATCCTAGGCTCCTAGCATGGTTCAAAGTATCCAGAGATACCGAAACGTTTTGTCCGTATTGTTTCGGTGCCGTCCTACGATTGACAAGCTTGGTTACACGAAGCTTCATCCAAAACCGGAAGATACTTCATCTTATGTGTAAATTTAGACTAAGTGATGACTCTCAATAACACTCCGACCGTACCCCAAATAACTTGTTTTTCAAATTTCAAAATCGAAATGAATGTTGATTTCAATTTTTTTCTTTTTACAACCTCTCTATGAATATGAACAGATTCAAGAGTTTCAAAAGATCCCAAGCTCATCAGACAAGCAACTTTGGAATTAATTGAGGATTTTCCAACAGAAATGGTAGAAATGATAAGGGACAGTAACCTCGATTCGGTGACTTTCACACGCTTGAGATACCGAGCACCATGGGACCTTCTACCAGGAAATTTTCGAAAAGGGACGGTTACAGTGGCGGGAGATGCCATGCACGTGATGGGTCCATTCTTGGGACAGGGTGGCTCTGCCGGCCTAGAAGATGCAATCGTGCTTGCTAGGTGTTTGGCACTAGAGATACACAAGGTGGGTCTGGAAGGAAGTGAACAGCAGATGCTACGAGAGAGAGTTGGAACAGCACTGGATCGATACGTGAAAGAACGTAGGATGAGGGTGTTGAGGTTGTCTACACAGACTTATCTTACAGGGTTGCTGATAGAGATCTCTTCATCAATGACCAAGTTTGTGATTGTCATTGCCCTAGTCGTCCTCTTTGGCAAATCACTTAGTCATGCCCGATATGACTGCGGCCGCCTCTGAGATCATAGTTATGGAAACCTAAATTGTTTGTAATTTACGTAGAGACTGAATATGTGATGGCCACAAGATCATTTATGTAATAGTAGCACGAGATCTCCGAACTATGACATCATTCACCTTTGCATGATCTCAAGGTCCCCCAGCTCGATGGAGGGGATTTAATATCTTACATCATGGGGCCCACATGAAGATTATGTTGGACAATCCAACCCTACATTGAGTTTGTCTTTACCACAAACCATATAAAAAAAAAATTGATCTATAGTAATGGTTTAATTGGATGGTCTGGATCTCTCACTTGACAGGCGGTTGGTTTGTCTAACATGATCTCTGTGGGCCCCACTACCTGTGTAAGAAATGGGTGGTAGCTCTAGAGGGACTCATATATCTGGCCATCTCATAAACAACTTTCTGTCTACGTAAAACATAGGTACAAATCAGTGTTTGAAAACTCGAAAACTTGACTCCACTCGAAAGTCTACTGAGTTGAGTTAACTCGAACACTTGAACTCGACCCGAAGTAACTCGACTCGATCGAGTAATATATTAATATTAATATATAAATATCATAGTTTTATAAGCAGAATTTATAAGATTTGGTTGAGTTTGTAAGTTTCTGGTTTCTGGTGCGTCGATTATAAAACAACGCACCAAAACCGTTGTTTATTCGATTCAAGTTTATTTCAAGTCAACTCGGCAGAGTTTCGAGTTGACTCGGCGAGTTTTAAAGCATTGGTACAAATATACAGAGTAGAAAGTGTGGGAGAGAGGGAGATAGAGAAAGATCAACAGACATTATGCACCTAGTTACATATTTGATCCACGGAAACACTAGAACAAAGCTAAAAACAATGAAACAAGGTACAATGAAATGATCCAAGCTATATATGGAAGCAAAGAAGCTGAAAACCTTCTTTGCTTCAACCCACCAACAAATAGTACATTAAAATTAGGGTGTTTTAGTAACAACCCCCTGAAATTTGAAAGTAATTTGTAATACCCCTTATATATACTTTCAAACATTAGGATTACCCCCTAGACCTAGTACGTACTAGCGTGGTTGACTTGATCAGTTAAGACGAACTTGATCAAATCACACGTCGTTAGCATTGTAATTGCAATATTATAGTCTTTTCATAGTTCAATTAACAGGCACATGGTGCATGTCACATTTTAATGTCAGTCAAACGATGGTAAAACTAGGTCAATGGGGTAATCCTAAAGTTTGAAAGTATAACGGGGGGTTTATTACAAATTACTTCCAAATTTTAGGGGGGTGTTACTAAAATATATACCCTTAAAATTAATATTGACATCAAATTAAATGTCACTATTACTTCCCGTACCCCCAGAAGTCCATCTCTCCACGGATCGACAGTTGATTTATTTGGGGTACTGATGCAGCATTTGCTCCCCCATGAGAAGTTACCAGACGGTCAAGCATAGCCCAGTCATTCAGACTTTCATGGTCTCTTCCTCCCACCATTTGTTGACTTGGTTCGCACGTACCAACCTCTAGCCCTGCTTCACACGCTTGATATTGTACTTGTCCAGCTAGACTATCGCTTCCGCTGTCGCAATCCCTTTGGTTTGATAGGAGTTGCTTGACCATGGCTTGAGAGTCAGAAGGGAAGTTTGAGAAGTCGTAACCGATTGGCTTGTGAGTCTGCTGGAGAAGGTTTTGAGCTTGCATGGCGGAGTTGTATTGAGGAGCTGCCACGTGGGTGTAATTGAGACCGAGCTCGGGCTGCTTGTAGAAGTCGAACGTCTGTTGACCAGTACCATGAGTACTGTGTGGTCTACGTACATACTGTGTGTCTCTGAGAGTGAGGGTACGTGGTTGGTTGTTGTTGTTCGATGCATTGTTGAGTTGGTGCTCCGCAACCATGCTTGTGCCTCCTTCGTTTCCAACTTTGAATAGATTCTTCTTCTTAAATACACGACAGACCACCCAACCATCCTCCTATATATACACAAAATTACAAAGTTAATGAAATTTCCATCTAAACCCTTTTTTCTCTAAAAGGAGCCGTTATAACGCGTGGTATAACGGACTGGGGGCGTTACCATTTTTTCCGTTATAGCGAATTGTAATGCATAGGGACAAAAATGGAAACTAACTGGAAAATTATGGAAAATAACGGAAAATGAAAATAGCGCGCACAAGAAGATCCGCTGGGTTTAAATTCAACCCAATCATCCTTAGATGATCACGACCATCAGATTGATCACATTCTTTTGGTTGGTCAAAAAAAATAAGGTATTTTAGTGACACCCCCCTGAAATTTGAAAGTAATTAATAATACTCCTTACACTTTCAAACTCTAGGATTACCCCCTTGACCTAGTTTAACAGAGGTTGACTTCAGTTAAAACGGACTTGAATCACGGGTTAGCATTGTACTTGCAATAGTAACAGGTGCATGATGCATGATCACATTTTGACGTTAGTCAAATGATGGTTAACCTAGGTCAAGGAGGTAATCCTAGAGTTTAAAAGTATAAGGGGGTATTACTAATTACTTTCAAATTTCACGGGGGTGTTACTAAAATACTCTAAAAAAGATTCAATATTGCATAGATCTGATGGTTAAGATCATCAATTGGAATCAATATTTGACCAACGAGATCTCTCCTAAACGGGTACATTTGATTGGATGTACCAACTCCTTGGATGCATGCCAAGTCCATATGTATAGGAGTGTGTGTGTGAGAGAGTTTTTTTTAGTTGTCTTACACTGCCATTGCCTTGAGCATCATCGGTGTCTTCAAGACGGTACTCGTGCATGATCCAGTCAGTTTTCTGGCCGTGGGGGGCTCTCCCTCGGTAGAAGACAAGGGTTTTCCTCATACCGATCTTCTTGAAAGTGTTCCTGATGCATTTATCCCGACCCGTCGCCTTCCAAAATCCCGCATTCGTCGCTCTATTCGTCCTCGAACCCGTTGGATACTTCCTATCCTTGTGACTGAAGAAGTACCACTCGTTCTGTGGTGTAGATCCTATCTTACACCTCTCTATGGAAAACCAAGAAACAACACAAACAGAACATAACTCCCCCGTAAGAACCAGCTCATATGCATGGGTCCTATTTGCTGGTTATTAATTTCTGTCACATATCGTTTTGTTTTTGTTTTTTGCTATTATGCAAAAACTTTTACTATACAAAAATCATTGCGAAAACATGTGAAAAGAATTATCTTTGGACGATAAAATCTTCGAAAATTGAAATGGAGAATGATCGAACATTTTACATTTGTTGGGCCAACACAATCGGGAACGCACCATCCACTAACATACCCCTCAGTCGGAACACCTTCCGTTGGAGGCTGGAACCCACGACCTCCCAGACTTTAAAGCTCTGATGCCATGTTAAACAACCATTTATCCCTAAAGACTTACCTGTTGGGGAAAGTTGTTGTTATATATATACCAACGGGACGTCGTTGGGCCAGCACAGTACGTGCACGGGAACACACCGTATCGTGTATGCAACATATAAGTCATACGATTCAGATGCGGGCTCGATAAGTTTAATTAATTTCTCCTCCAATCACAATTATTAAAGTGAAGTCCTTAAAAGTTAAAACTAATGGAAGAAATTTACATGAAGTTCAATTTTCAAGGTTAATTTTCATGGAAAAAATGAGTCTAGTTCTCTTATAAAACAGACAATTTAATAAAAAATTAACCAAATAACAAATACTTTCTGAAGAACACAAAAAAAAACCTTGAATTTCAAACAGAAAACAGACTAAAACCAGGTTCAACTTCTTTCACAAGAGCAGTTCTATTATTACCTTGCAAGTCCCATGGCTCTATCTTATTCAAATCGACCTCCCTGATCACCTCCAGGTCGAATTTCTGGAAAGAAATCTTCTTTTTCAAATAATAATGAAGGAGCTCTTCATCCGTCGGATGGAACCGAAACCCCGGAGGAACTCCGCCGTTCGACGACGCCATTTTTCAGTCCGATTCTGAGCAAACGAGCAGCAACCAAAGGTGAACAATCATTTTTACGTGGGGGTGTCACAGCAGACTTATATACTTAATGCGTGTCAAAGTATGTGATGTCAAAAAAGTTGACGCCGATTACGACGCCGGGGGACTAGCGCTAAAGCTATCGTAAAAAGCAATTCAAAGGAATGAGACTAAGCAGAAACTGGTGTAATTTTATGTGTTTTTTTCAACTATTTTAACCAGTAAATGATCCCGAGAAAATTAAAACTAATTTAATTATAGGATTTTGGATTGTAAACAAAGCAATGGGTCTTGGAAACAGCTATTAATAACCCTTCATTGGGATTTTCTCTTTTGGACGGCTCAAATTCATTTTTAACTTTGATTACATTAATGAACGATACGTTACTGTTACGCATCATCCTTAGGTTTTACGTGGTTAGATAGTCCTCGAGATACACGTCGTATGAATGTTGATGATCATCCAATGGTCTGGACACTAGGGTGACAGCAAGAATTAGCTTGAATTATGTCATTTTATCATATATTATGCTGCATGTTCTTATCAACCTAGTCCGTGGATCAGTGGACCCACACCTGATTAAGTCTTGGTCGAGCAAATCTTCTAAATGGGCCACAAATATTGGAGATCGATCGACTTGGGATCATAAGAATATGCTCTGGCCGGGGCTATAGTATTCAAAGTAGCCCCATGTGTCCCCATATAGTAATGGGAAATAACAACAGTAGGGAGACGCTGCGCAGCCGCCATAGGTTGAGCTTGGGGCATGTGGTGACGACTTTGGAAGGTTTCGGACTAATTTACTTGATTGAGATGCACGCTTTTGGAGATTTCTTGGTCGATTTCCATTTTTCCGATCCTTTTTGTGGGTGGTTAATTAATTTTTTGTGCTGACGAGGTGTCCGAGCTTGCGCCTGACTAATCCCCCGGGCACATGTCGCTCGAGCTCCCCTCCACATGCACCGGGTAAGTCAGGGTATGTAAATCCTGGCAGGTGGCCCCAAGGGGTGAGAGTTGAACTCGAGGCCTCTGCTACCTGAGGCATGATCCTTTGTCCTTTTCTTGACCCTCGGCCGCCCCGCGGGGTTAACTGGCCGGGATCATACCTCGTGCATATATGAAATAGGAAATGTGAAACAGTGCAAGTGAAAATCTAATATACTCTTAGCGTCCAACGATAAAGCAAAAGGTTTACACAGCATGGTTTAAAAAACGGCCGTTATAACTGATTTGGATCTCCCCCGTTATCTTATGTAACGGCTGTTATTTTTGTTATAACGGCAGTTAATTTCTGTTATTTTTCCCTTACAATGAAAGTAACGACCATTATTTTCTCGAAAAAGGCTGTTATTTCCATTATTTTTCTGTTTTTGCCCCTGAGCATTACAATTCGTTACAACGGCTGTTATAACGAAAAAAACGGTAACGCCCCAGTCCGTTATACCATTATAACGGCCCCTTTTAAACCTTGGATTACAGATCTGATTATCCATAAAAATAAAAAAATTTACAGATCATAAGGTTGTGGTGCGTCATCTGATTTGAGTTGACTTTCCAGTACAGGAGATTATGCATAATGCCATGTGTAATTCTATTAACTTATTAATCCATACTTATGGTCTACTCAACAAGGACCATATATAGATATTCCCCCGGTGTTTTGGTTCAAACCAACGTTTTTAGTCAACTCGAAGGACAGAGTAACCGCCCTAAAATGACAGGCTCCGGTTACAGGATACAATATGAGCCACATGGCACACTCTTAGAGGACTCTGACCGTATGGATGTTTGTCCAATCCCTAGGTGGACCTGCAAACCAAAAATCAGCCTGATTAGTGATTTCTAGAGGTTGGATCTTTGTACCTCAAATATTGTTCAAAGTTCCATAGTTGAGATCAACCCATGAAAATAAGTCCAATCCAACCCCTATAAATCACTAATAGGGATGATTTTTGTTGTAGGTCCACTTAGGGATTGGCCAAACATCCATACGGTCAGAGTCCTCTGAGAGTATGCCACGTGGCTCATATTGTGTCGTGTAACCGGAGCCTGTTATTTTAGGGCGGTAACCGGAGCCCTGAGCCCAGAATCATAGAGAGAGAGAGAGAGAAAGTATCTGAAGTCCCCACGGCCCATCATTTGAAATACACCTTATCCTCATTCCATAGGAGTAGTCACCTTTGAATTCATGAGCCACCTCTTGAATGGTATAAATATTACCAAATTAAGGGAAGAAATCCATTGAAGAAAATAAGCAATTTAAAGTGAACCGACCCTTTAAATGGTTATTTAAGACACAAGTGTTTATTCTAATTATTTCGATCCTCATTTTTTTATGAAATTACATACATAATTAGCAACTTTTTTAATGGGCCCACTGCATTGGCCCATCGACATGGCCCAATAATCACTTTTTGCAATTGTTAAATCTATCCTTGTTTCGATTGATGACTTATCTTTTAGAGATCATTATCATCTTAGCTCAACAATGTGATCCACAAACTTTGTTTGTGAAGCCTTTAGTCTCTTAGAGAGGGTAAGGTTTGTAGATCAACTAGAGACTTTCCCTGCACAATAGAGGACTAAAATTATAGATCTTATGTATTTTCTCTTTGGTTATGGGAATTGTCACTTGTTAATGAAGAAGTACAACCATTTGAAGGTTTGGATTTCATGAGTCAATTTACAACTGATATGGTATGTTATTTTTATCAATGTGGTTGAATCAACTCTTTTTGTTAGAGAAAATATTTATGTATTGCAATTTGATTTTTAAGTTTTCAATGGCCGTGATGACCTCATCAAATGTGTTAACGTTGGAAAATTAGTTGGGTCCATTATTATGGTAAAGAGAGCAGATATTCGTGATTGTAAGATGACTCCTAGAGCTATTTTTGGTTGTGAAACGGGTGGAAAGTACAAGGATGTTAAAAAGCAACAATAAAAGAGAAATTTTCAGCTCAACACGTTGGAATTAAAAAGGTATAGATATCCTTTTACATTGAGAGATATAAAGATGCCTATAAATAATTAGCGGATGATTCAAATGGTATGCGGCTTCCACAACCATCCACTTACGTATCATTTTGAAGGACATTCTTTTGCTACGAGGCTCGACCACGATGAAAAACAAATGTTATCAGATATGGCATAAAGTTAGCATGTATAGTTTTTATTCTTCTTTGTGGATTTTTTTTATTTAATATTTGTGTTCTATTTCTTTTTTTACTCCGTTCAGAAGAAGAATAACTATATCTAAGCTAAGTGTGGAGAATGAACAACCGAGCACGTTACGTTAATCATCGAGTAAAGAATTAATCACACTAGCTAATTTGTTTTGCATTCTTAGTTTGGTTTCTTTTCCACCATTACTCTGGACTAAAATATTTTGTTTGGTATTTAGTTTACCAAAGAACAGCTTGCTGCCCTATTCATCAACTGTGGACATGTAATCCGTGTTTACCGTTTGCTCATCCAAAGTGATTATAACTTTTCCTGTGATTTCTTATGTTTCTGAACAAATTTTCCTAATTGGGATGTTGAAGGTTGTTGATTGCTGCATATGGGCTGATACTAATTCCATTTTTCGTTTTGCTTTTATTGAGTTTACTAATTAGGGCACTTTTTACAACCACAGTAGCGGTGTAGTTATTTTTATGAAAAATTTCATAAACAAAAATTAATTTTAATGTGTTTACAAAAACAAACAAAAAAAACTTGTTGAAATTTACAAAAAAGTAGCTAAACATTTTTCTCAAAGTTAAACTTGACACTGACAAACGTTCTTTCAAAGACCATCTGTCAAAGAACGTTTTCTCCTGATAGATGGTCTTTGAAATAACGTTTGTCAGGGTTAAATATTTTTGCCTGACATATAACTTTATTTGGGAAACGTTCTTTAAAAGAACGTTTGTCCCTGTCCAAAATTTTAAGGTTGTAAATCAACCATAGGAAACTTGAGCATTATTGAGCGTTATTTGGGTGCAAAGATTCAAAGGTTGTAAATTACTAATCAGGCTGATGTTTGGTTTGCAGGTCCTCTGAGGGACTGGTAAAACATCCATACCATCAGCACCCTCTAATGGTGTTCCACGTGGTGAAGCAACAAAGGAAAAAAACAAAAAAAAGATGTCAGATTCTTGGGACCCCCATTTTTTGACACCCATTTTGGCGTACCCACATAGAAGACGAATCAATGGCTGGTTTTTTGGTGAGGATGATCTCTATGGTGAGAAGATCATCCTCACAAAAATTCAAATCATTATGACATTCATAGAATGGTTTAGAAGTACATGAAGAATTATGAACCGTCGATTTTTACTGTGTAACTTGAAAATCACATTTGATGGGGTTAGAAATTTTAGAATGGGTTGATTTTTTGTAGGGGTGATCTACATGGTGAAGAGATCATCCTCACCAAAAATCAGCCATTGATTCATCTTCTGTGTGGGTCATACATAAGCCAAAATGGGGGTACTTGGAGTTCGACCCAAAAAATAAGGAAAAAGATGAAACACTCTTTCAAAGAGCATTGTCAGCCATCTGTCATCGTACAGACCGACGACTGACAGACGCTCTTTAAAAGAGCGTTTAGTTACTTTTTTATTAAATTTTAAAAGCTATTTTTATTTTTGTAAATAAATTAAAGTTAATTTTTGTTTAAGTAATTTTCCGCTATTTTTATTTAATTTTTTTCTTTCAAAAAAATGTGTGGTTTGTATGTATGTGATTACGAGGATTTACGGTGTTTGTGCGACTCATGCTGTGTGTGTCGGGAAGTGTTCGTTGTTGTAGTGTTTTAGTTCGCGGCGAATTGTAGAGATGGTAATTCAACAATGATCCAATGATGGTGGTAAGAATTCTGTCTGTGCAACGCAGTCGAGGATGGACAATAAGACCGGTGATGTATCCAGGCTAAACATGGGCCCATCCAACCATGAATGATCGACCTGGATCTATGTACCAAAAAGTAGCTTGATTAATTGCTGATCTCTAGACATCCAATCCAAAGATAAAAAAAAACTTCAAATACAGCTGCTATAAATCACATGAAGAAAAGCATTTAAATCCATTGGCTAAAAACACAAATCAGGCTGATTGTAAGAGAAAAAAGTTCCATAAAGTGGTGACCTAATCATTCGTGGGTCAGCGGCCCCCGAGGGAGTTCATCAGTGTGCATGTTTTGTTGGCCCCACAACTCCATAGGTAAAAATGCACCACATATGCTCACGTATGTTGGACCCACAACTTTTTACCAATATAAATTAATTAAAAATAAATAAATTTAACTCTAGGTTTTAAGGTGAATAGACTTGCCAAAACAACTCCTCTTCAAAAGGTCTTAAAAATATCTCAATCCATACCCCCAATATCTCATCCTCCCTAAAATATCTCTTTCTTTTCGAGATAATGCAACATATTCTTGATTTAATTTTTTTTTAGGGAGTTTTTTAACACCCCCCCCCCCCTCTTCATTTATCTTTAAAATTTGACACACCCCCCCACGATTTGAAAAAGCTGACATACCCCCTATGACTTGGTCCACTGTCATTTGACTAGTATTGACCCGAGTTAACTACGAATTTTTGCATTAAAGGACGAAAGTGCCCTTGTCTTCAACTTTAGAATAAGGGTTTGGGTTTAGGCCAAAACCCAAATTCCAAATTAAACATGAAAAGAGGATATTAAAAATAAAAATTAAAAACCCATGTCGGTAAACTTGAGATTTTTTGCTTAATTAAGCAAATATTGAGAAGAATAACCCCCCAAACAAAATAGATAAAACTTGTGAGGGAATATTTTAAAATTGGAAGAACCTGTCTTTCCAAAATCCACGTCTCAAAAGCTTAAAATATAAATTGCTTTATCTTGTTTTTCATTTATGTTAATGAAAATGGAAAATTTCTAAAAAGAAAAAAAAATTTAATCTATTTACAAAATCAAAAATAAAATTGCGGCAATCTCAAAAAAAGTAACTAAACGCCCTTTGAAAAGGCGTTTCTCCCTGACAGAAATAAAAGGTGAAAAGATTGACTGAAAAAGCTGAAAAGCTTGACAAACGCCCTTTTAAAGGACGTCTGTACCTGGCAGACGCCCTTTAAAAGGGTGTTTCCCATAGAGGAGTAAAACTTGTCCTAATACGAGCCACGTGGCACACTCTTAGTGGACGTTGACCGTATGGATGTTTGATCAGTCGCTTGATGGATCTGCAGTCCAAAAATCAGTCTGATTAGTAATTTACAACCTTTGGATCTTTGCACTCAAATAATGCTCAAATTCTTACGATTAAAATCAACCCATGAAAATAACTTCAATCCAATGCTTATAAACCTCTAATCATGTTTCTTTTTTGGTGTGTAGGTCCACCTAGTGATTTGCCAAACATCCATACAGTCATTGTCTGATAAGAATGTGCCATGTGGCTCGTATTGGGACAAAAGTTTTACTCTCTATGGGCAAACGCCCTTTTAAAGGGCGTCTGTCAGGTACGCACACCCTATAAAAGGGCGTTTGTCAGCCTTTTCAACTGAAACAGCCTGTCCTTTCAACTTTTATATCTGTCTGGGAGAAACGCCCCTTCAAAGGGCGTTTAGTTACTTTTTTGGGGATTGTCAGAAACTTATATTTGTTTTTATAAATAAATTAAAGTTTGTTTTGTTTTTAGAAATTTTTCGTAATGAAAATTGTCTTGTTTTACATTTATGTTAATGAAAATTTTAAAACTAAAATTTTATGCTATTTTTTTTTTTTTAAACTTGAATTTTAAATTCTTGCCAGAGTGGTGGCCGGCTGGCCATGAGACTCTGGTGGGTTGGTCGCCGGTGATGGGCGGCCAACCCATTGGAATCTCTTGGCTGACCATCCACCACAGCCGTTTGATTCGGGGTTTGAGTTTTTGCCTAAACCCTTTGTTCCAAGGTTAAAGACAAGGGCATTTTTGCCATTTAGTAAAAATTTTGGTAGTCAACTCGGGTCAACATTGGTCAAATAACAGTGGACCGAGTCATAGGGGGTATGTCAACTTTTTCAAATTGTGGAGGGTATGTCAAATTTTAAAGATAACATGGGGGTTATGTCAAAAATTCCCTTATTTTTATTGTTAAAAGTTATTTTCAACATATTTGACATCATTATCAAGTGTCCCTCCACTACTCCTAAAATCAGAGAAAATTTTTGAAGTAGTGGAATTTTGAAATAGTGGTCAATCACATGGCGCCACAATTGCCTGTTCAAAAAGTATTTATGGGTTTGTACGAAAGCAACAACGATTGTGGCACCATGTGATTGGCCACTGCTTTGCTGCTTCAAAATTCCACCGCTTCAAAAATTTTATCCTAAAATCAAGTCATTTTCGACGAAAAATTGATGAAGAGTTTTTTTATTCTTTATTTCAAAATTATTTTTCATACTTAATTTTATTTTCCTATTTCTTCACCCGGGCTAGGGTGACAATTAATAACACTAGTAGACAATTATTTGTGTAAAGACTGTCCTTAACAGACATTTATTTTGGTTTCACTATCCTTAATTGTAATTTCTTTAATAAAGTTATCCTTTTTAGCAATTTCCGTATCCTTTGTCATTTCATGTAATAGATGTCTTTTAATGTAATAGGCCGCACGGCACTAAATCGAGCCTGGCAATCTGCTTCACTTGTTCGTCTGTTTACTTGTCTCGTACGAGGGTTTTCGTTTCCTCGTTCCATCCTTCGCTTAACCATTTCGATCAGAGACACTACACTCTTCTTTCTCTTTCTTGATGCGCGTGCGCGTGTTTGTGAAGACGAAAGAGGAAAAGCTAGGGTTTCTCTGTTCTTCGCATTGGAGCACTCGATAGCTCGAAAAATATTGTAAGTTTTAATCTCCTCTCTCTACTTCCGATTTGATCATCTCTCTGTATAAATCAAACTATTGGTTGTGATTTCTGCTGGCAATGTGTTGTAATGAGAGTAGGGCTTTGATTCTTGATTTGTTTCAAGATTCAGTTAGGCTTGTATTGAAAAATCTTGTTCTCACTGGGAACGAAATCTGTCGTGTCACCCTAGATTACCTGCCCCTTGGGGTGGAGTGGGGTTCTGTCTTCATTTTGAAGCTTAACCCTTTAACCTAGACTGTATATGTAGTATCAAACATGGATGGTCGATGAGTTTGAGCTTCTGCTTTGATGATCAAGATTACCCCATTAGTGTTGATGAATCAATTGGCCATGTGCACAGTGTATCGTGCTCAGCACCACTTTCATCTACGGTGCTGGAACCACCTTATATTTCTTGTTTGTGTTTCTTTTTGGTCATGGAACTGTTCAACTTATTATTATGATAGAATATAATATTTATTGATATATATTGTTTGTTTCTTGAGGTCACTTGAGATGCATTGCGAAAGTTGTATTATACCTGTTAAATCATCAGGCATCTTTTTCTCATCTTGGTGCTTCTTGTATTCAGCATAAGTCACTAACCATTTTTATAGTTTCTCTGTTTAAATTGCATGTAAATATAGAGTTCCATAATTCATGATTCATCTATTCAATGGTATATTTCTTTTTGTTCAGATCTGTCGGTATAACGAGGCATTTTGATACAGTTTGTTGAGTGCCGACCATTCCACTGAAAAGTCACATAGAAATGGCAAATTTAGCCATAAACGGTATATTGGAAAAGGTTATGATCACTCTCTGTCCCTCTCTCAATTTTTTTTTTTTTGGGGTTGGGGGTGGGGGTGTGTATGGGGGGTTTGTATAACTGTGTTGACTGATTGGGTTTATTTGCAGATGACGGGTAAGGATAAAGATTACAGATATATGGCAACTTCCGATTTGCTGAATGAGTTGTCCAAAGAGGGATTTAAAGCTGACAACGAGCTGGAGATCAAAGTATCAAATACTGTTCTGCAGCAGCTCGATGATGCAGCTGGCGATGTGTCTGGATTAGCTGTGAAATGGTTTGCATTACTTTATTATCATTTTTATTTTGCCAGAAAATGCTGTATCTTTTTTTGTTTGGCCATAAAAAACCCTGCTTTGATGTAGTGTCTTCTCTTCGTTTAGTTCTTGAGTTGGACATACTTTTTTTTAATGTTGTTTGTTCAACTGATCATTCGCTTTGGAATCATGCAATTCATTGCTTCTCATGTTTTTACCATTTATCATTGTTTATGTATCACCTCCAATTCCTGCTCTATGTTCCTCCTTTACATAGCTTTTGAGATTAAAAGATTGTATGAGTATGACGACTCGGTAGTGGTAATCGGGTTGCAAAACTCATGCACTTTATAAGGATATACTATTCCTTTTCCCAACCATTTCTCTTGATTTGCACAAACGAGTTCAATGGAGTCGGTGATAGAACCGAATCATGCTTCTTTGCGTACCAACTTGCTTGATTTGTTCATTTTAATGTTTAACATTCATTTTTTGTCTGAACTTGGTGGCTGTTTAGGAAGATAATCTACTTTTTTTTTTCTTTTATTATTTTATTGGGAATAGCAATTGTAACTTGTAAGCACTGACAAAGTTCCCTTTAGACACTGGTAAATCAATTGGTTGTCCTTTGATATGTATATTTTTTTCTCTGTGTTATGCATATACGATCTGTTACCTTCATTCCTCTTGCTGTTGCCCCAAGTACCTTGATGGGCTTTCAAGTAGTTGGTTCATACTTCAGTGTGAAGTTTTCTCTGTAAAATTTATGTTACGATTACCCCTAAATGGGCACCCTTTTATTTATTTTAAAAAAGGAACTTATATAATTTTGCTCTGATCAATACTCGCGTAGGGGAAGCTTTAAGCTGGTGGTTTTCTGTTTTTTAAGAATTTCATATTTCTTTTTGTTGGAGCATCTTTATTTGATTATTTTCTCCTTGTTTTATTATGGTTTTGCAGTCTGGCACCACTGGTGAAGAAGATCAGTGAGGAAAGGGTTTTGGAAATGACAGGCAAGCTATGTGATAAATTGCTCAATGGAAAGGATCAGCATCGCGACATTGCTAGTATAGCCCTGAAGACAATTGTTTCAGAAGTCACAACAACTACTGTTGCACAACGTGTTCTTGTCTCTCTTTCTCCAGAACTCATAAAGGGAATAACTGGTGCTGTAAGTAACTACACTTTTTCACTTAAAATATAAGGTAGAGAACTGGGTAGGGAATCGATCTCATGAAGGCTAAACAGAATTTTCTAATCCTAATGAACAGGAGATGGCTGCTATTTTAATAAGCGATAAGGGATTTATTTTTTTGTTTTCTGAATGCTTGGTCCCCACATACATGTAGTTTCTGCCTTTATTTTTATTTTTTGACACCTGTTGATCGGATATATGTTGGTAGGCACAACAGCCCTCATAAAATTTGATATCTCGGTTTGGGATTCATAATTTTCAAATTTACGAGGATATACACATATACTTTTGTCTACTTTAATGCAGAGACATGTACAATGTTCACAACACATGCAATTGTATTGAAGTATTTCCATTCACGTGAACAAAATGAACTAATAAGGATATAAATTTTAGTCATACAAAAGATAAATAACTTTGAATATGCCATGAAAAGTTATTCTTCACATCTGTGATTGTTTAGTCATTTGAACTGATATGGTGTTTTGGTTTGGGGAACACTTATGTACTTGGAGATTTCATATTCCAAAATATAAACTATCTTATGTTTTCTTTGGATACACAATATTATGACACTTTTGTGATGTTTGGTTATTCCTATAAAAGAAAATCTCAAATATCGAAATTGAATGGTTTAGACTTTTAGACAACAAAAAAATGTACCATGATATTTGTTATGATCTGAATACATTGCAATTTCCACACACATATAAATTGCAGCCAAGAATTATGTTGAGAGTAGAACTTTGAAAAAATATTTTAATATTATATGTGGAAACCATCATATTAGGGATGCCATCACTGCCATGTTGTACTTTTCCACTCCCATCCCCACCCTATCTACATATTTATTTTCATTTCAGTTCGCGAAAGGCAAAGACAACTAGCCAAATGATTCACATATCATCATAATCATAATCCTTATCCCAACTATATGGGTTGGCTGCCCAAATCTTGGTCCTTCATTCTATTATATTTCAAGCATAACGAAACAATGAATAAAGATGGATAAAACAATTGCTGTAAAAAAAAAGATGGATATAACAACTTTTTTACACTGGCTGCCAACTTGACGTAATCCTCCTTCATATGAGTGACTGGGGTTGGGACTAGCAAGTAGCAACATGGTATTAAATATTGATAGTATTGTATGATATAATAAGATAAGTAGGTAGAATGTCGGAATTCCCTATGCATTGTACTGTATCGTAACACCTCATTTTTGTTTTTTTTCTTCCTTTCAGCACCCCCATTGACCTGAAACCCTCACCATCTTCTAGATATACAAAAAACAACTCGATAATCAAAATTTGTGTTCGAAAAACCTGATTCTAAATTTCTAAGCCGCTAAGCAAATGATGACATACCTCATATTTGCTAAGGTGAGAAGGCTTGGCGGAGGTCTCTTCTTATTCATCCTTCCACTGGAAAGTGAAGCCATAAGTATTCTCCATGGAGGGAGGAAATTTTTTAATGGGTCTCTTTATCTCAATCTATGGAGCCCAAGGGTGGGCCTTGCACTATAGAGGTGGATTACCTGGTAATGGATCAACTTTTATGGGTTACCTCTTCATGGATGAAGTGAAGATGTGTCCTTGTGGGCGAAGCTTGTGGGGGAATTCATCAAGGATGATGACAATTCTGTTTCGTTATCGAAGATCGATTTGGCAAGAATCTTATTCCAATCTGAGAATCCAGTGCAATCCAAAAAAAAGATCCTGTAGAGGTGGAAGAGAAGTTTTTATTTATTGTTAGAATTGTGGTGGAAGGGGAAATATTGTTTTTTTTTGGCTAAGCGGGGAATATCTGTTGTTGAGGTGAATTTGTTGTCGTCATCTGTTGATTCTTCAGTTTTAATACCTGTTGATAAGAAACTGAGGAAGGGAAACCGAAGGTGGAAAATGATGATGTGGAGGCCTTGAAGAGGGGTGCTTGACGTGTGGCAAGAAATCCCCTAAAGTGGCGTTGAAGCATTGGATTCTGAATATGGGATTGGCAGGTGGTCTGGAGAAAGAGACACTCCCTTCAAATGAAATTAATTTCCAAAATAATGTGACTGACAGAGATACTCATTGAACGAGGTTTCTCTTTCTAAAGGCTTCTTAGGCCACACCATGTTGATTTGACATAACCATGAATAGAGAAGGCCTTTCTCTCTCACAAGACTACAGGATTTTTCCTTAGAAGAATAGGGGATGTGTTATCAATCCTCTCCCAAAGTTCAAGAGCTCAAATTTTTTTAAGGGCGAGCCTTTTAAAAATATGGCTAAAAGTGTGGGAAGGTTAGGGGAGATTGAACGTCGATGGAAAAATTCTACAGTGGTTGATTTCCTACAGCCAAAGATGTCTTTGACTTCTATCCTTCGCAGGTGGCTTTAAAGTGCTGATGGCTACACGTTTGACACATGATAAGGGGTATGTTGCTTGTTCACAGTCCCAAGTTCATTTGAATTGTCTGACAAGGGGAATGGAGCTAGGTAGGACGTTACTATGCCTTGAGTGTGAGGTGGAATCATACGGGCTGCACTCTGCAGGGGTACATGTCTGATAATGAGGTCTTTGAAGAGGGCAATACTCATCATGCACATATACCAAAGTTATGCCCATGTTTATAATATGAAATTGAAGTTAAGAAGAGGGGGTGGCTAACAAAATGTAAGGTTCCTAAGGAGCGCTAGGTTGAGATCATTCTAATTCAAGAATCTAAGCTAAAGTCCTTTGTTTGGAGGGTGACTTCATATATTTTGGGTTGCAAGTATGTAGAGTTGGTTGTTCTTCCAACAACAATAACTCTAGGTGGCATTATCATTCTATGGGACTCTAAGGTGGTGGGAAGCAAAGGATGTTTTGGTGGTGGACCAACAATCAAGATAATCCTTCTTTATGCCGCTTTAATGGAATCTTTGTCTCATGATTGGGAAAGGCCTTTTTCAAGCATGGTTCGAGTAACCAGGTGGGATGAAATTACTTGGAAGCAATGATCAAAGGTTAACTGACTAAAAATAAGGGCCACAAATTAAAATTTTTTATTTTTTTGCAAATGCTGGGAAGAGAGGTTCGAGTAACCAGGAGGGATGGAATTACTTGGAAGCAATGATCAAAGGTTAACTGACTAAAAATAGGGGACACAAATTCAAATTCTTTTGTTTTTATGCAAATGCTGGGAAGAGATCGAATTTTATAAATATGAGAGGATTTTGGAGGACTCCATATGGAAGGCAATGGTTAGCTTTATAAACATTTTTATATGAAAGACCTTCATCTAGACACTTTTTTGTTGGTCTTGGCTTTGCTTCCTTGGAGGTCTCTAAAAAGGAATGGAAGAAATAAAGTTTTGAGGAGGAACCGTTTGAGGTTATCGAAGCTTGTAATGGGGATAAGGCCCTAGTCTGGATGAGTTTCCATAGCTTTCTACAAAGTATTGGGATATTATCGAAGAAGATCTTATGAAAGTTCTCTACGAATCTTATGATAGAGCAAGGTGAGATAGGTGTCTAATGTCACATTCATTGCACTTATCCAAAGAAAGAAGGGTTGGAGGAGTTGAAAGATTTTTGTCCTATTAGCATACAAAATATGGCAATGGTCCTTGCTAGAATAATGGAGGAGGTTGTAGATTATTTGGTTGTTGTGGTAGTGAATGCATCAACCCTAGGCTTAAAAGTGGAGAAAGTGGGTGATTTATAAATTATAAGTTGGATGTCGAGAAGGCATGCGATCATATGGATTTGTCATTTCTTGACTGTTTGTTGGGAAGAATGGGGTTCAGTTTGAGACTTACTTGTAGGAACCTTCTATCATAGGCGTTTCTCCTGTGCTCTCCAACGCTTTGGAATCTCGTCCCTGCTCCCGCTTCCTAAAATAATTCGACTAAAATCTGTTTGCAACAGCCACTTCCTCACTCTCACACGTCACACCTATTCCTGTTTCATGCAACCAAGGTTTAAATTGGAGGAGATAGATTAATGCTTGTATTTTGTTGGCTTCGTTTTCCATTTTTCTTGATGGAGCCTTGGTTGGATTCGTCAACAGCTCAAGATATCTTAGACAAGGTGATCCTCTCTCTTTGTTTCTTTTCACTGTTGTGGCGGAGGCGTTGAACACGCTTATTTGTGAAGAGGAGGAGAGACTTATTTCCGATTTAAGATTGGAGAACAGGGTCCCATTGTTTTGCACTTGCAATCCTCCGGAGTACACTATTTTCTTTTTGGAGGATTTGCTGTCTCAATGCTCTAATCTCTGGGATATTCTTCGTTGTTTTGTGGTGGTATCTGGTTTAAGAATCAAGTATAATATGAGAATGTTTGCCCATCCCATGTTTTGGCATATTAAAATATTGCACGTGGTCTTCTTTTGTTTGTTTCACATATTTTTACTGATGGGCTTTCAATATTCAGTAAATCCTTTGCTATTTTGACCTGAATTCAGGATTCCTTTTTTTTGATAAGTGAATTAAGGACTCCTTTTAATTTTCCTACTGCTTTTGGTTTCCAGGGAATGAGCACAGAGATCAAATGCGAGTGTCTTGATATCTTATGTGACGTTCTTCACAGATTTGGGAATCTGATGACAACAGACCATCATCTGTTGTTGAGTGCACTGTTGTCCCAATTGAGTTCTAATCAAGCAAGCGTCAGAAAGAAATCTATTTCATGTATTGGTAAGCTGAAATAAATTTAATGTAACCTGATATGTGTAATGTATCGTTTTTGTTTGCAATATGCGAAGTTCTCCTTGAACTATCTTTTTTTGATAAGTCTCCTTGAACTATCTTTTTGATGATTTAGATTTGCAATGAACTTTTTGGGTCACAAGTGATGGGAAAGGTAATTTAACAAAGTTTCTTTTCCCTTCTAGCATCTCTTGCTTCAAGCTTGTCAGATGATCTGTTGGCAAAAGCAACAGTTGAAGTTGTTCGGCTTTTGAAAGTCAAAGGCCCAAAACCTGAAATGATAAGAACAAACATTCAGATGATTGGAGCTCTAAGGTAAACTCTTAAGCATGTGTTTCCAATGTGATGCTTTGATTTCTGTATATTGTGTGATGATTTTATACATAAAACATGTAAACTGTTCTCATGGTTTATCTATGCATGTATATACTTCTACATAATAATATTCTTTTTCTTTAATTTAACATTGACACTAGGATATTCTGTATTCTCGGTTGCAGTAGCAACACTTCGCTGGAGTACTGATTTCCAGTTTTGGTTATCTATGCTAATTTGGACATTAGTCTATTTTCCAATATATGTTATATCTTTTCTACCATTCCAATATGTTCAAATTAAATCTTGCTTTGTAATTTGGTTTTATTATGCTGAAAATTTTCCCATCTTCTGGTAGAAAGCTATAATGTTGTGGTGTTTCAGTCGTTCTGTTGGATATCGTTTTGGACCATATCTTGGAGAGACTGTTCCCGTGTTGATTAATTATTGCACAAGTGCATCGGAAAATGATGAAGAACTTCGTGAGTACAGTTTGCAGGTATTATTTATGCCAATATTTTTGTAGATTTTTTTTATTTCTTTTGCATTGTTAATTTGTTTGTTTTTCTTTGGTCTTATATTACTGCAGATTTGATTTCTTCATCACTGTTCTCACTTTGATTTCAGGCACTGGAGAGTTTTCTACTTAGATGTCCCAGAGACATATCATCCTACTGTGATGAAATTCTTCATCTTACTCTGGAGTTTTTAAGTTATGATCCGAACTTCACTGATAACATGGAGGAAGATACTGATGATGAGAGTCATGAAGAGGAGGAAGATGAGTATGTTGCTGGCTTATTTGCATAGGGAACCAATACTTCGATTTTGTGTATAATAAAGCCTACTGATTTCTGGATGTTTTATTGTTTTGTATTTATTTGTAGTGAGAGTGCAAATGAATATACAGATGATGAGGATATCAGTTGGAAAGTTCGAAGAGCAGCAGCAAAGTGCCTAGCTGCTATAATTGTTTCTCGTCCTGAGATGCTCTCAAAGCTATATGAGGAGGTATGCATTTAAAGAATGATTGCGTCACTTTTTATCTCATTGGATTTCTCGAGTTATGACTTGTACAGATCTTCATTACCGTAGCTTCCTTTGGATCGTAATTTGCTCAACGCTATCAACTGGAGTGTTAGCCTACTGATGATGTTAAAAATGGATTTCAGTTGTGACTGGGTAAAGGGGTTTGGGGTCAATGACTAAATGCTGCTCCTTTTCCCACAACTGTTAATAGTCCTACTAAAATTTTCAAATGGATTTGTATTCCATTACTTCCTGTTAATGAGTTTCTTATGTTGATATGCATCTAAAGTACATGATGTTTTTCTCATTGTGCAGGCATGCCCTAAGTTGATAGAAAGGTTTAAAGAAAGGGAAGAAAATGTCAAGGTAAGGCTACATCATGCCTTTCTGGATATTCTTTATTCTCCATCTGTTTGATTTTATGATATTGTTGTGTTGCAGATGGATGTATTTAATACGTTCATTGAGCTTCTACGTCAAACTGGAAATGTTACAAAGGGGCAGATTGAAATAAATGAGTTGAGGCAAGTTGATCAGCGCATGTTCTTTGCTGCATTTTGTTTGTTATGTTGTATATTTTAAGTGACTTTCACAAAGTTTGCTGCTAATTCAAAACTGCATTATGTTCATATTCTGCATCAAAAGGCGTTTTCCATGGCCAAGGAGAGCAAAAAAAGTGCTCTGGGACACATCATGAAGATTCTTCATTCATTTACAGTGGGATGTTATCCACATTTGGAGAGAGTTTATTAGCTTCCTTTTGCAACAACGATGTTGATGTAATTTTGAATCCTTTGGATATACCTAGGCCTCTTAAGACTTCCATAGAAGAGCATGCTAAAGGATGTAAATACATCAGGTTGTAATTTGTTTTTGCTCATCCTACTATAGTTTCTCGGGGTCCTGCCTAACCCCATCGTACCCACTGAAAAAAAAAAGAAAAATAAATTATTCTCATATTGCATGTGAGCCGTTTACTGTTATCCATAAATCTGGGGTTACATTCTCAACTACATTGTGCATGAACTGCTACCTCCTCCTGATATTTTGGACTCCTTGCAACCCCCAATTTCAGCCTGGTTGTATACAATGAAAGTGTTTTTTTTTGTGCTCGTCTTTATATAAATATATATATGGTTCTGAACAAGTATATGCTGTCAGACTCATGTTTTAAAAGAGAGAGGGTATAATGGCCGTTATAATGGTAGCGTGCCAACCCTGTTGCATTATTTGGTATTACGCTAAATATGTTATAATGTATCTAACAATTATAACGGTCATTATATTAAACATAACAGCCATTAATCATTATTTATGTTTAGCTGAAAAATGAATTGGAAAAAATAAAAATAAAATTTTGATTGTTATTTGACCTGTTATAAGGGTCCTAACGGTGACACCAGCTACCAGTTATGCCGTTTTAATTGGTCCCTTTTGAATTTTTTGGTGAGTTCTGTTGCTGCAAGTGGACCATTATTTTGCATAAGAGCTCTTGAAAAGATAGGGGAAAAAGATAGGGGAAATGGTCCCTTTTAAATCTTGGTTAGACCATACTTGTCAGAAGTTACAATGAATTACAGAGTAATGGATCTATCTAGGTCGTTGGTTTCATGCAATGCTATGAATGCACCACCTTGGTACTTTGTTGGGGTAGATCTATACTTCTATTATAATGACTGAATTTTGTTTCTTATCGATTGCACCTTGCCTTGAATTTCAGTTTGATGGCTACTTTTCATGTCTGTAGAGTATTAGTGGCTCCTTGAAAAAAGTTATTGATAAGTAGAAGTCGATGCCAAATTTTATGTTTTCTGCAGTCCACGATGGTTGTTGAAGCAAGAAGTACCAAAAATTGTTAAATCTATAAATAGGCAGCTGCGTGAAAAATCCGTCAAGACGAAGGTGAGGACGAGATTGATAGGATTTGTTGGTCAGTTATTGAATCATTTCCCTTCTCTTTCTATCCTTTTAAGTTTTATCCTTGTGCAGGTTGGTGCATTTTCAGTTTTGAAAGAACTTGTGGTGGTCCTACCAGACTGCCTTGCTGACCATATTGGATCCCTTGTTTCTGGGATTGAAAAAGCCTTAAATGTGAGTGAAACCTGTTCATTCTGCAAGTGAGTGATGGGCCTGTGTTCTTCTCTACATATGCTCATATTTTGCTCCCCACTGTGCATCCACCTTTGTCTTATCCAGGACAAATCCTCTACCTCAAATTTGAAGATCGAGGCTCTCATTTTCACGAGACTAGTTATGGCTTCGCATTCACCTTCTGTTTTCCATCCTTACGTCAAGGTAAGAGGGAAAGCTTCATCTCATTCTAGGTCCCAATGAACAACGATTCTATGTGAACTTCTTCCTTACCTAAGGTATCTGCCACTTCATTTGCTGCCCTCAAACTGTGGGAGAAAATAATGGTCCATCCTCTAGCCAGCTCTCGAATGTGCTAGAGAGGAGAATTTATGGGGAAGAAAATGTGTTTGCAGGTGGTTGGGCATGCACATCCTTGAACCTTTCAACTTTGTATGCTTCTGGTAGGTTAAATATTGTTAGGAGCAGGCATGAGGATTGGCTACTTTTTCGTTGAAGAGAATTGAAAGAGAGTGAGGTGAGGAAGGAAGGGGAAGGGAGAGTCCTTAAGCTAGGGGCCTATTTGGAAACCCAAAAAAGGGGCCAGAGGTGGCCATTCCAGGTCTGGTACTTCTGGCCAGTGTTTGGTAACTGTGTGGGGCCCATGTTTCAGTTTTTTCCCTTAGAACAGGACCAGAGTTGTTGTTCTGAAAAGTAGTTGCAACACTGAACTGTTTCTTTCGTGCTAGGACTGGTCTAGGTCCTGAAAACACGAGATTTCCAAACCGCCCATAATAGTGAGAAATATTTCTTTGTATGTCAGCATTGTGGAACAAAACTACCTCCTAATATGGGCAAGGTATTAAATTTCAATTTCGGGATTTATTTTGACCTGCCTGGACATGGATATATTTCCAAATATATTGACCAATATGGAAATAATATATATTTTGTGGAAATGATGGAAACATTTAGGAAATGAGAAAGAAAGGAAACAAACACACTCGTAAGCCATCAAACTATGATATACAAGCATATGGATTGTGGAAATAAATGACCACAATGTTTTGTAATTAGATGAGGCAAGTATTTGAGAGTCTGACAGCTAAAGACAACTAAAATTGCAAAAGAAAATGATTATAACCATCAAATATTCTCATATTGTCACATTAAGTTCATATAAGTTGTAATCATCTTCTATTTCTCCACCAACTTAAGCCGGTGGAGGGGTATTTTCTTTGTCATCATCGTATAGTTCTCCACCAACTTGATCATCTCTTGGTGTTGGTGCTACAGCTGTATGATTCACATTAAAGATTTGTTGGCAATAAAAGTTGTACACCTCACATGGGGAGTTAAAGGTTATGCCCAAGAAACTTGAAAATTATTTTCTTAACTTTTTGAACAGCTATTGGAAGTGGTTGTGATCCACTGTGACGAGAAGTACTCCATACATTTAAAAGTACGATTAATAGCTGTACTCGGTGCAATAGTTGAAGCGTTGCCAATCTCATTTTCTGGTTTTTGATGTAACATTCTTAAATACCTTCTAAGTTAGTTAACTAGGTTATTTATATCCTACTAAACAACTAACATACTCAAATAAACATCAATTGCTAAAATATCATATATCAACTAGCAAGATAGGAATCAATTTATTTAAGTTCTCGCAACTCACAACACTTGAACTACCCTCAAAAGCACAACACATAATTTACAGCTCGTGTAACGTTATAAACTAGTAACTACTATATTCATGTGCATTTATACACTTTTTAATAAGTAAAATATTGAAATATTTAAACTAATTAGAAAGAAAGAATGCATCACATATGCATGGATTTGATGCATTAGGGTTTCCCTGATTTTTTATAATTATAATTTTTAGTTATGAAAAGATTGATAATCAAGGTATTAATTCATGTACATTAATGTACTAATATTATGTATAATGTTAGAAAACCTATCTACCATACACTTGTAGCATTTGTATAATTTTCTGAAATTAATTTTTTTTGGAAAATAAAAGTACAAAAATTACTTTTTTGGTGTGCGATGCTAGATAGGATCCTCTTGGTGGAGAAGCTTAGGAAACATGGCTTCCGGATGCCAAGTAGGTGTATCTTATGCCGTCATGACGAGGAGACCACCAATCATTTGCTTATCCATTGCTGTGTGTTGGAGGAGATTTGGGAGCGGTTCCTATGTCTTTTTGGGATTTCTTGGGTTTTTCCCAGATCTGTGCTTGATACTTTTGTAGGATGGCAATCCAAGGCCTTCTCAGCTTGCGGTCGAATGCTTTGGAGACATCTTGTTTGCCATTTGTTGGGAGGTTTGGAAGGAAAGAAATCATAGTACGTTTGAAGATAAAGAGGCCCACATAGAGGAGATCTTCATGCCACCTTATATCATTGGGGTTCAGTCATTCCCGAGTTTTAAGGATTTAGATTTGATGATCATGTATTCCGGTGGGATCGTTTGGTTTTGTAGTCCTTGCCCTTTCTAGCGGGGTTGTTGTGGTTGGGGTTTTGGCTTCTTTGGCTTTTGTTTTTCTCCCTTTTTTGGTGTGTAGTTTTCTAGTGGGGCTTTCTCAGCCCTCCTTTTAATATATATTTTTTAGCCCTCCTTTTAATATATATTTTTTACTGATAAAAAAATTACTTTTTTGGAAAAAGTTAATCCAACAAGTTTATTATTATTTTTGATCGGTAAAAGGATATATATTAAAAGGAGGGCTGAGGGAGCCCAAAGAAAACTATACAACATAAAAGCAAAAAGGAAAAAAAGAAGCCCGAAGAAGACTACACCCAAAGCCCAAAAGCCCCAAAAAGGAGATCAGAATTAAGAAACCAAGCGATCCCATCGGAAAACAAATTCTTCAAATCTGTAATGATTAAGCTTGGGAATGGCAAAACCCCAATGATAAAGAGTGGTTTTAATGTTCATAGACATCTCTTCTATGTTGGCCTCCTTATCTTCAAACGTTCGTCGGTTCCTCTCCTTCCATAACTCCCAACAGATGGCTAAAGGGGTGATCCTCCAAAGCATACAACTACTAACTGAAAAGGCCTTCGAGCTCCATCCGACAAAGGTGTCAAACAGAATAAGAGAAGACCCAGGAAACCCCATAAAGCTGAAGGAAGCGCTTCCATATCTCCTTGGACACGCAACAATGAATGAGCAAATGATTAGTGGTCTCCTCGTCTCGACGACATAGGATAAATCTGCGAGGGATCTGGAAATCGCGTTTTCTAAGCTTTTCCACAGAAAGGATCTTGTTAAGCATAGCACACCAAGAGAAGAAGATGACTTTGGACAGAATGGGAGTACTCCACGAATGCTTGGCTGGGAATCCCCTCTGACAAGGACCAAGGAGCGTATAGTAGAGCGATTTAACTGAAAGACTCCCCTTGGGATTGTGGTTCCACCACCTCCTATCCTCTACTGCATCTACTAGTTGGACCCTTCCAATTGATCCAACAGAGATGCCACAGTATCCACCTCCCAATCGTTGATTCTCCTCTTTAACCCAACAAAGTTATAGATCGGCTAAGTTATGCAACATATGATTAATTCATGCACAACCATGGATGCTTAAGGTGCAACCAATGAAATTGGGGTTTTCTCCATTTTAATTTTTTTTATCGTAATCATTATTCAATCTGTGCACAAATGCATCATACATCCACAGATCTGATGCATTTACACCTTAACTACCAATTTTTAGCAAGAAACATAAATAAATTTGAGCTTAATTGAAGAAATTTCATACTTACATTGATAATGTGAAAAAACACCAAAATGGGCTTTGATTTAATGTCCAGATCGATCCAAGTGCTTTTTCACCTCAAAATCTTGAATTGAGTGGTCTTTTTTTTAGCAGAAGAATCAAATGGGAGAAGATCAAATGAAAAAAAAATCAGATTTAGAGGTTTTTCAGCTTCCACTATTGTTCGGTCTAAATAATTTGTTGAGTCAAAACAGTTTGGTCGAAATAATACATTTTATAATAGTCACATGGTTGAAATAGTGTTGTTCACTGAAATAAATCGATATCTTTCCACGGAATAATGCATTTTTCTGTGACCTATGTTTCGTTTCAGCCATCCAAAATTCCAAAATATTTCATGAAATAAACAAAATTTTGTACCTTAAATATGAGTGCAACTTGGCGGGTTGGGTCAGGTTAGGAGCCAATGCAATCTTTAGAACACTAATCTCGAAGCTTGACCCAACTAGAGGTGCTCAACTCGAGCCCAATCCAAGCTACTCAATTGTTCAACCCTAACCGAACTTAGGCTGGGATGCGTCACTCTCGTTAGTAATGTCCTTGATGTAATCCCTTTTAATTACTGTGAATGTCCTAGAGGGGGGTGAATAGCACTATATTCGGGCTTTTAAAGACTGCTGTGAATTATTTACTCTTCCCTTTTTATTTATTGCTTAACATATTCCCTACTTAGAGATGATGTGGATATTATTTATTTATCTTTCTTTTTGGTTAGTAAATAGTAAATGATGGTATGGATATTGCTTGATTCATCAATGAATCTTTACAACTAATGTTGCTCCAGGTCCTGTCCAGTCCTGTATTATCTGCTGTTAGTGAGCGTTATTACAAAGTCACTGCTGAGGCATTAAGAGTCTGCGGAGAACTTGTACGAGTTGTACGCCCAAATTTTAAGGTGATAACGGTTTAGCCTCATATTAACTTTGGAATCCTTAATAGACCATTTTTGACATGAATTGCTTTTGTTTGCAGGCTTGCGGTTTTGATTTTAAACCTTATGTTCATCCAATTTATAAAGCCATCTTGACACGTCTAGCGAACCAAGATCAAGATCAGGTTTGTAAAACTTCGAAGCCAACTTTCCTACGCCTAGTTTTTTTTTCTTTTTTCCTTTTTCCTTTTCTTTTTTTAGACAAGTGCTTACCTAGCTTTTCTGCTGTACTTGTGGAACTCTCATTCCAGGAGGTTAAGGAGTGTGCTATTTCTTGCATGGGCCTTGTCATTTCAACTTTTGGAGATAACCTCCAAACTGAATTACCTACATGTCTTCCTGTACTTGTTGATCGAATGGGTAACGAGATAACTCGACTTACTGCAGTGAAGGTTGGTGTGGAGTAGAATATCTTTGTAAAATTTGCTTGCAGAATATATTTTGTTGCCACTTTTTTGTTTTATTTGTTGAGTGATTGCATACAACTGTGTGCATGTTGATCCAGTTGTGACTGCGCGTCTGTTTTATGCATGTTGGTGACTGGTGTAGAACTCGAGTAAATTTACTTTCCTCTCCAACTCTGGAAAGGGGCAGCTAACCCTTGTTTTATGCTATAATGATGTCATTGTATGAAGATGTCCCTCCTTCATGTTTTGAGTAAAGATCTATTGTATAGGGCATGTCACTCTTTTTCTTTTTTTGTAAGTAGGAAATCTCTCTTTTAAGTTGCAATAGGTGTTGAAGAAGTTTTAAGAAGTTGCACATCTGATTAGCTTTGGGACTTAATTTCTGATTTTTACTTGTACTGTTATTAGTATGGCTTAGTTTTTGTTTTGGTTTAGAATCAAGGGCTGAGATTAATAGGATGAATGCCTAGGATTGGCCTTTTCTTTTGAGTTGTATGCTGTCCAATTTTAGTGGAAAATTAAGGGGGATGATGCCTACTATCTTTTTTATCTCTTATAAGAGAACTTGTTCAGTCGTGGAGGGCTTAATTTGTGTGGATTTTCTTCATTTCTTGTCTATTCCTTGCGACTAAACTTTCTTTACCAGTCTTATTGCATTAGTAGGCGAGTGCATGCCATGCGTGCTGTTGTTGTGGGGATGCATGTATGTCAGGATTTGGTGTGTGTACATGCATTTGTTTCTTGGGTTTGCGTGCTTTTGTGCATATGTACATTCTTGTTTGTGTTCATGCATGCTTGTAATTGAGCATTAATTTTGCTCAGGCATGCATGCATGCACATGCCTACCTTGTACGAATTGGTTTGTTCATGATTACTAAGATGTGATTTCCATCTCCTAAGTTGTAATATGATGGCAATCAGTGCAAAAGTATAAGTGCACAATTTTTTCAATTTTTTTAAATTGGTAAAGGTTTATGTATGGCAGTAATGAAATTTTTCCTAGATTAATTCATATAATCTAGGTTTGAATATCTTTGTGAAAATCTGATACTGATGCAGACATATGATCTCTGCATCATATGGTCATGATCAACTAGATTTTTTTACGAGGAAATGACAAGAAAATAGGAACCCAAATTCCTCAACTAAAATAAAATTTTACCAAGTATCAAAAGCTTTGATTACATCTCCTCTCTACCCCCATTATATTTATAAGAAACTCTAACCTGCACCCTAAGAAACTTAAGTTTCTAACAAAATTCTGCCAGGTTCCAACATTCCGCGAATAAATGACCAAAAATAGTAAAAGCTCCAAATTAGTCTGAATTCTTTCAAATTATAAAAAAACTTTAAGCTGTGTTGCACGGACATGGACACGTGTGTCGGAGTCCGACACAGATATGAGGTGTCAGATTCGGCAAACCCCAAAAAATAGGATTCAGGGACAGGGCTGAATATTTAATTATTAATTTTTTTTATTCTATAACGACTAGTCCGTGGTGAAATAATGGGATTTTCTTGGTAGATTTGGTAGAGTTTTTGCCAAATCTAGAAGCAAAACCCTATTCTCTCTCTTCCACGGAGTTCAAACACCAAATTTCGCTATATTGAATATCAATCTTCTTTTAAAAAAATTCAGTTAAAATAAAACAAAGAGTCCCAAAAGAGTCGGTGTCCGAATCCATGTCCACATGTAGGGACACGCGACTCGCCTGCTGGTTTGAAGAGTCCATGCAACATAGCCTTTAAGCTATTTAAATTAATAATTAAAACCCTAAAATAATTAAATTACGCTCTCTAGAATGAGGAATGCAAAAACCCGAAATGCCTTGAAAAGAAGATCCAAATTCTTTTTTGGACAAAGTTCATACTTCGGTAGAAAGGTTCTCTTTTTTGTGCAGACCTGTTGTTTTATCGGTCAAATATTTTCTTCCTCTTTGAAATGACTCCTAAATCACCCCAATCGAACGTTGTAGAACAAAGTCATAGCTCCATTATTGTTCCTCTGCTTGGGCGTTGGAGTGCATTACATACTCATTTTATTCATCTCATAGTCTAGGTTTGAAGATGTTAACAGAACATATAATTTTAATTCTCATAATCATGGTTGCCTCTGTTCGAGTTCAAGAATTTGTAGCCTAGTAGGTTTTATGCACTTGGTGTTTCCTTTTATGATGGTTGACTCGCCATGAAGCAAGTATTCTGTTTTTTTGGCAATATATATGGTTCATCATTATCATCATCATCATCATCACTTGTCAAAAAAATAAGTGTTATCATCATTAAAGCCTTGTCCCAACTATTTGGGTTGGCTACACGAATGCTGCTCTGCCATTTCATTCTATCTGGGCCTTCCCATGTAAATGTCTTCAATCAATTTCTTACCATCTCTCCCACTTCCTTTTTGGCCTTCCCATCCTCTATTTAGAACCTACAACCTGTACCGATGTGCTCCTCTCCAGTGCTGACAATGGCATCTGTTGCAATAGATGTTTGAGGATATTCTGACCCGGATTTTTTGACATGTGGTGTTTACATGGAGATGAATCAAGTGATGGTTTTTGGTGAGGATGATGTCCTCACCATGGAGATTATCCTATCAAAAATAGCCCACTGAGACTTTTCTAGTCCGATGAAAAGTGTATTACAAGTTGGAAAAATCTGGACTGTTACCATTAACTTTTAGCTCCACATTCGATAGAGTTAGAAATTTCAGAATGGGCTGATTTTTTGTGAGGATGATCTCTATGGTGAGGAGATCATCTTTCCCAAAAATCATATGTTGACTCATCTCCATATGGGCCCCACAAAATTGTGTCAAAATCCAAGTCAGAATCTGCGTGAAAATTTCGGTGACACTGTTGGACAAAAATTCAACGTTGATCTTTGTATCAGAGGTGGACATGCAATAAAATGGTTTTCGGGCTTTGATGGGGGAGCAAGATAGTGCTTTATTTTTTCATCCACTTGGCAATGTATTTATCGAACATTCTAATGTTGCTTATGACCTTGTATTAAAGGTTGAGCTAAACTTATTTAACTAGATAATTCATGCATTGTTTCTAGTAGTTTTCTTTGTTATGTACTTCATTGTCATTAAGTTGTAGTTCTCATTTTACTGTAACTTTTACCATAATTTTGGTCTGAACTCTGGACAAAGGGTCAGTACTACCTGGCTCTGGCATTGATTCCATATGTCAAAGACATGGTATTGCCTGCTACTTTTTTTTTTACCATTCAATATTTGATTATGTTTTATTCTATCAAATTTACAGTTTTTTCCCTGCAGGCATTTGCTGTCATTGCTGCTTCTCCGCTCAAGATAGACCTATCATGTGTATTGGAGCATGTTATTGCAGAGTTAACGGCATTCTTGCGGAAGGTATGCATAAATTCTGTTTCTGTGAATTGAATCAATGACTCTCTTCTTTCTCAGCCTTCTGTACAAAGATTCAATGTAGAAGCATCCAACAACTAAAAATGTTATTCTCTGGTTTGCTTCTTTTGCAAAATAGGCTAACCGCGCGTTGAGGCAGGCGACATTGGGGACACTGAATTCCCTAGTTGTTGCATATGGTGATAGGATTGGTTCTTCCGCTTATGAAGTTATAATTGTGGAACTTTCAACTCTTATAAGGTTCATTCTTTGACTTATATAGATTTTTAATGATATGACTTTTTTGTGTTTTTGGGTATGATTGACTTTGGTTTTATGGCATATTGCTGAGAACCTTTATTTTCATGTTGCAGTGATTCAGACTTGCATATGACAGCTCTTGCGTTGGAGCTTTGCTGCACGTTGATGGCAGACAGGATGTCAAGTCCAAATGTTGGTTTGACTGTTAGATACAAAGTTCTTCCTCAGGCACTAACATTAATCAGAAGCTCATTATTGCAAGGACAGGCCCTTCTGGTAGTTCCCCCAACTTTGTGCTGGATGTTGTATCTGGATCTAGAATGTTCACATTATCGAAACCAATTTCTTTCAATACTGCAGGCTCTGCAAAGCTTTTTTGCTGCCTTGGTCCATTCAGCAAACACAAGCTTTGATGCATTACTAGATTCTCTTCTTTCAAGTGCTAAACCATCTCCCCAGTCGGGTGGCCTTGCAAAACAAGCTCTGTATTCAGTAGCTCAATGTGTGGCTGTTCTCTGCCTTGCTGCGGGTGATCAGAAATGTGCATCTACAGTTGAAATGCTTACAAAAATCCTTAAAGATGATAGCAGTACTAATTCGGTAAGTATTCTTTCACTCTTTGCGAGTCCGTATTTTTGCTGCGATAGAGTTTAAATCTCTCGATTCTTAGGAATATTAGTCAGATATATCCTGTGATTTTGAAGCTTTCTTGCGTTTCTTATGTTTGTTCTCTGCTCATGTGTTGCTTTAAGCTGATACTTATACAGTAGCTAGCAGTAAATGCCATCTGCAAGGAAACTTTTGCATGGTGTCATTAACATTGTAGGCTTAGCCATTCTTTTCTCCTCAGAAAACTGATACAATAATAGCATAACCTAATTGTGAAGGTGGTCTCTGACTTGTGACGGTCTTTTATTAGATGTTTTTTTTTCATTCATTGTTAATGCCAAGCTGTATTAAGTCATGGATTGGAAAAAAATCATGTTGGGCAGCATTATTGAAGCGGACATGTTTGACTCGGTAATCACTTTAGTGTTTCCATCCTTTATTGGTTATTACTTAAAAGGACTTAATGAATTATGAACATAAAGGTTTATATACAAATGAGATATTAGTAGGAAGCTTAAGAAAATTTTTTATAGAGTCAACATGGATTTGAGGGGTGTCCTCGTTTGGTTCGAAGCAAAATCGGGTTTACGAGTCAACATGGCTAAGTGCAAGATGTTTGGGGTGGGAGGAGTGGATAATATCTCCTTCATATTTGGGTTTGCCTCTCGGAGCGAGTTATAGATTGAAGGCTATTAGGGATCCCGTGGTTGAAAGGTTTGGGAGTAGGCTGGATTTGTGGAAGACCAAATATCTATCGAAAGGGGGCAAATTGGTGTTGATCAAGCATTGCCCTTCTAGTTTGCCTAATAGAGGTGGAGTGCTGGCCACACAACCAAACAACACACTCCAATAACACGCCCCCTCAACGCTCTCCAACGATCTTCTTTTTCGCTTCTCCTCTTCTTCATGTGAACCCAAATTTACAACTTGGTATCAGAGCAGGAGATCCCTGTAGGTCGTAGGTTCGAGTCTCGACAAAGTGTTGAGGGGGCGTGTTATTGGAGTGTGTTGTTTGGTTGTGTGGCCAGCACTCCGCCTCTATTAGACCCATTGACCCTTTGATATACATAGTTATGCCTCCTTCTAACGGCTTAAGCTTTTAGAGTAAGTGGTTTTCAACATCTACTACATGTCGCTTTTCTCCATTCCTATGAGTATGGCTAATATCTTGGAAGTCAGTATGCCGTTAAATGCAACTTTATTTGGTAAATGGTTGTGGAAGTTTGGGATGGAATCTTCTAGCTTGTGGAGAAGGGCGATAGTCGGCAAATATGAGGTTTCAGAGTTTGATTGGGATGGGAGGGCCATTATTTCTGTGTATGAGTGTAGTGTCTGGAGGGAGATCATGAAGGGTTATGAGAAGTTCTTTGAGGGGGTGTTTTACAAGTTGGGGATCGGTGACAGTTAGGGTTTGGGAGGATAGGTGGTGTGGTGATGTTTCTATTGTGACAGAGTTTCTCTAACTCTTCCTCTTCAAGACAAGAAGTGTTCTATCCTGTCGTGCTTTGTTTAGGTACCTTTCGCGATATGTTGGGTATTATGGAAGGAGTGGAATCTTGGGGTCTTTGAAGGAAGTGAGGAAGAGGTGGCGAACATCATTCTCAACATTAAGGGCTTGATGTTTTTATGGTCCAAGGTGTTTCCCGAATGTCGCGGTTTGTTTTTCGAGGACTTTGTTTTGCATTGGGATCTTGTAGTTTGAGAGGTATCGTGTAGTTCAGTATTTTCCTTGTCTTTTCCTTTTGGGCTTTGTTTTTGGCCTAGCCTTTAGCAGGTCATCTCAACCTCTTAGGCCTCTTTTGTAAACTTTCTTGTTTTTATTTTTTTTCAATAAAAGTATATTTATCAAAAAAGAAAAAAAAAGCATTGTAAATTTTCTTTTCTCTTTGTTGAATGAAGAAGGTGAATTTGTGATCCATGCAAACATTTTAAATTTTGAAATCATATTACAATGTTACTTGGACACAATTATGTGTCTACACGTTAGGCGCAGTTGTAAGGTGTTTGAAACACATTTTGAAAAATGGAGGATGGGATGAGGGCAGGCCCATGGGCCTTAAAACCTAGTTGTACGAAACCCACATCAGTCGAGCCCAATAAATATGGACTTGGGCCTGTTTATTCAGGCCATAAAGGGAATTTCCTTGCCAATGATATAGCACAAGTGGGACCCATTTATTTTTATATGTTCCATGGAATTGAATCATATGTTCCATGCGGTTGCTGAAATACCTAACACTAGTCTAAATTGTGCTATACTGTATCTTATACCATAAATATATATTAGCTTGGAATTAGGTTCTGTCAAATAACAAAGTTGCGATTGCAAACTATTTTAATGTTATTTGATTTATGGTTATGAAATAAGGAAAAGTTCTCCTTTTGGAGTGCTGATATATAGTTTTGCCGTTGGGATTTCTCAGCCCTGCTTTCAATATATATCTCTTTACTGATAAAAAAAAGGTAAAGTTGAGCATATTCACTGGAAATGTTTTTAGGCATTTGTTGGTAATACCATTGTCTTAGTCAAGTAAGGTGGTACCTCTGACTTTTTCTCAAAACATTCTGCTATTTATGCAAGGGTGCTATTCAAGCCAGTATCTAAACATATATGAATTGAATTGGTAAGTCCTTATCGACTTTGTTAGTGTATACATATTCGCTCATGATGCCAAATCCTTCTCATCCACAGGTAAGTAAAAAAGAATAGGACTTTTCTCCAACTAAAGATTTGAGATGCTAGCACTGTGGTGTGTCTATTGTTTGTCTATGTTTTTTTCTTGTTTATGCAACTCTAATTTAACTGTGACACAGAAGATTTAACAATTCTCATGTAGCTACTTATTTTGGGAACTATGGGATACAAATTACTGTCTATACTACAAAATTTTCATGCAAGTGGTTTTTGTTTTTAGGCTAAACAACACCTGGCCTTGCTATGTCTGGGAGAAATTGGAAGAAGGAAAGATCTTAGCTCACATCCACACATAGAGAATATTGTTATTGAGTCCTTTCAATCTCCTTTTGAAGAGATAAAGTCTGCTGCCTCTTATGCTCTGGGAAATATAGCTGTCGGAAATCTATCGAAGTACTTGCCTTTTATTTTGGATCAAATTGATAATCAACAGAAGAAGCAGTATCTGTTGCTTCATTCTTTGAAAGAGGTGTGTTCTCTTGAGTTAGCATTTCTCTTAAGAACTTGACGAGTTTGTTCTCACACACCATTTTGAATATGTGAATAATTTTCTAATGTTTTGCAGGTTATAGCTAGGCAATCGGTAGATAAAGCTGGCCAGGCTGGGTTTCAAGACACTAGTGTTGAGAAGATACTCAAATTGCTCTTTAACCACTGTGAAAGTGAGGAAGAGGGCGTTCGCAATGTAGTAGCTGAGTGCCTAGGAAAAATTGCACTTATTGAGCCTACAAAGCTTGTTCCTGCGCTCAAGGTATTTCCATCAGAAATCAAGTGATCGTATATTCTCTAAATTGAGGATCTTTTTTCTGAATTTTATCCTGTACTATGTGGTGGGCATAATTCTCTGTTCTATACTTTGATTTTCCTATAGGTGCGAACAACCAGTCCAGCTGCTTTCACCAGAGCCACAGTTGTCATTGCAGTAAAGTATTCGATTGTTGAGCGGCCAGAAAAGATAGACGAGATCATATACCCTGAGATCTCCTCATTCCTAATGCTTATTAAGGATCATGACAGGGTAATTCTTGATAATTTTGAGATTGTTTTGAAGAAATATATTCCTCAACTGCCATATGGTTTGGCATAGTATTGTTAATATCTTATGTTCATAACTTTATAATCCCATTTCCCCCATGGGTAGTTGGTTAGTAATCATTTTATTTGTTTCTTGAAATGGTTGTTCAGCATGTTAGACGCGCAGCTGTGTTGGCTTTGAGTACAGCAGCACACAATAAGCCAAACCTCATCAAGGGGCTTCTTCCAGAATTATTGCCACTCCTTTACGACCAGACTGTTGTTAAGGTAAATTGTTGCTATAACTTGCAGTTTTATACTGTCAGCACCTATCGATATGACTCCATGCTTGATGCAGATACATGGTATTAGACACAATAAATTTAAGAAGCTCCATTGGATGAGATATCTTTTAGAAACTTATCTAAACATACTTATAAAACTGCAGATGCAGTGCAGGTGATAATTGGCATCATCATCATCATCATCATTATCATCTATGCCTTATCCCAAATATTTGGGGTCAGATATGTGACAAGTAAAAGCAGTAGGGTTTTTGCTGTGTCGGACACGTTGACACACAGACACGCATGTCGACACATCTTGACACACATCCGAACACATACAATACTGTAACCCTTTTATTTTAATGATTTTTTATTATTTACATGATTTGTAAAAGAGGGTTGGTGTGTTTCATCATTTTATTTTTGATAAAATTGGATAGTTTCCTTCTTATGTAGTACTTCATAAAGTACTTTTTTTTATTGATAGTCTTCCTTGTAAATCTTCTTATATTTTAGTTATGTTATTGGATAACTCCATGGCATATAGAAAGGTTTTCTTTTACTTTTCATATATTTCTTTCGATCTTGTTTTTTATTTTAATGTAATAAAATTTATATTATAATACATGTGTACGGATGTGTCTGCGTATTGGACTTCTTAAAGGCACCATCTTGGACACCTAGTATCTTCGTCAAACACCGACACGTGTCCATGTCATTGTTACATACCGGGTCAGCAACATGAATCTTATTTTGCCATTTAACACTATTTAGAGCTATATATTCTGTCAAGGCATGTCTTCAAATCTTTTCTTACTACAATCCACATCCTCTATCCCTTTTAGAGCCTTCAACTTGTACCAAAGTGCTTCTTACGGGTGCCATTCTTGGTCTTCATTGTACATGCCCAGAACCATCGCAACAACTTTCCTTATTTTATCTTTAATTGGGACTATTCCAAGATTTCCTTGAATATGCTTGTTAATTTATCTTTTTTTGTCTTTCCACTTAACTATATCAACTGCTACACTTATGCTATGATCAGATTATTGCTTGACTGCCTAACATTCAGCTCCATAAAGTGTAGCTAGTCTTATTGTTCTCTTGTATAATTTTCCCTTCAGTTTGATAGGTACGTGTCACATAATATCTAGAAGTGTCTCTACTTTAGCCACCCAACACTAATTCTATGGGTCATATCCTCACCAATCTCTCCATCTTTGTGGATAATCGAGCTTAAATAATGACAAGGCCTCATACGAAACAAAGTTACTGAGAGGGTGATGAGTACAACTCGTACCCTTTCTAAGAGTAATAGGAAGATCAGAGGCACAAGTATCAGTAGTAGAGTCAATGACAGGAACTGAAACTAATGGTACAATAGACTCAGGATGAGATGTTACCTAGATCCAAGGATGGTACAACTGGTATGATTGGGCAAGGATCAGCTGTGGTTTTTCCTCTTCTACTATAGAATTTAAGCTCCCCCTGAGCTTCAGCACTACTGTCAGACGTCGTAGGTCGGTCAGTCATCTTGACCAGGAGAGTGGTGGTGGAGGAATTGCAAGGAGGGGGATACTGGAAGAGGAAGACCTCTCTTCACTACTTCTCTCCCCCGGAAGAAAGGCAGGGGAAAAGAAAGGAGTATCATCTCGAAAGACGACTTCCCTAAAGACAAACTTCTTTCCAGACAAGGGGTGATAACACTTGTACCATTTGTGTGAATAAGAATATCCAAGGAAGATGCACGTGAGAGCTTTGGGATCCAACTTGGTACGGTTGGGACCTAGAATATGGACAAAGCATATATAGCCAAATACACGGGGATGAACTAAAAATAAGGAACAATTGGGTGTAAGCAATTGATTAGGGGTCTTAAATCGCAAGGCATGTGAAGGCATGCGATTAATGAGATATGCACCAGTAAGAACAACATTAGACCAATAGGATTTAGGAACATTGTAACCAATGAGAAGGGAGTGAGATACCTCATGAAGATGGCGCATTTTCCTTTCAGCTACACCATTTTATTGAGGTGTGTAACTGCATGAATTTTGATGACAAATTCCATGCCCGACTAAATAATGCTGCAAACCCCCATATACTCATCACCTTGGTCAGAGTGAAGAATCTTGATTTGAGCACAAAATTGAGTCTGAACCATCTTATGAAAACCTTTAAAGATGGAATATACCTCATCTTTGGTTTTCATAAGGTAGACCCACGTACATCGCGTGTAATCATTAACAAAGATAACAAAATAGCGAAAGCCAAAAACAGAGGTAACGGAAGGTTCCATACATCAGAATGCACAAATATCAAAGGGAAATAAACTTTGATTACACTTAGATAAGTGGAACGATAATGTTATGCAAGTTCACAAGTCTCACAATGCAACTCAGACATGTAAACAAAAGTAAATAAAGTTGGAAATAAGAGTTTCAAGTACTGAAATGAAACATGACCAAGGCGAGCATGCCACCACAACATAGATTATAGACTGAGTCGACTACTACTATGAGACTGCAGTGCTATGGGCTCAACAGGGTGCCCATCCAGGAGGTATAAGTCATTAGCTTCATGTCTAGTACCAATCATCCTCCTCATATCCAGGTTTTGAAAGACACACGAAGAAGGAAATAATGTAATACTACAATTCAACCATTTGGTAAAGGCACTAACAGATAAGAGATTGGAAGTAAACTTAGGAACATGTAAAACAGAAGATAAATAGAAATGAGATGAGAGATTGACATTTCCTTTCCCAGATACATATGAGAAGGTACCATCGGTAATCTTGACCTTATCCTAACCCGAACAATTAGAATAAGAAGAAAATAATGAAGACATACTCGTCATTCGCTTGAGACACCTGAATCATAGATCTAGGTGGGACTGGATGAAGGGATAGACACATGATGAGCAGTTCTTTTGGTACATGACTGAGCAAAGGAAGATGTGGATGTGGCTAAAGGGCCCTCTAACTGAGCAAGAAACTGTGGAATGTTGTCAATTTTGGCTTGCTAAATTGGGATGGTAAAGGGAGTAGAATGTTGAGTGGCTGGAGGTAGAGGAGGCCAAGTGGTAGTGCCTTGGGGTGCATCAATTGGAGTGGCAGAACTAGCACTATGAGCAGTGGGTCGGTTGGGCCGTGGTAGATGACCAAGCAAGTCCCAACACTTGTCTTTCATGTGTCTGCGACGGCCACATTGGGCACACTTGGGCTTGTCCCGATCGGTAAACCTCCTAGTAGAAGCAGCAAGGGCTGGAGGTGAAGGACTGCCCCTCTGAACATGCTGGGGAGCAGAAACGAAGACAAGGGTAGACCTATCAGAAGTTGAGGATGGAGCCATGACACTTCGACGACTCTCTTCGTTCTGCACATACAAGTACACCTGATTGAGCAATGGTAGGGAATCCCTGCTGAGGATCTGTATCATGGCTAAGTCGTACTCAGAGTTCAGCCCAACAAGGAACTCAAAGATCTGATTCTCCTTGACAAGCCTTCGGTACTTGTTCCCTTCTTCAGTGCACGAGGGTTGAAAAGAATGATAGTAGTCCAACTCTTTCCACATACTGTGAAGAGTAGCAAAATAATCTTAGAATAAGCGATGCTCTGACATAGATGGAAGGCCCGGGCTATGTTCTGTTGTTGAGAATATGACTGAGACACGGTGTCCCACACCTCCTTGGCAATGCGCAAGAACAAGGAGCCCTGACTGATATGAGGCTACATGGAGTTGAGGAGCCAGAACGCGACAGTGAGATTCTCAGTCTCCCACTTCTCAAACAATAGGTCATCTGAAGTCTTGGGCTTGACAACACACTCGGTGATGTACTCCAACTTGTCTAGGCCATCGATATACATCCTGGCTGCCTGAGACCACTGCAAATAATTCTTGCCATCTAACTTGACTAAGGTAATCTGTAAACCTGGTTCTCGAAGCCCACTTGAGGCACTACGAACCCTCTGGCAACCCCAAAGGTAGCTTTCGAGCTCATTGTGGACCCTTCGGCAGACATGGATACTCAATGTCAACTAGTCACAACAAAAAAAGGTTGTTATACACACAACAAACCTTCAATCACCAAAAATAGGAGCTTCACAAGGGTTTATAACTCGAAATATACCCAGAAAAGAGCACAAAAGTCGACGACGGTAACTTGGAGGGAGTTCCAGCTCACAAAGCATCAATACTTCACCGATTGCAGTCAATAATCAAGGAAGGAGTCCCATGCTGGTTGTCAACACGAAAAAACAGGGGGGGGGGGGGGGGGGGGGGGTGTAACTCCTAGAGGGAGTTTCATCTCCCGAATTGTCGATTCTCCACGAAACTTGATGGGACTTGTTTCGGTGGATTGGAAATTCTGTTGGTGGTCAAAAGCAAGTAGCAAACCAACCCAAAAAACTCTACACAAATCAAAGAAACGAAGAGACAAAAACTAATTTCTCACCTTAAATCAAGAAAATTGAGCAGAAGTCCATCAAGAACACTCCAAAAAAATTCCCAAAAATCACCAAAAAATAGATCTCCTTCAAGTGGAAGCCATTTTAGACCTTTGGAGTAGCATGTTCGTACGGCCTAATGATGTCAACCCTCCTCTAAATGATCTCTATTCTGTCCTCCTTCAAGTGCTGGCTCTGATACCAAGTTGAAGCTAGGGGCTGGTTAGGGTTTGATTCTAAGGTTTGAAAGAGAGAAGAAAGAAAGGAGAGAAAAGAAGGGAAAGGGAGGGCATGTGTATGTCACATGACTTCGAACTTCTGATTTATATAAAAACTTTACATGGACATGTATGCCCTTACAAACACAATGGGTATTATAGTACTACCCTGACAACACGCATCGTGTGAGTGGAATGTTCCAAGGAAGATCAAAGGAAGCCATTTTTGGGAAAGGTCGTTTTCTTTGGGGGTACTCTCCCGTTTGCTATTGTATGGGCTGTTTGGAAGGAGAGGAGCTGGAGGGTGTTTGAAGGGATAGAAGAAGAGGTTCATGAGGTGGTCTTGAAAGTGAAAGCTTTTCTTTATCTAGTCTTCCATTTCCCCATATTTAAGGGGCTGCTTCTTTCAAGCTTTTTTTTAGATGGGATGAACTGTTGGGGGTATGATTTATATTCCTTGTCATTCCTGCAAACTCTTTTCTAGCAACAGAAAAATGTGGGGTATTTTAGTTTTTTTTAAGGGTATTATATTGGTCTGATGAGGCCATAAGCCATAAAAACATACACTAATAGGAGTTGTTGGAAAACTCTCACGGAGTACTTCTGTAAGAGCCCTGTTTTAGGATGATGAGACACTTGGTATGGTATTTGTCTGATGAACCATAGAAATGATACACTAATAGGAGTTTTTCTTGTGGAAAACTGCAGCAGAAACCCTCTTTTATGATGTTTATACAAAAATCTTTTTTTACGCAATGACATGAGAAGAGTAATGCTAGTTTAGGATGTTTCTAACTGTTATGGGGGTTACTTTAGTAAAAGAAAAGGATCTTGAGAAATCAACACTTTGAAAAGTAGGAAAAGTTCTTTTTCTTGCAAGGGAAATGACAAAAGACAGTTTTTATAAAGTTCAAAAAACTTGTTTTAAGCCTTTTGCAGGGAGGTGTTTAGTTTGAATGGGTTAGATTTGACAAAGGAACTAACAAAAAAAACCCTCTTTATCACATGCCTTGTGACTTTAGAAGAATCATTTTAATTTAGGCTTAGAATCTTGGGGTACTTCAGTAAGAAAAGTACTTAAAAAATCAACACTTCTAAAACTTGAAAAACTACATATTTGGTAAACTCATAACCTTAAAAGTTTGTATTAATATGGGAGTAGTTAAAGGCATTAAGAGTACTCCTTAAAGATGCATTAATGAAAAACTTAAAAGATTTGCTTTTTGAAGCAATATAATTTAGATTTTGCCATTTAGATACAATTTTACACTAGCATGAAAAAAGCGACTGGCTTAGAATTGCGGGAAATTAAGAAAACCTTGCGTTTGAACTTTAATTTTGACATATATGTCTGTTCTACAGTAGTGAAACACCTGTGCCATGTCCTTGTTCCATAGCTTAGTTTGGTTATTTGCTCGTCTTTGTTCATTTTTTTTATATGGTCTCTGGTCACAATCTTAGTAGCTTATTGTTTCTGGTGCAGCAAGAATTGATACGGACTGTTGATCTTGGTCCCTTTAAGCACATTGTGGATGATGGCCTTGAGCTAAGGAAAGCAGCATTTGAATGCGTAGACACATTGCTGGACAGTTGTCTTGATCAAGTGAACCCTTCATCTTTCATTGTTCCTTACCTTAAATCCGGTTTGGATGGTCAGTATTCAACTCCACTGTCTCAAACTTGTCATTTGTTTTTCTTTTTGGTTCGATTTTAATGTGGTAAATTTGTCAGTTTGCTTTGCAGTTTTGTTTCTGGTTGGTTCTATGGAAAAATCATGATATTAAGAGAGGGACCATGAATGGATATGCAGTTTTTTTCATTATAATTATATTATATCTGTAGACAAGTAAAGGAGTCAGGAAGCTGTTAAAATAGTACCTTACCTATCAATTTATCAAAAAACATAGTTCATTATCTGTGGGAGAGCACTCCCCAGTTTTGTATCTGTTCAACCATTTAGGTCTATTACTCTGCCATTTTTGACTTATTATATGTGACTAGTTTAATTCTAGTTAATGATATTTACTTTGAAAATAAAAATCCTTCAACAGTTATCCTGTTCATCGAATACTCCAGTAATTTGAAATTTCTCCTCTATCCAGATCATTACGATGTTAAAATGCCTTGCCATCTTATCCTCTCAAAACTTGCAGACAAGTGCCCTGCTGCTGTACTTGCAGGTTAGTGTGGTCTTAAGTGATTTATTTTGTTTTGTATCGTCATCAATGCATATATGCAACAGATTTTTTTTATTTCTTGTGGCATTCTTTCAACTTTCAGTTTTGGACTCATTGGTTGAACCTCTCCAAAAAACTATCAATCACAAGCCAAAGCAGGATGCTGTTAAGCAAGAAGTGGATCGTAATGAAGACATGATCAGGAGTGCTCTTCGAGCAATTGCCTCCTTGAACCGCATAAGGTTTGTTTCCCCAAACTTCTGATGTAAAATTTCATTATTTCAAGTTTTCCCATAATGACATTAGCATCATAGATTAAACTAAAATTTCCTGAATCAGCAGTAAAAACTTAATGAAAACTCTACTCCACTTGATTCACAATACAGTATGCCCTAATCGGAAAACCTAGTTAGAATACCTACGTTTAGATTGGGTGCCGAAAGGAAGAATGGAATCAGATCATGGCATTAGCATTGAAACTCGAAATACTCAATTGAGCACTCAACTAGAGCAGCTAAGATTCTGCCTTAATTAATTCTATTCCGAAGGTTGATCTTTGAATGCGAAATGCTTCAAAACATCTTAAGATACACATTAAGTGTCAAACTTGATCAATGGAGTCTTACATAAGATATTTATCATGTGGTTCAAAAATTGGAGATAACAGCGACCAAATCTTTGGCTTCAACCTTGCCAAAGGCACTTGTTTCAGTCCGATTTCAATTAGTTTGGAATGTGGAGGATGATCAAGTCAAGGATCAAGGAAATAGTGGTTGAAATTAAAGTCTCTGCATCCATATTGTAGACTGGATTCGGGGGTCCCTCATTTCTATATCCAAACACGACTCCAAGGGGAGATAGAGGGGAATGAGAAAAAAGAATAAGCTCGTCATCATTTTTTGGGTTTTGGGACATTTTTTGTCCTTTTAAAGAAAGTTGAAGGTTAGGATCGTTTCAACTATACTATGGTTGGGATTGGCCCAGGGTGTTAGGGTTTACTATAAACCCATTGTAGGAAGGAAAAAAGTTTTTTAATAATTTCTCGTGGTTGAGCTTGTGAACTCCCTTCCCTCTTTATAGGTTATTGGTAAAACGTGTTACCATTGAGGAGTACAAAGACGATCTCCCACCAATGTTTCGTTTAGTTTAGTGCCAGGCATGGTTCAAAGTACACAATATCGTTTCGGTATCGCTCATGGGTGATACCGAAACGTATTGGAAATATCATTCGGTTTCGGGTGAAACTTCGTGAAACTTCGTGAAACCAAAAAGAAATGTGAGTGCAAATTTACACAATGAAGTATTATTCGGTTTTGGATGAAACCAATCGAAACGTGTCGTTTCGTCCTATAGTGAAATTGAAACGTTTTCGACCGAAACTTTGAACCATGGCGCCAGGCCACCGTCACCATCTTTTTCTATGCTATGATCATTTGCCCGGATTCCTGCGATTTACCATCACTGTCATCATTATTGTCATTTGTCAATAAAATCTTCATTTTCCTCCATTTTCCGTTTCATTTTCTTGTTTATTTTTCTTATTTTCACTCTACCAGTTCCTTTCACCATCAGTAAGAAATCTGTTAGAATAAATAATCCTACATCAGAGGAATTGTATGGTAGCGTAAATTCGTTAGGAACCTACACAACTATGAATCCTCTTCCCTCATTATATTCTTATGCCAACAATCAATCCCAGAGGAGTTCTGCAGAAGAGGAATTGTTCGACCAAAGTGGCAGTTGTTTCATTTCCTAGAGCTCTTCAGTCTCAATTTAAGTGCTTGCCTCAAATTTGGGAAGCCTCTTTGAAGAGTGGAATACATATCTTCGAGCAATATTTTTAAAATCCAACAAGTTGGGCAAGGCTATTCAATGGCCCAAGGTGTGAGGCATAAATTTTGAATGAATATTAAAATAAGAAAAAAATTTGAATAAAAAGAAACATATGTGAATTTGTAAAAAGAATAATACTTGGAAGAGACATGTTTGTTGCTTTTATTTAACCTAAAATAGCTTATAATAATTTAACTATAATTTAGAGAAAACTCAAAAAAAGAGAATATATATTGAATTTCTTTTGGTACGGTTAGTTGAAAGGGTGAATCTAGGGTTTGGTTAGGGTTAGGGTTTGAAAGAGAGAATAAAGAGAAGAGATAGAAGAGAGGGTAATGAGAGCATGGGTATGTCACATGACTCCATACTTATTTTTATAAACATTTTCATGGACAAGTATGCCCTTACAATATAACAGGGTCCCTTATAACATAACGGTACACCCTGACAACACTCCTCAAGTTGGTTGGTAGATATCTATCATGCCCAACTTGCCAAGGTACCTGTACAATTAATGACTGGGAACTCCCTTAGTGAATACATCCGTTACCTGCTCGCCAGTCTTCACAATAGTACAAACTTCCCCAAAAATAATATTTTCTCGTATGAAGTGTCTGCCACTTCAATGTACTTTGTTCGATTATGTTGAGCTGGATTATGAGCAATACTAATTGCTGCATTGTTATCACAATACAACCTCACTAAGCCAATGACAGGGAATCCTAGTTCAGTTATTAAGATCTTCAACCGCAACATCCCGCATAAGCCATGAGCCATAGCTTGAAACTCAACCTCTGCATTGTATCTAGCAACCACAGGTTGTTTCTTACTTCTCCATGTCACAAGATTGCCTCCAACAAATGTGCAATACCCTCAAGTGGATCTCTTGTCATCCTTGGCACCCGCCCAGTCTGTGTATGGCTCCACTCTCATGTGACCATTTTTCTTGAAGAGAAATCCTCTACTAAGGGTGGGTTTGAGATACTCCAAAATCCTATGTGCTGCCTCCAAGTGGATGTCCCTAGGTGAGTGTATATATTGGATGATCATGCTGATTGCATATGCGATATCTGGTCTAGTCAGGGAGAGATGTATCAATCTCCATATTAGTATCTGAAAGCTCTCAACATCCTTTAGTAACTCACCGCTGGCCTCATCAACTTATAATTCTGCTCTATAGAGGTGTCCACAAGCCTGACCCCTAATTTTCCAGAGTCTTTAAGCAGATCGAGGACATACTTCCTTTGAGAGATGAATATCCCTTGACTTGATCTTGCAAGCTCTATACCCAGAAAGTACTTTAGGGGTCCTATTGAACTTGAGTTCCTGCATTACTATTAGATGTCGTAGGAGGTCGATCAGTCCTCTCGAACAGGAAAGTGGGTGGTTGAGTAATAACAAGGAGGAGACTGGAAGAGGAAGACCTCTCTTCATTACTCTCCCCCTGAAATGAGGCAGAGAAAAAAAGGAGTATCCTCTCTTCACTACTTCCTTTGGGGTACTGATCGCCATCAGCTTCACGCCCAGTACCAATCGTCATCCTCGTATTCAGGTCCTAAAAGACACGAAGAAGGAAAGAATGTAACACTATAATTTAATCACTTGGTGAGGGCACTAACAGATAAGAGATTAGAAGTAAATTTAGGAACATGTAAAACTGATGATAAAGAGAGTTGGGAAGAGAGGTTGACATTCCCTTTCCTAGACACAAAAAAGAGGGTTCCATCAGCAATCTTAACCTCTTCTTGACGTCAGGACCTCCGTGGTCTGCAACTATGTGCGGTCCTCTTCTCCGGTGGCTCTGATACCAAGTTGAAATGGTGAATCTAGGGTTTGAAATTGAGAGAGAGAGAGAGCATTTGTATGTCACTTGATGTTCAAATTTCTAACATGTATAGTATAACGCATATCTTCTTTGCCCTCTAGAATTGAGGAGATTCTGGGATTGGTTATGTTGCCTTATCAAGGAGCTTTTGTGAAAGGCGGGAAAATCTTGGATGGGGTTCTCATTGCTAATAAATATATTGATACAAGATATCAGTTGGGTGACCCCGGATTTATGTGTGACACGGAGAAGGCCTATGACCATGTGAATTGGAATTTCCTGGATTACATCTTAGGTAGAATGAGATTCGGTTTGAAGTAGAGTAAGTGGTGAATGGTCGGCTTCTTTAACAGTTCTATAGGGCTCAGACAAGGAGATCTATTATCTTCCTTATTTATCAATGGTGCGGATGCCTTGAGTCTATTGACTTGAAAAGCTAAAGAAGGATTTCGGATGGCTTCAGTGGGGGTGGAGGAGGTCGTGTCATCTCTCACCTTCAATTTGCAGACAATCATTTTCTTCACAAAGGCCTCTCATAGACAGCTGAGACATCTTAGATGCATCCTTGGTTGTTTTAAAGTGGTTTTCGGGTTCGTGTAAATGTTCTGAAGAGCGAGGTCTTTGGTGTGAGCGAGGTGATCAACCTGGTGGAGTTAGCAAGTAGCTTGGGGTGTAAAGTGGGCAAACGCCCATCATCCTATTTGAGTCTTCCTCTTGGTGCTAGATACAAGTCAAAAAGTATTTGGGATCTAGTCGTGGAAAACTTCAAAAGAAGATTGGCATCATAGAAGAAGAGATACCTATCCAAAGGTAAGGTCACACCTATTAAAAGTATGGTTTCCAGGTTGCCCATCTATTTTGTGTCTTTGCTTACCATCCCAGCTGGTATTGCTATCAAATTGGAGAGTGATAAGTGATTTTCTCTGGAAATGGGCAGATGATATGGGGAATATCAGTTAGTGGAATGGGCGACAATATGCAGATTTAAAAGGGGTGGTGGGCTTGGGATTAGACATCTCAAATTGACGAACATGGCCTTTTTAGGGAAATGGTTGTGGAGGTATGGTGAAGAGTTGGAGGCTCTGTGGAGAAGAGTTATAGATAGCAAGTACTGTAGCAGGAATCAGGGCTGGAACAGCAATCTTGCCTACTCGTCTTATGGGCGTGGAGTTTGGGAAGGAGTTTCTATCGTTCTCAATCAAATTCCAAGATGGAATTAGATTTAAAGTTGGTAGGGACGACAAAGTGAAATTTGGGATGATTTGGTGTGAGGAGAGCTCTCTCCGACTCTGATTAGCCTTCCCTTCTCTACATGTCTTATCAGAGGTGTAAGATGCTCTGGTTAAGACTTTGTGAGATCTGAAGGAAGGGCTTCGTGGAATAGGGGCTGAGGAGGACCCTGAACGATTGAGAGTTGGAGACCATGGCTAGATTCCAAAGCCATTTGGATACGGTGGAGACCACCTGGAGGAGGTTTTTCTGTTGTGTCCTATTTTTTGGCGTTAGCCCCCCAAGCTCTTAGTGACTTCCCGGCTTCTTTTGTGTGGGCCTACTCTGTCCAGGGTAGCATTTTTCATTTTGACGGCAGCCCATGAGGCATTTGGGAAGTTTTATTTTGGTGCTTTGGGGTTAGTTGGGTCGTACCCTCCAGCCAACACAAGCTTTTCAAGAGAATATTTGAAGATCAGGAGGTTGGTTTGGGCGCAATTATTTTAGAGGTTAGGGCCATGTTAGTACTCTGGGAGCCGGTTTTGGAAGAATTCAAGGTCTTCCATTTTGAGGATTTTGTACTCAGTACAGCTGACATTGTAGAGGAGAACCCTTAGTTTGGGTGTTTCCATTTGTGCGAAGTGAGCGAGGTCCTCCCTCCCTTGCTTTGCCTTTTTCTTTGTACATATACTTTTTTTGATAAGTGAATAATTGTATTGAGAAAGGGAAAAGGGAAGAAACCCCATACAAGAGAGAATAGACAAGGAAATTAAAGGAGGAAGACCCTTGCTAAACTGTACACAAATTCAGAAACAAAGCATCAACTAGGGCCAATCATGTACAGCCACAAAGTAAATGAAAAGTGCACCAGACTATCTAGAGAAAAAAAGTTCATCGATCTGATGACTTCAATTATCTGACTGTGTTGATTTGTTGACCTAGGAGATCTCCTAAGTGGAACCATTGAATGGTTGGTGTGCCACACGTCCTGATATTGTGCTTAGGGACAGTCGTTTCCTTTTTATAATACTTGGGCAAAAATATAAAAAAATAGAACTAATGGGAGGGAAACGACATTAGCTCGTAGGGCAAAAAAAAAAAAAACATTAATTTGAGTTAATGCCAAAAGCCAAAACCTCAAGACAGACAATGTACCCACCAAAACTGAATTCGATTATTCTTCTAATTATATTCTGAAATCCACTTTGCAATAGCTTTAACAAATAGCTTGTATAATTTTTCCATTTTGTTGTATCCTTGAGGGCTGCTTGAACTTTATTTTATTTTTTCTAATTTTCTATGTTTATTTTTATGCAGTGGAGGAGACTGCAGCCTTAGATTCAAGAGCCTCATGAATGAAATAACAAAATCCCCTACACTCGCGGAGAAGTATAATTCCATCCGCAATGAATGATGAGCCCCCCAGATTTTTTTTATCATCTTCGTAGTTCTGTGTGAGGCAGTTGTGGGGAAAGGAAAAAAATATACCGTCATCGCCATCGTCATCGAAGTAACTTGTTGCTTGAGTGATTCTTTGGTGAAAGATCTTGTAACCCCCTTGCGCCACTCTTCTTCACTCTCCCTCCCCCGTGTTTATACAATTTTTGGTTTACAATTTTACATCCTGAAAGGAAAGTGGAAATGAAAAATTAAAAGTCCAGCTTCAACAGGAAAATCCAAGAAAAAAAAAAAGAACAACTGAATATTATGTTTTTCTTATAGTAATTGCAGCTATGATTTTCCCTGTAAATGGTTGAGTCCTTTTTTGTTTCCTTCCATACTTTTGGCTTTGAACTGATCATGTAACCCTACTGCTACACTTATTTTACATATGAGCATCAAGTTGATTGCACCATTTCATGGCAAGAATTAAAATCACCATCTGATGGGCTGGTGAAACTTATTTGATGGTTATGTGTCTGACTTGCATTGAAATTCAGTGTGGCGAGGGAACATAAGCTTGGATCATAGCCCTCTACACTTCAATTTTGACCAACTGATCTAATTTTTTTAGTGCCACGTGTCATAAACATAGAGCCTGGCTTTGTCATTGGGGACACGTCTCTATTTCTTATAAATGTTAGGCACTAATTTCTTTTTTAAATTTGAATTTGGGGATTGATACCATTCATACTCAGCGGCTGTCGTCCCTAGATCCAGACCGTTGATGGTCATGAAGATTCACACGATTCCAATCTCGAAGCATATCCAGCACTCTGAACATAGGGACCACGATATTATAGTCTGGGGACTACGGGATCAATTTTCCATTTGAATTTGATCTCTTTTGGAACGAAAATGGTGATGATGATGATGTTCAAAAAAAGGAAAGAAAAGCAAAGTTTAAGCAATTATTGTGGAATGAATTAAAATCCCCTCGAAGACTGCCCCCCTGCCTTTCTTAATGCTGACGATGAATCACAAAATGAGACAAAAGTACCCCCGCCCCCCCAAATTCAATTTAATATAATAACCCCCATCTTTCCTACTCGTACGATAGAACTTTACTAACCGTCGTCGGTCAGCAAAGCTGCTGAACAACCATAATATGAGCCACGTGGCATATTCTTAGAGATTTCTGACCGTATGGATATTAACTGGCCGAATCTTAAGTGGACCTAAAGGCTACAGACGAAAAATTAGCCTGATTAGTGATTCCGAAGCATAGGATTGGATCCGTTTTCATGGGTTGATTTTCAATTTCAACACCATGATTTGGGGTATAAAGATCCCAAGGTTTGCAAATCACTAATCAGGTAATTTTTGGTCTGTAGGGCCACATAGGGATTGGCCAAACATCCATACGGTCAGAGTTCTCTAAGCATGTGCCACGTGGCACATATTGTGGTGGTCGGTCAGCAAATTTCTACTCTGGTACGATGTGTATTGTATGTATTTGGCAGTGTTAGCATCATCTCCAGGACGATTATGTAGTACGTCGTCCCAACCTCGATGTTCATCGAGATTCCAACCATCAAAGGAATCCCAAAGACCATCAATTGTTGGATATTAAGGGACGACGACGCTACAATATCGTCCTAAAGAGGGTGCTATGATTTACCCTGTGTGGGAAACTCGGGAATAGGGAGCTAGTTCAAAACTCAAAAGAGCGAAAGGGCGGACTCTGATTCAAAACAGGGGGCCGGGGATAACCGGTGCAGATTCAAGTGAGAGAGAGAGAGAGAGAGAGAGAAGGTCGGAGGGAGAGGGAGGGGTTTATAAATAAATTTAAAGAACCAAGAGATTCATTTCCGTTTTGTTCTTCTTGAATTTTCATCTGCGACTGCCCATTCGACTATAGGAAGGAGAATGTCAACGACAACCACCACCACCACCACGACCGGGAGTTTTCTTTGGCAACCTGCAGGATCGGAGATGAGGAGGGTAGTTTCAGGGTCAACAGATGAACAAACATGGAGGATGGCAGCCTCTAGGCTTTCTGTTGAATACCAGATGAGAAGGAATGGCAGACAAGCGGAAGAGGATCAAAGAAAGATTTGGTTCTCTGATATGGACCCCAAAGATCCTTCTCTTCCTCATCTTCCTCCTCACTGTAAACCGATAGCATTCTATGGGCAGCAGCAACAGCAGTACAATGAATTGCAACCGGAAAAGTGGTATAAGACATTGCCACCGGCTGAAATGCTACCCAGAAATGAGGTGTTAGGCGGTTACATCTTTGTCTGCAACAATGAAACCATGCAAGAGGATCTCCGCCGTCACCTCTTCGGTCAATTCCCACTCTCTCTCTCTCTTCTAAATTCTGAAGGGTGTACTGATGAATAATTTGTTTTTGCAGGGCTGCCACAGAAATATAAGGATTCTGTAAGGGCAATAACCCCAGGTTTACCCCTGTTTCTTTATAACTACACTGCCCATCAATTACATGGAGTGTATCAGGTTAGCTGCTACCTGACTTGCCTCTCGTAATATTTTTTTTTTTTATTCTTGAATGTTTATTAATGGCTGACATGTGAGGTTGTATGAGATATCTGGTAGGCTGTGAGTTTTGGGGGATCCAATATAGACCCAACTGCATGGGAAGACAAGAAGTGCAGAGGAGAATCAAGATTTCCTGCACAGGTATTTTAAAAATTTCTTGATTCTTTGATTGTTTTGAGAAAAACAGAAGTTTTTTTGGATTGAAAATCCTTATAATGAATGATCCCAGGTGAGAATTCGAATAAAAAAGAAGTGCAAACCATTAGAAGAAGATTCATTCAGGCCCATCTTGTATCACTATGATGGCCCAAAGTTCAGATTGCAGCTCTCTGTACCTGAGGTAAATGAGTTTTTTTTTTCTTTTCTTCCCCAGCAGATCATAGTTAGCAAATTCGTGATCTAACACTTGGTAAAAGAACTTGACAATTACTCCCTGACAACCCAAGTTTACTTTTGCTCAACAGATCTCAGAGTAGAATTTTGCTGACCGACAACAATATGAGCCACGTGGCATATTCTTAGAGATTTCAGATTTCAGACCGTATGGATGTTTGGCCTAATCCTAGATGGACAAACAGAACAAAAATTAGCCTGATTAGTTATTTCTAAGTGTTGGATTGGAGTCATTTTCATGGGTTGATTTTTAACCGTGGAATTTGAGCTTTATGGACCATTATTTGGTGTACAAAGATCCAAAGGTTTGAAATCACTAGTCAGACTGATTTTTGGTTGTAGGTCCACCTAGGGATTGTCAAAAGAATCAAAACATCCATACGGTCAGCGTCCTCTAAAAAGTATGCCACGTGGCTCATATTTGGACAAGTCAGCAAAGTTCTACTCTCTCTCTCTCTCTCTCTCTCTCTGCATCTAACAAGTACCCCTGACAACTCTGTTTTTTTTTTTTTTTTTTTCATTTTTTGAAATTTAAACTTCTTCAAAAAACAATGTTGTTAAGTTTGTAACAGTGTTGTTGTCAAGGGCATGTGTCGGATGCACAGACACTGGAACAAACCCGGTCGCGCTAAACACTGTTTTCCATTTTTGAAATTTAAACACAGTTTTGTAACATCGCTGTCAGGGGGTATATGTCGGATGCAGAGGCGGCACTGTCTTCCTTGTTGATCTTACAAGGTCCAGACCAGGCCATTAGATGTTGTTTGAAATTTGTGTGGTAGTCTGTTGGGATTCACCGTCCGATCAGGATTCAACCATGATAGAAATCAACTTACATTTGTTCTAAATTTGTTGCAGGCACTTGCTCTTTTGGATTTATTCAGAGAGGAGGATGACATGTAGAGAAATAACTGAGTTCCATAAATCCCAAACTTGGAAGTTGGAACAAGAGCAAGAGCGATCAAAGCCCATGAAGAAATTAGGAAAAGAAGATCCCTATGGAAAATGAAGTGTGAAACAAAAATCCCAAATTTAATTAGGAGAAGAGAAAAAGAAAAAAAACAGGGTATCTGTTGATAAGCAATGTGATATAGCATGTATCTCTAAGAGGGTTATTTAAGTGTAGTATTTACTATTTAGGTAACATAACCTTATTGGAAATTATTCAAGATAGTCTTTTTTTTTTTTTTTCTTTTCTTTTTTTCCTTCTTTTCTTTTCATCTCGCGATTTCGGAAAATTTTTAGATGCAGAGGGTTCTCGTGGCGCGCGTGGATGTTTAGCGCACCCCTTGCTGGATATATATATACCAAAAATTAGCTTGATTGATAATTTCTAGCTGTTCGATTAAGTATCTAAAAAATATGCAAAAAACATGGTTGAATCTAATGGCTAGAATCAATCCTAAAAAAATGCTAAAATCTATTGCTAGAGAAAACTAATCAAACTGATTTTTAGTATGTATATCCACCAAGGGGTCGGGTCTGGGTGCCTAGATTCGGGGTGTGACATTATTGAACCTCTCCACTATCCCACCCTATAACTGTCTGCTCTCATATTTGGTCAGGATAATATCATGCCTCTAGAGACTTTCAAGCTCCTCCCCAAATCTCCACAACCACTTACCTCAAAATGCCTTATTAGTGGCTTTGAGGTTTCTAACCACCCCAACACCTAGGCGTACACATTGTTCTCTAGTCCACTAGGAGGGAGTAAAACTTGTGTCACAAGATGTTGTGACGGAAGCCAGTTACAGCACTCAATATGAGCGACGTGGCATACTATTAGAGGACGATGACTGTATGGATGTTTGGCCAGTCCCTCGGTGGACCGGTACACAAAAAATCAGCTTGACTAGTGATTTCTAACCGATTCGATTGAAGTTACTTTCATGGGTTGATTTTAAGGGTAGAATTTTGTGCATTATTGAGCGTTATTTGGGTCCAAAACTCCATAGGTTGTAAATCACTAATTAGGCTGATTTTTGGTTTGTAGGTCCACCGAGGGACTGACCAAACATCCATATGGTCAGTGCCCTCTGATCGTGTGCCACATGGCCCTTATTGAGTACTGTGACCGGCTTCCCTCGCAACATCTTGTGACACAAGTTTTACTCACTAGGAGGTACTTAAAAGAGTTATCTTTATCATGCCAAATGAAGTCTTGAATGAGGTTCTCCAATTTGTGCATGAAACATATGGAACAATGAACAACGACATATGATAAATATGCAAACTAGAGAGTGTATTCTTGATGAGTACCAACTTACCCCCTTCAGATAATTAGTGAGATTTTCACGTGGCCAATCTTCTACAAAATCACTCAATAACAGGGTCCCATAAAAGCTTTCAACCTGTAGTCCACCCCTAAATTAAAGGAAGTTTGAGATAAGAAGCAGGAAAGCTCCTTATGTCGCAACCAAAAATCCTAACAAAGGAAGCTAAATCTTTGACTCCTAATACATTGAAGACCTTGCTTTTAACCAAGTTTAATACGAAAACCTGAAGCAACCTCGAAGTAGCGCATAAGACTTCTTAAAATTTGCATTTGGGACGAAAAGGCTTTCGGAAAGTGTCATCAGCAAATTGCAAGTGAGGTACCACCACTTATTCCATAGTTTCTCGTAAGGATTCTAAAGTCAAACCCACTTCCTCTATAAGAATCTGAATCTCATCCTTTTAAGGAATAATCTAAAAAGTTCTAATTAACAATGATTTTTCTAAATCAATCTTGCATAGGAAGCAACCACCAAGCAATAAAAGAGTGTGATTGGAAGTTGGACAAGACAACCTTGATTGTGACACATTAGAAAAGTGCTCTTCCCAACTCCTGGAATCAAGAAATGATCCAACTTCCATAAAGTAGAGGTTGCATGGTTATTGGACAGTGTACTCCTTTCTACTAAAGGAAGTTCCCTAAGAAGGCGATTGCTCACGAATTCACCAAACTCCTTTATACTTCTAGTAATCCGCCTCCCTCCTCACTTTTCACAAGCAAACCTTATGACGTTAAAGTCCTCACCTATACACTAAGGAAGCTCCCACAAATCTACGATGTCGTCCAACTCCTCCCATAATTGATCCCACAAAGTTCTATCATTAGGCCTGTAAACACATGCAAGAACCCACGAGAAAAGCTCACTTACCTTATTGCACTAGATGGACAATGAGAAAGATCCAACTAAAACGTCAACAACCTTTATGAACTTCTTACTCCACATCATCACTATACCACCAGATACTTTTTTGAAATCCAACTTCAACCGGTCTCTATATCTTCAGATATAGAGATACTTTTTTAAAATCCAACTCCAACCGGTGTCTATACCCTGCTCCAAATTTGAAGCTAGTCCCTCTATTTTTATTTGTGACTCCAAATATAGAGATCTACTTTTGCATTTATGAATTTTCATCTTTATCTTTTTAGTAACTTTTTGAAAAAATTTAAATACCTTTTGTCTCCATTTGATTCCAAGAGGTGTTTTTTTGTAAATGGGTTGGTAGGAACTCAACACTTTTTTTGAAGCTAAAATTTGGAGACACTAGTTGGAGTTACTCTAAACCCTTGACGTACCAAGATAAAATTTTAATCTTCATAGTATTTAGGATTTCTTAACCACTGAGTAACTTCTACCTCACGCCAATTCCTAAACAACGGTTGGGACACCGTAAGACCAAAAAACTCATCAACCCCTTGATCTGTGAACTCCGTCACCCTACTAGCTACAAAGCCTCCTGACACAACCTTGGTTTCCACGCCTTAGCGACATGGCCACATATATTCATGTTACTTTTTAAAAACAAATCCTAAAACCCAGGTACATGTGGTGTGCGATTATTGGCGCATGATCGCTGCTTCAAAAATCCCGTCGATTAAAAAATTTTCTCCTTTTAGTGTGCACATGAGTACAACTTTGTGGACGGACCATAATATGAGCCATGTGGCATATTGTTAGAGATTTTTGACCGTATGAATGTTTAATTGGCCCAATCATAAGTGGACCTATAGACCAAAAACTAACCTAATTAGTGATTTCTTGTGTTGAATTGGAGTTGTTTTCATGGGTTGATTTTAACCGTGGAATTTGAGCATTATTTGGGTACAAAAAATCACTAATCAGGCTGATATGTAGTCCACCAAGGGATGAGCCAAACATCCATACGGTCAGCATCCTCTAAGAATGTGCCACCTGGCTTAAATTGTACTCTGTCAGCAAAGTTCTATTAGTGTGCACATGGCATATTTTTTTTTGACCCACAGTACCATAATGAGAGAGCGACTTCAGCAAAGAAATTTTTTTTGTTCCTCTTGGTAGAAAGGCCCATCCCGGAGAGTCACTACCACTAGATGTGAGCCATGTGTACAGAAGATCATGGATGTCCACTTGCGTTGAAGGAAAAAAATTTTGTGTCCAAATTCCTTGATGCGTCGATGTGTGCCTCTAAAAATACCATGTAGCACACTTTTGTTGGGCGCACTAACTGTGTGGATGTTTGGCCAACACCTTTGATTGATGATTTCTAGCCGTTACATTTACCAGAAAAAAAAAAGCTTGAATTCAGCGTAGAAGAATGCTGCCGTCATGCCCATTGACCATGCGGCAGCATAGAAGAATCCCAATAGTCGAGTACAACTTTGATGACAGAGTGCAATATGAGCCACGTGGTGCACTCTTAGAGGACTCTGACCGTATGGATTTTTTTCCAATCCTTAGGTGGACCTACAATCCAAAAACCAGATTGGTTAGTGATCTCAAACCTTTGGATCTTTTTACACCAAATAATGGTCAATAATGCTCAAATTCACACGGTTTAAATCAACCCATGAAAATAATTCCAATATCCAACGTCTATAAATCACTAATCTGGCTGATTTTTGGTTTCTAGGTCCACCTAGGGATTGGCAAACATCCATACGGTCAGAGTCCTCTAAGAGTGTGCCGCGTGGCTCATATTGCGCCCTATCATTGGCCCCGATGACAGGGCTCTGTCATCAAAGTTCTACTCCCAATAGTCTGTGGCGCTTCATACGCACCTCGGGATTCTCCTTCCACGCGCGAACCTAACAGTCTTTGCTGGTCTCGCCTCCGTAAGTTTCATCTCAACTATTTAAATTGAGAGAGAGAGAGAGAGAGAGAGAGGAAGATGGTGGTGGTGGTGGTGGTGGTGATTGAATTTTCTAGGGCATAAAGCTAGAAGTTAATGGAGTTTCCGTTTCATCTCAACTGTTTAAATTAAGAGACAGAGACAGAGACAGAGAGACCAAAGAGAGGAAGATGGTGGTGGTGGTTGAATTTTCTAGGGCATAAAGCTAGAAGTTAATGGAGTTTCCGTCACAGTCGATCACATTCTACGATTTTCTGGATCGAATGCGCCATCCGGCTTCGCTCGATCTTGTCCGCTCCATCAAAAGGTACTTCAATTCCCCTTTTTTTTTTTCTCATGTTCTTCAACTTAATTTAGGTTTCTTATTAGGCACCTAGTTGATGTTTGGATTCAAGGGTTAACGAAACTTAGATAACTTTATCTCCTTCCGTTGCGTCAAGACCAGGTAGGAGTATGGCCTACATAGAAAAAAACTCAGGTGAGACATTGGCTTGAATTGTGGTGGCACACTCTAGCACGAGCACGACAGTGTTAAGCGCTGGATTTGGAAAATCGGGGCTCCGAAAAGCTCTAATTTCCGTTGCTTCTATCACGCACGGTATTAAATTATATCGTTACATAATGCATATCAGTGATTCCTAGAAGCAATACGCGATCACACATCAATATATCATATCGACGTATTCTATGATAAACTATGATATTTAGTTCCATAATTAAGAGAGAGAAAGCAAGGAATAATAACTTCTTCAAAAATGTTTTAATTGCTGGAAAGAAATTGCACTGGCAATGGGGCTCGTCAAATGCAATTGAATCGGGTTTCAAGCTTTGGAAGCGACCCTGGAAGCTTGGGTTCATGTAGGATTATGTTTGGCATTTAGGAATGATTCCAATGCAACATCTGTTTATACACACGGAAGCTCTGACAAGTCAGCTGACTCATTTGCCAAAACTGGTGTAATAGATGATAATTTCAGTTCCTTCTTTTCACTTAAATAGTTTTATCCAAAAATAAAATAAAATAAAATAAAATGAAATGAAAAACTTGCAAGCTACCACCTAACTGATGTTATTTTTTTTTTCTGTGGAGAAAGTTGATGTTATATGATAAAAAAAACTTTCCTCTTTTGCATATAGTTGATAATGTAACTAATTCCATTAAATGGATATTCATCTTGATACGCATGCTAGTTAATTGGTACCAGTTCTGGTTGCTTGCCATCTAAAACTATCTAAGACAGTGATGACTCTCAACAGAATATCCTTATCATGCTATTACCTGATGAGAAAGATTCCGGACTACCAGTTTTTTTTTTGGAAGCTTAACTGGGTGGATTTTTCTTTTCAGGTTCTAGGCCTCTTTTTGATTTACTGGTTCAAAGTGACACTTGAAGCCCCTGGTTCTTTTTTAATCCATTTCCATAACATACTTCGACTTATTTGTGATAATCTTTATTTCTTATATGACTACCTTAGATTTCATTGCATTGAGTAGCTGTTTATTCTTTGTGCGTTAGATTCATCGCATAAATACTTAAACTCAAAGATATTGTATTGCAGCTTTATTGTGTCATTTACATTTTATGCTGCCAACTCTGAAAGTGACAGCAAAAGGCTGCAAGACTTCCTGTTGACCATGGAAGCTTCTATCAAGGATCATCCATTATGGACTGGTGCCACTGAGGAAGAAATTGACTCAGCTGTTGAGGTAATTAGATTCTGTAACACAGAAATGGTTCTCACTGTAGATAATGTCATTTTTTTTTCACATTGCTGATCAAGTCTGTATTTGCTATCGGCATGGATGATCATATTTTTTTTTTGAAACTTCTTTGATTAATCTAAACATGTTCGATCAGGTATTTGAATGGACTTAAACTTAATAACTGAGCATAAAGTGGGATATTGTATGGTGAGAACGGTGTAATGAATAATACATGATATGCTACTTATCCAGAAACCTCCATCTGTAATCCTAAGCTGGTGCTTCAGACAATTTTATTTCGGTAACTATTCTAGTGGAGAAGTATGTTCCCAAGAAAGCCCAATTTGGTCCAACATGATTGTTGATAATTATCATTGAATATACAAAAGATGATTTCTATTGATGAAAGGAATACCTATAGATGTGCTTGTTAATGCAGCAACCTTCAAAATATATTAGGAATGCACCTGTTTGGCCGAAAGAAAGGAAAAATAAAAAATCTCATACTAACTGCATTACTGCCGATACCCAGAAGGAACAAAATCATTGCTTTTGTTCTGATCAGGGAGAGCTCCTAAATGATCCCGGTATGTATGGAAGACTCGTGGGTAGACTTATTTACTTGACTATATCACCAGAATTGATCTTGCATATGCGGTTGATGTCCTTTAGTCAATTTATGCACGCTCCACGTATCCCTAATCTCAAAGTCCATAGAAACCATGTGTTCATCAGTTCATCCATAGGTTCACAAGTGCCCGGATCAATTGAAAGTTCAATTCTATCTGAACTACTCATTTTCAAATGATATCCACATTGTTCGCAAATATTCAGTTTTGACCTAAAAAATTTCTCATAATTTAATCCATCACGTTTTTCGCATTGAACCCACAGGAATGACCCAAAATAAAAATACAGACGAAGGAAAAAAATGCCCTCCATATGGTTACAATAAAAGTTGACTATAAATCTATAATACCCTTATCAAGATATGCATACGATCATGTACACTTAGAGAAATATTCTTATATGAATGGATATCATATACAATATTAATGCAGTGGCTTATGTGGTATACAATTTTCTAGTAAAATTGGCTTCTAACCATTTTATTAATGCTGCAGGGTTTGGAGAAGTATGTAATGACAAAATTGTTCACCCGTACTTTTGCGTCCTCTCAAGAGGATGTTACAATTGACCAAGAGATCTCAGAGAAAATACGCTTGTTGCAGACCTTCATTAGACCTGAACATTTGGATATACCAGGAGCTTTTCAGAACAAAGCTTCTTGGCTGGTATGCATTATGTCTTTATTTTTATATTGTTGCTTTATATAATGCTTAGTGATGCTATGCTTCTATATAGTTTTATGTTGTAAACTTGGTTGTGTATTTTAGTCTATCCTTCTGTTGTAGGGAACTGACAATAGATTGAGCTCCCGGTGTTGGTAGTGAACTTGTGTACATATAAACAACATCTTGAATTCCAGATTCCTTTCACTCTGTTTATTCACATTGTTCGAGCTTTGTAGGCGGTTTAGTGACCAATGGAGAAGGTCAGGGGAACAACTAGATGGGATGGGTCCATGTAATAGAAGCTTGGGTTTATGTTCATGCATGGATGATGTGGTTCTAGAATATGTCATGTGGTTTTTCTAGCATTTGCTGTTGACACATATAGTTTCAACTTTGATGCTTTGTTGTTATCTAATGTAATTGTTGTAGGGATGACACTTGGGAATTCTCTGTTATTTAGCTTTCGCTACCTTTTTTCCCTATCTTTTGGCAGATTACAACAACAGGTAATCTCGAGCCAGTGCTTATACGAGGAATTCTAGTACCATTTCCTTTGGCTGGATGTGCAGAGATTCTCTATAAAGCTCCAATCAGTTTCAGTTACAAATTCTTGGAGCATATATATCCAGCTTGGAACATAGGAAATAACTCCTCGGGTGACTCAATGACTTGGTAAATACATCAGCTAACTGATGTTTGACTTCACATATGGAGTACAAATGTCACCATTCTCAACTCTCTCCAATGAAGTGGCAATCAACTTTAATGTGTTTGGTCTTCATAAAAAATAGGATTAGAAACAATATGAACAACTGCTTGATTATCACAAAACAGAGACTTGGGTGATCAAGTGCAAATCCTATCTCTTGGAGTAGGTTCCTCGACCACGTCAACTCACAAGTAGTGTGAACCATAGCCCAATACTTAGCTTCTGCACTAGACTGAGCCACCACGCTCTATTTCTTACTCCACCATGGCACAAGGTACCCACCAAGGAATGTGCAATATCTTGTTGATGAGTCAACCCAATCAGCATATGCATAGCCCTCAACACGCACATGACCATGCGCTTGGTATTATAGACCACGACTAGGAGCTTCGTCGAGATATCTCAGAACACGAATCATAGTCACCAAATGTGGGATACGAGGCTCTTGTATAAATTGACTTACCACACTAACAACAAAAGAAATATCCAGTCTAGTGATGGTGAGGTAATTAAGCTCGTCGACCAATTTCTGGTACCTTCCAGGATTATCAAACAATTCTCCCTGATCAACAATAAGCTTTACATTAGGATCCATTGGAGTGTCTATTGGTTTAGTTCCCAGTAAACCAATCTTCTCAAGTAAATCCAGAACATACTGTCATTAACAAATTAATTCCAACCGTCGAAGGAGAAGAATTTTTGTATTTTCTAAGGGAAATCCGAAAAAGTAGCCGGGGTGTTCCTGAGAATCAAAGCTTTTTCGTTTCTTTGGTCTTCCTTTCTCACCGAGTTCAAGGTTGTTTCTTTGAAACTTTTGTGTTTAGATGGGAGCATGGTTCAAAGTACACGGTATCGTTTCGGTCTCGTTCATGGACGATATTGAAATGTATTAGAAGTATCGTTTGTTTTTGGACGAAATTTCGTGAAACGAAATGTTAGTGCAAATTTACACATAGGATGAAGTATCGTTCAGTTTCAGACGAAACCAACCGAAACGTATGTAGTTTCTTCCTACAATGAAACCGAAATGAAACGGATGGAACGTATCGGTTTCGGCCGAAACTTTGAACCATGGATGGGAGGATCTAATCCAAGACCTTCCTCTTATGTGATTGCGTTTTGGTTGTGGCCCTTGGGGTTCCTCTGTTGTTTTCTAATCCTTGGGGTTTTCCCCTTTTTGTTATTAATTTGACTTGTTATTTATAAAAAAAAATTCTAGCCTTTGACCGTGCAACTTAATTTACCAGAAAGCACTTTAGCTATCCAAGGTCTTTATTGTGAAAGTGTATGTGAAGAAACTAAAAATTTTCTATACCCTTGACATTATTACATGTAATCACGATGTCATCAACGTAAACAACCAAAACGATCTTCTGAGCCTCCGAACTCTTATAGAATACATAGTGGTCTGATTAACATCTTCTAAAACCAAACTGAAGTACAACTTCACTGAACCTGCCAAACAAAGTCTAAGGCGATTGTTTCAACCCATATATAGCCTTCAGTGATCTACACACCCTGAAAGACTCCCCATGAGTAGCAAATCCTGGTGGTTCCTCCATATAAACCTCATCGTCTAAGGTACCATAAACACATTATTGATGTCTAACTGGTACAAGGGCCATTGCTCATTAGCGGCAAGAGAGATGATGACGCTAGTCGAAGATATTTTAGCCACTAGAGAAAACGTTGTAGCATAGTCAATGCCGTAGGTTTGAGAATAACCTTTGGCAACAAGACGAGCCTTAAGCATGTCCATAGATCCATTAGGAAGACGTTTAATAGTACACACAACAATAATGCACAGCCTACTTACCAAAAGGAGGGAGGTAAGGTCCTAAGTACCATTTTGAGGAAGAGCATCCCTTTCATCCTACATTGCTTTCCTCCAACCAAAATGTGATAACATCGTGAAGATTAGTAGGAATTGACATAGAGAAATGATGTGACAAACATACGAAAAGGAGACAAATGAGTAAGAAATCAACATTCTGCTCCATTAAGCATCGCCGATTTTATTGATGTCTTATAGAATTTTCCTTTTAATTAGATTAGCACACATCAATCACGCAGCACTTTGGAAGCACATTTCTACTTTAACCAGCTCACTTGAATTCTTTGGGCAACATCCTCTTCAATCTCTCCTTATGAATAATGAAACTAAAAATGAATTCCATATACTTTGTCTTGGTTCGACTTATTTTAAAACCTTTAGATTCCAAAGAATTCCTCTAGCGTTCTAGTTTTGCATTTACTTTATCTCAAATTTCGTCAACGAATACTACGTCATCTGCAAATAATATACACCAGGAGACCTCACCACCAATTGATCTAACACTAGTTTTTGCTCCCCTGCTCCCTCATACATATCTTTTATAATGTCAATATATCCATTTGGGCCTCCCTTCTTTTCCAATGCCCACTAAATTAATTCTATAGAGACTTTATCATATTCTATTTGTCAATAAAGATCATGTAGAGATTCTTTCTTTTTTCTTTAAACTTTTCCATCATTTGTCTAAGTTAGATTGTTGCCTCAATGGGCGACCTTCTTGGCATAAATCTAAATTGGTTATCAGACATCCTTGTCTTTTTCCTTAGTCTTTGCTTCATCACTCTTTACCATAGTTTCATAGTGTGTCTCATAAGTTTGATAACATGGTAATTTATGCAGTTATGCTCTTGAATATAGGCGCTATAGTACTTCTTATCCATTCATTTGACAATTTTCTTATCTTCCAAGATATTGTTAGATAACTTAGTAAGCCAAGACAATCCAGTTCCTCCTATGCATTTCTACACCTCTATTGGAGTCCACTTTTTCATAATTATTGGCCTCCCATGGAGGCTGTTTATAGTCAAATAACTGAGTTTCCCTCTAGTTGTGAGGAAAACTTGTACAGATTTAGACCAAGGTACATAATTACTCCCATTGAGTTTAATGGAAATCATTTGAGACATGAGTATCTCAAAATAAGACAACGAAGTAGGTTTAGATTTCATCACCAACCGCTGGGATTCACAAACACCGATACTCAATCTAGAAAGTCTGCGATTCTCCCTGGATACCTGCAATATAATCTGCGAGAGCTAGGTTAGAAATTTGAACACGTACAATTTTCTTTGGAGAGCCCGGACTAGAAATCTGAACATCTGGAATTTGCTCTAGAAATCCCGAGAGAGAAACTGATACTTGCGACTTACTCATGACAAACCTTGGGAAATGTGTCATACCATTCTCGACGGATGTCATATCAGCATGCAAGAGACGTGTTACAACACGTCGAGAAACGTGTTGCAACAACCTCGGGAAACATGTCACTACAACTTAAAGGAACCTGCGATTTGCCTTGGAGACAAAATACATCATTTCACAACAACTTCTCATCTGCGGTATGTACATACACGTGCTAAGCTTATCCCTTCAAACCTGCATTAATGACCTCTTGCACATCCACATACAGTATAGGTGGTAGGAACCACCACAAAAGGGAAATAAAAAAAATGAAAAACTTAGGGTTTCACGACTAGATTTTAGGTTATTATTTCTCCATATAAAGTAAATTAGATGGGAAGAGGAAGGAAAAAAATAGAGAGAGATAAGGAAGTCGAACTAGTGTCTTGAACTTACACTAGTCGGTGCTCACAATTATTATATATACCAATGCTAGAATAAAGGTAAAAGTACAGAAATACTCATGTTACATTAACATGTTGTCTCATAACTAGTGTGTATTTATTGAGCATGAACTTAAAAGCTTATTCCTAAAAGTCAACTTTTTTTTCTTCACAACTTTTTCTAAATTTGTAATCATATATGCTTGAGAATTGTTTGAGGATTACCATGCAACAAATAATCAGTCTTTTTTTCCCCGTAATGGAATAGTCTTTCCTTTTTTCAGCTTGCGGAGAAAGAACTGCAGAAAATCAATGCTTTCAAAGGTCCTCGTGAGAAGCTTCTCTGCATTTTTAATTGTTGCAGGGTCATCAATAATCTGTTGCTAAACGTTGCAATGTCAACAAATCATGTACCTGCTGGGGCTGATGACTTTCTTCCAGTTCTTATATATATCACCATCAAGGCAAGCTCTCGTTGGTAATAAGCGATTTGGCCTATCATCAAATGTTGAATCTTAAGAGTTTCTTTGGTTTCCCATGTTTTATTCATTAAATGTAGTTTGACATTGAAATTGTGAAGGCTTGATGTTTACGGATCAAATGATTCGAGAAGTTTAAGTACTTCTGTGACCAACATACAATTTTTGGGTCGATTATTTATTCCTACCCTTATTATGGGAATTAATTGCATCCTTAAAATCCTTGGATCATGCTGTTACATTCCTATTAACCCGCCCTTGAAGTAAGATTTTTGTTGGAAGTTTTTGAATATTAATTGTAAGGTATGCACGTTGTAATGTCTTTTTTTCTTTATTTGATGATGATTATTTGGAGAGCACATATGAAGTTGGTAACTCGTTACTGGTTAATTATGGGGCATATCGTCAGAGTATCTTTCATTTTTTTAATAAGCAAGTTCATTTATTAAGCCCACAGACCAAAAGATATAGAGGAGTCCTCCTGATCAGTCAAAATTATCTGGTGGACCCAATTAGGAGGAATCTCAGTTCACACCATACAAGTAGAAGTAACTTATGCTCATGAGCAATAAGATGGATTCCCTAGGGGAATACATCACAATTACATAATTAAAACAACTAAGAAGAACAAAAATATCATGTAAGATTGTGGAGGTTCACCAAAAAGCTTCGGTTGATTTCTTTTGGATGCAGAAAATATGATTTTGTGCATCCGATTCCACTTTGATCCTCATGTTCAGCTTCACTGCAATCTCCAGGCCACACTTTAAGGCTCACTGCTCTTCTTCTGTAGAGTGCCCCCTAGTTCTTGAGCTTCCTGCTACCACAAAAACAACCAAATCATTTCTGATAATGAAACCAATTCCAGCATTAAGATTTTCCTTATCCTAGGCCATATTTTGGATCTTTTGTTCAGTTGGAAGTCCCATGCCTCTCCTCTAGAGGGCGGATCTTGTGGCCGATTCTCCCTTTCGCCATCTGTTGGGGTCTTTGGAGGGAGAGGAACCTTAGAGTTTTTGAAGGCAAGAGTGAAGACTTGGCTTCGATCATCCTCAATATCAATGGGATGATGTTCTTTTGGTCTAAGAGGCTAGTGTAATGCAGAGGTCTTTTCTTTGAAGATTTCGTATTCGGTAGTTTCTTTGTGCTTGTTTCAGCTCTTAGTAGGTCTTCTCGACCTCTTTAGCTGTTTTCCCTGTAGCTTTTTGATTTCTTAATAAATTTTATACTTGCAAAAAAATGATTTGTCCAGTCGACTCCCCATACTGTTGGGAAAAGGCTTATGATGATGATATAGTGTAGTTTTGTTTCTCCATTAGATCACCCATTGGGAAGAAAATTAAAAAAATCATGTTAAATCCTTTTCTATAACAAAGTGATGGTCAACTTTAATTTGTTTAGTCCTCATGTGAAAATCTATGATATGGGGGGTACTTTAATATCCCTAGTGTAATCATATTGACACAATGTGATACTAAAATTGATACTAGATATTGCATGGATATTTCTAAGATAAACATTTCTCATTTCATATTGCATTATTGGTCATTTTCTTAAGTGTTAAAAGTTTACTTGTGTGCAAGGTTTAAAATATTGTTTTGTCTCATTCTCTTGGTAAACTGATGGAATGAGACGTATTGCACATATCACGAGGACATCTAAGGTAGGCAAGTGTTGCCTACTTTAATGTGCACACTCAGAACACTAAGGAATTACAAAAATGTAATCCTTAAGTAACATGAAATAAAAATGCACCAAATCATACCCTAGACATTAAAGTCTCTAATGCAACAAAGAATGAATTGTAACTAGGGTGTGAGGGGTAGTAAATGCAACAAGTTTAAAAACTTGAGGGAAGCCCCAAGGTCGAACCACAAGGATTGGGGTATAGTGTTCTAAAACTAGGTTACTACATGCATGGTGTGATGAAGAAATGGAATGAGAGTGGTGTGTGCCAAGAGATGAAGTGTGTGAGTGAATGCAAGAAAGTTAAAGTAGTAGGTAGTGTGCTATAAAATAACAAGACAAGTAAAATATTTGAAGGGAAATCAAGAGATAAAAGTTTGGACATTAAGATTTGGCCCATCCCATCATCTTGGTCCTTATGGAGACAACTCACAAAGGGAGAGAATCAACTACTAAGTTGTTCTTCCCACTAAAAATATAACAATGAAGCTCATAAATAACATTCAAAAGTAGGGTTTCCACCAAGAGGTATTTTCAAACTATAAAAGCATACTAGAACTAAGAAGTGTTCTAGGGGTAAAAAGAGAGCAAGTATGAGACTACAAGACTATGGATGCATGGCATACAAAGTTAAAAGCACTCATAAAAGATCTCACAAATTAAGATATAATAAAAATACCTCACTTCATTCATAAATGTAATCACAAACTACAAGGTGTATATGATACAACATGTGAAAGTGAAAACAATATAAAAAAAGTGGAGAAAGCCCTTTACAACAATAAGCTCATTCATTGGTGAGTTCCTCCATAAGTCCCAAGAGAGATGAGATGTCCTCCTCTCTATGCCCAAGTAGAAAACTAGCCAAGCATAGTGTGGTTGGCTATGAAAAATAAGTAAAAAGAGAAAGAGATAAGAAGAATGAGAATGGAGAAGAGACTTGCTTGGGATTTTTTAACTCTCTCAAGAAAACTCACAAGAGAAAAGAAGACATTCTCATAAGCTCAAAGTGAGCTTATATAGAAGATGTGAGGTGGTGAGGTGGAAGGTGATGTGGAAGAGTGATAAGTGGAGATAAGAGGTGGAGATGAGGTGGAAGGAGATCAATGGTTGGAAAATGGAACCAATGGGGGAGGATTTGTACAAGGTTAGCCTTGCAAAAGGTGGTAGGTTTGATCTCCAAGGTGTTGGGTGTGTTGGCTTTTGGTTGGTTGGTCTTTCTAAGAGAAAAAAGGTGTAACTTTTCTATTGGTGGGTCTTCCCAAGAGAGATTTGACTTTTTTTGAATTTTGAAGTCTCCCATGTTGTGTCTTCATCACACATGTGAGGTCTAATATGTGGCTTGGAGGTGGCTTAGATGGCTTGAGAAACTCCCATGTGGCTTGCATTGCTTCAATGGCTTCATGGCTTGAGAAACTCCCATGTGGCTTGCATGGCTTGGTGGCTTTTATGGCTTCATGGCTTCATCAACCACTTAGTTATGGCTTGCATGGCCATGATGCTCCATAAAGCTCTCAAGAATAATCCAATGGCTAGGGAGCTTCCATGTGGCACACATTTGGAGATGGTCTATGGGGAGTTAGATCTTCCTCGATGATCCTACGCATCCATGATAATCTATTGGCGATCCACCATTATCCTACAATTATTCAATGTACGCGTAATAAGGGTCTAAATCGGATATGATATGCATGAGACATCTAGGATGCATTTTAGGCATAAATGCGGAGTTATAAGCTAATGAAGTCTGATAATGTCCTAAGGTTAAAATGAATAATACGCACAAAATTGACATTATCAACACCCCCCAACCTGAATATTTGCCTGTCCCTTGGCAAACAAAATAGGATAATTTTTTTTTTTTTTTTTTTAAATGCTTAAAAAAAATTGGAATGGCTAAGAAATCTAGACAAAATATTTTGTAAATACCCACACCCCCCAACTTAAACAATTCATTGTCCCTAATGGATAGAAAAATTTGGTTTTCAAAATAATGCATGGTGATGATCAACATGAAATGATTATGCATTCAGAAAAGGGAAGAGATAGGAAGGGGTATACCATAGACTTCTTCAATATCAGCTCAAGACTTCATTCCATGCATACAAAAAAGACAAACAAACAAATTAATCCTGGTAAACAGGATCTTCTAAGGCCATGGAGATGGTCTGAGGATCAAAATTCTCAAGGTATGATTTCAATCTTTGTCCATTCACCGTGAATGTGGTGTCAGTTTTTGGATTCTCGACCTCGACCGAGCCATAAGGAAAGACACTCCGGACTATGTAAGGTCCAGTCCACCTAGATTTGAGTTTTCCTAGGAAGAGATGAAGCCTGGAATCATAAAGAAGCACCTTATCAGAAGGTTGGAAAGACTTCCTGAGAATGTTTTTATCATGAAAAACTTTTGTTTTATCTTTGTAAATTTTTGCATTCTCATAGGAGTCTGTCCGAATCTCTGCTAGCTCATTCAACTGGAGCTTTCTTTGGACTCCAGCTTTGTCCAGATCAAAGTTAAGCTTTTTGATTGCCCAATAGGCTTTGTGCTCAAGCTCAACTGGCAAGTGACATGCCTTCCCAAAAACTAAACGGTAAGGGGACATTCCCAATGGAGTTTTAAAAGCTGTACGATAAGCCCAGAGTGCATCAGTTACTCTCAAGGACCAATCTTTGCGGTCTGGGTTTACAGTTTTTTGTAAAATATTTTTGATCTCCCGATTGGAAATTTCCACTTGTCCGCTCGTTTGAGGGTGATAGGGGGTAGCAACTTTGTGAGTAATACCATATTTGGCCATTAGGCTCTCAAAAGGCTTGTTGCAGAAGTGCTTCCCCCCATCATTAATGATGGCTCTAGGGGTCCCAAATCTAGATAAGATGTTCTCTTTTAAGAATTTTAAAACAACTCTATGGTCATTATCTTTATATGCTATGGCCTCTATCCACTTGGATACATAGTCCACAGCCACCAAAATGTATAGGTTGCCAAAGGAACAAGGAAAAGGGCCCATGAAGTCAATGCCCCACACATCGAATATTTCAATGATGAGAATGGGATTTAAGGGCATCATGTTTCTACGGCTAATGGTCCCTAACCTTTGGCATCGGTCGCAAGACTGGCAGAAAATGTGAGCATCTTTAAAAAGAGAGGGCCAGTAAAACCCACATTGTAATATCTTGAAAGCTGTTTTCTTTCCAGAAAAATGGCCTCCACAAGCACTAGAATGGCATAAGGTCAAAATCGAGTGATGCTCATATTCTGGGACACATCTCCGGATGATTTGGTCTGGACAATATTTAAACAAGTATGGATCGTCCCAAAAGAATTTTGTCACCTCGGAATAAAACTTTCTTTTATCTTGGGTGGTCCAATGTGAGGGAACATGTCCTGTAACTAGGTAATTGGCAATGTCTGCATACCATGGTGCTTGAGAAATTTCAAACAATTGCTCATCTGGGAATGTCTCAGCCACAGGAAGTGTCTCAAATGAGGACTCGAGGACTAGTCTAGACAAGTGGTCTGCTACAACATTTTCAGAGCCTTTCTTGTCTCTGATTTCTAAATTGAACTCTTGTAAGAGAAGGATCCATCTAATAAGTCTGGGCTTCGCATCCTTCTTAGACAAAAGGTATTTGAGAGCCGCATGGTCAGTGTAAACTATCACTTTGGATCCAACCAAATAGGATCTAAATTTGTCAATGGCAAACACCACAGCTAGCAACTCTTTCTCCGTGGTGGAGTAGTTAAGTTGGGCATGATTCAATGTCCTGCTAGCGTAGTAGATCACACATGGTAACTTATCCCTTCTCTGCCCTAAGACCGCACCTACGGCATAGTCGCTGGCATCACACATTACCTCAAAAGGCAATGACCAATCTGGAGGTTGAATGATGGGTGCCGTGGTCAACAAGGTCTTAAGCTTCTCAAAAGCTTGTGTGCAATCTTCATCAAATTTGAAGTCTACATCCTTAGCAAGGAGATTGCACAGGGGCCTAGAGATTTTACTAAAGTCCTTTATAAATCTCCTATAAAATCCAGCATGCCCCAAGAAAGACCGAATTTCCCAAACACTTTTAGGGATAGGCAGGTGAGAAATAAGATCAATCTTAGCTTTATCTACCTCAAGTCCTTTAGAAGAGATAATATGGCCTAAGACAATCCCTTTTGAGACCATAAAGTGACATTTTTCCCAATTAAGCACCAGGTTTTTCTCTTGACATCGAATCAAAACCAACTTCAAGTGCTGCAAGCATTCCTCAAAAGTGTCTCCAAAAATGGAGAAGTCATCCATGAAGACTTCTAGGAATCGCTCTACCATGTCAGAGAAGATACTCAACATGCATCTTTGGAATGTAGCAGGTGCGTTGCACAGGCCAAAAGGCATACGCCTATAGGCAAATGTTCCAAAGGGACACGTGAATGTAGTCTTCTCCTGATCTTCAAGAGCAATCTCAATCTGGTTATAACCAGAATATCCATCCAAGAAGCAATAGTAAGAGTGTCCAGCCAATCTCTCAAGAATCTGGTCAATGAAGGGTAATGGGAAGTGGTCCTTCCTAGTTACCGAATTTAGCTTTCGGTAGTCTATGCAAACTCTCCAACTGGTTGTTTGTCGAGTTGGGACAAGTTCATTATTGTCATTCTTAACTACCGTTATTCCAGATTTCTTTGGAACAACTTGGGTTGGACTTACCCATTGGCTGTCAGATATGGGGTAAATGATACCCACATCTAAAAGTTTGAGGACCTCAACCCTAACTACATCTTTCATGTTTGGGTTCAACCTCCTTTGAGCCTCACGAGTGGGTTTGGCATTTTCCTCCATATGTATCATATGAGTGCAAATGGTGGGGCTAATACCCTTTAGGTCTGCTATGGTCCAACCTAAGGCTGTCTTATGTTCCCTGAGGACTTCTAACAGTCTAGCCTCTTGTGCTTGAGTAAGCTCAGAGGAGATGATGATAGGGAATTTTTCCCTCGGGCCAAGGTAGGCATACTTAAGCTCTTTGGGCAAGGGCTTAAGTTCAAGTTTGGGGAATTCTATGGATGACGGGATAGGTTTGGTCTCATTAATAGGTAGAGGTTCAAACTTGGACTTCCACCTTCCCGTGTCCAAAGGAGGTGCAGAGTTCAAAAGAGAATTCACTTCTCTAGTGAACTCTTCATCATCATCTAGCTCTTTAAAAAGGGCCAAACAAGTTTCTAATGAGTCCTTAGAAGTAATTTCTGATAGAGTAGCTTGGACAATTGAGTCAATCATGTTGACTTCTTGGATGTCTTCATTCTCAATGGGATACTTGCAAGCATTAAAGATGTTTAATTCAACTGTCATGTTCCCAAAAGACAATTTCATAACACCATTCCTACAATTAATTAGAGCATTAGAGGTAGCAAGGAATGGTCTACCCAAAATAACCGGTATTTGAGAACTAATATTTGCTACCGGTTGTGTATCCAAAACAATGAAATCCACTGGAAAGTAAAATTTATCCACTTGGATAAGCACATCCTCTATAATGCCTCGTGGGACCTTAACAGATCGGTCTGCGAGCTGAAGGGTAACACAAGTTGGCTTTAACTCTCCAAGCCCTAATTGCTCGTAAACTAAGTAAGGTAGCAAATTCACACTAGCCCCTAAATCAAGCAATGCTCGCTCAATCCGGTGGTCCCCTATCACACATGATATAGTAGGGCACCCTGGATCTCTGTATTTAGGGGGGCTATTGTGTTGCAAGATGGAGCTCACTTGCTCAGTTAAGAAGGCCTTCTTTTGCACATTCAACTTTCTTTTCACAGTGCATAAGTCCTTCAAAAACTTGACATAAGAGGGGACTTGCTTAATGGCATCAAGCAAAGGAATGTTGACAGTCACTTTCTTAAAGATCTCTAAGATGTCATTATTTTGAAGCAACCTTTTCTCTTGTTGAATCCTAAGAAGAAATGGGGCGGCCACTGGGCAAGGCTTAGGATTGGCTTTAGTGGGTGGTTCATCCTTACCATCGGCTTCATCACTCTTGGTTTTCCCTTGGGTAACCTCACTTATAGGGGTGGTGTTGGGATTTTTATCTATGACTTTCCCACTCCTAAGGGTAGTAATGGATTTGGCTTCTTCAAGGTTGGGATTTAGATCATTGGCTTCACTAGAAGATCCTACCTCAAATTGACTTTTAGGATTTGGAAGTGGTTGAGCTGGGAAGGTTCCTTTCTCTCTAACACTAAGGCTAGAGGCTAGTTGGCTAACGGTGGCTTCCAATTTTTGTATAGCTTGCATAGTGGATTGGTTGATGGCCGTTTGGGCTTGCATGAAAGATTGTAGGGTTTCCTCTAAGGACTTCATGGGTGATTGATAGGTTTGGTTAGATGAAGGTCCTAGGGGGTTTCTATTGCTTTGCCCACTATTTTGCCCGTTTCCTTGCCCATTGGCTTGCCTTTGTCTCCAACCAAAGTTGGGGTGATTCCTCCAATTTGAATTATAAGTATTGGAATATGGGGAATTATCATAAGGCTTCTTGTAGGCATCCATAGCATTGGCTTGTTCATGGAGTACTTCTTGAAACACCGAGATTTTAGGGCAACCCTTAGTCTCATGAGAAGGACTCTCACAAATAGCACAAGCTTCTTCAATCTTTTTGCCTTTGCTTTCTATGGCCTCCAACCTTCTAGTTAGGAGAGAAAGTTTAGCATTAAGGTCAATATTTTCTCTAACTTGGTACATGCCTCCTTTGGAGGAGCTCATTAAATCTATCTATTTTCTCCACCTTTTCCCAACTTTGGGCATTCTCTGCTAAGTTTTCAAGAAATTCCCAAGCCTCATCGGGTTCTTTCATGATGAATTCTCCATTACTCATTGTTTCCACAAGTTGCCTCATAGAGGGGGTAAGTCCATCAAGGAAGAATCCAATGAGGTTTGGCTTATCATAGCCATGATGGGGGCATTTTCGGAGTAGGTCATTGTACCTCTCCCAACATGAAGAGAATGCCTCATTCTCTTTTTGAGAGTATGTCATGATGGCTCTTTTGAGGGTATGAGTCTTTTGAGTCGGGAAGAATTTCTTCAAGATTTCTTTAGACATATCTCCCCATGTCCCAATTGATCGAGGTCTAAGGGAGTGGAGCCATGACTTGGCTTTCTCCTTTAGAGAAAATGGGAAGAGTTTGAGCCTTATGGTATCTTCGGCTACATCTTGATAGTGCAATGTTGCACAAATCTCCTCAAACTCTTGGAGGTGAAGATAGGGGTCTTCCGACTCAAGGCCATGAAATGTGGGGAGTAGATGGATCACTCCCGGTTTGATTTCAAAATTATGCCTTTGATTATATGGAAGGACTATGCAAGAAGGTGCACTAAACCTAGCCGGTTGTAGCTAGTCTCTTAATGTTCTAGGTTCTTCCATATTAGGTCTATTGTTGGCCTCATTTCTTAGAACTTGGGGATCACCTACATTGCTTTCATGCACCGACATGGTGGGTGAATAGGTAGAGTCCTCTTTAGAATGTTCAAAGAGATTATCTAAGAGATCTTCAAGAGTGTCTTGACCCAAATTCCTTTGTAACCTATTGGTATGATCACGTGTCCACGTGGTCATTCAAATAGATTCAAGTGAATAAATTTTAAGTTCCAAAGTCGATTGTGTGGACAAGTTAGATGATTAACACTCAATGTGGGTGCACATCCACAACACCATACAAACAAAAGAAAAGAAAACACACTAGTATGCACCTAAACACAATGTGTGTGCATAAAGTGTATACATGTGTCAAATTAGACTAAGAAAATAAACCTAAACATGCATTAATCTAAGAAGAAAAGCCTAAGCATGTATCAACTAATAGCAAAAGAACACAAGCAAACAAACAAATCAAAATACCCTAAACTAAAAAAATGTAAAAGATTGGGTAGATCTTACATTGGGGTCCTTGATCAAGTCTTCTCGTACAAGTGTGAGCAATTTACATACCACCTCCACTTCCAAGTTACGATTGCTCACACTTGAGGCAAGTCCTATATCTATTATTACAAATTGGAGTTTAATACAAATCACTCCCTCACCTTCACTCAAGAGACCTCGCCATCACTCAAACTTACAAGTAGATGAAAATACAAGTAAATGTATAACCTAACCTAAGGGGGTCTAAAGAGAAGATCTACAAGTAAACATGAAACGTTAGTAACAAGTATAAAAAAAAGTGTTAGAAGTTAGTTACAAGTAAAGTAAACTACAAAGAAAAGAAAAATTAGAAAGAAATGGAAAATGTTAGTTGCTTGAATGTAAAGAGTTAATAGCAAGAAAGTAAAGAGTTAGAATGTTAGCAAGTTAAGATGTTAGAATGTTAGAACAAATAGAGAAAAAGAAATAAAAGAAAATGTAGCAATCCAAAGTTCTTGAACACCTATTGCCAATCCCGGCAACGGCGCCAAAATTTGTTGCCTACTTTAATGTGCACACTCAGAACACTAAGGAATTACAAAAATGTAATCCTTAAGTAACATGAAATAAAAATGCACCAAATCATACCCTAGACATTAAAGTCTCTAATGCAACAAAGAATGAATTGTAACTAGGGTGTAAGGGGTAGTAAATGCAACAAGTTTAAAAACTTGAGGGAAGCCCCAAGGTCGAACCACAAGGATTGGGGTATAGTGTTCTAAAACTAGGTTACTACATGCATGGTGTGATGAAGAAATGGAATGAGAGTGGTGTGTGCCAAGAGATGAAGCGTGTGAGTGAATGCAAGAAAGTTAAAGTAGTAGGTAGTGTGCTATAAAATAACAAGATAAGTAAAATATTTGAAGGGAAATCAAGAGATAAAAGTTTGGGCATTAAGATTTAGCCCATCCCATCATCTTGGTCCTTATGGAGACAACTCACAAAGGGAGAGAATCAACTACTAAGTTGTTCTTCCCATTAAAAATATAACAATGAAGCTCATAAATAACATTCAAAAGTAGGGTTTCCACCAAGAGGTATTTTCAAACTATAAAAGCATACTAGAACTAAGAAGTGTTCTAGGGGTAAAAAGAGAGCAAGTATGAGACTACAAGACTATGGATGCATGGCATACAAAGTTAAAAGCACTCAAAAGATCTCACAAATTAAGATATAATAAAAATACCTCACTTCATTCATAAATGTAATCACAAACTACAAGGTGTACATGATACAACATGTGAAAGTGAAAACAATATAAAAAAAGTGGAGAAAGCCCTTTACAACAATAAGCTCATTCATTGGTGAGTTCCTCCATAAGTCCCAAGAGAGATGAGATGTCCTCCTCTCTATGCCCAAGTAGAAAACTAGCCAAGCATAGTGTGGTTGGCTATGAAAAATAAGTAAAAAGAGAAAGAGATAAGAAGAAGGAGAATGGAGAAGAGACTTGCTTGGGATTTTTTAACTCTCTCAAGAAAACTCACAAGAGAAAAGAAGACATTCTCATAAGCTCAAAGTGAGCTTATATAGAAGATGTGAGGTGGTGAGGTGGAAGGTGATGTGGAAGAGTGATAAGTGGAGATAAGAGGTGGAGATGAGGTGGAAGGAGATCAATGGTTGGAAAATGGAACCAATGGGGGAGGATTTGTACAAGGTTAGCCTTGCAAAAGGTGGTAGGTTTGATCTCCAAGGTGTTGGGTGTGTTGGCTTTTGGTTGGTTGGTCTTTCTAAGAGAAAAAAGGTGTAACTTTTCTATTGGTGGGTCTTCCAAGAGAGATTTGACTTTTTTTGAATTTTGAAGTCTCCCATGTTGTGTCTTCATCACACATGTGAGGTCTAATATGTGGCTTGGAGGTGGCTTAGATGGCTTGAGAAACTCCCATGTGGCTTGCATTGCTTCAATGGCTTCATGGCTTGAGAAACTCCATGTGGCTTGCATGGCTTGGTGGCTTTTATGGCTTCATGGCTTCATCAACCACTTAGTTATGGCTTGCATGGCCATGATGCTCCATAAAGCTCTCAAGAATAATCCAATGGCTAGGGAGCTTCCATGTGGCACACATTTGGAGATGGTCTATGGGGAGTTAGATCTTCCTCGATGATCCTACGCATCCATGATAATCTATTGGCGATCCACCATTATCCTACAATTATTCAATGTACGCGTAATAAGGGTCTAAATCGGATATGATATGCATGAGACATCTAGGATGCATTTTAGGCATAAATGCGGAGTTATAAGCTAATGAAGTCTGATAATGTCCTAAGGTTAAAATGAATAATACGCACAAAATTGACATTATCAACAAGCTATTCTGCTTGCTCGCCTCCTCTCTCTTCTTCCACCCTCCCTCCTTCATTTTCGTTTCGGTCACCTCTCTTTGGAGGTAGTTCTCGGCCTAGTTCGTATGGTGTTGGACATGGTTGCATACGTTAGTCCTTGGGAATGGGTGAGGAAAGGGGGAGAGATCCCGGGTTCAAGGAGTCGCGTCATACAAGATCCGCATTAATAGTGGGGTAGATGAGGAGTTCGGCTCGTTGGCTACTGGGATGACGTGGGATGCCGCTTACTTGGAGAATGGGATTGACAGAACAAAGATGGTGTTGAGAATCTCGGTCGTTGGTAGAGCCCATGAGATGGGAGAGATCGATATTGCGGTCATCTCACGAAAGGGAGATTCCATAAAGGGTGACTTGCTCGAGCAAACTATGTCTGGGCAGGCGGTGAGGATTAGGGAGGTGGTTACGATATCCTTTGCACAATTGTTGGGTTTTTCTGGGAAGATAGGGCCTAATGATTTGTCGACACCGAAATTGGGATGTGGTTCAGGAAGGATATTATGAAGTTGGGAGCCTCTCCCTAGGAATCTCTGCAAAAGGGCATGAGGCTGAAGTTCATGAGCTGCTGCTCGCCATATTAGGGCTCCCTAAGGATGCTCTTTACTGTCCTAGGAAGTCTTAGCTTTTAATAGACTCTGGGAGAGTGGAGCAGACTATTGAGAATGGGTCCATACGGGCTATAAATATGGATCACACTTCACCTAATGGGTTTGGGAGGGAAATGAGGGAGAATTTGGTAGTTACTCTAGGGCAGAGGAGGAGGGAGAGGGAGAAGGAGCGAATAACATAAGTTCCGCTTCCAACGTTAGAAATTCTAGAGTCCCCAGAGAAATCCAGAGGCTGGCATGCCCTTATAACTCTGGAGAAGTGCTGGTGTATGGTAGTTGCAGAAGAGGGATGAAACTTTCTAGGGATAAATGAAATTAAAAAATTTATCGTGGAATGTCCGTGGTCTAGGTAAGAAATATAAGAGAGTTGTCGCGAAAAGTTTGGTAAAAAGATGGGGGGCTAGTGTAATGATGTTGCAGGAGACGAAAGTGGATAAAGTTGATTTGGCTTTCATTAGAGAGCTATGTGGCTTTACAGATTGTGGGTGGCAAGATCTTTTGGCTAGTGGAACAGCGGGAAGTATATTGATTATTTGAGATAGTAAATTCTTTGGGGTGGATGATGTTTTGGTGGGAGCCTTTTCGGTTTCCATTCGGTCTACGTGTGTAGGGGGACAATTTAATTGGATTCTTACAAGGGTTTATGGTCCTTCGACAAGAAGATTTTGTGAACAGTTGGAAGACATTGTGGGTTTATTGGATGACCCGTGGTGTATTGTAGGGGAGTTCAATGTAATCATCTTTCTGCATGAAAAGAATGTTGGGAGAGAATAACCAGAAGTTTGAGGGAGTTTGATGATTTATTTAATAGAAATTTCCTTATGGATATTCCTATGGGTGGGGGTCATTTTACTTGGTCTAATAATCAAGAACAACCCACCTTATGTAGACTGGACAAATTTTTAGTATCTTCCAGTTGGGAAGACCACTTCCTTGGCGTTTCTTTGTTGGCGATCCCAAGGCCAGCTTTGGATCATATTCCCTTGGTGTTAGATTGTGGGGGATTTAGCTCTGGGCCATATCCTTTTTGGTTTGAGAATATGTGGCTGTGTGACTCACAATTTCAGGTTTAGGTGGAAGAGTGATGGAAGTCTTTTACTTCGTAGGTAAGGCGGGGGACATCTTCAGGCGTAAGCTCAAAGCGCTTAAGGAGAGGATTAAACAGTGGAATCGGGAGGTGTTTTGGAGGATAAATTAGAGGAAGGGTCTGGTGCTTGAGCAGATTGCTTCGATTGATAGGAAAGAGGATTCTTCATCTTTGGAGAAATGTATTAGGAGAGTCAATTTAAAAGCAAATTACCAACATATGGTGAAAATGGAGGAAGTTAGTTGGAAGCAAAAATCCAGAGTTAGGTGGTTGAAGGATGGGGATAACAATACCAAAGTTTTCCATAAAGTGACTAATGCTAACAGGAGGAGAAACCATTTAGCCTGTCTCAAGATTCACGGTAACATGATGGAAGATGAAGAGAGTGTTAGGGACGGTGTGGTGGGATTCTATTTCGATCGTTATCCACCAAATTTTTCCATAAGGTGGCTAATGCTAACCAAAGGAGAAACCATCTAGCCCATCTCAATATTCGCGGTAACATGATGGAAGATGAAGAGAGTATTAGGGACGTTGTGGTGGGATTCCATTCTGATCTTTACTCGGAATCTGCCTTCTATAGACTTACGCCGGATGGTCTTCACTTCGATCAAATTAGCGGGGCGGATAGGGAGTGGTTGGAAAGACCCTTTGAGGAGGGTGGGGTCTTGAGCGCCATATCTGAATTGACAAGTGATAAGGCACCAGGGCCCGATGGTTTCACTTTAGTTTTCTTTAAGCAATGTTGGGAGATTGTTTGAGCGGATTTTATGAGAGTGGTGGAAGAATTTCAAGAGGAGGAATTGTATCTCGCCTGCTTCCTTCTCTATTCTAGTCAACGGATCTCCAGTTGGCTACTTTAAGAGCTCCAGGGGGTTGCAACTAGGGGATCCGTTATCTCCCTTCTTTGTTAGATTGGTCGTAGAGGCTTTAGGGAGAATGATTACTAGAGCTGTGGACATTGGAGAGATGGAGGGTTGTGTTGCTGCCCTTGGGGTACTTGCCATCTCCCACCTCCAGTTTGCGGACGATACTCGTCTTTTTGGGACCTTCGGCTATTCAGATGACATCTTAATGATTGGGAGATTGAACACCTGTCTAAATTGCTTTCCCGATTGCATGATATACATCTCTTGCCATCGGCCGAGGATAAAAGGGTTTGGACTAAAGGCGGCTCTTTTATGGTTCGTTCCTTTTATGAGGCACTTTACAGATCAAGCGGCACTGATTTTCCCCGTCTCTATAGTTTGGAGCTCCAAATTCCGACCAACGTGGCATTTTTTACTTGGGAGATTTGTTTGGACAATATTTTGACAGTGGATCATCCGATATCTAGAGGGTTCATTGTTGATGACTACTGTCGGATGTGCAAGCACAGTGGGGAGTCGGTGAGCCGTCTTCTACTACACTGTGATGTGGCTAGGGAGGTTTGGTCTTTGTTCCTCTCTGAGTTTGAGATGTGTTGGGTAACGACGGGCTCGCTTGTGTCTCTTTTTTGCAGTTGGCATTCACGCACTTTTCCTTCTAGAGGTCATATTCTTTGGAGGCTTTGGAGGGAGAGAAACAACCGAGTCTTTGAAGACAAGAGCGAGGAGTTAGCTTCTATCATCCTTAACATTAAGGGGATGATGTTTTTATGGTCCAAAGTGCTTTTGGAATGTAGAGGCTTATTCTTCAAAGACTTCTTGTCTCGTTGGGGGCCGTCTTTGTTCAAGGGACGGTCGTTAGGAGGTTGTTTTCTTTTGTTATCCCGTTGCTTGTGTAGTCCTGGCTCTTGGTAGGTCATCTCGACCTCTTAAGCTGTGGTTTCTGTTTATTTTGGCATTGCCTTCAATAAAGATTATACTTATAAAAAAAAAGTACATATACCATGACAATAAGATTCTCTACCAATTTTACTACTTAAATTACGTTTTTGGCATGAGACGACACATTCCCCCAAATATTGTCTTGGTATCTTACCGGAACAAGATGAAATGAGATTTTCAACCATGTCTTTGTGTGTATATATTTTTAGGTTTTAATAGTAGAGGTGAAATAAGTAATTTAATGTATTTTGCAATATATTAATTCCTAATATTAAACATTTTATAATCTTTTCTATGCCATATTCCACCCATTTCCATAGCTTGATTGCTTTTACTTTCACACTTTCCATGGCCCGTGCTATATCATTGTTTCCCCCTACCAGTCTCATAGCAATTAACCAGACCACCAAACAATACTTGAACATTTATCTAACTGATTAGCAACAATTTTGAAGGTTTTTCCAACGACTGAGAAATCCTTTGTAGATAGTAGTTTCATCTATTGGTAAAAATTTGTAATTTCAATAGTACTTTAGGCTTTTCTACTCTTACGATTATTTCCCCATATCGCAATAATATTACATGATAAAGTGAAATTCTTGTAATATGCAACCCACTTGGCAGGACTGTGATACAACTTCCCTTGACCAGTAATATACTTCAAGGCTTTATGATCATTATAAAGTAAGAATTCCTGTTGAATGAGGTAATGTCGCCGCTTGAACAATTGCATAGAATTCCACTTTGTACGTAGAATAGCGTCGGCGAGTGTCATTCAAGTTCTCACTGAAAAATGTCACACAAAACCCTTGTTTTTCCATCACAAAACCCTGCAACCAGTAGCCATAATAGGAACAAATTTTTTTTTGCTTAAACATTCAACTGCCTGGGGAAAGAGAGAGTGGCCAACAAGGCATGTAGAACACGAATTCAATGATACAAAGCTGCGATCTTAACAATTTGGAAGATAGGTTCGGAAAAGGATCACATCTTGAATTGCCAAACCACGAGTGGGAGTGACACCCTTAAAGGAGGTTCTGGGCACTAATCCTTAGATGCATGAATGCAAGTTTGTCTCATCACTTATAAGAATGATAATGCTTAAGGAGATTTACAATATGAAATGGAAATTTTGATGGGATGGAGTTCCTTTTGGTCATATTGCAGTAAGATTCTTTTTAATGGTATTCTGATGTTTATTATAAACATTAAGTGGCTGAGAAATGAAGCTTTGACCATTGATGTATGATTTGGTGACACTTCAGAATGTGCCACTTGTTGATTGCTGGAAGACGACTTGAGAAAACATTGAAGATGCTCTCCTTTTGTGCTTTTCATTGTTGGTTTATAAGTATCTGGTTCAGATTTTAACATGGTAGGTGTCTGATTGTTGATGTAACCAAGCTCTGCAATGAAATTTTGGATTTCGTTTTTGCTAAATTTTCAAGAACAAAGCCATTTTTCTCCAATCTGAAGTGTTAACTAGATTTCTTCTTTGACAGGCTAATCCTCCTCAGTTGCATTCCAACCTCAAATTCATTCAACTGTACAGGCGGCAGTCAAAACTCATCTCAGAAGTTGCATATTATTTCACAAATCTCGTTTCTGCCAAGTCGTTTATCGTCGACTTAGATGCCAAGTCTCTTTCCATGGATGAAGCTGAATTCCATGAGAGCATGCAGGCAGCACAGTTAGCCAACATAGAGAGACGAATAGAACGTTGCTCCACATTGGAGGAGATGGCAGTGCCCTCAGATTCCGGTCCTTCCATGAGAAGGCGTGATAAGGAAACCAACATATGTGGTAAGCTCTAAAATGCCCAAATGCATTTTGTTATTGAACATGAAAAATTGTTGAAAATGGCATGAGATCAACCACCTAGGAGATATCCTTGATTCGTCGGAATCATTGAATTTCAGGACCAACAGTAACAAAATTATATTATGTGCATTGGCTTTTAAACGTCAGGTGAGGGAAATTATCCTTTCATGGAAGCCAAGGCTGGCGAACTCACTGTTGGGGATGTGGAAAGATTGCTGAGTGTGTACAAGGAGGTGGTTACTAAATATTCAATGCTACGTAAGGAAGTGGGAGGCCTGTCTATACAGAAGGAACCACCCAATCCTCCTTTAGAAGCCCATGTTTCGCCGGAGCAGACTGAGGCAACAACAAGTGTGGAGCACGATGGAGGATGAAAAAGGAAAAATAAGTGTAAGTTTTTATTTTTAATTGTTACATTCTCATTTTTTCCTTCTTCCTCTTATTATTTCTTGCTGCTATTGTAACATAGAAGCTCACAAAGAATTGATAAATTATAGTCATTAGGGCATGTATTCCAAATCTGCAAGATAGAAATATTATTGCATAGCTGCTTCTGTAACTCGCATATAAACCAATTCCCACAAAGACATGGCAATTTATTGGACTTTACACCAAAGAAACGAAGAACATCAGAAAAACTTTTACAGTACCTCAAAGAGTGTTTATTCAGCACGGTGTCACTCGAAGAAAATTCCTAACCTCTGGGTATGCCCCAACAACACATTTAGGGGTAGTTTTGTGCAAAGGGGGACTCCTGAGCATAGTGACAAAGTTGGGATTCGGCAATAAAGCGGCAAGAGGTTAAGTCGGGAAAATTCAGATAAATTCAGTAAAAATCAGCAGAAATAAATATAAAAAATATGGCATGTCATGGCATATTTCAAGTTGGAAATGTTGTTTTTAACAAAACACATTTATATGATGAAAATCACGTCTATGATTTCATAATAACAAGTCATAACTCATAACCATGATTTATCATCCATAATTCTAAATTCGACAAAATCGAAAAGAGAAAAAAATGTGTCTCAGTGGCAAAATCGCTATTTAAAAGCCAAATTTTGCCGAGTAATCGGAGACTCGTGGATTCGAAAAATGGGAGATTTTTGTGACTAGGCTCTTGGCTCTTGGCTCTTGGCTCTAGGTACCAGAGGCAGTCTCACTCTCCTAAATAGTACTTCAGCCGAGACCAATTGAGCTCATTTTCTGTGACTTTCACTTCCCCAGACAGAATCCCCACCACACGTACAACTGAGTTTTGATTTTTGAAATTTCAAACTTTCTCGAAAATCGTGTTGTGACAGGTGTGCGTGTGGCGGGGGAGCGCAAACTCAGAGAAAATGATCTCAAATTTTAACTTGCACCTGTCCTCAAAGTACTCTTTTAACTCCACGGTCAAACAGTAAACCCATTTGAGGCCAGAAAAGCCTATTAAAAGGTGTGAAATTACAAATATGCTATTCAGTGGAGTAATTTTCTTTTTTTTTCTTTTTTTTATGTACAGCTGATTACAGTGTAAGTATCTCCGGACGTGGCATTGCCAGGGGGCATGATTTACAGGAGGATATTCATTTATGTGATGTGGGTCCCACATGCCATATACAGATGACAATCCCTGATTGGACATGTAAACCTACACGGGAACTGGCTGTACATCAAAATTTACTTGCCCATATTTTGCAAGGCACCTCCGAACTGACCCACTAGATCCAACTAAGAATTTGATATCCGCACAACCATACTTAAGCAGCTCCTCAGTGTGAAACCTCTCTCTCTGTATGGCCAAACGTCCATACAGTCAGCATCCACTAAGAGTGTGCCACGTGGCATGTATTTTGCATTGTGACAGAAGCATCTGTCAGAACGCTGTGACAAAGTTTTACTCGAGGGTGTATTGTAAAAGGTATTGCGATTGACTTTTTTAGTCCACAAAACTGCTTGCAGTCAAAGGAGCTTTGCAACTGAGCAGACTGCAAGATCCCGTGTTGTGGTTCAGCATGCTCTGGGGGTGGAGACGGGAGTCGTACAAGGATTCAAGGGTCTCATGTAGATCTTGCTTCAGTACTTTTATTCAGTGATCGACAAGCATGAATGGCCATGTTGTCGTGTTCTGAGCCGTGGATTTCCCTCCAAACTCTTTGAAGCAGTAATCGAGGAGCTCTGGAGATGCCACACACCACACATGGCACCTGCGTTTGTTGGCCATGAGAGCAAGGTCAATTTCAAAGAGATATCAAAGAGCTACTTAGTTATTTTAAGCAAAAAGCTGTGCCCAACTCCTTGGACATGCAGCCAAACCATGTTGTGGATTTACTTGCAAAATTAAGTAATGATGCTTGCATCGCATCCCAACTCTACTGCACCACTTATTATTTGTTGAAGATCTTGTAGGGGTGGGTAGCTCCACCAGGTGATACACATTTTTAATAAGGGATAACTTGGGATGCTTTCAATTAAAATAAGACTTCTCTTTTTGGGTGCTCAAGGCAAATACTATTATCCATAATATAAATTAGGGAAATTATTAGCGGAATGTGCGGTAGGCCACCTACATGACGACTATAACTTTGCTCCTTCAGGGAAGTTGCTGACGGACTACAATATAAGCCACGTGGTACACTCTTAGAGGATCTGACGGTATGGATGTTTGCCCCATCCCTAGGTAGACCTACATCCCACCCAATGGTCAAGGTGTTATGTATATGTTCCCAATTTATGTACAAGTAAAAAATACAATAACTAAAACAGAGAAATAGAACACAATTGCAATATATATATATATATATATATATATATATATATATATACTCACACGTTGACTCATGCTATTCTTACTAATAGATTACTAATAGAGGTGGGGCCCACATGTAGACGAGTTAAGATCTGATTTTTGGTGAAGATGATCTCCTCGCACCATGGAGATCATCCTGACCAATAATCAATAATTTTTTAAACTTCTAACCCTATCAAATATGGATCTAAATTTAACGGTGAAAATGTACATGGGGCCCACATGCAGTTGAGTTAACGACTAATTTTTGGTGATGATATTCTTCTCAACATGGATATCAACCACATAAAAATTCAGCCCATTCCAACATTTGCAGCCTTGTGAAAAGTGGATTGCAAAATGAAAAATTTTGAACCCTCTATTTTCACCGACAAATTTAGGCCCATATTTGATAGGGTTAGAAGTTTTAAAAATTACTCTATTAGTAAGAATAGCATGAGTCAACGTATCCCAGCCGAAAAAGAGTATATGGCAACTACAGAGGCATCCAAAGAAGCTATATAGTTAAAAAGATTGGTGAATGAGCTTAGGTTGAAGCAGAATGGATTCAAGCTGTATTATGATAAACAAAATGCCATCTATATGGAAAATCATTAAATGTATATCACGCTAGGGTCAAACATATTGAAAGAGAGGAAACTACGTACTATAACCCTAATTCTTTAGAAATAGTGAAAGAGCTCTTCTCACCCGTGGATGTAGGCACAATACTAAACCACGTAAATATATTGTGTGTGATTGATCTCTTATGTTTTCTCTATTTTTGCTTGAATGTGGAAGGTCGATTTTCAACAAAATGAACCATTCTCCTTAATGTGGGCATGTGTGCTGTTATTAATTAAACCCGTAACCTCAAGGTTGCGAGAGAGTGTTGGCCAATTGAGATACGCGCACTCGCTTGATCTTTCAGGGGACATATGTCTTGGCCATGTCATGAAAAAGATAATTTTGCTCATGGGACCATGATAGTCTTTTAGCAAACATATGGATGAACATTATAATGACATACAGCCTCTCTCCATCAATATTGTCAGGATCAGGATAGAAATGCCAAGAGATCCTGCAGGGGGGAGGGCCTAGCTCCAAACATAAAACATGTATGAGACATGTTTATTGAAGAAAGGTAAATGATTGAGAAAGGAATGAGAACATGGCAACATTTTCCCTAAGAGGACTAGAAGCACATCCTCTCTTTTTTTTTTTTTTTTTACTTTATTGATAAGAGGCTTCATATAACCTTCCATATACATGTATCACATCACAATATGTAGAGTCGCTTTATAGCCAGAGACCCTTCTTTTAACTAACTAAAGCAAAAAAGCACCACCCCACCACTTACATATTCTTTTTTTTTCCTTCAACATGTGATGAGGCCCTCCTCACCCATGATCATAGAATGACACTAATGAAGAGGAGAAAAACAAGGAGAATGCATTGAATCTTGCAGATGAGATTAGACCTAACTTCCTTATACAGATCCCTGGAATCAAATCAAAGACCTTAGCTAGGACCCTTAAAAAGACCACCTTTAGACAGTCAATTATTAAAGAAAAGGGAGTAACAAAAGAAAGACACACAGGTTATCAACCTAGCAACTGCACTAAGTGGGTCTAAAGCAAACATGGTATTTTTTTTTATTTTTTATTTTTTATGCTTTTTATACAAGAGTCAAAAGAAAGGTGAAGAAGAAGAAGAAGAAAAATCATTAGGTAGATAATGTTATTTAAGGTATAATATTGTCAGCTCCAATATGCTTTGAAGAGGTGAAGCTGTGGTGGTCTAAGTCTTCCCCATAGGAATCATGTGGTGGAGTTGGTGATAGAGATGGGTTGTAAGAATACCATTTAGACCAAAAGAGATAGTTGAAAAAGTTAACGAGGCTAAGGGCAGCTAGCAACCAATAGAAAAGATCTAGCCTATCCTTATTGAGGTCATTGTCACTCAGCCACCCCCCACTAGATGAATTTGATGTGATCTTGTTCATAAGAGAGACAAGGAGGGAGCTCAAGTAGAATCCAAATGAGTAAGAACAGTAGGTCATAGCTGTTAGAAAGGATTGCATCCCTGCCAAGGATTGTTTGTAGAAGAATTCAATGAGACCAACAGCTGTGAACATCTCTGAGAGTCCAAAGATGAGAAACTGTGGTGCAATCCAAAAGATGGATATAATATTCTTCGAGTCTAAAGCCGCGGTCCTTCTCTTATTCTCTACTAGAGCAGCGGAGACCATCGAGAACGTCGCGATGAAAAGGCCGACGCCGATTCGTTGTAACGGGGAGATTCCCGAGTCCTTACCAGTGATCTTTCGAGCAAGTGGGACAAAGGCTGTCTCATAGAGAGGAACTACAAAGATGAGCATGATGTAAGGGATGGACTGAAGCGAAGCCGGAGGGATCTGGAAGCTTTTTGTGAGACGGGTGTCCATAGCACTTCCTTGCTGAACTGAGAATGTCTGCAGCTGAGCCAGAATTGTGTTAAAGATGATGGTGCAGGCGAAGATTGGAACGACGGAGATGATTATCTTGACTTGCTCGACTTGAGTCACTGTGCATAGTCTCCATGGGCTTTCCTTTATATGAGCTCCATCCTGTATTTTGATGCAGGCCTTGTCCAAGAACCTGAAATTTCCTTAAATCCATTAAAAAGAGAGATCTGAATTGTGTAAATGGACATTAATTACCTACTCATATGGAAAGATAACTATCCTATTATCCAATTTAAGTGATCTTGATCTAAATTTAGTCCATTCTTGAAGAAGATTTCTCCAAATTTTTTTTAGAAAACTAATCTTCAAAGTGATCAAGTATACTATAAACATGATTTTAATTTTTAAGAAATCAAAATCAATAATATTACTCCAGTGTCCTAGTTAATCTGATAACACTCTTTGGAACATAGACTCACCTGAACTTTTCAGTGTGGAGGAGATTGCCAGAATTGGAGGAGGACGTGACGACGCCGTTCGAATGGTTTTGATTTCCATGAAGCATCTCTGAGTTAGATGGACAAACTTGCTTTCTCTTTGTAATTGCAGCTACAAAAACCTGAAAGAAAAAAAAAGAAAAACTAATTAGATTATTACCAAAAGCTGAGGTAAGAGTGATGTAATATATCTATAATATAAAAGTAATTAAAATTAATATAAAACTAATTAAAATCTGGAATTTATAAAAGTAAAACCTAGGTCCTGTATGGTGATCCTTAGAAAAGTTTCGTAGGTACCACCATTCTTACCCATAACGTCCACATGATTTTTCTGGCTCAACTCTTTTTGGCATAAGAATCCTTTTCTAGAAAACTTTTCTGTGGTCAGCAAACAGAGCCTAAAAGAAGGAAAAACTATTCCTAATTTTCAAAAATAAAGTAAAAAACCAATTATGGATATCTGACTCGAAAATGGCTAAATAACTAGGATCAAGACTTTCATGAGCAAGGGAAAATCAAGATTACTTGAGCAATTGGAGTGAAGATGCTTCCTTGAGGGCGTTTGTTCCTGTAAACAAGTGTTCCAGAAATCAGGCTGATCAAACCCATAGCCATGGCAGCTGCCGAGACGCCGAATCCGACGTCCATCCCTGAACGCGTTTGGACCCACACAAGAACAGTGAGAGCTACAAGTTCCCCAACACTGAAGGCAAAGTAGGCAGCGTTGAAGTAGGTGGATAGCTTCTTGGATTGTTTAGGGTCCTCCTTTCTGAACTGGTCAGCTCCATGAGAGATTATATTGGGCTTTAGACACCCACTTCCCAAAGCCACCAAGTAAAGAGCCACAAAAAAGATTAAGGCTCTGATGCCCTTTGCTTCTAAACAGTTCTCTCCTTCAGTGACCATGTTGCACTGTGGTGGCCTTAGTTGAGGAAGATGGGCTTGCACTGATAGTAATATAAAACCCTGTAATCACCACCAATGTAAGAACAAAGAACTAAGAACTAAGAACTATTTTTTTTCTTAATTTCTCTCTTTCTGTCATGTTCTTACCTTACAGAGGTTAATTTGATTGATTTAGAATCTACTTTATAAAAATAAAAGAAACTTTCTGCCAACCTTTTGAGGATGGATATATAGTGGTAAGAGAGGTTGAGATTTTTGAATAATGATTTAAGTTCTTGAAAGAAGTGGAGTGAGGCTTACCGAGAGTTCCACAAACCCAAATATCAACATGGTCCAGAAGCTCCCAAGATAAGAATCTGAGAGGAACCCACCAAAGAGGGACAGAAGGAAGACAGTCCCTATAAAGTTTGTCACTATGTTTGCAGATTTTGACAGAGAGAAGTGCATCTCATTGAACACATAAGTTATGAGGTTGTTTCCAACAGCAGCAATTGCCATTATCTCAAATGCTTGAAGACCTGAAACACACCCACCACAAACCCAAAAACAAGATAAATATATAATAATAATGAGCACCCACTTAACATCTTTACTCAAAAAAAATGAGCTGAAATTATCAGTTTTTTTAATTCTTTTTCATACGTCAATGAATTTATACTCTAATACCCACTTAGCAAAAGAGGATTTAAAAAAAAAAGTAGACAATTTGATCAAATCTTTCTAGAACTAAACTGTTATCCAAAACCCAGTAGCCATGTATATATATGTATATATGGGAAGAATAAAGTAAGAGAAAATCGACAGTTTGATCTGTTTTTCTTTCTATAAGGGTGGTCGTGTAAAGTGAAAACACCAGAGATGATGAAGGAAATCTAGTGACAGAGAAAGCAAGGAGAGATACATGCAATCTTCTGCAAAAATATTTTAATTTATATGTTAATGTATATGTGTGTATGTAGAGAGAGAGAGAGAGAGAGAGAGAGAGACCAAGAACAAAGGCTGCAGCTCTCATTCCACCATGCTTGCTAGGCTTGGAAGGTCTGCCTCTCCAATCAACGGAGAAGTCCTCAACAGACATGGATTCTCCTTTGAAATTCTGTCTTGTCGTCTCAGTATCCATTTTTTTTTTCCTTCTCTAGCTCTCTCTTCTTACCTTTCTAACACATAAACGTGCACAGAGACAAACACACGCTCTTGGGAGCTAGAGATTTCTATTTGGACAAAGGAATCTCTCGAGAAACTCAAAAAAAACTCAACTAGAGAACAAAACTCCTCTTCCCTAGGGGTTTTTCCGTTTTTGTTGAAATTGAGACAAGTGGGTGCCCATATTTATAAGCTCAGCCGAATTTCCTCGGCGCTCCGAGTATTTGCCGATTATCCACTCTTTCCTTTCCGCAACTCGGCTAGAAATTCCCCTGGTATATATCTCCATACCGCTAGTCGTATTTAAAGCCAATACTTCATGAGTAGAGTTTTTCCCAATTACACTTACTCTGGGGTATAGAGGTTTTGTCTTTCCAACTCCACTCGACCACCATTTTCTTTCACCAATCATGCTCCCTAAGTTCTGTCATAATAGTCTCATTTTTTTTCTTTTTTCTTTTTTTTAGCTAAGCATATATATTAGCCACAATTTTATAATATTTTCGTACTTAAATATTTATGTATGTACGCATTAGGGGATGGTTCTTCCGGGGTAAATAGTTGTTTAACATGGTATCAAAACTTTAAGGCTTGTGAAGTCACAGGTTCAAATCTCCAACGGAGTGTATTCCTATTGAGGAGGCATGTTAGTGGATGATGTATTCCTGCACACGTGTTGTGTTGGCCCGACGACTTGTTGGTATATAAAGTTATTTTGACTTTCCCCAACAAGTCGATCTTTTGAGGTAAATAGTTGTTTAATAGTACGTATGCGTGGGGCCCACATGGGTAAGCCCCTAATGGCTGATTTTGGGTCACAATTGAGATCATCCTCCAAAAAAATCAGGCCAATGAGTTTTCTGACCGTGCCAAAATGTGCTTTTTATTCTTAGCCTGTTCTTTTCCCGAAGAGCAATTTAAATTTTGGTGGGGTCAGAAACTTCAGAATTATGATGATCTCATTGATGAAGAGATCACCCACAATCAGCCCTAGGTGCTCTCTCATGTGAGCCCCATGGCGCTAGTTTGAGTCAAACCACTGGTGACCTTATAACAACCCTTAATGGTTTAACTCTTCTTAAACAACTAAGGTCACTGGAACCTGCTCATCGAGAGAAAGTCACCCAATCTGAATGGCCTACCAATGGGGGTGGGGGGTGGAAGGAATGAAGCAAAGGTAGTTTCGTCATGACATGAGTAGTGTTCACCAAGGTTTAAAGGGGCCGGGCCGTTATAACGGTATAACGGACTGGGGGCGTTAATGTTTTTTCTGTTATAACGAATTGTAATGTTCAAGGGCAAAAGCAAAAAATAACGGAAAAAATGGCGCTGGAATTCAAATTTAAAAAACAGAAAATAAAGGGGAAAAAAAAAGCGGAAATAACAGCCGTTTTTTCACAAAATTTTCAAAAAAATAACAATCATTATAATGGAAAAATAAAGGACTAGGTGTTTTAACGGTACATAACGTAATTGGGGGGGCCATTAATTTCGTCATAACGGCAGCTTTTTAAACCATGGCGTACACATGCGTGAGGATTGAAACCCACGACTAAATGGGTACCATGTTTCAGATTTCAACCTAATCAAATGATCATATCCATCCACTATGTTCATCTTCATGGGGTTGAATTTTTGACTTAATTAAAGAGGGCTTTAATGGTGGAATCATCAAGGATGAGTCGGACCCTATATTTACGCCACCTGTCCCCCACAGATCGTAATATGGTACACTCCCACCAGTGGGTGAGTAAACGGGTCAAAGATAGCTGCCTAAAGATATAAAATAGTGTTAAATGGGTACAAGTAGTTGGTATTTTTGTACAAAAAGACAATGAAAACGATGTGATTCTCTTCCTTCCACTCAAGGCAGATCTACAGATGGATAAGATGGATCACATACACAATCCAATTCATAGCTAGGTCAAACCATGGTTTAATAAACGGACGTTATAACGGATTTGGACCTCCCCCGTTATGTTATGTACCATTTTAACCCTCAGAAAATAACTGCCGTTAGTTATTTTCTGAAAAAAATTGTTAAAATAATGTTCATTATTTCTGTTTTTTTCCGTGAATTTTCCATTATTTCCGGGTTTTTTTTTTCCATTTTCCCGTGTGTTACAATCTGTTATAACTAATGGTAACGCCCTCAGTCCATTATTCCGTTATAACGGCCCCTTTTAAACCTTGGTTAAATAATATATAAATTAGGCCTTTATTCTTAAAATGCAAGTTTACGTAAAATTGTAAATTTTAAATGTGAATAACTTTTTTATGCAACTTTTTGCGACTTGATCAAATCGTTTTTTGCAACGGCCGTTGTAGCCATTACTAACGGCCATGCATCATACCTCGTCACGTTATATATGTGAATATTGCCCTTCCATAATACTGCCATTATTAACGTTAATGGCCGTTATCCCATTATTTTAGGAACATTATAAAGTTTTTAACATTATTTTAATTACCAGTATTTTATTATTCTTTTTCAAAATAAAGTGTGTAGCACATACATATTAGATTGAAAAAAAAAAAAAAAAGGGTCGTGATGTAATAAGGTGTACCAGAAGCACATTTTTTGTTACTCACCACTGCCATCTGGGCCCACTGATTGCATGGATGTTCATCCTACCCCTTAGTATACCAAAATTCAGCTTGTTTGATGATTTTTAACCGTTGGTTTTAGTACTTAAAAAAATGGTGAAATCCAATGGTTATAATCACGCATTAAAAAGTACTAAAATCTAATGGTTAGAGATTACCAATCAGGGTGATTTTTGGTGTGTATATCCACCAAGAGGTGGGATAAACATCCCTGCGGTCAGTGGGCCCAGATATACCAAAAATGCACTTCCGCATTTGAAAAAGTGGCAAGTATACCTTGTTACATCTTTTTCCAAATAAAAATAGTAAAAAGTTAGAAGAAACAAAAAGTACACATCGTTACTTAGAACTATCATTGTAACGGTGAATAACGGTCGCCCAACGGTAACGCTGTTGATTTCGTTTACTTTTAGACCTTTGATATAAGGGTAGCTCTACGGGGCCCATGTCTTTCAGCTGGGCACCCCACTTGGACCCAAATGCCCCTCCTTCAGCTGGGCACCCACACTTGAAAAAAAAAAAAAAAACAGAGAAGGAGAAGGAGAAGGAGAAGGAGAAGGAGAAGAAGAAGAAGAAGACGCTATCGCCGTAGGTATGTGTCTCTCTCTATCTCTCTCTCTCGCCGGAGGTGGTGGTGATGGTAGAGTGGTGGTTTGGAGCACCCCCCCTCCCACAAAAAAAAATTTTTTGCCTCCACGGCTTGGAACTACCGTGGCCACCATGGCACCCACGGCCAAGCCAGCCGTGGTCACCATGGCACCCACGGCCATGAGGGTAGAGAGAGAGAGAGAGAGAGAGACGTACCTACGGCGATGGCGTCCTCCTCCTCCTCTTCTTCTTCTTCTTCTCCTTCTCTTTTTTTTTTTTTCAGTGTAGGTGCCCCACCTGAAGGAGGGGCATTTGGGTCCAAGTGGGGTGCCCAGCCGAAAGACGTGGGTGCCCATAGAGCTACCCTTGATATAATGATCACAACCATCTGAGTGTGTACCACGTGTTCCTATAGTGTTCTAATAGTCTCTCCTCACGCCCGATAGTTATCCATATATTAATTACCTCGGGAGATAACTAAAGTTTTTCCTTAACGAGGAATTGCCGAGGAGGAAAATGTAAATTATGATAAATTAAGTTAGAGAGAGAGAGAAGCAAGAGAGAAAGAGAAGAGAAAGAGAAGAGAAGAGAGAGAGAGGTGGGGGGGTTGGTGTGGTTTGCACTTCAAAGAGAAGGAATGATGTGTTTTGAACAGTAATAGATAGTGCAAGCTACTATTAAGGAGTCAGAGTATGTTGTGGGTTTAAAGTTTAAACAAACACAAAGGGAAATAGAAAACCAAAAGCTGATCCCCCACACTCTCTCTCTCTCTCTCTCTCTCTCTCTCACACACACACACACTCTCTCTCTCTCACCAAAACCATAGAAAATGGGGTCATTTAACTTTCACTTGTTAATTCATCTATTTTATTTCATTTGAAGGTGTAAAAATTAAGAGTAGTGATATGGCCAGGCGCATATTGCCAAGAGGAAAGGTCTAAAGTGCCCCCATAATCCATTTTAATGTACTTGGCTATATAAAAAATGCTCATGTTTATATCACTTCCCAAATATAAAATTTGGGAAAGGACTTAAAGAATATTTTGATAGAATAGGATGCGCAAGATCTAATCTCCCTTCTCCAAAATGATTCTTCTTCAACGGGATTGTTTGCTTCTGGGATATGTGCTCGAATCCTGGATATCTCTTCTTCTTTCGATAAACCATTTTCTTTTTTTGGGACGTGTAACTCATACTATTGCCTGTAGGGCTCGTCATTTTGGGTCAGTCTTAAGATTTAGTTACGTTGTCGTTCCATTAATTCAACGCTTTCGTTGGGACGGCCAAAAAATAATTTGTGTTATGTTTTATATTATATAATTTTGATAGTATGTTTTTTTAACCTAAGAGGTCTTGAACCTGAGTTCATTAGTTTACTTTATAAACGAGTTTTATTTTGTCTTATTTGATTTAAACTTTATAAAAATTTGAACGAAATTTTTGAAGGGTTTACTCAATTGATTACTTTTGTAAAAAAATTTAATCCCACGATGCCTCGGAATAAGATGTTTTATGAGTATGTATATTTGAAGATTGGATTAAAGGGTGGAGCCCTTAGGTCTCCTAATTTCGTGTCCATTATTGGGTACAACCATGCAAAATGTATAATATACATGTGCGTGTTGTGCCGTGCCATGTGTGTGTATGTGTGCGCACGCACGTGAGAGACTAGGCTTGTAACGCCCAATTTTTTAATACGAAAATCAAGGGTTAATGAGTAACCTAGCTAATCTCCTAACTATTCGAATACTAGGCTTCGAAGCTAATTTGCTAATTTCAGACTCTGTTAAACGGATTTCATCAGGTCTAATGTGATATATTTATATGGATGTCAATTCAATTGATTCGTCTGTCGGCCCGGAGCAAGGGCGAATTCTGCTTTTAGGACATTGTTTACATTACTTTAGAAATCTTTGGTCATTCTTATTTCTTTTCTATATCTTTTACAAGTTTAATTGATGACAAATTTTGTAGCACACCATCTAACAACATTAATGATATCAAATGGCTGTGATTCTTCGAACACCATATTTTCGAGTCCGTCTAGAGCTATATACACCCATTTCTTACATCCAATTCTTACAACCGGTGGCGGGGCTCACATAAAAATCATGTTATAAAATCCAACCATATATAAAGTTGCCCTTGTCATGATGATCATCATCACCAAAAATCAGTTCATTTCGATATTTCTAACCATATAAAAAATTGACCCAAAATAATGATTTAATTGGATGGTCTGTAATTTTTCAAATTAAAGTCAAATTTTCATGAGGTTAGGAATGTTGAAATGTCTTGAGGTTTTGTGAGGAGGGTAACCATAGTATGAAAAACTCACCATGCGGTTGGATTGTCCAACATGATATGTGGGTCCCACCACAGGGTGTACGAAATGGGTCATATATACTTGTCACGAATAAAGAAGGCTATATATGTAAATTCATGCACTGTTGAAAATAAAAGCTCCACTATCCATTTTTTTGAGTTTTATATTATTAATTAACACATGCACATAAATTTTGCATCCATGTAAAATCACAAGTTTATTTATTTAAGAATTCCGCCAATCAAGACACCATCTGGCTTAGTTCTCTCTCTCTCTCTCTCTCTCTCTCTCCACACATTTAAATCACCATGATTTTGTTTAAATATATAAAGCTCTCATTCATTGTTTATGTTCCTCTTCATTTTGTATCTTGTTTGTTTATGATTTTATTCCCATCATTTTCGCTCCAACTTTTATGTATTTTCATTTAAGAAAACAAAATAAGCAAAATCAGCTCACACAGAGCCCGGCCATGGCATCCTTGCCCTCCACGTAAAATGGGCAACTTTTTTTTTCAAAAATTAAAAAACCTTGACCCCCAATTTCCCGGCCCACATTTAACCACCACCTAGCTAGCTCAGTGTACAAGTAGCTGGCCATGGATAGAGCCGGCTGAGTTGGCTAGCATGAGCTGCTTAGATGTTCAGATAATTATAACAATATAATTATGTGTATTGTGCTAGCAAGCAACCCATTAATGGAGCTGCACAGATTCAACCCGCAAATGAAAAGAAAAACAGATATATATATACCTAGGTGGACCTACAAACCAAAATTTAGGCTGATTAGTGATTTCTAGGCGTTGGATTGGACTTATTTTCATGGGTTGATCTCAACTGTGGGAATTATAGCAGTATTTGAGGTACAAAGATCCAACGCCTAGAAATCACTAATCAGGCTGAATTTTGGTTTGTAGGTCCACCTGGGGATTGGAGAAACATCCATACGGTCAGAGTCCTCTTAAGAGTGTGCCATATGGCACATATTTGTGTCATGTACAAAATCCTGTCATTTTAGGGCTGTCAACTGAGCCCGACCCAATTTGATGATGAAATATATGTGAGATCGAGTGAGAGGTAACATGGAATGAAGTAGCTTGTGGGGGGTCCGTTGTTTGGTTTTGGTCATCCTGGAAACCACTTGGAACCTTTTTTGTAGGCTTGTTGTGGAACAAGATCTTCCTATACAACCCAACTTAGCTAGGGTTTGCTCAGAATATACATACAACTGTAGCCATTTTATTTGTATTTCACTTTTCTTTTTCCCTCCCTTTTTCTGCTTGCTGGTTGGATAACTATGAAATTTACTTACATTTCCTCTTTTTAAATTCAATGTACAATATTAATATGGTTAATTTAGTAGTAAAATAACAAATAATAGGGAAATTTACTTACATTCTTGGTATTAAATTGTAGGCTCTCTTCCTACAAGGTACTTGGGGGTCCCTCTTTTCAAAGGAAAATTGACAAAAATCCACTTTCAAGCTTTAGTTGAAAGAGCTAAGCTGAAAATGTCCTCATGGTGAAATGCTAATATGATACATCTTCTAATACAGAAATCCGAAGAGATTCCATGGAGGTTGAGAACCCAATGGGTCAATTGTTTGCACAAGATCAACAACAGGGAAGGAAATGGTATTGCTTACAAACTTGCTAACTAGGGCTCAGATATTTATGGCTCTGCTATTTATTGGTGACATCAACCACTGTGCTAAACAAGAAGTTTTTACTAACTTAATGTGCCAATCGGCTTTTAGGTTTCGGTTCTGCTAGGTGCTTAATTGGGGCTTTATGGTTTTAAGGAGTATAAGTGATTTTCTTGGGATTTTTAGTTTGGCTATCTAGGAATTGCTCCTGGATAAGTAGGCTTCTAATCCTAAGGTGATATACTTGTTAATACCTATGCCGGTGTTCCGCACCTTTCAGATTTCCTTTTTGGTTGTATTCAAGCCTTTGACAAAAGATATAGATCTAAACAAAATCCACTACAAGAAAATTGATTTATAGCAGCGGACTATTAGCGGCAGCCAGCAAAAAACCACCTCTATAAAGGGTTTTAGCAGCAGCCAGAGACTAAACTGCCACTAAAGGCATGAAAATAAAACGGAGGGAAAAATCTGACTACTTTTAGCGGCGATCAGCTCTTTGGCCGTCAGTAGTAGTACATATAGCGGTGGTTTTTTCTGATCGCCGATGTAGGTGTACTATTACCGGCGGTTATATAGCTGACCCCTTGCTAAAAGTACCCTTATACCGGCAGTCAGATGCTGGCTGCCGCTAATACCTTCAATTTTTTTTTAAAAAAACCGAACTCACTTTACTCTTTCCCCTTTCTTCTCCTGCCTTTCTCCCTTTCTCTGAGCTGAGGCCGAAACCCCATCCCTCCATCGACTCACCGTTGCCTCGCTGCCGTCTACGCCCTGCCGTCGTCACACCGTTCGCCTGTAAGTTAGGTTTTCTATTTTTTTTTTTTTTTTTCGTTTTGAACGTCCTTTTGAAACCCTTATTTTTATTTTCTTCTCAAATAATGTTCATATTCCATGAAATTGATTTCCATGGATGAAATCGAGCCAGTGGACACATTTTCACACAAAAACCGTCTTGGGTCAAAATATAAAGGCTCAGCCTCCAGTTACCGCCCTAAAATAAGAGGCTTCGGTTATAGGACACTATATGAGCCACATGGCACACCCTTAGAGGACTCTAATCGTATGGATGTTTGGCCAATCCCTAAGTGGACCTACAAACTAAAAATCAGCTTGATTAGTGGTTTATAGGCGTTGGATTGGACTTATTTGCACGGGTTACAGGACACAATATGAGCCACATGGCAACCCTTAGGGGACTCTGACCGTATGGATGTTTGGGCCAATCCCTAAGTGACCTACAAACTAAAAGTCAGCTTGATAATTAGTGGTTTATAGGCGTTGGATTGGACTTATTTTCATGGGTTGATGTTTAACAGTCGAATCTGAGCATTATTGACCATTATTTGGGGAACAAAGACTCAAGTGTCGGTTGTGCGGTATTTTTTAGAGGCGGTCAGTTGCAGCGATTGCTGAAAGATTTAGCAGCGGTTTACCCTTTTTTCTTGTAGTGATCGAATTACGAAATAGGATTTATGTTTCCAACCCCAACACTTGAGATAAAAGTGTAGATGATGATAATAAATATTTTCCTCCGTGGAAACCTTAGAAAACATTTTCTTATTATATTATGGCTGAGGAAAAGGTTGTAAATGGTCTTGTCACAATCTTAATTTGCATCAATATGTGATGAAAAAAATGTGAGAAAACTAAAATTCTAAAAAGACATGGTGGGTTTTCATTGGAAACTCCTAGGGCCATCTAATAATTTCTAGAAATTTCTAGATGATTCAGGTGATCCATTGTTCAGTAATGCTCATGAATCGGATTTGAAAATTTCGCTCACCCTGCAAATCACAAGAAAAAGTGCCTTGAAAAACCACACAGTAGAAGTAAAATATATATTTAATTATTTATTTTTGTCTTCCGCAGGGTTACATTTGTGCTACTTCATCTTTCATTGCTCAAATGGGAAAAGCATGTTGTCACTTTATGACTCGTTTAAGATGATCTGGATCGACACGTTCGTCCATGGCGACCAAACCCAGAAATCATTTCTTATAAACATTGTGAGCCACGTGGTAACATCCTATTGGTATGTCGGCGGTTGTCCTATTTGAGTGCCATGCAAGCCTACCACTCACTTTCGAGTACCTCTTAAGACGCAATTAGTAATAAAGAATGAAGGAAACCATGGGAGGATGTTGGAGAGTCGGTGAGGTTGAAGGTTCGGGAATGGAGAGACAAGGACGGAGACAAGGTCGAGACAGGAGCTTTGAATTTTTACTTTTAGGGTGTAATTTAATCTCGTGGATCAGATTAAAATATATACGTTGGGCCACCACCAGTCCATGCCCTTGGAAAAACCATAAGTGGGGTGTAAGAAATTTTGAAGCTCCAGTCCATAGCCACATCATCCTTCCTCTTTAGGTCAAAGTCAAATACCATATCCATGCAGGGTTTTACTAACCCTCACCCACCTCATAAAGTTCATATTTTCCTCCAATAATATATATATATATGTAGAGAGAGAGAGAGAGAGAGAGAGTGAGGGTCCTATTATTCTGACACCTCATGAGTTAGATTTATTTTTTGTGAGGATGATATCCTTCACCATGGAGATAATTTTCATAAAAATTCAGCATAAACTTCCAACCCTATCAAAAGTGTATTTAAAAATTAATGGTGAAATGTACAATCCAAAATTTTTCCACTTATAATCCATTTTTTTTATAGGACTAAGCTACTAAATTTAAACCAAAAACCTAACAAATGACACTCTTTTGTGGGGCCCACATGGAGATGAATTAAGGGATGATTTTGGTGAAGATGATCTCCTCACCATGGAGATCATCTCCCCATAAAAAAAGCAGCTCATTCCAACACTATCACCCTCATAAAAAAGCAGCTTGTTCTAATACTTTTAGTACTAGTCCACAGGGAAGTACTTTTGTTGCGCCAACGCGCGAGGTGCCCCTATTGGAAGCTCAATCAAGGGCAATGCCCGGCCCCAAGATCAATTTGCTTTAAACTAGTAGGTGACCCGTACCCTCGGTACTCCCCTACAAAGCATTTCCCAAAATCGGGTGTGAGTGGTTGAGATCCATAGTCCATTTGGGGGATAAGATCTGGGCCATCCTTTGTGAAGCCGATAAGAGGGGTACAAGTGGAGAGACAATTTCCTCGTTAAATTAATCCAAACATCTAAATTTTATTTTATGAAGGGTTGATATGGGCCCTTGGATATATGAAGCCTATAAGAGAGAGAGAGAACTGATGTGTTTGTTATATAAATTGTTTTTGGGGATATAAATTATATTGAGCGGCTGAGAGAGATCGGAGAGAAAAAAAACACATTGTACTTTGCAATTTCTATAGTGAAGAACACTGATCATCATCGCTCGGTGGGTAGATTTCGAACGAATCACGTAAATCGCTTGTGTCATGCTCTTCATACATTAAACATTAAGTAGTCCTAATCATAGTTAAAAAATATAAATAAAAAACTTTATAATAGTAATGGCCTAACCCTCGTTATGTTATTTGGAATTTAACAATGAGGAAGGTTATATTATATTTAATTAAAACGACTAAAATTTTAAAAATAACGGCCGTTATAATGATCATATACAACAGGAGTCCGTCTAGAGCTACACCTATTTCTTTCATCCAGTTCTTACACCCGGTGGTGAGGCCCGCATGGAGATCATGTCGGACAATCCAACCGCACCATGAGTTTTTTCATACTATATTTACCCTTCTCACAAAATATTAGGACATTTTGGGACTCCTAACCTCATGAAAATTTGACTTTAATTTGAAAAATCCAGACCATCCAATTAGACCATTATTTTGGATCAAGTTTTTTATATGATTAGCAATTTTGAAATGAACTTATTTTTGGTGATGATCATCATCGTGGAAAGGACAACTCAATGAATGGTTGGAAGATCCAACACGATCTCTATGTGGGCCCCACCACTGGGTGTAAGAATTAGATGTAAGAAATGGGTGTAGCTCCAGACGGACTCTATAACAGTTACCTATACCCACTATAATGCTAAACCAAAGTTCTCGATAGCACCATCCTTATGGTAGTACTTGCTCTATATTTGCCATGCAGTACATATTCTTATCAACTTGAACTTTTCAATCAGTATATCAACGTAGGAGATCTCTATTACAGTAAACGAGATTTCTTCGGATGATTTTAACCGTCCAATAGATGCACTTTCTTTTCGCTAGATTCTCGCTGTTGTATATATGGCTATCTAAAAAGAACACAATCAGTACGATGGTAAGGATGATCAATGGGCTGAGTTTTGGTCCAGGAAAGTTTGTAGATAGGGCCCACAATTTGTACACCTTATATTGATAAAAAAAAAAAAAAAAAATACTGGCCCCTTGAATGGGGAACGTACTTGTGTTAAAAAAAAAAGAATAGGGAAGGTACTTAGTATTAAAAGAATGGCAATAAGATCTACCCCGTGTCATGTGTCCCCCTTTACAAAGTCATAAATCTCCCTTCAGATTTTCTAAGTCTTCCTTTTAATTGGCTTCATTGTCATCATTTTTGTTAAGACCCAAACCAATACACCAATAACACGTAGGTGATAGAAGTGTGGCTTTCACTCTGGTACCCTTATTTTCTCACTTTTTGTGAGTGAGCTTCCAACATTTTTTTTTTCAGTACCCCTATTTTCTTTTTATTGTTTTAGCGAGCCCCCAGGTAATCCTTTCAAGTCACCCTTCCTGTGACTTGAACCCGTGATGTGGGTTTGGCTTTGAAACCAAATGTTAAGACCCAAACTAATACACCAAAAACATGTAGGTGATAGAGGTACGGAAAGTTTAAGTCTGAATCTTTAGGTTCCTAACATTCCACCAGTCTTCCAAGGCCAACGTCCACAGCGTGGCCCACTTTGAGGTGGCTTTCACTCTGGTACCCTTATGTTCTCACTTGTGAGCGTGCCTCTTGCATTTTTTTTTCCACTACTGCTATTTTCTTTTTTTATTTGAGCGAGCTAGCCCCTAGGTCTTTTCCTCAAGTCACCCTTCATGTCACTCAAACCCGTGATGTGGGTTGGCTCTGATACCAAATGTTAAGATCCAAACTAATAAATCAAAATCACCCGGAAAATTTTAAGTATTAACCTTTAGGATCGTAACAGTTTTATAATCACAATGCATCTTTGCCGTTCACATGTTGACCAAATCTATCCAAAACTTCCAATCAATGACTCATCTGTTATGCTTCACCAAAAGAGCCCTGATAGCATATTCCTTACCATCGGATCTAACTTCTGATCTTTTTAATCCGTGACTGATGTAATAATATAAAGAAAAACAAAAGAAAGAAGGGAAGAATAAAGAGTACACACAACTGAGAGAGGCTGCGTTCAGTTTTGCGCTTTCGGACCGAAACAGAAATAGTGGCCGACACGAGAGTGGGTGGGGGAAAAAAGCGGCTTTGATGCCCCCGCAAAAATCGGCACTTGAATCGGCACTACTCACAAATAAGAGAACGACGCGAAGCATGAGTTCATTTGTTATCTGTATCGGTTCTATACATGCACCATCTTCTTCACACTTTCAGACAAATTACGCGTCGGTTCTTTTGGTGCCCGACACGGCGATAACAAATCTAGCCAGTAGTGGCCGACACGCTATAGTTGCCGAGAAAATCGGCTTTGACGGCCGTAAAAATCGCCACTGATGTACACACTCTCAGAATGAGAAGACACCAAGCACATGAAAATGCTGCTCTAATTTAAAAATCATGGCCAGGTTGCACGCCATTGACGGTGTTGAAACCCTCAGACCATTTAATTTGGTAGCTCGACAACTACAAGATTTTTCTTCCATATTAGGTAGATAGTATAGGAATCTTTTTGACATGGGGTGGGCCCACATGATTTGAGAAGAGAATATTCTTAAAAGATCCCCTCCCATGTATACCTTACCAACTTTTTTTTTTTTTTTTATACATACATTACCAACTTAGTAGGCGGGTTTAGTGAGCCAGTCGATTGTGCCGACACGCACAGTCGACTAGCTCACATGGTTGGTGTGTATCCTCTCCTTGTAAGAGGTCGAAAGTTCAAGACGATGGGGAAAGATTTCTTTACCTTGAGATGATACTATCTACTTAGTAAATTCTTGAATTATTCGTGAATAATTTGCGAACTGTATGAATTATTTAAAAAACAAACCGAACAACGTCCTATTCAAAGATTTGAAAAAATATGCACATTTTGCCGCACTCCAAATTGCTAACTAGGGCTGTGAAGTTGATATACGAGTCCACCTTTGCTGACAGCGGAGTGTCAACGAAGCTGCTGACTACCGCAGAATTCTCGGCATGTACCCTGAGTGCTGTTTGCCAAGTACCCTAGTTCTAAAAAGAAATCTTTAGAAACACTTACTTGGGTACATGGCAAACAACACTGGAGGTATGTGCTGAGAACTCTGGTAGTCAGCGGCTTTGCTGACATTATTGTCAGCGAAGGTGGACTTGCAGATATAGAGTAAAACTTTGATGACAGGGCCTTGTCATCGAGGCTGATGACAAGATGCAATATGAGCCACGTGGCACTCTTAGAGGACTCTAACCATATGGATGTTTGGCCAATCCCTAGGTGGACCCACAAAACCAAAAATCAGCCTATCATCAAGGCTGATGACAAGGCGCAATATGAGCCAAATGGAACACTTTTAGAGGACTCTGACCGTATGGATGTTTGGGCGCCAATCCCTATGTGGACCTACAAACCAAAAATCAGCCCGACTAGTGGTGATTGAGAGGATGATGGTTCACATATATGAATTTCTGATGGAGCAGATTGCTTCTTTTGGGTTGTAGGTGCAAGAACATGTGACTTAGCCTTTTCTAATTCCTCTTTTGCAATGAAGGCTCTGGCCAGAGCCTTCTGTTAATAAGGCATAAGTGGCGACTTTTGGGGAGTCTGTTGATCTGGAGGCTTCTGAGGCTGAGGGACAAGAAAGGCTATTAACAAGGGATTCGGTTAAAGACAAGATCATGGTTGAAGATGACTATTTCAAGAAATCCTTGGAAGTTTGTCACACTTCTTTTCTGTTGGAGGAGGTAAACAATGGTGGCTTGGATTTCTAATGGTAAGGTAGGAACATGTTGAATAGAGTACTCCATCTACCTCATGTATGAAAGAATACATTATAGCCTCATATTCGGATAACATCCGATCTATACCATAGAAGCAGAAACTTTCATCACTCTACAGTTTCCTACACATCTTCATCCATCTTAGTTAAAGTAAGACTTACATATTTTCATTTTGGTTCTATCAAGCTTGCACTCACATTAATTCCATGGCAAAAAAGCTCTTATCACTAATCAGGCTGATTTATGGCAAACATCCATACAGTCAGAGTCCTCTAAAAGCGTGCCACATGGCTCATATTGCACAACGTCATCGGCCTCGATGACAGGGCCCTATCATCAAAGCTTTACTCAGATTAACTGACAGCATTCTGTGTATGACCATCTAATGTTAGTGGTCAAAACTTGGTTAGGTTTAGTTTTCTTTTAATAATTATTATAAGATAATTTTTTTTCCTTTTTTATTTTTCTTTTCTCAATTGAAATGTTTGGTTGGTGAAGTCATGGACTAAAAGAATTGGCGGTAGGATTTTTTTAAATATTTTTTTGGAGGGGGTAGGGTTAAGATTTTTTTTTTTTTTTTTTGTGTTAGTGTTATACTTTTGTAACCCTGAAGTCAACCCTAGTTTTGAAATGGGTGACCACACAAAATAAGGGCAGAAACGAAGTCTACGAAGGACAATCATCTCCACCCACATTGAAAAAAAAGAAAGAAAAGCAAACCTTGGAAAGATCATACAAAGTTGAATAACCGACCAAAGCTTTTTCCAAAACCCCCTTTCTTTTTTTAGTTGGTTCATAAGAAAATGGTCAAAAGAATTAATATTAGTTGGTCGTTGAGCACAACACAGTTTGCTAATTTGCTCCATTCCTTCCTTCTCATTGTAGCATCCCGGCCCCCCACCCTCTTTTTTTTTTTTTTTTGGTTTTGGTAGGCATTTTGCACCTTATGACATTCACCAAAAAGCAACTGCTGACCTTAGACTTTTTGTTAGGGCATTATTTCCCTATGGAAGATGTGCTCAAACAAAATAAATAAATAATCTAGAGACTCTCTCTCTGATCTCTGGGTTGAGATTTTCCACGTGGCTTCCTCTGATACCATATGTCAATAGTGCAATCCACGTGTATCTTCCGATATTTCGTGTCACTTTTTATAAAGTTTATCATATCTTATGTGCTACATGTGACATTTGCGGGCTATTTATTTAGCATTTTTTTTAAAACTCATCGTGTCAACTCGATTCGGCTGGATTGCCAGTTGAACCATCCTTCATTTGGGCACTTATAATTCAATTTTTTTCCTAACCCGGTCGAGCAAAATTTGTATTTTTTCAGTTCGTTACGCAGGAAGATTACGATATATATACATCGGACGAGTGAGATTTGTTTATCGGCAAATTTCCAAGACATTGTTAGCTATTTTTGATTGGTCGATGGATCACGCTAACGTAGCCCAATTAAATTCCGACTTTGCGAGTCTGACATTACCATCGACGATGTCCCAATGTGTTATTGGAGGTGGGGCAGATGACATGACATGGCAGTAGTGAGCACCACCATTATTAACAGGAAAAACACAACTTATGTACTGTCTAACATATGTCGTCTTCGTCTTTAATCATTATGTCAGTTGATTAGTTTTATTAGGTTAGGTTCCATCCCCTACTGACATTTCGTAGCACCACATGGAGCAACTTGAGTGGCGACATTGGATTCATGTTGCCAACCCCGAACATTTGGGATAAGGCGTAGACGATGACGATGATGATGATGCATGTGGCGCAACTTGAATGTCAAATATATCGACATGTCTAACGCACACAAGCTTGTATATATTCCCTTCCAGAGTCCAAACCACCCTCAAAAGCTTACCTGATGAACTGCTGATGGATAACTACATGTCACTAAGAGCAAAGATGGAATCAAAAAAGTCATAAAAGAAGATGAAGATGATTATGATGATAGATTATTGAACGTTTTGACTTGTTTAGACAAGAATTTTCAACCCCGGCCCATTTGAGTTATTCGAAAGTATGCCGACAGAAGGCGAAGATTTTCCGATCGAAAGACCTGAATAATCTTAGCTTATTTTATTTCATTTCATTCTATTTCTTTAGCACTTACGACGGATGTCCTTGGGTTGCGCGTACGCGCTGCCACTTTATGCAATGAAGATGATGATTTTATACAGACAAACACAGTTGTCTTTGTGTACTTGTGTGCGTCGTCACTGTCAAAACTTCAAAGGAGCTTAACTAAATATTTCGCATTACACCATTTTGCAACAGACCAGGTCCGTTGCAAAAAGTCATTTTTCTTCTACAGTGCTACAATGTCGTCCTTAGGACTATACTCACACTATGCCCTTATAGATAAGGGTATTTTGCATTCAGATTTTCTAGAAGGGGCATGATTAAGTTCATTGCATGTGGTGTTTCTTGATGTGGACTCTAATAGAATCTTCCAAGTAGTAGTCCCCATATGCCAGCTCAATTGGGACATGGGTCCTAAGGGTGGTTTAAGTGACACTCTCCATTCGAGCCTTTACTCTTACTTTCCTACTCTCACTGCTTACTTGTCTCTGCTATCTCACTAAAGATGACAATACCTTTTGCTCAAGCCAAAAATTCCTAGCATGCTAGGTGATAATAATCACAGGCATGTCTGTAAGATGAAGATGAAGATGAAGATGATAATGGCGAAATTATGAAGTCAACACAAATTTTGACTGTGCGAGGGACGATATGTCCTAACGATTAGATATATTCCTATTTATGTGAATTTTTTAGTGTGCCGTGGTGCGCTGGTGACGTGTTGCGCATATATGATGCGCTCGGTGACTTATGATTGCGCGCGACGAATGAAGTGTCGTGTCGTGTCATGCCAATTCATTCATCTACTACACTCAATATACTTCTTACTGAAATCATATCATCCAATGCTTGTCATTTTTATTAGGTCTTCTAAGTATCCGAAATTCGATCAACAATAACCACACAAAATGTTTCATTAACAAGGATTTTATTCAATTTTATAATAAAAGACGACATGACATTCCGACCTCATATCAAATACATTTTCTTATACAAGTTGCAAGTTGTTGAAGATTCGAAAATGTATATGCATCGTAGGCGACATATTGATGAATTCATATACTCATCAAGAAGCTCAAATCCCTTGTCATTCCTCACTGAGTTAATGTCACTCTCACAACAGCCAAAACTGTTCAATAAAACAAGACTTCTTTATGCCTATATGTCTAGAGCACTTACTATCTGAAGCTAACCTAGTCAAGCTCTTTCCATTCTTATGGAAGCTATTAGGGTTTAGGGTTTGGAATTACCCATGTTATGAAACTAATACTACAAGAAATTTGACTTTTAGCCACAAAAATTTTCGTAGCTAAATGTCTAAAAGTCGCCACTAAATCTTTTAGTGGCGACATTTTCATCGCCACTAGGCTACCGCGGAAAGTGTTGTGGCTAACATGAAACTTTTAAGGCTTCTTGAATAAATCAATTTTGTTTTGGTAGTAGCTAGGTTGCAAATTGAAACTTGATAGTAGAATCTCCCACTAAAACTTCAACCTTGACATTCCCTATACATTTCTTAGGGAAGTAACTAGATAGGAGAGCCAATTACCTTACCTAAATCACGTAATCTAAAATGCTTAATTATCTAGGTCATTCAGTATTGTCTTGCCAATGACCTATGATGTCAGACTACATCTTTTTGTTGCTATGGTGATTGTTATATATCGTCATTGTTGTTGTTGTTCTTCTTCTTCTTAAATGCTCTTCCTTTTCTTTTCTGTTTCCTCAATTTTGAGTTGGATCGAAAGGAATATTTAAGTGGAGATATATATTTGTTATAAAATAAGGTATGGTATGGAGAGATCAGAGAGGTTTAGATGCGAGGCTAAGTATGGAATGATCAGTAGATCTTTGTTTCTTACCTTGAATCAACAAGTACAATCCATGACCTATTAGAACTCTATTGAACATTCTAGATTCATTAATTATTCAACTCCCAATTACCTTAGATGTTTCTAGACTTGGAAACATTCTACACACTTCATTATTTCTCTCAACTACTCTATTCTAGAATATACACTCATTTACACCACACAATAAGAAAGTTCTAGAGCATCCTACACAATAATTTTTGAATACTAAAGACCTTTGACTCAATTTGACTTGTAAGACCTATAAGTTGAACTGTGAGATGACATTTATCTGAGCTTCAAGTGACATTGGATGCCTATGTAGACATTTTTTTTAGTTAGTGGGTAAAGGGGTATTTGAACCCAAGCAGCAGTTTCAACACTCACAAACTTACCATCAAATGTCATCCAAGAAGAGTGGCATCATCCAATCATTCATTCTCAACCAGTCAGTCACAGCTTCATGAAAAGATGGTGGAGCTCCTCTTCTATACATATTCAAAAAGATTATGAAAGGAGCCATCAAATCATTATTGATTGTGTGTCCCCATAGACAAAATTCTCCATTGTAGGGGATTAATTGGCTCTTCAAACATTATTGGATGTTATTTTCATGGGTTATGGGCCTCATTGTGAGAATCCCTAACCAAAGGTCAATCTCCAACCTCATATAAAAGGGCTTCAATAGCCCCCCTTTGTAGGTAGGTATCATTGCATTACCATGTGTTGAGAAATAAACACTGTTCTTAAAGAGAAAAGGAGAAAGAATTTGAAGAAAAAAAAGAGAGAACTTATGGAAGAAAATTCCCTAGGTACAAATGAGATCTATTTACACAGCCAACAAATCTTTGATTGCCACTCCTATGACCTAGCTATATGAACAAAATAAATTTATCAAGTGGGGCCCTGCAAGGGCATAGAAAAAAATAGTAGTATCAACTCAAGAAAATAATAATAATAATAATAATAATAATAATAATAATATTATTATTATTATTATTATTATTATTATTATTATTATTAATAAATAAAAATAAAAAAAAGGGAATCGAAGGCTAAGAAGTAGAGGCCTTGCATCTCTCCCTCTCGCCAGGCTCATTCTCAATCACGATAGTGGCCTCTTGGAACTTTAGGGGCTTTGAATGGGCGAGTTTTACAGATGGAAGAGAGATTAAGTGGAACTTAATTGACCGGGTGGTAGAGTCGTGGAAACACTTGTTTATTCCATATTTTGCACCTTTGGGTTACGCTTTTTTCCAGAGGTTTCTATTGTATCAATCTACCCTTGTGATTCCTATTGAAGCATATACTCGGGGGATCGGTGCAGGGCAGACGATTTCGAAATGGACTCTATCGGGTATCGGTTAATCGGCTATCCATTAACACCAATAGGCCCACACCCATCATAGCATGCGCAGCGTATGTACTCTTCTACCTTTGTAAAGCCCTTCTTCTTGTCTCTACATGCCAAGTACTTTAGATTTCACCCTGATCTGATTCAAACAATTGTCATTTTCCATCATGCAGATCGAATGTACGTTACGGGGACACTTCGGAATATATGCATGTGCCTATGTCGGTAAAGCTATCAACAGATACTATTCGGATCGAATATAAGCATATCCGAATCTGAAAAAATATCCAATATCTAAATTCGATTCGATATCCGACGGATATTCTAAATCAATATTCGAATTCAAATCCGAATAACTTATCAGATATCCAATAACATCCGATCCGAAAATCAGATATATATTAATCTATTTCCATCATAATAAATATATGTAAAATAATTATAAATATTAAATTTATATATAATAATTATTATTATATTATTATTATTTAATATGATAAATATAATATAATCTATTATATATAATAAATATAATTATTAAATAATATATCTGATCAAATATTATCTAATCAAATATATTAATATCTGAATCTTTATCCAAAAACTATTCGAATATTAAAAAGATATCCGAAATTTTTGATTTTTCAAATATGGATTCGAATGGAATTCGAATTTTCGACTATCCACAAATAGCCCTACGTGTCAGACACTTAAATTTTTGTGTAAATGTTGTGTCTGTGGTGTACCTACAGTTAACATAGCTTGTTAGTATATGAACCAATCGAAGAAGACACAAAAAAAAGGCAGAAAAGGAAGTAACAAGACCACAAAAAACAAGGAGGGAAATAAGGAAAAAGGCTTAAGAGGAACACAAGAATTCATGGGTTGCTTACATAAAATATGGTTAGCCGTTTCAAATGGATTAGATCATCAAGATCTCTTTCACTCCAATCCCACCATCCTTTCCTTTATATTGACAAACCCACATTGCATGGTCTTGCATACAAGTGAAAAAAGAAAAAAAAAATGGAAAATTCAAATTACAGGATTATCGTAGATGTCGATCGACGGCTATGGTTTATCGCCATATCTGTTATACTCTTCCATTGCTCATGTGGGGTTCTTGGATCACAACAGGTCCCAGCAATGTTTGTGTTTGGAGATTCAGTGGTTGACGATGGAAACAACAACTACCTGAACTCCATAGCCAAAGCTAATTACATGCCTTATGGGATTGATTTCAATGGATGGCCTTCTGGGAGATTCTCTAATGGAAGAACCATTGTAGATATGCTAGGTAAGTCGTTTTTTTTTTTTTTTTTTTGGAGGGAAAATTTTGAGTTAAGTAGGCGGACCCCGGCCAGCTATATTAAAAAATAAAATTACGAACGAGAATATTTACAACCATTAGCGTCTTCCGCCATATATCATGAAAGATATATCGCTAGGAAAATTCTTCTATAAGAAATTGATCAGACGGTTAGGAACCAATTAGATCGGTCATTAGCATTAAACACCATCTAAGTGGGGCTTAATATATGATTTTGCTTGTCTATATGTAAGACTGACCAAACATTATACCCTAATTTTCAAATCACTAGGTTAATAGAACTTGGATTATTTTCATTTTTGCACCTATCTATTCATTTTCTTTCTTTTTTTTAAATTCCATTTTGGTTCCAAATATAAACATGGTACATATAGGCAACTTTGCAAATTCCCAATGGTCAATCGCTCGTCGTTCGATTCAAATTTCCACTGATCGACGATTGTATTCAATTTGAGTTTGCAGGAGAGAAGTTGGGTCTCCCTTATGTTCCAGCCTATGCAGATCCTAGCACAGTTGGAGCAAGAATACTTGGTGGAGTGAATTATGCTTCAGCTGCGGCAGGCATTCTCGATGAAACGGGCCGACACTATGTATTTAACTCATAACCTACCTGCTATAAAACTAATTAATTTCAGAGGAACATTCGCTCAACCGGGGTAGGAACTTGGTTGACCCCAATTTAACTCATTTCGCTCCTGTTTAGGGTTTTAAATTAGGCTGCAACTCGGGCAGGTTGGGTCAGGTTTGGGGTCTACACAAGCCCATCCCGATCTTCAAGGTTGTAAGCCCAAGCCCAACCCAACCTGAGATCGGGCCTAGATTTTTTCCAATCTGATCAACGGTGATACAATGTGCATCACCTCATGACAATTGGTGGGAAATGATGGGTGCATATATAAATCCAATCAACACCCGATTGTCATTACACGGGCGAGAAATCGTCCAATATACAAATAGAACACTGGATCACCCTTTGACGTTATGATCTTTACTTGGCTTTTCACAAAATGTGAGACAGGGAGATCGTTTCAACTTGAACCAGCAGGTTCTCAATTTCGAAAGCACCTTGGATCAGTTAAGGAGTCAGATGGGTGGTGGGAGAAACATGAGCCAATATCTCGCCAAATCCTTGGTTGTGATGGTGTTTGGCAGCAACGATTACATTAATAACTACCTTATGCCTTCCATGTATCCATCCAGCTACAACTACAATCCCCAGGACTTTGCCAACCTTCTCCTCAACCGCTACGCCAGGCAGATCCTGGTAATGTTGCTACTCTTAACTAGGGTTGTCAGAACCGGTTTGGTTCTTATCGTCTTTGGTTCTCAAAATGATGGATCCGGAACCAAAACCGATTATTTGGTTCTAGTCAATTTCAGTTCCGGTTCTAGGAATAATGGTACAAATCTTGATAATATAACAATTTTAACACTAATTTATATATCTAGAACCGAAACTGTTATTTTCGGATCGGTTCTAGTTCCAGTTCTTTTTAGTACATTTTAGTAATCTACTGGTGCCCATTTGGATCTAACATTCTGTATCATTGCAGGCTTTATATAGTTTAGGACTAAGGAAGTTCCTGCTACCGGGGGTGGGCCCGCTAGGATGCATTCCTAACCAATTAGCGACAGGTCAGGCCCCACCCGGAAGGTGTGTTTCCTATGTGAACGAGATACTAGGAACATTCAATGTAGGGCTCAGATCACTCGTCGACCAGCTGAATATTAACCGCCCGGGAGCAATATTTGTGTATGGCAATACTTACGGAGCACTCGGCGACATACTCAATAACCCAGCTACTTATGGTAAGATTTATAATCGGTATCATCACCTGCAGCATTCTGATAACTCTTCACAATAAGGTGCGGCTTGGTTACGAATTTCAACCTGTACAGTGCAAATTTAGTATCGACATTGCAGATAATTAGGGCATTTGGGACTCACTTGATTTTAGAGCACAGATAACATCTAATTACATGTTCTGTCGAACACATTGCACGGGAATTTTTTTTTTATTTTTGGCCAGCTTAAAATTCGTAACCAAGCACCCGGCAGAGGACTCCAGATCTCAGGTTTCTTCCCTCCAAAAAAATATGACAGATTTTGCTTATATGCTTTCTGCGATAACAAATGCATCACTTAGTATCAGCCAATAGTTAACATGATCTATGTTCTATGATTTTGCATCTGGTGACTTCTCACAATGTGGTGATATTGCATTACAATAAGCAGCCACAAATCTAACTATTGGAATTACCCGACTCTGGTTTAAGTAACATGGGATCACACAAGCACCAATGCGACGAAAAAGAGCTGTTTGCAAGGCATATGATCGTTGTTCTGTCCTTATGTGATAGGGTTTGAAGTTACGGATCGGGGGTGCTGCGGTATTGGAAGGAACCAAGGACAGATAACCTGCCTTCCCCTCTCAGTTCCATGCACAAACAGGAATCAATACGTCTTCTGGGATGCCTATCATCCAACACAAGCTGTAAATGCAATCCTCGCACAGAGAGCTTTTACTGGCCCACCTTCTGATTGCTACCCAATGAATGTGCAACAAATGGCTCTAATATAACCATCTTTATTCAACATCTCCATTTTCCTACCATCTGCCTGTATTGTTATATTGGGAAATCATAAAAGATGGGAAGCAAAGCAACTATTGTTTTCTTGTTCTCTCGACATATGAAGGTGAATGTCTGCATTTGTTCACAGATATGCATGTTTTACATGTTGCATGCCTACTGATCTATTTATGTATGTGCAAAATGTATGTACATGTGTCTTGTGCTATCACGCCACAGGCTAAGGGTGTATGTATGTACATGCATGTGTATGTGTATGCATTCGTGTATATATGTACGCATATATGCATATATGTATAGGATGGACCATTCTCTTGGTTATAAGTAATTACCAAGGAATTTAAAAAAAACAAAAAAAATAGTTTCCAGAAGGAGATGATCACTCTTATCATTTAACACAGATGACAAGAGGTCAGCATCAGACCCTTGCACTGGTGAAAAACATTTTTACATAAGAGATTAAGAGAAGCAATAGTGAGGTCGATAGTACAAGCCCATGTTACCTACCTGAATAAGAAACGAAAAAGAAAAAGAGCACAATCTTTCTTCATTTGCACACAATTTCTTTTACTGATTTAGAAAAACATAGTTTAGGACCATTACCTTAGTATGATGTTAATACGAATAGGTTTGTGTACCATGAACTATGTGCTTTAACCAGGACCCATACCACATCCATGTCTCAACTGCCAATGATAGAACCTAACTTATGAATCCTTTTTCCAAGTTTATCAAACGAAACAAATGCTTAGTTCCTTCACTTTAATCCATACACTCAAATTAGATCTACCAGCAAACATTCTTGATAGAGTTTCCATGCCAAAGTTCTTTATTTCAGGCCAAGCCAACACAAATAGAAGAAATTTTTTTAAGGACAACCATATGTACATTGTCATCACTTCACTCTAATAATTTAACACGGATGACAAGAAGTCAGCATCAGACCCTTGCACTGGGGATAAACTTTTTTACATAAGATAAGCAATAGAGGTCAAATAGTACAAGCCCATGTTACCCACCTGAATAAGAACAAAAAAGAAAAAAAAGTGCAATCTTTCTTCATTTGCACACAATTTCTTTACCGACTTTAAAAAAAAATTAAGACCATTATCTTTGTATGATGTTAATATGAATAGGTTTGCGTACCATGCACTGTGTGCTTTAACCAGGACCCATAACAGGAAAAGCCACAACCAAGCCATCCATGTCTCAACTGCCAATATATACACTCAAATTAGATCCACCAGTAAACATCCTGATAGAGTTTCCATGCCAAAGTACTATATTTCAGGCCAAGCCAACACAAATAGAAGAAAAAGATTTAAGGACAACCTCATGTACATAGCCATCACTTCACCTCTTCCACATAGGAATAAAGAAAAGGACAAAACAAAGGCAATAATTAAAAGGTATTCTTCACATACCTTGGCCCAACCACGATACATACAACTCGAATTTCAAGAAAGGGTTTGCCTGTTGAAGGACTCTACTGTTAAGTTGGCTGTAAAGGCTGGAATCGAGTTCAACTTCCGTATGAATATCTCAACCTACAAAATTTAGGCTCCAGCTAAGTAGCGCATTTGCAACTGTATTTGTCCGTTTGTCTCTTCTATATAAAGTGTATTAGTGTATATAGAAATGTAAGATGAAAACCAACACAACTAATGTTCTGGATTGCCAAAGATACCATTTTAAACATTTGAATACCAATCCAATCACACCAATCAGTTTTCCTGAGATGAGGTGACCAGTTCATTAGGTTATACACAGAACCAGCTGGTTCAGGATTCGATGCATTTTTCTTAAAATGGCAATGAGTTTTGATCCTGTAGGAAATTGTGGCCTTCAGTTCTGGGTAAATGGTCTCTTACAATATTTGATTTGATTTATGATTTTCTTTTCTTGTCTCTTTTAAACAAGTAACTAAAAAACCTTTTACACGAAAGGAAAGGAAGTACAAAAGCTTAGGGAACAAAATTCCATCTACTCATTACATTTCTATTCGCAAAAGCTTAGATATGGGGCTGGCCACAACCATAACCTCTATGAGCACAACTCAGGCGGTGCTGTGAACCTTATGTACAAAGTAAATCAAAAATAAATTTTCAAAGAATAAAATAACTATAACTAATCTTATTATATAAATTTTCATGCTGCACGCATTATAAGTGTTTGTCTTGCAGAAATTAATTTAAAATTAACATCAAAATGAAAAAAATGACTTCCATAGCTGTAACCTCTATGATTCATGGCTTATGATGCACACATTATTCCTCCTTGTTTCATGGAAATTAAATTAAAATTGAAGTAGAAGCAACAGAGCCTGAATAAATAAAGTTACTCTCGTTTTAGCAATAAAAAACTGATTAAAACTATTTTCAACCTTTTTTCTTGTAGTTTTTGGTAGGAAACCTACCATAACGAGTACACTACACTATAGGGCTCAATTCATTGGCATTCTGCACCATGGTGACTATCTTCGTTTGCTCTTCTATTTTGTTTTTATTTTAATTTTTTTAGATTTTCCCTTCATATGTTTTTATTTTGTATTCCTTAGATTTTATCAATTTTTCCCCTTAATTCTCACTTATTGAATAACTGTAGTAATCTTCTATCTTTCCATTATAAAAATTCATCATTTCTATTAGTTAATAGTTATTTGCCTGGGCTCTCGTACGCCTCAGACGGGTCGGAACAGACCAGTAAACTTGGTATTTTGTGGCCTATACACATATGGGGAACAACTGTCATAAAAAATATACACACTTCATACCTGCTGGGATATATCAGGCTGAGAAGTATAATCATTCGCCTATTGGATCAAAGCATAAAGTTAGTTTTTAACACCAAATGAGTAAATGTTGACTACAAACTCTAGTATTCAATTAAGGGGACATTTTACCAAAATGTTTGTGTTCCCTGATTCGTATTCAAATTCAAGCTTCTCGTCGTCACTCTGAGAATAAATGGACTGCAGAGTAAATCGTGTTACTGGAATTCCATTGGGACGCTGATGATCATCCATTACAATCTGTCAAAACGAGTTAATGCAAATGGAAAATATAAGCACATACAAGAGGGAAATAAAAAGAAATGAGAATGTATCCTCATTAATACAAAATTCTAGATCTTGAATATGTCTGAACAACGTAACTGAAACTGAATTTTGAACACGAAAGAGAATGGACTCATCCCTTCAGAACCTTCTTCATGAATTAACTGCAAATATATATTCTTCCAATGTATTGGCTTGTTCAATCCAGCAAAGTAAGCTTGTGCGTGTGCACAAAGGCATTTGTTTCAGTGTTCAAAAAGGCGTGTGTAAGTGTATGCCTGAAGGCGTGTCTCGAAGCAAGCCGTAAATGAAAGGATACAAAGCATGTCCTAGATGATGTGTATCCAATGAGGTGCACAAGGAATTCGCCTCACATGTTTGAGGCGCACCTCAAGGCTCACTCCTCACCCATATATCTATTTCATTTATTGTTAATGTTATTATTATTATTAATGTAACACGGGTATTTCTGTACTTTTACCTTTATTACAGCATTTAGAGGCTTGGAACAATGCCAATTGTTGGATTGTGGGCCCCATGTGGGGGTGCACTTAGTGGGCTACGTCCCACTGCCCCGGGTGGGGAGGATATATCCTTATGTTTGGGGGTTAAGTGTGGGTCCCACCCACTTAACTCACGAACTCTCTTTTCTTAGTTCGTGGGTCCCCCAGTTAACCCACCACTATTAGTATTGTACTTGTACAAGGGGATTTCCCCCATTTTATATGTATCACTTGAGAGGAGATTGAACAATAAGTTCAATCATTCCATTCTCTCTCCAAAACCCTACTCTTCTTTTTCTCTTTCTAATCTATGAACTCTCTCTCTCTCAATCTTACACTTCTAGTCACAATCTAATTTACAACATGGTATCAAAGCATGGTTACTCTAAGGCCTATGCTCTTGTCCCCTAGAGCCACCTCTACAATCTACGAAGAATATGTAGGTATCCGGAGTTTGGGCAAGCTCTGAGCAATCGCAGAGGGTCTTCCTGCCCTAGCCACACCTCCTATAATACCCCTAGGGATCCTCTGAACTTTGTTTCGGATTTTTTGGATCTCCCGTTCTACAGTTCAATTTTTTCTGGCCTTTCGCTATGATAGTTCATTAGAAATTTCCTCTCTTGAGGATGGTTCATTCTCCCATGGGTTTCACGGAGACCATAATCCACAGTTATGCATTACTACAGTGCGATTGGGTAGAACAAATTTCCTTGAATGGAAGACGTATGCTCTTATGTATAACAGAAGACGTGGTCATAGCGAGTATCTTACTGGGGAAGCTGAAGAACCTGCCACCACTGACAAGTCTCACAAGAAATGGGTTATGGAAAACCTCACTGTGATGTCGTGGCTTCTGCAATCTATGCAACCTCAGATTAGCAAAGGTTTCATGTTTCTACCTACGGCGAAGGAGGTTTGGGAATCTGTTTCTCAAACCTACTCACAGGTGGGAAACTTTGCTAAGCTTTATGAGTTTGAGCAAGAGATGGCTTACCTTCGACAGGAGGAGCTCAACCTGGATACATATTATGCTTCCCTACAAAGCAAGTAGAAAGAGATGGACCACTATGAAAGTTATACCCCGGTTTGTGCGGCAGATGTGAAGTCCTTCAAAGCTATAGTTGAACAGTCCTGTATTTTCCAATTCCTCTCCGGCCTTCATCCTAGCTTTGAGGGAACACAGGTACAGATTCTTGGCCGAACTCCTCCTATCTCTCTTGCCCAAGTCTATGCTTATATCCAAGAGAGGCAAGCTGGAGCTCTGCTATGCACCAACGTAGGAGTAACTCTCATGATCGATCTACTATTGCTTCTATGTCTCAGAGGGGTCAGAAATCGACTCTGAAGAAACCAGGAGAAGAAGGAAAATGACCTAAGTGTGATAACTATGGTCGTTTGGGCCACATTAGAGACACCTGCTGGGAGCTACATAGGTGTCCTTCAGGACTAGGCCCAAATCCTCGTCAGTCACTACAGCCAGACAAGAGTCACCTGCAGCACTCTCAGTGACTCACACTGCCCCCACAGCACCTTCCTCCTCTGGAGACATGGATTCTTTTACCCATAGAGATCTTGAGAGGCTTCGTCGTATGATGGTTCAACTCAGTGGCCATGCTTCCACTTCCACATGTTTAGACCGGTACAAGGTCTGCTTTCCCTATATTTACTGTTCCTTCTAGCCCTTTTTGGATCATCGATTTAAGGGCGTCTGATCATATGACTGGTATGTCTTTCGTTTTTTCCAGTTATAATATTTGTTCTAGTAGGGATAAAGTTAGGATTGTTAATGGCACCCTTTCTTCTTTCTGGTAAAGGGAATGTTCATGCCTTTCTAGCACTAACCCTATCATTTGTTCTGCATGTTCCTCAATTTATTGCTAACTTGCTTTCTGTTAGTAGTCTTACCAAGAGTCTTCATTGCAGTATAACATTTTTTTCCTTCTCACTATGTCTTCAGGATCCGGAGTCGAGTTGGACGAATTGGCAATGGACGTGAGGATAGTGCCTTGTACCTCCTAGATTCCTCAATATCTCCATCAGCGCATCAGTCTAGCACCAATATTATTAGTAGAGTCAATAAAAATCAGTTACTGCTTTGGCATAACCGGCTTGGTCATGTCCCTTGTCTCTGTCTTGAAGTGTCTTTCCTGTTTTTTCGTCTATGTCCACAGTTCAATTTCACTGTGAAACATGTGAAACTTGCTAAGCATTGTCATTATGTTTTTCTTATTAGTGAAAATAAAAGCAATGTTCCTTTCTCTATTGTGCATTCTGATGTGTAAGGTCCGCCCCAATGACCTCTTTATTCGGATATTGCTATTTTGCTACTTTTGTGGATTACTTCAGCGGATGGACTTGTATTTTATGAAAACAAAAGATGAGGTTTTTTCCATCTTTCAGATATTTCATAAGATGGTCGCCACTCAGTTCGATACTCCACTGAAGGTTCTTCATTTTGACAATGGGGGTGAATACTTGGACCAGGCACTTCAAGTACCTGGTCCAAGCAAAATTGAATAGTCGTGCTCCTTTTACAAGGTTAAAAATGAAACAGAAAACGTCCTTTATTATCCAACACATCTCCCATCTTCGTTTATTGCTTGGGGCTGCAACTTATGCGCAAACTTAGTGAATGGCAAATGGCAATAGTTTGCTAACATAACAAATTAGGTTAGTGAAAGATATCAATCCTCAGCTTGTGCTAGTATTTCATTAAGTAACGATCTTTAAGTTAGCCTTAATCAGCAAAGTTTTTCATATTGTTCTCGTCCATGTTCATATTTCAGTAAGGTCAGAAATATAGCAGCAGCTGCATCTAGGGACTCTTTTCTTTTCTTCAGTGGGCAACCTGGGTTTGCCTGGACACTACCGGAAATTAGACAAATAAAGAAAAAACTTATAGTTATAGTTGTAAATATCTACAGTCTCTAGCATTAAGTCTCTAGCATTTTCTCCACCATAATCATAAGTAGGTTAAGATATCCAGGGGGGTATCATATACAGTTCACATTTACAGTAAGGAAATGGGAAAATTGGCAACTAGAAGCTCCTCAGAAATGAGTGTCTCAGCCTTATATCAAAATCCTGTGCGTAAATTCCTGCCCACCAAATTTTTTTCACCATGGGCTATTCGAATGCTTCTAAATAAGATCTCAATGTTGAGCACATATATGCAGTGTCAAGGATACAGTCCTCAGTTCAGCCACATTATCATCATAAGCCTTTGACCATCAGTTCAGACACAATGAAATATAAACATAACGGATAAGTTTGAAGTGGAAACACTGAGTCAAGATAGTTTCTGTTTTCCTCCACCATATAGAGTATGCCTATTTTCTGTACATTTTCCATTTTCTATGACTGTTTGTAACCAAGAACAGGTGAGGGCTACCCAATCTGGAAAAGAATTAGCATGAATAGAACCCAACAATTTTCAGAAGCAATTCTGTATCCTGTGTCACTTCAAGGGAAATGGACCACGGAGCAATAGGAAATAGATTAAGTATCCATTTTTTAAGATTGAACAATAATGATACCTTGTAGCCAAAAAGTGAACAGCATGCCCTTCTAAAAACTGAGATTTTCTCTGCAAAGACAGTCTTGTATCTGTTTCATGTATAAATTCAGAAGTTTCAAATGTGATAAGATAGTAAAACATAAAAGAGAATGACTATTGTTCTATACTTTTCGCTCACCTTTCTTCACGTTTTTCTAGTGTTGCAATTTGCCCTTTGAGCTGCGCAAGCTTTTCAGATATATGGGAATCTATTACATTTCCAGCCTCTGCTGAATGATTCGCAGAAACTACTAATCAGATCAAGATAGCACTAGAAATTTGCATTAAAAGTTGAGAAAACGAGCTGTTGAAAATTTTAGTTGAAGTTAAGATTCATCAATTAGGAAATAACTAAGAGACACTTCTAATCAGAAATTCAGAAGAGATATTGGCGTCCACGACAGCTTTAAGAATTCCAAGATTTAGGGAGCGTGCGAGGGGATTATGTTCATCTTACTTCCAACGAGAAGTTGTAGATTGTGTGGATTATGAACCATCTGAATCCCTAAAATGATTGTGTGGATTAGCCTGCTTCAAGAATTTGGGAAGTTGGACGCAACATCAAGAGACTCACTTGAATTATCTTCAAAGTTGTATGGAGGGGACCTTATGGACATGCAGTGCCATATCACGTCACATTAGGGCAATGTTGTTGTCCTTAGGATAACAGTGTAGCATGTCGTCCCATATGTTCAACCCATTGATGTTCTTTGAAATTCGAGCAGCTGAAATCCTCTTGAACATAACACAATTTTCAAAAAAAAAAATCAATGGCTTGAACATATGGGATGACATGCTTCAATGTCATTTTAAGGACAATACTAACATTTCCTGTCATATTATTGTGTTTAAAATATAGTACATCCTTCAATGCTCAAAAACAAAATAAATAAAAAAGGGGGCTTTGAGGGATTAACTAATTGAGGTGTCCTAAATGACTCCCACACTGTCTTAATATGTGAGATTCCCATTCACATGTTATGTGAGATGGAGGTCCTAGGTGATGACTCATAGATCCATCATCCTAAATGGACCCTAACCACTCCAACCGTAGCAATCTACTTGTGATTAGATGTTCAATCAGTGGGCCACCTCTTTAATGTTCTTGAATTGTTTCAATTATTGTATGTTCTGATCTCTATAGTCAAGGCGCACCTAAAGCACCTTAGAAGGGTCGAGGCGAGGCGCATTTAGTAAGGTGCGCGCCTTATGCTCAAGGCACGTGCCTTGGACTAGGCTCCAGGCGCGCACCTCACTAAAATACATGTATTTTGTAAAAATTATGTACTTTAGCATATTATATTAAGCATCGGAATGATAAGAGAGATACAATTAAACATATCTCGTTGAAAGACATTAATGAAAGCAATGAATGGTTACTTGGGGAGATGGAAACAGAAGGTGAAGCAGAAGATGAATTGGTGTTTGAGGATGATAGCTTGAGATGGAGTGTTGTTGCCAAAGCTGCTAGAGTTGGTGAATCAACATCAAATACTAGATCACAATCAAGGTCAAAAGTAAGGGCAATGGCTTCAATAAGGGAGTCAGAAGAGGAAAAGGCCAATTCGGAGGAGACATGAGAAGAAAAATATATTGAGGAGCCTAACACATCCGATGATGATGGGGATGAAGCTAGTGATTATATTTTAGACGATGGCGATGTTAACTAGAACTAATAGTGGGCTATTTGAGATTTTGAACATTTGCTATTTTTTATGTTTTATGGCTTTTTGATTACTTGTTTTGTATTTAGATAATGACAATGTTACCTAGAACTACTTTTGGGCTACTTGAGATTTTCGACATTTACAATCTTTTATGTTTTACAGCCTAATGATTACCTATTATGTAATTTTATGATGTTATTTTTCTTAAATTTTTTATATTTCTTATATTTATTATAATTCTTAATATTGCGCCTCGCTTCAGTCAGGCGCGTGCCTCGCCTTGCGCCTCAGGCGCCAGAGGTCCTAACGCCTTAAGTGCGCCTTGCGCCCTTAACTACCTTGGTTCTGATTCTTGCCTCAAATACTATCTTATCGGCATTTTATTTGTGTCACTTTAGGGTTATAAGCAGGTTCTTCATGATAATACAAACTTGCTACTTTGGTCATTTGAGTTGATCCCATTGATACGTTCAAGGCAAGATCAGTGACTACGAGCTTCGTATGGCGTATGGGATTGACTACCAAGAGATCTTTTCTCAAGTAGTTAAGCTTAATTTTGTCCAATAAACCACTCAATAGTTGCTAATCTAACAGAGGCTCTTTATCAGCTAGACAAAAAAGATTATGTTTCTTCACAAAGATCGATAAGAAGATGTGAATATAAAAACTCCACTAGCTTTCGTGCAGAAGGGGGAGATGCAAAGTGTTCAAGCTGAAGAAAGGCACAAGTAATCTCCATGTGCATCGTTTGGCAAATTCAGTAGGGCTATCACTAAGAATGATTAAAGAGAAATGCTGACCATACTTTGTGAGGAGTGATTGAAGTAACACTGCTCGTCTTATGTGTTTATAATAACATCTTGACTAATGATGGACCTAAGACCAAATATCAACTCAAATATTATCTTAGCTAAGTATTCACATAGAGGACATAGTCCTCTAAAATGTTTCCTTAGGAATGAAGTAGCTCGGTCAAAGAATTATTTCTAGGGGTGTAGGCTCCCGGCCCTGCTCGGTCCAACCCGCTAAGCCTCCGGGCCGGGCTTGGGCTTGGGAATTGAGCCCGTGGCCCGGCCCGTGAAGAGAGTTTCGCAAGTTGGGCCGAGCAGGGACGGGGGCCCACGGTCCTTTTTTTTGGTTTTTGCCCTTTTTTTGCAAATCACGCAATAACCTTGGGGTGTTACCATAACGATGGGCGATCTTAATTGTTCCTACTATAAACTCCTTGTAAATTGTCGTGAAACCTCATTGTTTCTGATGATTTAGCATGTGGCATCAATGGTGGATGAGTTGACGTTCAAAAGTCAGACTGACTAAACGATCTCAACTATTCATGGAAGTGTTAAAAGCTGAATATCGACAAAAAAGATTTAGTTATATCTGACAAAGAAAGTCCACATATTGGAAGGCTATGATTTTAATTTATGGCCTATCCAATACAAGATGTCACCCGATGATTAAATGGTCAGATCAATTGGTTGGTGGGCCATTTTATACATTAGGGATGGTTGGCTTCATATTTTACAAGATTCATTTTAACTGAGCCCTTTGTCACTTTCCTCGATCTCAAAAAGCATCCATATACGCATGTGTCCCATCGAAGTAAATGTGTATACATGCCTCCATATTTTATGTAAGACATGAATGGATGGAGTAACTGGATTTAAAACAGAAATTCCATATTGGAAATGTTTTATAGCAAAATTAAGTTCTATCTCTACAAAGATCACTATATTCTACAAACAAAGAAGAACATTTTGTTGTTAAAATGTGTAATTATGGATATAAGGATGCAGTGTCCTCAATTTGTGGATCAAGTCCAGGCCCAACTTGTGAGCCTTGATGTGGATAAATTGACTCTAGTCACAAAATTTGCTACATTAAATTGGACCTCAATTAACAAAACCAGCTATTTCAAGATTAAATCAGGTATCATGGATAAGCTAATACTTTCGTGGCCATTTCAATTATTAGGCATCCTCATTATATAATTCTTGCAGATGCATCTTGCCTTCAATCTTAATTAGGTAAAAATAAAATAAATAATTACCTCATTTATAAATACATAAACATTTTTTTGGTAAGTAAGCCTGCATGTATAGCTTCACCAACAAATTAAAAATCTTTAATTTATTCTTATTAGATTTTTTTATAATTTCTTAGAATATTTTAGAATTCTTTATAATACTTTATGGATTAGCCCAACTCGAGGCCCGGACTAGGATCAAGCTGGGCCCGAGCTTCTATTTTTCCTCTTCGGCCCAGCCTGGCGGGCCAAATTTACACCCCTAATTATTTCAAAAAGAAAGTATACTCTTATTTTCTCGAAGGAGTGGAAGCTCGGTGGAGCATAATCATCACCTTCATGCTTAGGAAGGTGACCCATTTTATAATCATGGTTCCTACCAGAGTCTTTTGGCTAAGTTCATATATATCTTCCTAACCATATTAAATATTGCATATGCACTAAGTAATGCAGAATTGCAGACAATTCATGCACTCACCTCACCTTGATGCAGCTCCTCATATGTTACAAGTCAAATCCTCTTCAAGAGGTAGGATATGATATGGGATGAATGAGTCATCTCATAACTTCCTAGTTTTGCACCATTCTAATGAAGATACAATTGCTAAAGACTACTCCTAAGCCTAAGAACAAAATAAGAAGAAACGGGGCAGTTACTGATATTTCCAGGTATGCGCAGTACAACCCATCCAGCCCAACTTGGGTGGGCTCAACCCGAACTTGACAAGCTCAACCCGATGTTGGGCTCAGGTTGGGTTGGCCCCTTCAGTACTCGGGCTCAGACCTCGTTTTTAAAAACCCGATCAAAATCGGGTTAGGCTCGGATTGAGACTTGGGGAAACCCGAGCCCGACGATACATATAATATATAAATATAATACATACAATAGTAAAGCCCTATGTATATACATAATCTTCTCCACTTAAGTTAGGGTTGCCCAATCTCTTCCCTCCCCCTTGTCTCAAACCAAAATCTTCTCTTTAGGGAAATGAAAATCTTCTGACTGTCGCCCAACACTCATAGCCGCCCTTGTGCTCAGGGGTTCTACAAGCTTTGTTTTCTCCATCTCTTCGCCGCATAGCTGTTATTTGCGGGGAACCCTTTGGCTTTTCCAGCGATACGAATGTATTTAAGTAATTGTCGCTCTGTCAGACCATAATGAAAACGCAATTTTTGTTTTTCTTCTAGACGAATACGATATTGAGATCTTTTCCCGGAACGCGATTGGTTTCTAAGATCACTTCCGGGTCTAGGCCTTTTACTAGTTAGTCCCGGTAAAGCCCCTAGACGGCGTATTTTTTTGAAACAATCTTTTAGGTCCCTACTTCACCTCGACAGTTATGCCATGATGCCCTTACCTTAAAGCCTATATGCGATGGATAGACTCCTGTAACCATGCCATATTTGCTTACTTGAACAGAATTTCTTTCTATTTTCTAAAAGAAATGGAATGGTTAATTCCACGAAAGAAGTCTTTTTCACGAGGTACAACTAGCTATTCGAATCAAATTCGAATAGAATATATAGAATAGAAAACTATTGATGTATTTCATGGCATTTACAATTTGGCAATAGTGACATAATCACACCAACTTGGATTGAAAAAAAAAGGGGGGGGGTCAGGGTCAAGATGGCTCGAATCTTTAGTATTCTCTTATTTATCACCTGTGTCTACTATTTAGGCAGAATAACGTCGCCTATTGTCACTAAGAAACTGAAAGAAACCTCAGAAACGGAAGAAAGGGTCACCCTCTTCATTTCTCATGAACTGCTACCCTCTTCTCTTTACACCTCATTACTTTTCTCTTCACACCTCATTTGCTTCCATGGATCAGTAGCCTTAGTACTGTCTGTACTCTCTTTGGCAAGGCCAAGGGCATTAACGCCCATAAGATGATTTGATGGATCCATTTTTCAAATATCCCTGCTCAAAGATATCATAAGGTAGTTTGATGATCCTGAGATAACGAAAAAAGACAAACAGCGCCTAATACAACATAAAAAGGGGATTAGTAATATATGGAGAAACCATATTATAAATAGATGTGGAGTGGGACTTCCATCATTATGTTCTTGGTCATCCGACGTGAAGGCGAAGAGATCCTCTTGGTCATCCGATGCGTTTGAACTTTGAAGAGGCCTCTCTCTCTCTCTATATATATATATATTTAGTTATCAGAAATGCAATGATAGATAACAAGCGATGCAAGATAACAAGCGATACCACAAGCATGCTCTGAATTGTACATAATCATGAACTCAACCCTCAGACAGAAGAATAAACCAGTAAGCTACTGCGCATAAGATACAATAACATTTATGAGTCCGTTGAAGTTGGTAGAGTTAGTCAATAAATACAAAAAATCTGACAACAGTAACAAGCAAAAAAAAAACTATAAAGTTCCCAAAACTACAAGTAATAAATTCAGAATCAAGATAATCGTAACCATAAACAACATTCCATTTAAAAAGTAAGGGCAATGCACGCCCTTCACACATAAGGCCAGGAATACCCAAAACTAACTACAGGCTCTGAATCTCCTTCCCTAAAAAATGAGAAAAGATCATGCTTAATACCTGACTGTCCTTTCAATTCTTCAACGGCTTGTAACTTTTCCTTTGCTTTTTGTAATTCAGTTCGTAGTGCCTCTATAGTATGTTTTGTCTCATTATCAACTGCCAAGGTATTCACCATTCGCAAAACCTTTGTACTTGCAGCAGAAAAATCCCCATGACCCAGCTGTGGAAAGTAAAGCGTATAAAAAGTTATTGAATGTTGATTGATAATAACTAGTATACATGCTTAATCAGAACAAATTACTTATAGGGCAGCAGAATATGAACAAAATACTGGAGTGGATGAAATGAAGTTTCAAGTACCATAACAGATACATTCTATTACTTTCCTCTCCCCTCGAATCTGTAAGGACAATTCTAGTGTAGCGAGAATGCAATTAAGCTGCTAGTTTTCTCTCTAGTTTTTGTAAAGAACGATAATTCTTTTGTATCCACGTGAGTTCTGAGTTAAGCTCTCCCAAATTACTGAGGTGGACATCAAGGACGTAAATACATAACACTTGCAGTTTTCCTTTTACTAAAGTCTGGGAGGGAACTGCCTAAACCCAGCTTACCATCCAAAAAATAGTTCTATTTCTAGGGTAAGTGGATTTTAGATATAACTCACAATAATGGTTAAAAATGTAAATGCCGGACTATGTTTCGGTCCCTCGAGTACACAATAAATGTCATGCAAACATAGCAAATTAATCAAAACTTAAATTTTAGGAAACACAAAAAACTCATGGAAATGTTGGGAAACTCACACAAATTTTAGGAAATGCTGAAACAAGAATGCAAATATATTCATAGCAAATTATACTATTACTATACAGATAACCTGTTGAAATTCTAAAAAATAAAAAAATTAAAACAGTGTAACAAACTGACACTCATATCTGGGAGATGGAGAATTTACACATGTTACAAATATGAGTTTAGTTATTAGTTAATAAATTAATGGGTCGGGATCCGGAGACTCAAATTTTTCACCCAAACTCTCAGCCTTGGATTTCGTGAAATCCACTTGTGGTTTTGCTTTGGGAAAGTGAATGCCAGCTCAGCACTATCAACATGGTTGGATTTCAAGAAATCCAAGGCCGAGTTTGGGTGAAAAACTTCAAGTAAAAAATTGGAGTCTCCGGATCCCATTCCTAAACAACTTAGATAAGTAACCATTCACACAAATTAGGGCAGGTTCTTTTACTAATTTAACTTAAAAGTGAAAGTATAGTGAGATTAAACATGCATTAATGGATTTCACAAAAACAAATGTGTTTATTTAAGATACAAAGTTTTTAATTATAATATAAATATTAACTTAGAGATATTGTACAATTACAAATAGGAGAGAAAAGCATCACTATGCATGCATATATGGATATAAGTGTTTCTTACACTTTCCTGTATAATATTTTGATTTATGAAGTGTAAAACCCTTTAGGCATGGCTCTGGAAGATATTCCATGGGTCGAAACACCATTTGTTAAAGGATTTCAACAAAATATCTCATACTATTTAAAGAAAATTAAATACTAATATATTGGTATAGGAGAAAGAATATGAAATCCCTAATATACAAAAGGGCTCTATACATCGAGCCGCTTATAAAGCAACTCAATAGGAATAAGCTTATACCAAAAAAAAAACCAGAACTATCAATAAGCTATTGAGATTGAGGGATAGCCACATCCCAATTGAAGAGAAAATTCTAGATATAAATTCCTTTGAATTCTTTAAGGATGGATGACTAACGACCATCCTTAGCATCCCAAATTTTTCTACAATGATTCGATTGTTCCTTTCTTTCTAAATGACCCAACAAATGGTGAAAGGAAGGATTCTACAAACGATCCAATTGCAAATACTAAATGCTCCAGAATTCCAACCTTGATGAAGCTCCATAATACTCTTGGACATAAACCGACACATACAGAAATTTCAAAGGAATTCACCCCAAACTCCATTGGTAAAGCTACAATGGAGAAGCAAGTGATCTATAGATTCCCCACTAGCTTTACAAAGGAAGCACATATAACGGACGATTTTCCACCTACTAATCAAGTGATCCATTGACCAAATTCATTCAACCTTGTCACCCATGTATAAAAACAAAAGCAACTTTCGAGATAATAGGACCATGTCACACCGACCTTACTAGAAAAGAGGAAGGCTTGGTATACAACAATACCACAAAAAAGGACCATACAGAGAATTTGCCTTTGGAGTCACATCTCCATAGCCCTTTACCAAACAAGAGTAGCGATATGTGCACTCCAATAAGGCAATCTAATAAGCCACTAGTTACTCAGACTTTCCAATTGTTAAAGAGACTTCTAAAGCCCGGATTCTAAACCACATTACCCACCCTCTCAAAACAATCTCTAACAAGAGCACCTTTGTTGTTCTTCATCTACCTTTGTTGTTCCTCATCTCAAATAGAAACGAAAAGGAATAACAAAGATGCCTCACAACACCATAAATCCTTCAAATATCTCACTTAATTGTGCATGCCCACCGCGAAACGAACGCCAATGATGAAGTCGTCAAAAACTTTAGGGTTCCTTCCCACGCTCCATCTCCATAGACTCACCTAAAGTTTCTAGTACTGATTTTGGTCTGAATCACCCTCCACCACAAGCTCTCATGTTCATCCATATAACTCCCATAACCATTTATCCAGTAACGATTTGTTCATCTCCTTGAAAGGTCTCAAGTCTAAATTCCCTCCCACTTTTGATTTGCACACCTTTTCCCAATTAACAAAAAATGGAATTTATGGGTGTCATCCATGCCTTTCAATGAACTTCAAGCTTCTTAAATCTTTAAACTACAGATATTGTCACAATGAAAAGGGACAAAAGGTATGTAGGAAAACTTTAAGAGTGCAAAAGACGGTGTTACTTTCCCATGTTTTGATAAATGCCTTTCTTCTTTAATGCAAGTTTCCTTTCAAAAATTTCTATCACTAGATCCTAAATAGACTTAGAACAATAGCTAGCATTGAGTAGAAGACCAAGATACGAGGAATGAAAAAGGCCCAACTTGCACCAGAAGCATGTTGTTAACTCATTGAAGGTTGCGTTTGGTAAAACTTAATTTCAACACTGAAAGCTTAAAGTGCTCAAGTGTTGAAAGCTTAATTACTTGTCTAAATTAGATCTTTGATAAAGGTCGTATGTCTGAAAATTAAGTTAAGGACATTGTGGGTATTTTAAAATGTTTATGAGGACATTTTTGTAAGTTTTTTGAAGAGAATTCTTTCACAAAAGGGCATTTTGGGTATTAAAAGAGAATCTTAGAATCTTTTTTAAAGATGCTATCACTTACCATATTAAGTGATGGGAGGATGACTTGAAAAAAATTAAGTCGATTACCATACGGTCTGAATGGGCCATTAAGGTCTGAATGACTTAATTTCAGACTTAAGGTTTGAAATTAAGTTTTACCCAATGCAACTTGAGAATGTCAACACCATTGAACGTCTTATTTTTGCTTCTTGATTATAACTGTGGGGTACTAGGGGCATTCCTATTATGTCCCCTCCTTTTATTAATATTTACTACAAGATGGGAAATCATGCAATAACACACGATTTCGCCTTCACCAATCCTTCTTCTCTACTTTTCTTCTTGCTCTCTTTCTCTATCGATAGAAACCTAGGTATTTCCTAGGTATGTAATAACATGGTATCAGAGTAGATACCTAGGGAGCTGTACCTATGGCTGCCATAAGTGGTAGGTGGGTGCAGCAAGGTCGATATTTGTATTGTTCCTATGGCAAACCACATGGTTGGGTATGGGTACCATAAGTGGTAGGTGGGGTGCAGCAAGGTCGATATTTGTTCCTATGGCAAACCACATGGTTGGGTCTTACTCCTAGGTCAAATCGAAAGGTTCTTTTGCGTTGGGTTTAATCCCTCACTAATTGTTCATCATATTATTCACGAAGTATTGTTCATCGCACCGTTCATCATACTATTCATAAAGTATTGTTCATCACACTACTCACGGAGTATTGTTCATTGTAAGTATTCGTGGTGTACTATTCACAGGGCATGTTGCAATTTTTTTTTTGGAATTCTAGTGTCATTGCAAAGTTGATCCGTGACTGTCGTATCTGTTTACTGTTGAGTTGCAGGTAACGTTCTTTGGTTTTCTATGAAAGTGCAAACCCTAGGTTGAAATATGTCCACCGAAAGTTCAATTGGTGATTCTCTTACCACCTCTGGAGCGTTAAGTAGTATGTCGAACATGGATACCCACGGTGACCATCATCCAGGGTTGCAAGTTACTACAGTTCAATTAGATGGTTCTAATTATCTAAAATGGGCGTAGTTCACCTGAATGTACATTGGTGGATGTGAAAAGTTAGGTTATATTAATGGAAAGATGAAAGCATCGGCTCCGGATGATCCCACATATGACAAATGGGAGGCTGAAAATCTAACAGTAATGCCATGGCTGTTGCATTTTTGCAACTCCATATCAGTAAGGGTTTTATGTTCTAAATCAAAGTTATGAGCATGCCAGGATACAGATTTTGAGTAGAGAATCACCATCCTCTTCGTTGTCTCAGGTTTATTCCTACATTCAGAGTAAAGAAAGTAGAAGTGACATGTTATTTAGATCTATCCATGGCAGACAAATTCGCTCGTGCAACAACTTAACATAAGTCGAGTAATGTAGCCCCGAAAAAATTGGGAAGAACGATGACAAAGACAAGTTGAAATGAAAACAATGTGAACGAAGAGTCACACCAAAGATATATGTTGGGATTTACATGGCCGGACACCTCAGTTTAACCTCAATTCCAAACAGAGGTCATCTGCAACACATTCAGTAGCCCGGGACACGTCTCATCCAGTTTTGATATCTTCTGGGAAAATGGTCACATTTCCCAATAACGAACTAGGGAAGTTGAGGCGTATGATGGCTCATCTAGACGGACAATCTGGTGCATCTACTTCCATATTTGCTCATGCCAGTACTTCTGGATCAGCTCTCTGTGTCCTCTACATCTTTTCGTCCATCTTGGATCATCGATTCAGGAGCTTCCAATCATACGACTAGTATGTCATCTGTTTTTTCATCTTATAGTGTCTCTTCTGGTAAAGATAAGTTCTGGATTGCTGACAGTACTTTTCCTTAGCGTCGGGGAAAGGCAATGTTACAACTTCACCATACCCACCCCAACCCAACCCAACTCTTCTTCACCAACCAACAGCAAGTCATCTACAAACAACACGCAACAAGGAACCTCTTCTCAAATATGAGTAGCTAATTCATTCATAACTAGTGGAAAAATATATGAGCTATGGGCTGACCCTTAGGCTGTGTTTGGTTTCGCAGAAAATTCAGAATCTAGTGTGCGAGTTTTTCCAGGTTAAGATTTTTCCGACTGTTTTTTTTATTTTTGGTTGACTTGTCCGGGAAAAAAAATTCTGCAACATGGAAAAATGGTCAGCTGTCCTCGTTCTTCTGTGCTTGTTCGAAGGATTGCTGGAGCATGTAAGTAGCCGTAAGGAAGTTGCTGACCATTTCTGGAGAAGTGATGGAGTTGAAACTCTCGCAACCTTCTGACAGACCGGCATCTCGAATGGGAATCGGACACTTTCATCCGCTTTTTGCACTCTTCAAGCGACCACAGTTTGTTCTTTTCCTCCATCAACTTATTGAATTTTTCGACAACCCAAATGAACGAGTGACCTAAAGCTTCAAGGGCAGACGCAACCTCTATTAGCTGCGCAGTAGAGAAGCTGGACATGCTCCAGAAACAGAGGTAGAGAACCGAATTGGGTTTCTTTCAATCGAGCTAATTCAAAAAGTTGTGTGTTAAGACCCAAACCAATACATCAAAAGCACCTAGGTGATAGAGGTGCAGGAAGTTTAAGTCTAACCTTTAGGATCGTTACATTGTGTTCTTCAACGGAGGGAATATTCCCCCTTTCGGCCTTATTAGAGATATCCCTGTTGAAATGTGACACATGACCTATGTACCACGCCTTCCTTCCCATCTCCAGGGGAAGTACATATCAGAGATGGTGCAGTTGGGGAGGCGGAGAGGTGCGAGCAGGTTGTGTGTGTGAGACAGAGAAAGAGGAGATAGAGGCGGAAAATCAACCGACCGACTTCAAGTTGGTTGGTTGCTTTTCCCCTTTTGTTTCCTTTTTGGTGCATTTTTTCCTTTCTTCTTTTCCCATCTCATCCTAATGCACAACTTAATAAATTCTGGAAAAAAACATGCCCTGGGTTTGCTTTTTTCCGCAAACCAAACGTAGTCTTAGTAAAAACCATAATTGGAAACCTATTTCTCGTAAAAAAAATTGTTCTCACGCTAGTTAGAACACCCTCATACATTTCTCAAATGATCTCGATGTATCTAATCATGACTCCTTACGTTTCCAATAACAACCAGATTTTATCCCGGGCTCTATCGTAAGTGAGTTTAAGGTTACTAGAGACTATGAAGAGATTCTTGCTCTTCTCTGAACTTCTCTATCAATTGTCCAAGTAAGAAGATAGCTTGGATGGTTGACCTTCCGAGCATAAAGTCTAATTGGTCTTATGGTATTATTGTTTCTTGTTTGCTCCATTACTCTCTCCCACAATTTCACAGTGTGGCTCATAAGTTTGATTCCACATAGTTCATGCAACTTTATACCTTCGTGTGCCCAATAAAAAATCCAAAACAAATAGGCTGAAATATACCAATAAATATTGATTTTTTAAAATAGGATCTAAATATAAATTAATTGGCTACAAAAGTGAAAAAAAAAAAAAAAAAAAAAAGCCACACAACTATGATTAACAAGTATAAGGTTTTTCCTAACCATAAGTTCCTACCGATAGTATTAAAAAATCATAGAGTAAAAGCAACATTATTGAAACATTAAAAATATAACATGCTTTACAAAACTCCCAAGTTTTTTATTGGATAAGTCTTTGACCAAAACTTCACCAAGTTTTTCAATGCGAGTATGTGGCGGACATTTCTTCTTCTAGCTAGCACAAATGTCACTTACAAACTCATCCTATTATGATATGTGAGATCAAGATTCCAACAACTTAAATGCAAATCATGAAATATTTTATTAATTGGAACACTCAAGTGCACATTAAAAAGAAATCCTTACTAGAAAAGCTTATATTTGGAAGAATCTTTTATGGGACCAGATCAAGAGTCCAGCCCTTATTGTTTAGAGCATAGGCATCAAGAACAGCAATTCAAGTGTAAAATTAGTATGCCTCATCAAAACATATTCAATATGAGCAGATTATATTATTTATTTTTCAATTTTAATTTTTTCTCCTCTATTAAAGAACGTTGCATCTATTGATTCTCTTAAGAGCCACTGTTCACACAGAGGCTTTAACCTTGAGAGGAGTTACTACATTCCGTAAATTCTTAAACAGGAAAGAGGAAAGGCAAAACACTGAAATAGCTCTAAAAGATTTAATACGTGCAGATTATTTAAGCTTCATGAACACACCTTAGACTCCAAAAGAGAAATCTCGGAACGAAGTCGATCACCTTCCCTCTCTAATGATTTTATTCTTCGTGCTTCATTATTTAACCTCTCTGTAAGTGACTTTATTTCATCAAGCTGACGACTAATGACTTCCTTTTGTTCACATAGATTACCCTCAAGTTCTCTAATAGAGCATTCCTTTTTAGCAAGAGAAAATTCCAACTCCTGTACTTTCAAACCAAAGAACAAGCACCATCAGAAAAAGACCGTGTAAAAGTGAAATAATAGAAGGAGAATATAGCTTTATGACCTGAAAAAGAGTTTCACTCGATGTTTCACCCTCTGCCTCCACATTCTTCTGTTTCTTCCATCCAATAGCATCCTTTCTTAATCTATCTCTCTCTTCACAAACCGAACTGAGCTGTGATTAACAAGCCAAATCTATTACACGAATGGACAGAAAGTGAGAAGGAAAGAGAGGAAAAGTATATTAAACAAAGAACATTGCCGTAAGGTAGACATTTTCCAGATACTTTTAAGTTTGAAACACTTAAAAGTTGAAACATTGTCATCTGAAATTCATAGTTCACAGAATTACATAATTACCTTTCTATGCTCAATTTCCCAAAGATTAACCTTGATCAGAATATGGAACTAAATTTCATGAATAAGAGTTAAGTCACAACATAACAAAGTACCCAAAGATTAAATTGATTGGCAAAAAGCAGCCAACTAGTTCATATCTTTCTACACTTGGTGGAATTATTCAAGAATGAAATCATGCTATTTTACTACCAAAACATGTTCAAAAAGTAAATGGATCACCACAAGGGTCAAACAGCTTCCTGAGAACTGTATGCACAGCCTTTACCCAGACTGACAATTACGAACAACAGTACATGAGAATCAAGATAGATATAAACAACATCAAACTCAAGAACAAGTTCGATTTCTAAACCCCACTACCTAATCGGATACATTCTCAGGCATGCTAGTTAGTGGGAGTTATCAGCCAAACTTCATGGAAGGAAAGACCACAGTTGCATAAAGAAGTCCACGCTTAAATAGGATACCCAGCATAAAACCACATTAGAGCAAATTTAGCGACAAAAACCAAAATAGACAACAAGAATTGTCCTTTTGGTAAAAAAAAACAGGTAGTGTGGAGATGTTGCCCATACAATTAGAGCTGGGTGGCTAAAGTGTAGATGTGCTAATGGAGTGCCATGTGACTGGCACATACCAGTTAAACCAAAGGGAAAATGTTATAAGATGGAAATAAAGTTCGGTAGAGTGATTAGATGTCCGTGTAAGTCAAGGAATGTGTGAGGATTGAGGAAGAAGAGAGGAAGAAGAAGTACTCTCACGTGAGAGCCCGCTCTTCTTTATAACTAATATAAAACACTGAATGGACAAAAATGCCCTTGCAGAGAAACATAAAGACAAGAATATAGAAAAGACTGAAATACCCCAACACCATAGTACAAATATATGTTGTTGGAGAGTGTTGTTTGGCTGTGTGGCCAACACTCCGCCTCTGTTAGACCCATGGACCCTTTGATATACATTGATACGCCTCCCTCTAACAGCTTAAGCTTTAAGAGTAAAATGGTTGTCAACAATATATGCTCTACACTCCCCCTCAAGCTGGAGCATAAATGTCACACATGCCAAACTTACCCCAAACACTATGAAAGTGGGAACTGCCAATTCCTTTGGTGGAGAATCAGCAAGTTGTTCTTCGGTCTTCACAAAAGGGGGCAGATCAACCCGAAACGCAGCTTCACCTTTATGAAATGTTGGTCCACCTCAATGTGTTTGGTCCGGTCATGCTGTACTACATAATGTGTAATACTAATTGCCACCTTGTTATCACAATATAGACTCCTTGGCTCCCTAACAAGAAATCCCAATAGGATATGTAACCACAACAACTCACATAGACCAAATGCCAAAGACCTAAACTTGGCCTCAATACTTGATCTAGCAACAATAAATTGTTTCTTGCTCCTCTAGGTGATAAGCTTGCCACCAACAAACGTGCAATAGCCGGAGGTAAATCTCCTATCGGTAACAAAGCTAGCCCAATTAGCATCAGTATAGGCCTCCACCCTCAAGTGGCCATGCCAAGCAAATAACAATCCTTTCCTGGAGAGGACTTCAAGTATCTGAGAATCCTGAGAGTGGCTTCAAGATGAATGGTCCTAGAGAGTGCATGAACTAATTGACACCACTAAGAGCATATGTTATGTCGGGCCGAGTAAAGGAGAGACATATGAGACGACCAACCAATCTCAGATATCTTCCAACATCAATAAGGGGTTATCCAACACTATCACTTAAGCGGTGATTTTGCTCAATCAAGGTGTCAATGGGTTTACAACACAACACGCCAACCACCTTTAGTAAATCAAGGACATATTTCTTTTATGAGATGAAGATGCCCTTCCTTATCTAGCAACTTCAATCCCAAATAAGTATTTCATGTTTTCAACTACCAAAAATGCTTGATCTCGAACTCTTTCACTAACTTCCCTTTCAGCTGAGACATTTCTTTTGGGTCATTCCCTGTCATAACTATGTCATCAGCATAAACAATGAGAGTGGTTATCTTCCTTTCATTACGCTTAGTGAATAGGATATGGTTGGCCTGACATCGCTTATACCCATATTTCACCCTTGCACTACTAAACCTTTCAAACTAGGTCCTTGGTGACTGTTTCAACCTATATAGAGCCTTCTTCAACCTGCACATTGCCTCCCTGGGTGAGAAATTTGAAACCTGAAGGTGACCTCATGTAGACTTCTTCTTAGTCACCATGTTGGAAGGCATTTTTCACATCAAACTGCAGCGAAGGCCAATTAAGTTGGCAGAAAAGTATAGCAAGACCCATACTGAGTTCATTTTTCCAACGGGATCGAAGCGTCCTAATAGTCAACCCCATATGATTGAATATTACCCCTTATCTGGAAGGTGTTTCTGTTGGAGTTTATGTAATACACCTACGTGGGTGTCTCAAGTGGGATGCGTCCCACTTCCTACATGGGTGTTCTTTTTGGGTTCACTGTCCACGTGAATAGTGCCGCGTGAATAGTGTTACTCTTTTGTAGGGGTTCTCCCCACCATATATATATACAATGTGTGAGAGAATGAATTATCTTCCTACAACTTCTCTCTCTAACCCTAATATCCTTATCCACATTCTTCCGCGTCCATTACACTTTTTCCCTCTTTTCTCTACAACCTTCATCTATTGGTTACAACCTTATTTACAACATGGTATCAGAGCATGGTAGCTCTAGGGCATGTGTCTTTGTCCCCTAGAGCCTCCATTTTAATCTAAGATTGTTATGTGAGCATCCAAAGCCGCAATAACTTTTTAGAGAAATCGTTGAGAGCTTTCCTACGCGATCCGTGCATCTATCCTGAGACAAAACCTCATGGGATCTTATTTCCTGGCTTGTTTTTCCCCTCAAATATTGGGTTTTTATTTTTTCACGATTCGCGCAACGGGAGGCTTCTGTGACCTAGCCACCCCCTCCGGATTACTTATCCAAACATTCAGAAACTTGGTTCGGAAGATTCTGACCGTCCGAACCCTAGTTTCCAAAAGTCGTCGAATCTTGCTCTAATTTTGGGTTTCGGTTTTCTTCCAAAATCAGACCTCTCTAGGCTCTCCTGCCCTAGGCGCACCACTGATTAAGCCTTTACGGATCCTCTAGACCTTGCTTCGGATTTTTGGAAGCCTCCAATACACTAGCTACTATTTTTGGTGGTCTTGCTCTGATGAGTTCCACTAAGGCCACATCTGGGATTTGACTCTTCCTCTAAGGGTCGTTCTGTGACTCATGGTTCTTATGGGCATCACAACCCTCAGCTCTGCATCACCATAGTAAAACTCGATTGCACCAACTTCCTGGAATGGAAGACTTCCACTCTCATGTACACTGGGGGTGGTGGCTACAGTGAGTATCTGACCGATGTTGCTAAAAAACCAGATCTGACAGACAAATCTCACCGGATATAGGTTATAGAGAACCTGACTGTGATGTCATGGCTTCTTCACTCGATGCAAACCCAGATCAGCAAATGGTTTATGTTCCTACCAACGGCCAAAGATATTTAGGATGTTGTATATTAGACATACTCCCAGGAGGAAAATTTCGCCAAGCTCTATGAACTAGAGCAAGAGATATCTTGTCTTCGTCAGGGGAAATGAAGCTTGGTACATATTATGCTTCACTTCGAAGCAAATGGGAGGAGATCAACCACTACCAGAGTTACTCCCCCAATTGCGTAGATGACGTCAAGTCCTTCAAGGCTATGGTTGAACGTTCCCAGATCTTCCAGTTTCTCTTCGGCCTTCATCCTAGCTTTGAGGGAACTCATGTTCAGATCCTTGGCAGGGATCCTGTCCCCACCTCTCTAGCATAGATCTATGCTTACATTCAGGAGGAGGACAGTTGCCGCTCAGCTATGCAACTCCGCAGTGAGAGTGATACTCCGGACCGATCTGCCCTGGCTGCTGCCAATCAAAATTGCCAGAAATCCAGTCTGAAGGAGTCTGGAGACAAACCCAAACCCAAGTGTGACCACCGGTCGCATGGGCTATATCCAGGCCACCTACTGGAAGCTCCATGGACGTCACCCAGGACAGGCCCCGACATCTCGTCAGCGCCAACCAACCAAACAAGGATCCCATACAGCGCACTCAGTTACTCATGACACCGCACCACCAATGTCTACTTCCTCTAGGGACACGAACTCGTTCTCTCCTGTAGATCTTTAGTGACTTCACCGGATAATGGCCCAACTCAATGGCCAGGCTTCCACTTCCACATCTGCATTTGCTCACACAAGTACTAGGACTGCTTTTTCCGCTTCTACTGTACCTTCCAGCCATTCTTGGATCATTGATTCAAGGGCGCCTGATCACATGATTGGTATGTCCTCCATTTTCTTTAGCTATGGTATTTGCTCCGGTCGCGACAAAGTTCGGATAGCTGGTGGCACTTATTCCTCTATTTCTGGCAAAGGGGATGTTCATGCCACACGAGCTCTCTGTCTTCTGTTTTGCATGTTCCTCAATTCACTGCTAATTTATTATCCGCCAGTAGTCTTACCAAGAGTCTTAACTTCAGTGTAACGTTTTTCCTTCTCACCGTGTTTCAAGATCTGGAGTCGAGACAGACGATTGGCAATGGACGTGAGGACGGTGGCTTATATATCCTGGATTCTTCGGTTTCTTCACCTGTACATCAGTCCAGCATCAATAGTAGAGTTAATAAAGACCAGTTAATGCTTTGGCATAACCGACTAGGTCATGTACCCGTGTCAATCTTAAAGCGTGTCTTCCCTGCTTTCTCTTCAGTTTCTACAGTTCCCTTTCATTGTGAAAATGTGAACTGGCATAGCATTGTCGATCTACTTTTCCCATTAGTGAGAATAAAAATACTTCTTTTTTTATTGTTCATTCTGATGTCTGGGACCCGTGCCCGTGACTTCTTTGTTTGGATATCGGTACTTTGTTACCTTTGTGGATGACTTTAGTGGTTGTACTTGGGTGTACCTTATGCGAACCAAAGATGTATTCTCCATTTTCCAAGAGTTCCATAAGATGGTTACCACTCAATTCCATACCACTCTTAAGATTCTTCGCTCTGACAATGGGGGGGAATACCTAGATGGAGGCCTTAAATCCTAATTTGCATCACATCGCATTCTTCATCAAACCTCGTGCCCTTCCACACCTCAACATAATGGGACTACTGAGGGAAAAAACCGTCACCTTCTTGAAGTTGAGCGTGCTCTCCGGTTAGGCATGCAGGTTCCAAAACACTATTGGTCTGAGTCTGTCTTACTTGCAACTTACATCATCAATCGTATGCCCTCTTGGATTCTAGGATTTTAGACTCCCTTATCTCTCCTAGTTCTTGATCGTCCGGCTTTCGTTGTTCCTCCAAAAGTCTTTAGGTGTGTTTGCTATGTCCATATTCATCATTTTTCGAGGGACAACTTAGATCCGCAGGCCTTAAAGTGCATCTTCTTGGGGTACCCCTTTAATCAAAAAGGGTACAAATGTTATCAACCTGCTACCCGTCGTCGCTTCATTCTATGGATGTCACATTCGTTGAGTCCATCCCTTTCTTTGGTGAGCAGACCTCTCTTCAGGGGGAGCATGATGTTGCAGAAGTAAGTATCCCCAGCCCTATGCATGTCCCTATTCCTATGTCAGCTCCTATTCCTATGCCGGGACCTAAGTCTAGTGACAAGGACACTTCCACTACTGCAGCTAATGTGCATGTATATGTCAAAACCAAGAAGAAAGGATAAGCCATTGTCCCTGCTCCTACATCTGCGAGTCTCATCTAGGATCCAGTTCCAGGTATTACTGTTGTCCATGCCGCAGTTCCTATCTCTGTTCTTGAGCCACGTGCATCTCCTACTTATGATAATCATATGAGCACTGATATTGACCAACCTATTGCACTTCAAAAGGGTGTACGTACTTGTACGGAACATCTTATCTCACATTATGTCTCTTATCAGTCTTTGTCTCTGTCGTATCAAAATTTTGTCAGTATTGCCTCCTCTGTTTCTTTGCCTTCCAGTGTTGCAGATGTACTTAGTCACCTAAAGTGGAAAGAAGCTATGATAGATGAAATACAAGCTCTTGAGAATAACAAAACATGGGAACTTGTTCAACTACCTGGATGAAAGAAAGTTGTAGAGTGCAAATAGGTCTTTACGGTGAAGCATAAAGCTGATTGGTAAGTCGAACAGTACAAGGCACGACTCGTAGCCAAGGGATTCACTCGGGTAGCCAACCCATATAGTTGGGAACTTGTTTTTTTATAAGTATGTGTGTATATCATTAAAGAAGGGGAGAACCCCAAAAAACACAAAAGATGCGGGCCTAGCTCCTTGGAGAAGAGGAGAGGTCCCCTAAAAGATCAGACCATCTATGTATAAAGGATTCAAAAAACACACTCTAAAAAGAGGGGAAACAGAGGACCAAATGTAAAGCAAGGCTTTCACATCCAGGACCACCTCATGGATGCATTTTTCTTTGCCTATAAAGATCCTTCAATTCCTCTCCTTCCAAGTAGCCGACAAAACTGCAAAGGGGAGAGTCCGCCATAGAAATCTCCCTCTACCAATGAAAGAGTCTACTGCCACGCCCTGGAAGAAAAACATTCTATGGAATCACAAAGCCAATGCCAATTGAAAAAAGTCTGCCACACTTCCGTAGCGAATCTACAATGAGCAAACACATGATCCACTGACTCCGCATCCGCTTTGCAAAGCACACATCTGTTAGGCAACGCCATTCCTCTGCTAATTAGCTGATCCACAGTCAAAATGTTGTTATGAATCGTTGTCCACACAAAGAACTTCACTCTAGAGGGAATGGGGGGCTTCCAAACTACACATTCTGGGAAGACCTCCTGCCTACTTGGGGCGCTTTCCTGGTAAAAAGAACTCACTGAAAAGGTTCCCTTTTGTTCCCACTTTCAAATTCTCTTATCAGGATCCTCATCCAATCGGGGGTTTCCACCTACCCGCTCCTGTAGAGAGACAAGGCTTTCCATCTTCCAGTCATTAAAGTTCCTTCTAAAACCTAAGTTCCAAGATTTGTGCCCTTCATTACCCTCAATGCATTCCTGGATAAGCTCCCGTTGCCGGTCTGACAACATGTACGAAGCTGGGATGACTCTTTCAAAGTTTCATCCCCGCACCACTTGTCTTCCCAGAATCAGACCCTATCGCCCTTGCCCACTATGAATAGGAGACCTGGAAAGAAGTGAGCCCCCAAAGGTGAAGAGGTAACCCGTATATCCTGATCCATCATCACGAGATAGAACAGAACACCCAGCTCAAGGGCTCCAAACATCTTGAGAATCAGAGCTTCAGAGGACAACAGGAACAAGAATAGGCTAAGACCTTTGCTCATTCTCCTGACAGACACTCCCGCAGTGACCTTTGCTCACAAATAAATTATCTTATTTGGCCCTATGCAGGACATCTCAACCTCTTAGGCTGTTGTACGCTTTCTTTGGGCTTTTTGCCTTAATAAACTCTTTATCTATCAAAAAAAACTTATTTTACTTGTTTAATACAAAGTTCAATATTTTACAATAATTACAATCCAAAACAATTAAATACTTGCAAATAATACTAAATTCATGGCTCTAAAGATGAATTAAACAAACTCATGGTAAAGATAGCTGAGGGAAGGAGGTTTCATGGTCCCAAAGCTAGGTCATGAGCAGAAACAAGAGGTAACTGCAAACTTTTGACGACGTCCAATGATATTAAAATTTCCCAAAAGACAAGCTTGACTGACAAAAACCAGGTGGCAGGTAATGAAAGTGAAGGTACAAACTAGAACAGAAGACACAACCAGAATCTAATAGAACAAATGCACCGGCAACATAATTGACAAGGAGAAAGTAACATAACTGAAAGCTGCCTAATCTGATACTTACAATCAATTCAAGCCGTTTAACCTCTGACATTGACTCTTCTGCCTTCTCTTTGACCAGTGCAGCCTCCGTTTCAGCACATTGTTTACCAAGTTCTGCGGCTTCCAAAGCTATCTCCATTTGTTTCAAACGTGCACTGACCTCACCCACTTTCATCATGTTTTCAATCACCTCCCTACATCACAAATAAAAGCTCAATATCATCAAAAAGTAGAACTTTTTGCTTACAACAAGCTGGATTCAAGCCCCCAACTTCATGAAAACCAGTAGCAGCTGCACCTGCACCTGCATTGCAGAAAAAGAAAGGTAGCCCTCCCACACACACCCACACATTAACATAAATGTGCCATAGTTTCCTCACTCTGATTTGAGAGAAAAATTGAAATGGCGCACAGACACAGACCTCAGCCATGGACATATATAGCTACATACATCCATCTACATATATATGCAGTCATGAATGTATTTATGTACGCATATAAAGATTCCCTCACAAATAGGCTCAATGAAGAAACTGAAATCTCCCTTTGTAGCCACACATGGCGGATATGGTCACCAGTTGGACTAATGACAGGAAAATTCAATTAAAAAGAAGATGTCTTCGGAAAAATGTGAGAACAGCCACTACCTGTGCCCTGTGGGCAGGGAGGAACATAGTATGCAAGGTTAAAATTAAAATAACTAACAGGAATAATGGTTGTGGACCTTGACTGTTACTCACGGTTATAACAGTTATAATAGCCATTTTAACAGTGGGTACTTTTTATAAACCTATACTGTCTTTCAATATTTTATTATTAAATCTGATGTACTATATCCTTTATTCAAAATATCATTAAAATGCACAAATGTTCATAAAATAATGCAACAAAGATAGGATAACGGTTAATAATGGCCATCATATTTTGGATTTATTGACATATATACTCTGCTCAGATAATAGCACTTTTATCCTGTGACCAGTACTCAGTAGACAGTCACATATAGACATCAATATGAAGTGCCAAGGCATCCCTTTATAATAAAATTGAAATACAATTCATGGTTCATCTGATTACATTGTCAAGTGGCTTAGTTTATGTTATTCAACAATGGTGCTTTGCTGTTTATGATTTGCAGCATTGTAATCACAATCAAGGAACTTTTTCTTGAAAAGTGAGATGCCTGGTGTTTCAGGTTTGCTCTCTTATCATCTTTGGATCTTACTGTAGAGTGATTAGAGAACAGTCACCTGCTAAACACTATTGACATGTTCCATTCTTTTAGTAGGTGACGAGAGCCAACCTCCCATCAGCACGTGAATGGGAATACACGGTAACAAAGGCTCCAACAGTGACAATTAAGGTTAATATAAGGAATTGTTTCTGGGTGATTTAATCAAGCAACGGTCATTTCCCTAGAAATGAAACTGAAAGTACTAAAACAATGATTAAGCACATACTTTTGCAAGCCTGCAAACTTAATGGGTATATCATCATAACATGAAACACCAGGAATCTCTTTGAGCATCGACTTCCAAGACATCAACTCATCCTCCAACTTTTTTGTGTTAAGCTGGACCTCTTGTAGTTTAAGTAACTCTGAGTCTGCCCGCTCTCTGCGTCCCTTTTCTTCCAATAATTTCTCTTTCAATAATTCATTGTTTTCATGAGAGGATTTCAGCTTCCTTGCTTCTCGCACTTCAGACTCCTAGTAAAAAGCAAACGCAGAACAGGCAAATACTTGGCATAGTTATGTTAAAGAATAATCTTGGAAAATATTGAATTAACAAAAATAAATAAATAAAAAGATGTGGGCACTCCATATGTAGGAGAAATAGAAGCATTTGCAACAACCTTTATCTTTTCTAATACATTCATAGCTTTTGTAACTAATAGAAATGTTAATGGCAGGCTTTTATCTTTCTGATGACAGCTTTTTCATTTCCAAACACCCCTTGATACAAATTAGAGAAATTATACTAAATTTTAATCATTCGTTAAGATCAAGTACTTGAAACAATTAGAGAATTTGAATCTCACGTAACTAAAAGCAGAATTAAATGCAAGAAATAGAACAGTGCTTCTGGCAAAGCTAACCGAGAACGAAAATGAAAAGAAAAATGACTATCTCAAAACCTTGAAATAAATGATAAGGCGAATGAAATTCATGTAGAAATGCTCACCTACAATACAAAGAACTTTGAAAAAGATGAAGATGATCAAATCTATTGAATATGGATGAACGGCTAAAGCTAGAAACACACAAGGCCATTATGCTAAGAAAGGTACATGAAACTAAAATGTAAATGCTGACCTACAGTAGAAAGAACCTCGAAAATATAAAGACAATCAAATCAACACAATGAGTTGATGGTTAATGCTAAAACAACACAAGCATAACAAGATATGAAGGACCAATGCATTCAAAAAAAAGCACGGTCATGACTCATAACACAAGAGAAAGCTATACTTACATAGTTCCTAAGCTCTTCTTGCAGATGCTTCACTAAAATATGGGTCTCTGCAGGAGTAACTTCTTGAGATGGAGAACTGACAGCTGATAATTTCTTCTCTACTTCGTTCTTTTGATGCAGACACTGAAAAAGAAAAAGTAAAAGTTGCAAATCTAAATGCTGAAGTTGGTGCTTTATATGGCATACATTGTGTACTAATAAGGAATTGCTAAAACTTTTGAGATTAAGAAACTAAATCTGATAAAAGAGTGTTCAAGTATTTGCCTTGGACGCAATTTTTGTGTGTGTAACATCTGATATTGATGAGAGGCTCATGGACTAATAATTCAGTATTCAAACCAAAATCCTGATTACTCGTCCAGATAGAAAGGAACCAGACACAACCGTGCTCCTTAAGCATGCTAAAACAATTTCCCACACAACTTTGATATTGGCACAAGGAACACTGAACTAATAGTATAGGCTTCATTCACTGTACCAACGGGGAATTTCTAAGATGTGCCATACATGGTCACAATTCGTACCATCCAAACATTCAACCTGCCTTTGGGTTGAAGTTGAAACCAAACTTTACACTGTTCTGACAATCCTGGCCATCTGAATAATGCAACCACTGAATTGGACAGTAATGATTCGTTCCAAATGAAGGATATTATTTGAACATTTAAGATTGTCCGAAAGGTATCAAGTTCAGTTTGTGACCCATCTGGAGGTGGTCTAACATTTGGACGCTCCAGATTGATGACCTTGAATACAGTTTTCCTCAGTGGCCCTGTGATTTTTGACATTGCTCATACACAGTTTTTGAGCGTCAGATTCGTTCAAATGGTCAAACCTTTGGTTCATTTCTAATCCAAGGGCAGACACAGGACTTGTACACTCCAGCATGGTTCAAAGTATTGGGCGATACCGAAACGTTTCACCCGTATCGTTTCTGTATCATCCTAGGGAGATACCAGCTTGGCTACACGAAGTTTCGTCCGAAACCGAATGATACTTCCGATACGTTTCGGTATCGCTCATGAACGATACCAAAACGATACTGTGTACTTTGAACCATGCCCTCCAGACTGATGACCATGTGTCCCACGCCTGAGGAATCCTCATAGGTCCAGAGAAAAGCCTAGACTGCCAGTCCAGGGACTCCAACCTCATTTGTATTAGGTGTCTGATGTTTCACAAACTTATTTCCAAATTAAAACAGTTTTCAGATTTAGACTTGGGCTAACAAGAGGAAAATTAAGAAGGGTCCAAAACATAATTGGGATCAACCAAAAGCAATGAATACAAGTGCAGGCACAGACTTTAAGTGCACAGCAAGAGAACTTCAAGAAGTGTTAATGACCTCATTTAGCTGTCTTTTAAGACCCTCTAGCTGCTGCATCAGTAGCTCCGATTCCATCTCTGCATTATTAGCTCTGCATTCCATTCGTTCAAGCTAAAACAAGAAAACTATTAGTTAATAAACAATAGATAGATTAACATAAAACCATGTTGAATGCAATAAACATGTTCAATTACTCACATCTACAGTTATTCTAGAAACAGAGAGCTTCGACTCTTTTTTCAACTGAAAGAGCTCACTGTGAAGACGATTTTTCTCCCTTTCTATGCTTTCAGAGAGATGGCTAAGTTTCTCCTCAAGCAGTCTAGCTTTCTCTTCAGCTGAAGCTGATGAAGACTCGGCATTCTTACGAAGATTAACTTCTTTCTGGAGCTTTACCTGGATTCCAAATGGCATAAAACCATTATTTAATATACAGGACAAAACGAGTATAAAACTAAATAGGCAATAAATAACACCTTGGGCAAACTATAAAGGAAGAGTTGCTTAGTATCCTACGAGCAAGACCAAGGAGCAAATTACCTCCTTGACAGTAAGCAGCGTTATTACTGTTTAATGAAGTACACCATTTCAAAAGGGCTGAGCTTGTCAAATATCAAAAATCTTTTGTTGACAATGAGGAACCTCACTTAAAGATTGTAGAGAGATAGAAACCCTATATAGTGCTTTTTTGAACAGTAATAAAAAATTATTATTAAAGAAGAAAAAAGAAAGAATTAGCGAACATTGTGAAATATTTCTGGATGCTGGGATGTTAGAAGTTGCCAGTGCAGCATCCACGATTAAGGAAACCAATGAGTCATGGGCACAGTTCAAAGTATTGGCCGATACCGAAACGTTTCGCCCATATTGTTTCAATATCATCCTAGGGCGTGACAAGCTTCGCTACCCGAAGTTTTGTCCAAACCGAACGAAATACTTCATCTTATGTATAAATCTGCACTAACATTTCGTTTCAGTTCACGAAGTTTCGTCCGAAACCGAACGATACTTCCAATACGTTTCGGTATTGCCCATGAATGATACTAAAACAATACTAAGTACTTTGACCCATGGTCATGGGCTCAAGCATTGTTGAAACTTGAAAGCATATGAATATCTATCATTAGTTTCTATGACTCTTCCGTTGTGGAAAGCAATTGCGTTAGTATAGATGAATGGACTATCTATACTAAGGCTTTTCTAACAGTGTTGAGGAAGAATTCAATGATCAATGCCCTCCTCTGTAGACCTTTGATGCAGCGGCTAAGATATTTGCATTACACAGTCATAATGAGCCAGGATTTCTCCGCAAAGAACAATAGAAAAGTAGTAAGATTGAAATTTCTATAGAAAAAAAATTTACCAATTATCAGAAGCTCACCTTAGATCAATTTCTACCACTATTTATAAGAAGAAGAAAAATTAACTTGCCCCCTTAGTAACTTAACCCCTAAGTAATCTCTGCCAAAAATCTATCACAATCTACTTTCCATAAGTAATTACCAAAATAGCAAAAGCATCCTAATTAGCCTAGACTAATCTGAAATTATTAAAAGACCCTAAAAATCTAAATGATTAATTTAATACGAAAATGTCTAAATTGCCCCTGTAGGACTAGGAACGCAGATAACTGAAATACCCTAAACAATCATTCTGACACGCGTGAATTTTCATTTCTTTGTTGGTATTGATAATACCCCTTTTTCTTTGTTTTTTGGTGTTTTTTACACATTATTTTCTATCGTAATATTACTTTTTTGGTATAAACATGGTTTACAAAAAACAGTATTATAACGGTAATGCCCCTATACCAACAATGTCGAATCAATTAACAGTAATGGTTGCCTTCGTTAAACCGTTATATAACGGTCCCTTTTAAACCATTATTATAAATGTTCTTTTTATATATTTTGATATAATTTCCGTGTGATATTTTCACGTATTAATTTTATATATGTAAATGTTATAGAACAATATTCTTAAAATTTGTGAATTGTTGCATGAATATTTTTTGTTGACTAGTATTTTGGAGTCTAATGCCTCGTATTCAGCATTCAGGTATAAAAATAGTGTATTAATCCAAGTCAAATATGCAATCTTTTGCCATCCTCACCAGCATTTCCCTAAAAAAATAACACCAAGATCAAGATGCCCAAAATTCCAAAGCTCTAACATGCCTATAATAACACCAAATCGATCATAAACTTATCTACAGCTCTATTCAAGGAGAATTACAAAACATTTCCGAGTCAATGTTACCCAGAAACGGCAGGGATACGGGACATATAAGGTGTGGATATGGCATTTACACTTAAAATGGAAGTATTCAAATACGGATACGGCAACCATTTTGAAGTATCTGGGTATCATAGGTCCCAGTCTAGGTTAAGTTGACTTCCATATCCCTACAGAGGCACAGTATAAAGTGATGTACTTTCCATGGGGGTACTAAACAAAGTGTATCTCCAACAGTTCAAACGAATAAAACACCGACTCCATGAACCCAGCCACAACCCAAATAGCTGAATAATTGAAACCATTACTTAATATCAGCTTTCTTTTTGTAGTTGAAGCTTTGACGGTCCAAATATCACAAAGTTGAAGAAATAGTACGATGTAACATTTTGCTGAATAGTACGCAAGTTGAATTGATATGACAACCAATGTTTCTACAGACATTTGAAGGTCCAAATATGGTGCACAATCACCAATTCCATCAAAATGATTCAAAATATGTGCACTGAAATAATTAGGAGAGTGCCCATTAAACAAATTAAGAGAGCACTCTAAAGAAACGCATCACAAAATCCACCCTCTGCGTTGCTACTTGGCTCTAAAGTCCAACCTCATCTTCTCCAGCTTTCTTTTAATTTTTTGATAAGTATATGAATTGAATTACGAAGAGGGGATGAAACCCCACTGCAGACAAGAAACTGAGAAAGGCCCTCACTAACTGCAAAGAGAGAGTCAAGTAGGCAACTACAAGACAACTACCCCGTGTCGAATACAATTCTTTCCCATCTAAAGAAAAAACCCTCAGAACAAGGTCTTTATAATCATAAATGACTGATAACCAATGAAATAGACAAGCTTAAATACTCGACACAACTACTTCGATGGGACAAGCTTTAATACTCAAGACAACTAATTCAATTGTATTCTCCTTATCCACCCACTGCGCTTCCTACTTGGTCCTCACTAACAACAAAGAGCTCAACTACAAGACCACAACAACTACCCTCTCTCGAATACAATCCTTTCCCAACTAAAGACGAAACCCTCTAAACAAAGGCCTCTAAAATCATAAATGACTGACGACCAATGAAATAGAAAAGCTTTAATGCTCAAGACAACTGCTTCAATGGTATTCTCCTTATCTTCAAAAGTGCACCTATGCTCTTTCCAAATTACCCAACAAAGAGCAAAGAGAAGACACCTCCGCAAGATACACCCCGCTCTTTCCTCTAAAATCATCTTCTCCAGCTTAATAATAGGGAATGCTAAGTAACCAAAAAATTCGATGATCTAAGCTTATTAGTAATTAGGTTCAAAACAAGGAAAAAAATACCTCAAGTTCACTGCAAGATTTCATTTGTTTTTGAAGCCGTTCTTGAGAATCGTTGACTTCTTTCAAGAGCTGCTGTTGCAGTGCATGTTCACGCCCTTTGGCAGCAGCAAGTTCTTGTTCTGCGTAACAGAATTGATCTCGGAACTCCTTCCTCTCAGCTTCTGTAACAAGTAGAACTAAGTCAGTGAGGAATATAAACCAATACTCTTTATGCATCTACCAAAGGAAAAGGAAAAAATTGTTATGTTTACAAGCAAAGAAGCAACCACAATGAAGAAATAGCACAAAGTCAAGTTGTTTATTGATGAAATAGTTGCACAAGATTCCGTATATCGTAGTGCTACAGTACACCAGAACACTATATAGTGGAAAAGACATTGACTCAAATATTCAAACTCACCATAAGTTGAGTGGTGAATTTATGAAACCCGGCGGACATGAAATCATGGGATGATTAGTTAAAAAATTAATGAAAAAGCTATGTAACAAGGACATGGATACGTGTGTTAGTGTCCAACACAGATACGGACTGTCGGACATGCTGACCCCCACAAACCCAATATGTCAACAAGTCCATATAGTTCATTCTTTATGCTGAAAGATATATCTTTTAAATACTTAAGTCCAAGTTAAGCATACAATATAGAAAGAATGTATTTAGATTAAGTTGATATACATTAAAATCACATTAACCATATACAAATAATAGCTGAAAACAAAATTGTTGAATAAATTGAGATTTTTTGAAAAGGTGTGTCAGCATGTGTCCGGCATGTTAATACGACAAGGTGTCTAACACGGCAAATTCTTAGAAAACGGAGTGTCCTTGTTACATGGTGAAAAAGCAATTACACATTAACCCATCAAAAGATTGAATTCTCAATAAAAATATGAAAAAAAATTGTTAAGGGCTGCAAATATTTAGAGTGTAAAATCTAGGCAACCAAGATGTTAAGCAATGCCTTGGATCTATCTAACTTCTAGTAACCCACCGGATTTGCAAAGGTCATTGTTCAGTGCCTCCAATCTAGATTGATAATCACGTACTTGCTTCTCTGCACTGCCCAATGTATCCAGAAACTCCGACTTCACCTATGATAATGACAAAATAAGTTCCTCTAAGCAATAAAAAAAGTATGCATTCAAGATTTGTAGAACAAGCAAGGGGATAAGCAATACACCAATAGCAAGATAGGCATTCAGAATTTAAAGTTTCCATGAATAACAACTCATTACAGATTGAGAAATAATTTAAAAAAAAAAAAAAAAACATTCTGATCCAGAAGGATTATTTTGTATGAAATCTCGATCTGATAAAATTACAAAAGAAAAAAAGAGCTAGCAACTAACACTGATCATGCAAAAGGATATAACTGTATTGTAAGTATTTTTTTTCTGCAGAGTCCATGATGCTGAAGTGTCATGATAACTGAAGTCACAAACCATTTGGAACAAATTGGAGACTACTATTCTAGCAGGGAAGTGAAAAGGAAGGTTTGGAGGAAAATAGAGGGGTTATATTCATTTATTTCAGAAGTTCACTTGGTACTCTAGGGCCAGCTGGTATCATCAACCTATCCCAACCACTTGGGACTGGCCAGTTTCCAGTCTTATTGAGTCTGACTCTAATCAAGCAGATAAGAAAGCACTCTTTCAAGGTCTAATCATCTTTAAAGAGAATTTTCCAAGCTGTTCGTGGTTGAAGGGGATTCATGGTTATGGGGCTGGCTAGTGGTGATTGGCTACAACAATTAATCAAACCTAAAAGTTGTGTAGAGAATAGTCCCTTGACTTTCTCACATGCTCCTTCTGAGAACAGTGACCTGTAATCTTCCCCCAAGGATCAATGGAGGTGGGATTGGCTCAATTGCCTCTTTCGAACTCTTTGGGTTTATTTTTGGAAAGTTTGGAGTCACCACTCAGATTAAAGAATTGCGAATCCAAGATCTGAAAAGTTTAAAACGTTTCTATTTAAAAAAAAAAATGCTATTTTTGGAAAGTTTTTATTTTCAGTGGCTCGATAGATAAAGGGTTTTGGTCTAAAAAGTGGATACAAGTATCAGTTTACAAAGTGAGAAGGTGTTACGCACCTACTATCACCCGATGAAATCAGTCTCTTCTTTGTAAATTAGGGGCATTGGAACTAGGTTATTGATGTAGGCAGGACTTAGGAGGTCCCTCGTTTCATGTACTCGCGAAGGTCCGGGCCCAAACATAACCTTAGAAGGGGCAAAGCATCAGCGGAGGCATTTATAGCACATGAAACGAGTGAACCCCCTAGGTCCTGTATGGCTGTATGCGATTATTCTACTCTATATATAGACTCTAGGGTCTACTAAAGGCTGCTACTATCTATGACAAAAGTAAAGAAACTATTCTAATAAATTAAAATTTTAATTACCCTAGGGATATAAAAGACAATTGATTGAAAAGAAAAGAAAAGGATTATACTTGTGTGTAGACCGTTACCCAGTCGGGATGCCGAACCATGACTCGAACTACAGAAAAAAAAACTACTCTCAAACTCTCAACTCAAAAGAGCTCTTTTTAGGCTAAGAGTTGGCTGCTCATGCTGACATTTTTGGAGTTAATCTAGCCTTTTGGTCTTTAGACCCCTCTTATTCATCTCAACCAAAGAACTTCAAAGAATACTTTAAGATAATAAGATCTAAAGTTTCTGAAATGTGTTGGAATGAAAGATGAGGTACCTATTTAGAGGCGAGGGCTAAGCTCTTGGTTCAACTCAAAGCAATATGAGACTAAAATTATATGGCTAGGATTCATTTTCACTAATTCTGGCAACTTTTCGGTAGCTCGGATTGGATTCCAAAATATTCTAACAAGCTCAGATTGACCGAATGGCTGAGATTTCTTTGGGAATGGTGGGTCAGATGTCAACCCTTAAATCTATAATGTTTTTTGCACAATTTTAAGGACTTTTGGTAGGATCGCCTATCACATAGTTGATCCTGGCCATCTTAAATGCAATCAAGCAAATCTTTAAACTCTACTTCTATCTTGGGTACTTAAACGAATTGGTTTTGCCTGGCCGATTTTGAGACTATTAAATGGGTTTTTAAGGTACCAAAAAGGGCGAAAAAATCTCCAAAAAGTTTCAGAGAAGTCCAGAAGTCTCTTGCAGTCAGATAACTTTCTAAATCGGGCTGTTATCTAGCTTGAGATAAAATAAATAATAAAACTTCTGGGATCTTTCGACCTTCTTCAAATATGGGCAAATGGATAAGTTGAATTTAACCCCAAGGGTAGAGTGCAGATGGCCAGCACTCCACTCCAAAAAGTAGGAGGTTCTGAGTTCAACTCTCCTTGGGGCCACCCCCTGGAAAGAGTAGAGGGTAATAAGTGGCTTTGTCCACATTAACTCTTCCAGTACACTCCGGCATGTGTGGAAGGGGTGACTATCATGCCCCGAGGGACTAGTCGGGTGCTCTAAGAGGCCCGGATACCCACGATTTCAAAAAAAAAAAAAAGTTGAATTTAAGATTAGGGTTTCAAGATAAGAGAAGATGAGAGAAGAGAGAAGAGATTAGGGTTTGCTTGGAGAGCATGTGTTAACTAACATGACTCCCTACTCTTCACTATATATAAGAAATACAATAGACTAAAAAGCCCTTACAAAATGTATAGGGTCCCTTACAACATAAAGGGTACACCTGTCAACACTCCCCCTCAAGTTGGTGCGTAGATATCTATCATGCCCAACTTGCTAAGACACTGATGTAATTGATGATTGGAGACTTCTTTTGTGAATACATCAGCTACTTACTCTTCAATCTTCACAAATGGAGTACAAACCTCTCCAGATAGGATCTTTTCTCGTATGAAGTGTCTGTCGACTTCAATATGTATTGCACGATCATGTTGGATTGGATTATGTACTATGCTAATGGCCGCCTTATCATCGCAATAAAGGCTAAGGTGGCGTTTGGTAAATTAAGTTTTCAGATCTAGAAGCTTAAAGTGCTTAAGATCTGATAGCTTAATGACTTATGTATGATTTGGGTTGTTTGGTAAGGATCTTAAGTCTTAAAATTAAGTCAAGGGCATTGTGGGTATTTTGAAATGTTTATTAGGACACTTCCGTAAGTTTTTAAAAGATAAAGCTTTAAGAAAAGGGCATTATAGGTATTTATGAGAGAATAATAGAATCTATTTTGGAGATGCTTTTCACCCAAACCACTTACCGCAATGAGTGACCCCAAGCTCACTTTTTGCTTATGTCTGAAACTCACTTTATTTCAGACATTAAGTTGTTTACCAAACGCCACTTAATTGCCGAAATCACATAAATGCAGCCCATTCAGACTTAAGGTCTGCAAAAAAGTTTTACCAAACGCCACCTACGTGGATCAGTAACAGGAAACCCCAGCTCTGCAACTAAGATCCTTATCCATAACATCTCACACAAGCCATGAGCCATAGCAAGAAACTCTGCTTCTGCACTGGATCGAGCCACAATTGGCTGCTTCTTACTTCTCCATGTCACAAGGTTACCCCCAACAAAGGTGCAATAACCAGATGTGGATCGTCTATCATCTTTAGCACGGCCCAGTCTACATCTGTATACGATTCCACTGTCATGTGGCCATTAGGCTTGAAGAGGAATTCCCGACCAGGAGAGGATTTGAAATATCTCAAAATCTTATTTGCTGCCTCCAGGTGGGTCACTCTAGATGAGTGCATATACTGGCTAATCACACTAACAGCATAGGCAATGTCCGGCCTGGTCAAGGATAGGTAGATCAATCTGCCCACGAGTCTCTGAAAGCTCTCAACATCCTACAACAACTCACCATGAGCATCTCCCATCTTGTGACTTTGCTCTATCGGGGTGTCCACAGGCCTGGCCCCTAGTTTCCCAGTGTCTGTAAGGTCAAGAATATACTTTCTTTGGGAGATGAAGATTCCTTGAGTAAATCTAGCCACCTCTATGCCCAAAAAATATTTCAGGGGTCCCAAGTCCTTTGTTTCAAACTCATTTGCTAAGTAATTCTTGAGTTTGGCAACTTCTCTAGCATCATTATCAGTCACAAATCATCTCTCTGATTTACTCTCTTCTCCACTGCATTTTTACTAGAGTACAATACAATGAATTCATCTCTTCGTACAGTGTTGGTACAGAAGAGAAGATCGTTGAATCCTGGGAGGTGTACACTACGAGAGGCCGATAGCATCTATATGGCAGCGTTTTTCACCTTACGGACATCGTGCTAAGCACATACCTCGATCTACTGCTACCTTGCCGAATACCTCACCGATAAGTTTTTGTCTTTTGTTGTTCTACAGATTACTGTCATTACCATATCTCTTGTTACAATACATCTGTGAGTGGATACATATTTCTGTTGCTTAATCTGAATTATATTCATTAGGTATACATAGATTTTCTAACACATACCCATGTCCTGTTGTGGACCTCAGGTCTACTCTAACGAAACTCCTGCAGAAATACATAAGAACAGTCGAATTCTTGCTTACCAAAAAAACTACCCAATTCTCAATAAAAATGATCTAAAAAAAACTCGTGATTTCACTATTTAGACATTCAAACCCAAAAATATGGAGAAACTCCTCAAATTGCTGACAAGAATTGAACGAAATCGATAAAATCGAAGGCATTAGAAGATAATGGTGAAGTTGGGAGAGGGATTACCATCTGACGGCATTGATAGGTGCAGAGCATCTGCTCGGTGGGGTCCTCGGAAGATCCGGGCAAAGGATCTTCGTAGATCACGAGACGGCGATCGGAAGACGGACTGGAATCCGCCCTTCGTTTCCTCGGAGGAGTTCTTAGCATCATCTTTCCAGATTTCTAGGGTTTCTCTGTCTTGTCTCTCTGAGCGAGTACGAGCTCGGAGAAAGACCTCTCTCGCTCTCCTGTGGCTTTTGAAAGAAACAGTAATGAGGAGTTTCAAAAGCGAGGCGCCATTTCGATTCGAGACATGCGAGAAAGGAGTAGAACTTTGATGACGGACCACAGTATAAGCACTTTTAGAGACAACTGACCGTCTGAATGTTTGGCCCATCCCAGGTAGTAGGTATAAAAATCAGCCTGATTAGTGATTTCAAACCTTTGATTCCTATACCAAGGTTTGGGCCAAATATTCATACGGTCAGCAATCTCTAAGAGTATGCCACGTGGCTCATATTATGACCGGCGTCCATCATCAGTCATCAACTTTCTACTTGCGGTAAAGGGCTTGTGCTTTTAAATGGAAAAAATTCCCTACTAATCGATTCTAGCAATTATGCGGGCTTCGCGGGCTTTACACTCGTTTAAATAGCAAAACTTTGACGAGGGAGGTCCATCATCAAAGTTGATGAGGGATGACAATATGAGCACTGTTGCACATTCTTAGAGACTACTGACGGAATGGATGTTTCGCCTATCCCTAGGTAAACCTACGTGCCAAAAATTATCTTAATTAGTGATTTCTAACCACTGGATTTGAGTACCCTAAATAATGCTCGAAATCCACGGTTAAAAATAAACATGGGAAAAACTCTAATCCAATGGATAGAAGTTACTAATTAGGTTGAATTTTGGTATGTAAGTCACGTGGCTCCTACTATGGTCCGTCATCAACATTGATGAAGCTTGTATAATCACTCATATGCAACGAACGTGCTACCCTCTAGTTAAAACATTCTGCATTAATTTTCTACTAATAATGTTTTTATGTTTTTTCTTCTTTACAAGGCAAATTTCAACTTACCCCTATCCTTATTCTAAGGAATTGCTTTAAAAAATATTTTATAATTGAAAAGGTTTAACACCAATTAATGACTATGTACTTCTTTCTTATTTCTAAGAAAAAATATTTGCTTTTTATCCATTTTTTTCACTTTTTATTCTCTCCTCTATTTTTACTTTTTTCGTCTCATTCATTCATGTTCTTTATTCTCTTCGTATGACAAGTATTAAAAGATTAAGGGTCTGTTTGGGAACATCATGTTTTCAAGATTTAATCCAATTGTAGTCTAGTTCAAGTATAAACCTTAATTAGGTAGTTATCAATCTTGAACTGGTCTTGATTTACATGTTATTTGGTTGGCATTTATTTATCTTGTATTCTGATTCTAATTTGTAATTTTTTTTTTTGTTATTTATAGTCTACATATTGTTTTGCTATATTGTATACTAAAGAGAGAAAGAAGGAAGGAGAATCCATATATTTGCTCATTTGTATAATAACATATGATAAAAAAAAGTAATTAAAAACATCAATTAAAAAGAAATCACGATTCGTTGTTTTACGATATTGACGTTGTTCTTTTAAATAATTTAAGGGCAAATCCGTATAAGATAAAAAGGAAACCACTTAATCATTATTTCGTTCATTCCACATTCAATTTGCAATTGATTTTCTTAGTTTGTTTGCAATCTCCCGTCGTCTTATCTGAGAAGTAGTTTTTGATCTGTAAGTTTCAATTTGAGTTTCTTGTTTGTCTATTACTTTTTGATCCTATCAATTAAGCTTTATATTAAAAATTTACTCATTTCTATTATCTTTCATAATGTGATTGTGCATAACATATACCACTGTGATCAATTTCACTTGTGTTTTAAATGAACAAGGAGGAGGTGTTGTCAAAATAGGAAAGTGCATTTAGAACTCTAAAAATACATTCTATGACATTTCTTAATGATTAATGTCGATGATTAAACATCTCATTAGCATTACTTAAGTTATTATTACTTGAAAACTCATTACGATGGTAATAAACAGCGCGATATACGACAATAAAACCTTTTAATTTGCAAACCATACGTCAACAATATACTATTTATCTACATAAAAAAAAACTTATATATTAGAGATATATAAAAATAAGTAACGTGTTAATAAGATGTAAATATATAACACATTCACGGATCCAAATTTATTTTTTCTAGCGACTGCAGCATGCAATACGTGTGAGCCTGAAGTTGAGTCTTCAAAACTACCTAACAATAACATATTAAAAGTGCAAATCAAATGAACATACTATTAAAATATTTTGTGTAATTATTTATTTTCTATTAAAAAATGGACATTGGTCATCAATACGAATTATCATTGGGATATTTGTCACGTCTAGCTATCACTTTGATGCAATCATAATATAAAAGTGTTATGATGTTAGATGCGAGTACAATAAAAATATTTATAAAATTAATTAGGACTATATAGTGCTTCTCACTAATCAATCTTAACTAATTTTTTTATTAAATTTAAATCTCGAGATCTCTAGTCACATAGGTTAGGTTTTCATTGAGGTAGCTTATTTACTTATAAGCTTCAGTTCAATTTTCTTTGACGTCATATAAATTATCTTTCTAATAAGTCATTTCATCAAATCACCTGTTAAATTATTTTCTGATCTCATAAAATCAATAGTTATTATTCCATTTGAGACTAATTATTTCACAGAGTTGTTTTCGATTAATATATTTAGATTTGTTATTGTATGAGTTATTTTTAGCATTTGCTATCGCAACTTAACAATCTGCACAAATAACGATAGTAACACTAGCTTAAACCAAGTAGAATATCTGTCAAGAAAGTCATTCGACATTTTTTTTAACTTTATTTAAAGTTATAAATTTTGATTTCATATCTAACCAAATTTTATATATTTGTTTGGTAGATTTTTATGAACCAAAATCACCTTATAATATAAACGCGTGTTTACTTGTAGATATAGATTCTTCATAATCTAAAATTTAATTAGCATTTGATAAAAACATCACCGTGTTTTTAAATACAGTACAATATCTCAAGTAATATAAAATTCTAAATTATATTTTAAGCATCTCAATATATAATATAAACTTTATATGATTGTGTCATGAGTTGTTAATATAACTATATAGTTTACTATAGTGTAATTTATGTCATGCTCGGTAAAGTTAATTATATACAATGAACTTTTAATTATTCTAGAGTATTCAGATTGAGATATACAAATCTTTGTTGTTTTCTTTAAATTATAATTTACATCAAATGGTGTTCTAATCGGAGTTACATCACATTGATTAAATGTTTTTAACATTTTTTCAATAGAATGAGATTGTGATAGTTTAATCTCCTCAAAGCTTTTTATTATCATAACTTATAAAATTACATCAACTTTACTTAAGTATTTTAAATTTCTTACTCAATATTTTTTAATAGCTTTTATTAGAGCATCTCCAAAAAACTTTATATTCTAACTTTTTCATCAGAATAATGAGTCATTTACTAAAAGTTGACTCCAAAATGCTCACTATATGACTCCCTAAAATAGCAGCTCTCTATCCCACTCGATACATATAGTGAGTCAAACAAGCTTACTACATGCTACTTTTTTTTAATAAAATATTATATTTCTTAAAAATATGTGAAACGATTTTTTAAAATAAATATGCGAAACAACAAATTAGATTTTATAAAAATAATTATAACTCCACATATAATATAGAGTTTATTGGAGTTGTTAGGTCATAACTCCATATCCTAAATCAGCCTTTTACTACTTTTCATAAAATTTAATGAAAGAATAACGAGCCCTCTCGGAGATACTCTGGTGTTAATGTTAATTTTCATTATTAACACTTTATTTACATATAGATAAACTATCACATGAGAGTATCTATTACTCTTTATGCACAAATGTTAATTAATTTTATTTATTTAAAATTTAGCAAAGATCTTCATATATATAATTAAATTTTTTTGCCACTATTTTAATGCTTAATTTAATTTTATAATAATTTAATTAAGAGCATCTCCAACCGTGCTCTATTTCTTCAAAATAGAGAGTTGGCACCCTCCAACCGTATTCTAAAAATGGTCTCTATTTTAGAGACCCCATCTTGAGTCTCCAAATCTAGAGACCCATGTAGGTCTATAAAAGTGGTCTCCATTACTGTTTAAGGAATAAAATTCGTACTTTAATATTTTTCTGTGTTATGTAAAATTTTAATTCTAGTTGTGTCCTGTACTTTTGAAAGAAAATGTGTTTTTAGAAATAAAAATAAAGACTATAGTTAGAGTTCATACGGTAATCAAGGTGCTGTAAAAGTACTTTATATTAAAAAAATATTATTTTTCTACTTCAAAATGGAGATCTCGTTGGAGTTGCTCTAACCTACATTCTTTTGGGCCTTCAACTACAAAGCCTTCTAGTTGATCTATATACATGTTTTTCTTCTAACTATTTATTTATATCTAAAAAATTCTTTTTATATATGAATTTGATGTATTTTTAAGGTGTAGATGGTTGTTATAGCTATTAATACTTTGATAGATGTTATCTTTATTAAAAAAGAATATATATCAAAGAAGTCTAATCATTCATATTGTTTGATCTTTAGTTACTTGTCTAATTTTTCATTTCTCAAATTTTCATCTATATTAAGTATTCATTTGAATATCATTTACAATCTATTAGTTTACTTCTAAGAAGAAGATCAACCAATTTCTAAGTATTTTTTTTATATTATTGATTCTATTTTATAATTTATAATTTTTTCGTAATAAAGTATTATGATAATTTTATAGATTTAGTAAATGATTGAAGATCTTCTTTAGTTAATAGTGTTATAAAATTATGACCAAAACTTGTATCTTTTTTTTTTTTTAGTCACCATCGTGGGAGGGCCTCACAGATTAACAAGTGAAACCTGTACAGACCCGGTTAAGCCAATAAAGGGGATTTTTACTCCTGGCACACTGCTTAAAGGATGAAATCTACCTGTGTGAGTTTGACCCCACGACCTCTCGAAAGAGGAGAATACACACCAACTATTTGAGCTACTATGTTGGGTATGACTAAAACATATATTTATTTTAGCCTATTATATCTAAATACGAATGCATATACAAAATGTACAAATACGACTTAATATTTTATAAAATCTAAGACACGAAAAAGGTATCTTATTATATGAAACGGATATCAATTTTTTTAAAATTTAAGATCCATACATGATTTATATTATCCGATATGTTAGTAATGATTTATGACATGCTTACTTTATAATTAAGTTTGTAATTTTATATTTCAAATAGAAAACAAAAGTCTACTTTGAAAAATAAATAACTATTATAATATTAATAACTTAATATCGATAAATACAACATTACTTACGGATCTATGTGTAAAGTAAAATAATACGAACTATAAGTATATATAGAACAATAACATTGAATTAGAAAAATATATATATATATAGTAGTATAGTTGCTAATTTGTTATTGTGCTAACAGAAAGTTATACATCAAGCGTAAAAAAGATTTAAAAGTTTATAGAAAAAAAAATCTTTTAAGTTTAATAATAATTAAAACTACTTTGACATTTAGATATGTTCTCTTTTACTCTATTTTTTCATTCTAGAAATTAATGTATCAATAACATTGGTTCTACATATTGCTAAAATTGTAACTTTCTCCACTGTGTACTCTTTATTTATGTTTAATAAGAACTCTTTAGTATTATCTAATGTCACACAACTTTTTTAAGCTTTAGATCAAATTCATCTTTAACACCAACATTCTAATATCAAGATAATCTTTTTTCGAAACATCAAAAGTATCAACGTACATGTTAATAATCAAATCATTAGAATCACAAAAATTATAACAAAATTATTAGAACTTTAAAAATGATAATAAAATCTTAAATAGCACTTACGTGTACTCAATTATATTCTTTGAAAGTAGGCAGGGATATGTACACATATACTGAATCTTTTGCTCTTTTATAAGTTTTTTTTTTGATATTATTGATTTGGGAGTATGTACTATAATTTCTTTTACAACAAAAAGATGAGGTTAATTGAGAAAGAAGCCTATAAGCTAACTCTTGCAACAAGGGAGCGTTAAAGCCATGTACACCACACTATTCTAATGGCTCACTTGTATCCCTCTCATACATGACATCTAATTGGCTAAATTAATTAAATGAAGTACAAAACTTTTTAAATTTTTCATTAAATTTTTCGAGTCCCTTAAATGAAAATAGATACTTAAAACCATAATATTCTATCTTTTTAAACTTCTAAATTCTTATTAAGAGTAATATGTGTTACCTCATTACCTCATTATTCAAGTCATGTATATATAATTATTGTACTTTAGTTTGAGCGAATAAACAACATAATGAAGAGTAAGGCACTTGTTACACCTTTTTTATCAATAAAATTTAATTGCTCTACAAGTATATCCTTCTTTTTATATTGTAACGTCTTATATTTTACTTCTTCACTCATGGTATCTTAAATATCATAAACCAAATATAAAATTTGAGTGTTTATATCTGTCAATCTTAACATATTTATTATTGACTTTGTTAAATCTTAAATATAATCCATTTGATCCTATCATCACTCAAGACACAATCTTGGATATACTTACCTTTCTCTTCACCTAGCCTTTTGAGATACTTTTATTCCTATCAAAAATCATTTTTTGTTACACACGCTTCATCATCACAATGGTAGAAGCAAATCTTGTTTCAGCCATTCGTAGTAACGTTAAATGAGAATAACTATTAAAAATTGAAATGGCCATTTTTTTATTCACTATAAATTTTTTGATTTCCCTTATCGATTTTTCAATTTTAACTATCCACTTCAATTGATTATATCTCTTCATTTATCGTATTTTTAGGCTGAAAAATAATTTCAATGCTAAATTCAAACAGTGAACTACACACGGAGTCCAAAATATTCGAGGGTATTTATCTTCAATAATTTGATAGCTCATCTATATATTGCAACATTATCTACGTTGGTTTGCACTATCTTCTGAGGTCCAATTTCTTCCACAACTTAGATAAACAATTGAGACATGTACTCGGTTTTCTTTTAAACTCCACAAGCTTCAACAACTTTTAAAAATATTATTTTCAATGATTATATAACAATCAAATATCTATAGTGATTTGCACTACCTTTCGAGGTTTAACTTTTTTAACAATTTAAATAAATAATTAAGACATATAATCAGTGCCCTTATAAAATTCATAGGCATCAACAACTTTTAAAAATATCGTTCCTACTGATTATATATTTATAGCCATAAAATTAATGAGATGTCTTCTTTGAATGTCAATCCAACTATTTTTCATAATTTTTTAAAGAAATCAACATATTCTCAATATTTCTTTTTCTCTTGTATTAATAAAGAATTTCTCAATCGATTAAATGACGAAGGAGTGTAGCCCATAACACATGCATTAGTAAGAGATTAAACATAATCAATAAAATATAAATTTCTTACAAATTTGAAAGGAATTGCACCTAAAAAGAACATCTGTGCACAGTTCTTGTCCAATTCATCCACCACATTGATCTTTAGGGCTTTGCCCAATGTCCCAACAAATTCTTCCATCTTTCTTTTATTCGAATCATCTAATGGTGGTAATGGAATGCTTAATGAAGTACTTTTTTATTTTTCTTTTGTGATTTGGGCTTCAAGTTGCTCTTTTTGTAATTCATTTTTTAGGGGAAGGTCTACTTTAGGACATCCTTGAATTTCATGTCAAAAATTTTCAATAAATGAGCCTTTATTCTATAGTATGATCTACAAAATTATTTTTTACAAAAATTACATGTTCATGACTTGTTGTCTCAACCCTTAGAACATACTTTTAGTTATATTGTTACGTATCTCTATAGTGGAATTTTCCTTTTTAACTCATTAGATGTAACAACGCTATTGCTTTGAACTTAATATTTTCATTAAGAACCTTATTACTCCCATTTGGATAAGACGACATAAGTGAAAAATAAATGAGAAATTAAAAAATATACCTCTTTTGATTGTAATTTGAAGTACTTTATACTCTTAAAAATTAAGTCGTTGGAAACTCAAATCAAATCTAACTATTGAAAATTTAAAGTAATATGAGAAATTTGTAATTACAGACCTATCCCACGAGTAAAATGGAGAAGACTTGAGAGAAATGGTTAAATAGTAGAGAAGAAAAGACAAGCAGGTAAGGTTTCTTTCTTGACTTTTAGAAAGTAGATTTTAATAAAATATATTATTATAATATTTTTGATCGAGTTAGTAGCTTGAGTAGGTAGTTCTAAGAATAAATTTTCTCTATTTTCAAAATGGTCTTTTCCAACATTAACATTAAATACTACAAATATCTGAAAACATATTAATATATAAAATATTATCACTTATTATTCTACAAGTAGTTTGATTATTGTACATTTTGATATAATAGATCGTATCTGTCATTTAAACAAGTAATAATATAAAATTATTAATATAGATTGTAGTATATATTTTTTATTTGATATACATTTGATCCACTCTTAGTATCCACGTAATATACTTGAATGATAAAAACACGCATTTGTAAAATACTTATATAAATTTTTAGCATATAATACATTTATATAACAGATTATCAAAATATATATTACTATTATATATTCAAGTCAACTTTTTTTAATTTTTAAGTTAAAAAAATAAAAATAGAAAAGTAAATACTTGAATACATTTTCAACTGTATCATAATGTATCAATGTTGCGTACTCATATCATGTTGCACTGTATCAATACTGGTACAATAACAATGCATAGGTATATGAGAATCATAGATTTTAGCCATTTTACTATTTTAAGTTATACAACTTTTTCTTTAGCCTCATAATGACTATTAAAAGCTCTATAAGAAGTTCTAGTTATTACTCTATCTTGTGAGTTAGTTTTTAGTGAAAACTTAATTTTAAAGCATTCAACCATCCTATTTTATTGTGGTGAGTAAGGAGGTTGTTGTTTGGTGTGTAATTTTATTTAATTCATAGAAAGAGAAAGAGGGGTTGATCCATATTCACCTTTGTCATTTGATATAAATATTTTGATATTTTTCTTTAGTTGATTTTTATCATCTACTTTATAAAATTTAAAATGTTTTAAAAAAAAGTTTCGGCCCTTGCTTCGTATGAAGTACATTCTACAAAATCTTTTACAATTATCTATAAAATTTAAAAAATATTTCTTCATAATCTAATCTAATTTGAGTTTTTTTTAGATCTCACAGACTATGTATAAATTATAGTGGTTTTATAGACCTTTATCTTTTTCAAATATTTTTTTTTAACATTTAGATACACAAATCTCAAATTTATGTTGTTTATATATTTTAAATATATGAATTAAACTTAAATTCACGAGTTTTAATTGTAATGATGCGTTATTTACATGTTTACGATTAAAAGACTAACAAATACAAGTAAAAGTAGAAAGTTATTAATAGATTCAACAATTATATTCAATTTAAATAAATCCACAAAGAGTTATCATTTTCCCGCAAAGATCTTATTCTTAGTAAGTACAAATTTATTAGACTCAATGTCCAACTTAAATCTTTTCTTACTAATGGTGAACTTCAAAAAAACTTTCTTTTACCCATTATTATTGATGTAGACGAACTACCCATAAAGAGTTGTTATCCATTTTCCACAAATTCAATTGGAGGAGAAGATGCTTTTGTTCGCATGGATGGGTCTGATGGCCCTAGTTTCTACCAGTATTTGACGTTGTTGATCTCTCTGCCAACAGTCCATGGTCCGGTCCTATGAGTCAATTTGTCACATACGTACCAACTTTCCTTTGGTTTGGTAACTTTGATATGATGCTTCTTAAATTTGTCTTTTTGTTTTTATTTTTGAAGTTTTTCTTTTGAGAACGATGACACGATTTTAGTTTCTGGTTCTATCTTTTTTTAATTTCTTCCACTACATGAGCCTTAGATGTACACCATTATTGGGGCTTCTAATTGTATTTCTTTATTCATGTTGTCTTCTTCAATTTACAGTCAAACATTCAAGTCTTCCAATAACATTTCTTTTTTCTTGTGTTTTAGTTGACTTCTAAAATTCTTTTGAGAATGAAGTAATTTCTCAATAATGGATTATATATGAAATCCCTCACTAATATCATGTTTTCAGCATGAATTTCATGAATTATTATTTTAATTATTGTAACTGTGTTATTACAGTTTTGTTATCTTCCATCTTAAAATCCAAAAATCATCCCACAGTGAATTTCTTCATTCCTGCATCTTCTATTGTGTAGTTTAATTTTCTCTAGTATTTTTCAAAGTTCTTTAACAGTTACATCATATAAACCATTATATCCAACCCATTTAAAATATGAATCTACAAAAGTAATTTTCTTTATCTCAAGGTTAAATAAATTGAGTCCTTCATGATTCATTTCTTGTTTCAAGAATATTCATCTATTCAGTAACAACAATTAATAAATTTAGAGTTGCAAGGTAAAAAAATATTTTCTTTTGCTACCTTTTAAAGTTATGTCTACTAAATTTCTCAAAATTTTCAGTGTTAGTAGAACTTGTGTTTATTGGTAATGTAACACAAAAATCAATTGTCTTTAGCTTGTTAAGAGCAATTTCTATGTTATAATAGTAAACTGGTAGTTATATTGAGAAAATATACAATTATAGAAAATCAAAATGTAACAAAGTATTCTACTGAAATAACAATCAATACCTAAACAATTCTCACTATGCAGAGCAATGTACTTGAATTTAATATTTGTAAACAAGAATAGAAGATGAATCAGTCGATTTAGAAGAAGATGAAGAGATGAGGCACGCGTTGTATGCATTATCCTAAAGCAACATTGTCGTCTGTACTTTGACTGTGATGTTTTCATGTCTATGGATGTCTACTCCCAAGATTCAACCGATTACGTCAAAGTCAATGAACAAGTTGGACTTTTGCCCAAAAAGATAGGTTGGCGGGCTCACTAGAACCTGGAGCTCGAAGCCCCAGGTTCGTACGTGACGCGATTTGGTATACGTGCCTACGTGTGTACTGCATATGTGCTCTTACCATTGGAGTTTTAACAATGTTTCACACTATCGACATATATATGTCCACAAAAATTGACAAAGTGGTGCATACTCACATCAATACACACGCATTGGCAATAAACAAATGTAGCTTTAATCTTAGACAATTTTGTTAGTAACTTTCATCCATACGCTTTGTAAGAAATTATAATTAACAAAGAATAAAAAATAATTATGTTCTCTAAAAATCAATGTTATCATACCTAGACCGGTCAAGCTTGTTAAACAAGTGAAATAGTCTCCAAAACAGTATAACATCGACGAGCTAAGAACATTATTTTCAGTTACTTTTTTGAAAAAAATTCAGAAGAATTGAGATGGGCCATCCTTTTAACCAACTGGTTCTAATCCAATAAATCGGCCAGACTACAATATGAGTCACATAGCACATTCTTAGAGTCCACTGACCGTATGGATGCGTTTGGCCCATCCCTAGTTGGACTTACTAAAAATCAGCTTGATTAGTGATTTCTAACCTATGATTCTGAGTACCCCAAATAATGCTCGAATCTACGGTTTAAAAATAAACCCATGAAACATGAAAAATACTTTAATCCAACTGTTAAAAATCACTAATCAGGATAATTTTTAGTTTGTAGGTCCACCTAGAGATAGGCCAAACATCCACACGGTCAATGGTCTTTAAGAGTGTCACGCGTCTCATCTTGTGTTCCATCATCAAGATTTACTGAACAAAAACTATGTTTGGCACCTTCAAGAGCCAATTATATTAATACGATGGGACCAACATGATTTGAAAAGAAAATATTCTCTGTGTTTGTCTGAGGCTGCGTTTGGGATTGCGGTAACTTGAGCTTATAGCTTATTGCAGTAATATCCATAGTTTATTGCTTTTTGGTTGGGCTTCGAACTACTTCTATGGGTATTTATTTTAAGTGTAATTGAACGATTTTTTCATTTAAATCGATTAATAAAGTCTAAAGGGTTATTTTTGGTATTTTAAAAATTTTATATAACAGATTTAGTGATCATTTGTGATTTGTTTTTAATAAATAGAGGGGTATTTCAGATATTATGAAAGTTTTATTAAGTAGGTTTAAATTTCAAGGCATGTTAAATAAAAGTGCTATACTTATAAATCATAAGCTAAAATCACTTTTAAAACTGCATTTCTTCTCCGACTGTAAAAACAGCTGTTTTGACCCATCTCAAAAAGCAAAAACCCAAAAAATAAGCCAAAAATAACTTTTTGATTTGTTTTCTGCAATACCAAACGCAACCTAAGAATACAAGGTGTTCCTTAAAAAAGCCAAATACCAATTTTAATGACGAGCCCAAACACAGTATCGAGAGTGCAGCGGTTTTCCCTGTGGAGTGCATAAAAACATGCCCTCTTGCACGCTCTTTTGGGCCCACTGAGTAATGAATGATTGACCCGCTACTCGATGGATCTACACACAAAAAATCAGCTTGATTGGTGATCTCTAACCATTCAATCTGAGTATCAAAAAAATTTATTCAAATCCAACAACCAGATTTCGCCTAATGAAAAGTCCAAATCAACCGCTAGAGATCACCAATCAGGCTGATTTTTTGTGTGTATGTCCATCAAGTGATGGGCGAATCATTCATGGTTCAGCGGGCCTAAAAGATTTTTTCAGACGGCATGTTTTTATCCGCTCCATAGCTCTACAGGGAAAAGTGCTCCACATACTATAGTCTCGGCACGTACAACGCAAAGAAAAAGCACATCGGTACCTTGAAGAAAGCACTTGGGTACGTGCCGAGAACTCATTGGCTTGTGATGGTGTGATTTGCAATCCCCCGTGACAGAAGTTTTATTCAGCAACAAGTGCTAGGAAAAATATATGCTACCGACTTCGGTATCAAAATTTTGATGCCGAAGACCCTCAATTTGCCACATAGTAGACTCTTTGGGGCCCACTGACTCCATGAATATATGGTCCACATCTTGGTGGACCCACACACCAAAAATCAGAGTGATTAGCGATTTCTAGCCATTGAATTTGAGCACTCTTTCATCATGGGCTTGGAACCACTTCATAGCATGTTCATAAAGCCGAACCACTTCATAGCATGTTCATAAAGCCCATGATGAAAAGTGCTCAAATCTTCAGCTAGAAATCACCAATCACCCTGATTTTTGGTGTGTGGGTCCACCAAGATGTGGGCCAAATATTCATGGAGTCGGCGGGCCCGAAAGAGTCTACTACGTGGCAAATTGAGAGACTTCGGCATCAAAATTTTGATACCGAAGTCGGTACCAAAGAACAGCCCCAAGTGCTCTCTCTCTCACTGGCCTCTTCAATGGGTGGCCGGTCAACATCATGTGTACCCCAGCCTGCAATGTACAGAACATGTTTCGAAATATCGGATCGGACCCAATCCGGATCACCCGATCCCGGGCATCTCGCCCGAGACAGTGAGACTTCTTTGGGAATTAACAGTGATCTCGGGGTGAGACGATCCATTAGGCCGGATCGGTGTGCTTTGATCCCGATCCCAAAATAGGATCGGCCGGGACTTCAACCTATGGTACAGATGTGTAGCCTTGACCACAGTTAAAGAACAGCATGCATACTTCAATTTTTTTCTTGCGCTGGATACGAATCAAAATCTCAGGATCGCCCAAATATCATTCAGATCGGCGAGACGACCCGGTATCGTTCTGATCAGTGGCTTCTGATCTGGATCACCAGATCCAGAACAGGATCCACCGAGACTTCGAAGTTGGAACCAAGGTTTAAAGGAGGCCGTTTTAATGGTTAAACGGACTGGGGGCGTTACCGTTTAAACGGCCGTTAAAACGGATTGAAACAGTCAGGGGCAAAAATGGAATTAAACGGATTTTAATGGGTTTTAACAATTTTAACGGAAAATAACGGAAAAAGTGGCGCTGAAATTCAAATTTGGAAATTTGAAAAAACAAAAAACAAAAAACGGATTTTAACGGAATTAAACAGTTTTAAGCCGTTTTTTTCACAAAATTTTTCAAAATTAAACGGCTGTTTAAACGATTTTAACGGCTGTTAAAACAAAAAAAATGGCCTTTTTTTTCAAAACCAATAAAACGTGTTTAAACGGTTTTAACGGAAACGGGCTTGGGGCGTTACCGTTTAAACGCCGTTTTTAAAACCATGGTTGGAACCATGGGCTATAATGGACTTTCTCCATCCTAAAATTATTAAAACAGAAAATGCTCTTGGTGCTAGATTTTGTTTGCAAATTGCAACCGCCAAACCAGTCAACCACATTCCAACTTGCCTGCCATTTTTGGAGTTTCAGTTATGTTCGTCTATAAAATCTCTATTGCTAAAACACGATCTGTAAATAGTGGACATATGAGTTGAACTAGGTCAAGAGGGTAACCCGAAAGTTCAAAACATATGGAGGTATTACTAATTAGTTTCAAATTCCAGGGAGGTGTTACAAAAATACCATATTTTAATTTCAGAACCTCTTTGCCAAAGTGGGGACGGTTTCAAAAGTGAAGGGGGGGTGGAAGGGCATGTAGGTCATTTTTTTACAAATAATGAGGCTACTTTTGTAATATTGATTGGTCGGATCGGATGGTGAACATAATAATGGAGGGGAATTATATTGTATATACTATATAATACAATGTCCTGTATTATTTGAGGGTCTTTTGCTTTTCCACCTTTTGCTGTCTTCCCTCCCTCCCTCCCTCTCCTTCCTCCATCCCTAACCTAATTGCCTGATCTTGAACACCTTCTACCACCTGACCAAGACCAAATTCACCTCTAAATTTGGAGAAGATCCTCTAAAGTTAGTGGGGTTTTCTCATCTTGTTGCTTATCGTCTAGGCCTTTGACTCAAAGTTTGCTAACTTTGGAGGTAGAGGATCAAATTAAGAGGAGGAGGGGGAAAGGAGAAGAGGAAGAAGAGCTACTTTTTAGAGGTGAAGATGACTCCAGCTAATTTAGCAGGTCAGTTTGGAGACACTACTTACACTAAAGTGTTTGTTGGTGGGTTAGCTTGGGAGACCCAGATGGAGACCATGAGAAAATACTTTGAACAGTTTGGTGAGATCATGGAGGCTGTTGTGATTACAGATAAGCACTCTGGAAGATCCAAGGGCTATGGATTTGTAAGTTTAATTTATTTGATTTTTTTTCTTAATATAGCATATATCTTTATATTTATTTTTATTTTTTTATGAAATACTAGAGATTTTGAAACATGTCAAAGATCTAGAGGTGGGTTTTTTTTCTTATAAATTTAAAAAAAAAAAAAAAAAAAAGAGAATCAGGATCCACATTTCTTGTTATGGTTTATTTGAGAATTATTGTTTTTTTTTTTTTCCATTTCAGGTAACTTTTCGTGAACCAGAAGCTGCTAAGAGAGCTTGTGTTGATGCTGCTCCTGTGATTGATGGGAGGAGGACTAATTGCAATCTTGCTTCTTTGGGTGCTCAAAGATCTAGACCTTCAACACCAAAACATGGTATAATTTATTTATTTATCTCATTTTATTTTATTTATTTTTATGCGGATCGAGTGCGGCATTGCAACAACTATAATTAGATCTAGCAAAGCTAGATATAAATATGTATTATTCATCGGTATTTTATGAGAGAATTGTTTAGATCGCTACACCATTAACGTTCGTCAAAAGCACCATCATGCGTAAGCTAATAATTAACAATTTGGATTATGCGCGAACATTATTTCTATAGCGTTATCGGCATTTTTCGTCGGCGAAAGATAAAATTGTTATCATTATGCACACCCAATTGAGAAAAAAAAAAGTGTGACATGTTTGCGTGACAAGTTGTTTTTTTGATCAGGAGGGGGGAGGAACTTTAGGGTAATGAACTGTTTTCAGACAGGCGTTCAAGGTGGGGTGGGAACAGCTTTTGCTTCTGCACCAACCTTCCCTCATTATGCCATCCAACAAGGGATTCCTTATAATGTATATGGGTAAGCCTTTTTTTTAATTTACTTATATTTATTGGAACCCCTGCACGTGCCGTTGTCAGTTCACACATTCGCTTCTATGTGTGCATGCATGCATGCATGCACATCCATCCATCCACGATCCACATGCATGTTTTAAAAGGATATATATATTCCTAAAGAGGTGTGGACCCCATCTCAACATGGTCATTGCTGGCGAGTAAAACTTTGCTTATTGCCCACAATATGAGCCATGTGGCATACTCTTAGAGGATGTTGACTGTATGGATTTCAGCCTGATTAGTGATTTCAATCCTTTGGATCTTTGTACCCCAAAAACGCTTAGAAATCACTACTAAGGCAAATTTTTGGTATGTACGGCAAAACATCCATAAGGTCAAAAATCACTAAGAATATGCCACGTGGCTCATATTGTGGGTGGTAATTAAGTAACTTTGCTAACTTGCATAGTCAGCAAAGTTCTACTCATTGCTGAGATGAGATCCGGTACAATTTTTGATGCCGTACGGGATCTTAATTCATGGGCCCGAGTTTGATCATGTCCCCAGTCCCATCCGAAAAATGCCCCGCGGAAATCAGTGGGCTCTAAAGAGCATGGTTCGAAGTCTCGGCCGATCCGGTTCTAAACCCGGCGATCTGGATTGGGATTGGTGGCCATCGAGACGAACTGAAATGGGGTTGTCTTGCCCGAGATGCACTGTTCTTCTTTAACCTTCACGTCATCTCGAGCAATATGATCCGTGATCTATCCTCCGATCTGGATCGGCACCCACCGATCCCGCCTCACATCCCGAGATTTTCAACCATGCTAGAGTGCTCCACGGGGCATTTTAGGAGGGAGAGATTTTCAACCATGCATGCATGCATGTATTGGTATTTATTCATGAATATGGCAGCGTTTTATCCACAAAAACCATGGCTCCACATCAATTGCATGCATATGACATGCCCATATGCACATGGTAGAAAAAGCTTGGCCACATGCAAGCAGTGCAAGACAGCGTGTATGAAAGGGCCCCATTCAATATGAATGCATGGTCACTTATGCACACGGTCAATAAAACTTTGCTGACTGCCACAAAGCCAGTGACACGTCGAAAAAGCACTCATTTCGGGTTTCCTTTCGTCCTGTTTCGTGCCGGCTTCAAAGGTACGTGTCACTGGCTTGGGGTGGTCATCGACTTTGCTGACAGCTCGCAGTCAGCTAAGTTTTTATCCGTGAAAATGTACACTTATTTCAATAGCTATCCCTAATATTAAAGATGACTATTAATTATACACATAAATTTTAAAAAACCCCCTTAATTATTAAAATTTTCAAACAGTCCCTACTTGTGTGACTCGTTTGGTAATAATTATGGTGAAATAGATTTTCAGTCCAGAACCACTTCTACCAAAAAACTTTTATACCTGAAGTATTTTTCAAAAGAAATTTACCAAATATTTTGCAATTCTACTTTTAACATCATGACCCCGAGATTCGGATTTGGGTCGGATCTAGGTATATTTGGATCCAATTCAAGTTTTAATATTTTAATCCATATTTGGATTCAAATCTGACTTGGATGCAGGTAGATCTGGATTCAAATTCAAGTTTAAAATCTAAGTATATCTGGATCCAAGGTCAATTTTTAATATCTCGATCTATATCCGGATTCAAATCCGACTCGTATTAAGTACATTTGGATCCTAATTCAACTTTAAATATAATGATCCATATCTAGATTCGGATCTGGGTCGGATCTAGGTATAGTTCAGAATTTAAATCGACTTTTAGTATCTTGATCCATATCTGGATTCAGATCCGACCCAAATCCATGACACTCCCAAACCTAGTATTTATTCCAATCCGAATACCCAACACTATATAGGATCCAAATCTGATCCACCCAAAACCAATTAGATTAATTTATATGGATCCATATCGATTTGACCCGTTACATTTGGATTTTATCTCAACGATCCACTCATGTACTAGTAATGACGATTTGGTCGTGATGAAGTAGAGAGAGAAAAAAAAATCAATTTATCATTATATAAGTATTTTTTTAATAATTTAAAAAAAATTAAATTATTATTATGAAAAAATAATTTGTCCATTTTCGCCAAACACATTTATCAATGCTGCCAAGAAAGAACAATAAACAATCTAAAGAACAAAGATGCGACCAACCACAACACAGAGATTTACGTGGTTCCCTATAGATTGAGGTACATCAGTACCACACCATTCCACTATGCTTTGGGGCAAAAAAGAGATGCTTACAATACAACGAATAATCGTCTCTGATCAACCGTGGTATATATAACCTCAAAACAAAACTAGAGTTTCCTTATCTTTATGTAAAAGTACGAAAACACCCTTAAGAGAAAAAAATCTCTCCAAAAAAATTCTAGGGCGCACTACACTGCACTGCACTGCACCCCATATAACCCCTAGCCAGCTCAAGGCGAAGATGGGTTGTGATGTCAGGGAGGTGTCGTGCTTTCATGTATAGTACTCTAGCACCATCAGGCTCCACATAACATAACAATCAGCCCCATAATCATTACTAAAGGACACTCAATTGTAAGTCAAGGTAGCTTAAAACACAATCAATTGATCATCACCTGCATCGCACGCACGTACCCGTACCGTAGTTATATATATTCTTACCTTTTGTGTTGTCTTTTCCCACAGGTACTCTCCATGCTCCCCGGATTACTCTTATCCTACGGTTTGTACATATTCCTCGTCCCTTTCGCTTTTGATCAGTTCATGGTGCTTTGGATGATGCAAATGTTAAATAGATATCAAATGATCGTAAGCCACGTCGACCCATGGTTAACCATGGTTATATATGGCGCGTGATCATTGACGCACGATCGCGATGCGAGAAGTTTCCGTCTTGAGGTTTTCTTACATGTGGCAGCTGACACAGCGTTGCATGTTTAGCCAACTCATCTTCTTTCTCCTTAAGTCACAAGTTTCAGTCCAATAACCTCCTCACATTTGGCAAAAAGAAGCTAAATAGAAAAGAAATTAAAGGTAAAATAAACCTGTCTCTTTTGCCACGTGATAAAGTTCTATTGGGCTAAAACTTGCCGGAGAAGGTGTGGTTCCAAAACATTTGAATCCCTTTTGTGTTGCCTCCTCGGTGTGTGAGAAAACCCCCAACATTTTTCTCATCTGTCTGGGAATATATTTACACAAAAGCGTATACATTTCTTTAAGGAACAGTTTGGGGCATGTTTTGCTTTTTCATTAAGGGTGTGTTTGATTGCCAACTGGAAAAATTGCATTTTCATTGGGAAAACACAACTGTCAACCCTTGTTAAATAGTCATTTTTAATCTGTATAATTTTCCCTACCAAGCCATTTATATCTAGATAGTTTTCCCTGTATTAAGCCGGGAATTCATTTCCCGCCCAGATAAGTGAAAATACCTCTATTTTCTCACATGATTGAAATATGTGTTCTCAGTTGCAACTAATTGCAATCAATTTGCCATTTAAGGCATTTCCCAGTGGGTGGCCCGTGCCCACGACACTCTCCGACAAAATATTTGCCAAAATTGGGTGTGAGTGGCTGAGATCCACCGTCCAGTTGGGAGATAAGATCTCGGCCCTTCTTTATTGAAGCCTATAAGAGGGGGTATAAGTGGGGAGACAAGTTTCCTGTTTTGTTATATAGACTAGCGGGTGGCCCGTGCCTACGGCACTCCTCAACAAAGCATTTGCCAAAATTGAGTGTGAGTGGCTGAGATCCACCGTCCATCCATTTGGGGGGATAAGAGGGGGTATACGTTGGGAGACAATTTCCCTGTTTTGTTATATAGATATACTAGTAGGTGACCCGTGCCCACGGCACTCATCGACAAAGTGTTTATCAAAATTGGGTGTGAGCGGCTGAGATCCACCGTTGATTTGGTGTGATAAGATCTCGGCCATCCTTTATGAAGCCGGATAAGAGGGGGAGACAACCGTCCTGTTTTGTTATATAGATATGTATGTGGATGGACATTACTTGGAGACGAAAACTTTTTTGAATATTTTTTTTTTTGTTGGTGCAGAGCTATTATGGTGTGTATGGAGGAGGGGCAGCAGGGCAGTATCCCATATACGGAGGAGGGGCAGGTGGGGTGGTAACAGGCAACACCACCGCCTTCTACCCGTATCTCCAGTTTGGGCAAAGCAACGGAGGGTCTGCCTCCTACCCGACCCGGCAGGGCTATGGCTTCCAATACCCCCACCACCTCTTTCAATACTCGGCCATGGACTCCACCGGATATCCGCCGCACTATGATGGGCCTATGTCGCTTGCACCCACTCCACCCACGCCAGCAGGTTTGTGACGCATCTATCCTCCCCCACACTTTTTATTTATTTATTTCTCTACTGAATTATTATAGATGACAAAAATATGTGCTGTTGAAGCCTCTGACCGTTGGATTCAAGAGATTCACGGTCTACGAGGCAACGACTACATTACTCTTTGCAGTTGTTGGCTCGTGGACCATGGATCTCTTGAATCCAATGGTCAATGGCCTCAACTGGACATATTTTTGCCAAGGGGTAATCTTGAAGTTTGAAAGTATAAGGGGGTATTACTAATTACTTTCAAATTTCAGGGGTATTACTAAAATATACCCTTTTTATTTGTTTATTCCTAGTCGTATTCTCATGCGATACTAATATCTTTAACAGTGTCTTTTACTCTACAACAGGCTTGACCATGGCTCTCACTGCTCCAACTCTTCATGCGGCTCCAACACCTCATCATCCCAATTCACTTCACCCCATCAACAGCATCTGATCGAGCAACCTTCAGCTTCACCATAGTTAATCTCTCTCTCTCTCTCTCTAAACCTCCAACCATGGTTAGGACCAAGGAAGGTCACAATCATCTTCTCTCTCTCTCTCTCTCTCTCTAAATTACCTCCCTTGTGCATGCATATCATTGAAAATGGCCATCTTCCCTTGCATTTAGCTAGCTCGAGATGGCTAAATCATCACCACTCAAGTTTTGTGTGGTTCTTTGGAAAGAACCATGGTGGGTATATTGTATACCCTGCTATCACCAACTTCAGCTATCTGAAACGCTAAGTTGGCAGTGATCCCTCCAACTTTAGCCCTGGAAAAGGCTAAGCCAAACAGCTAACTTTGGCTTGTCAAAATGTAAATTCAACAACACAAAATGACAAGTCTTGCACCATCTCAACATCAGCCTTGAGCAGGCTGGTCCCTCCAACTTTAGCTAAGTGCATGCCTCTAAATGTAGAGGTGGATTTAGCAAATTATGCAAGGGTATGCAGGCATGCCCCCGTCTTTTTTGTGTTAACTTTGTGACCACCCCACCTTCCCTTAGAGAAAGGGAAGATACTCTCTCATCATAGTCTCACTAACTCTAGCTATTTGTTTTGTACATTTATCGTCGCTAAACTTTGGTAGTTTTAGCACGATTTACGTAGACATAGAGGAGGGATTTGCTTTTTTGCATTTAGCTTTTTACCTCATGTGACCAACTTTGGAAGAACTCCATTAACGGCTCCAAAGGTTAGGAACCAACAAACCATGGAGGTTACCCTAGGGAGATTTTTGGACGTCTCTTGGGTTCATCTCCTCTAACCCTCCAAACCATGGTTAGGACCAAGGAAGGTCCTAATCAATCTCTCTCTCTCTCTATCCCTCCAACAATGGTTAGGACCAAGGAAGGTCATAATCATATCTTCTCTCTCTCTCTCTCTATCTCTATCTCTCTAACCCTCCAACCATGGTTAGGACCAAGGAAGGTCATTATCATCTTCTCTTTCTCTCTCTCCCCAGCCATACATGGTTAGGACCAAGGAAGGTCACAATCATATCTCTCTCTCTCTCTCTCTCGCTCTCTCTCAGATGAACCTTATTGATATATAGTTTTATATGTGTAATCGTAAAGTTTGGACTGTAATAACTGGACATGTCACGTACTTTGGAAGAAGACTAATCTCCATTAATGTCTTTTGAAGGTACATTAAGTTGATATCGTAGAAGTAAATTAGAAACTGTTTGTTAATTGTTCTCGAGGAGGATTATATATATATATATCCTTCATTTTTATACTTGTGCATGTGTATTATGTATGAAGTATTGACTTGAGGTGGTGCATGCATGAATCATGATAAGCCATGCATGGCTGAGATTGACTGACTTGGATTGGTCATATGGATAGTGTGTTCTTGTTCCTTTCATGTCCATACCCCACAACATGTATTTTCTCGTAATGGGTACCACTGAATTTTTAGAACCCAAAAAAAAAAAAAAAAAAAAAAGGAAAACAAGCATGGATCTTTTTAGTTTTTTCTATATATCCACTCCCCAGGGTTGTATGATTAGGCTGTGTTAGGTTCACAAGAAATAGGTTTCCCCATTTTTGGTTTTTCTTTTTTTTTGATGATGATTCACTTTGGAGAACGTCCTACTTCCTGAAATCATATTTCTCACTGTTTGGTTTATACTGACAAGAAAAACATAGAAAAAGGAAAAATACAAAGTAGAGTGCTTGGGTAAGATTAAAAACTGTAACCCTTATAACAGTTTTTAAGCACTTTTCGAAAAATTGTGTTTGATAAACCTTTAAAAACACTTTTTTAAAAGCCCAATAAGCTCCCAAATCGCCATAAGCAACCCTTTTCGATCAGTTCTCTGCTAATTACTTTTGCAGGAAGTTGTTCTTTAAAGTCTATTTTAAAAAAAAATTGTAATACCAAAACCACCCTTTTGTAAAACAAAATCTTTTTTCTATTTTTGCCATAAAAAAATAGTTTTTACCAAACAACATAGAAGGGCTTTTTAAGAAAATAAAGCACTTTTCTAGTATGGTTACCATACTTAACGTACTCAAGCATTTTACATATAAGTGCTATTGCGCAAGTACTTGGATAAGCTTTAAGCTTAATTACCCAAACGCAGCCTCAGTATTAGAAGAGCCTAGACCTTTAGAGTGAAACTAGTAGCAAATAACGGGAGGAAGATTTTAATTGGAGCGTCGCCAGAGAGAGAGAGAGAGAGAGAGAGAGAGAGAGATCTTTAACGACGTGGGTAAGAACGAAGACGGATGGTTTCGCTGGGGAGAAAGAGGGGTAGATAACATGGAAGAAGTGAATGAGTCCAATGTTAAATTGACTACTTTTTTTTAAAGGAAGTCGCTTTTCCTTATTTTGAGGAGATTTAGGAACTCTCTCTCTCTCTCGTGTGTTTGGCTGTCTCTCTTTATCTTTTCGAAAAGTGTTTCATTTGGGAATATTTCAGCCCTTTTCATTTTTTAAAAAATAAATCTTTAAAGTGAAGAGACCGCGGTCAAACTTTTCCTCTCCTTGGACGACCCATGTAGAATAGATTTGACATAAACTGAAACAGTAGACTATTGACTCCAAAGCTTCTAATGTTTTCTTGTTGGTGCACAGCTCTCAGATCCCCAGCTAGAAAGTCCTGGTTATTCTTTTAGCAGAGAGACATCAAGGCCACGCTTGGTTCAATGCAAATCGGATGCAATGCACTCACTTGTCACGGTTTTGAAATTACAAGTGATTGGTTGGCAAGCCCTCTTTGAAACCCATGAGAGTTTTTCATTCCACAAGATCGGTGTCAAAAAAAAAAAAAATGATGCCTCTAAGATTGAACGTACTAAACTGATGGGGTAGGGGTAGGAGTAGGAGTAGGACATCACATCTCGGTCTACTCTGAAAATCTTTCATTTAAGCAAACTCCAGAAAACACCCCCTCCTTGTGGCTTTCTTATTCTTCTTTCTGAAGCTATTTCCAACTCCTACCATACAAAAACCAAGCCGCCCAAGCAATGGATGGATGATCAAGAAGAAAATACATCAAACAGCTAGAACAATACACTTTGGGTCACACTCTGATCTCTACTTTTCAGAAAAAAACATGACATTAGTTCATCAGTTTCAAAACATGGTGTGCTCCCACAAATGAAATGGCCTACTCAAGAACCCGTGTAGGTCCGGTCTCAACAGCCCACTTCCTACTCAACCATAAAAAATTTTGCCATGTGGCAAAGATGGCAAGAACAGCTGAAATCACAATCAACCCTTTTGGAGAATTAACATTATGCAGCAAAATATGTCAAGGAAAACAAAACCCTGGAGAAAAGAATTATCCTATTTCAGTTTTACAGTTACAACTGCTGGAATTATAATCTCAGAGAAATAGAAAACTAACTAGTTAGTTTTCTTCTCATCTGCGTTCGCTGCCACCACATCAGTATTGGTTGATGGCTGATCTTCATCCTCGCCACCAAACCCAAACTCATTTACACGTTTTCGGTCTACCGGATAAACCCACCTTTGGTACAGATATATCAGAAAGATAAGATCTGCAGGGGAGAAAAAACTAGAGAAGTTAGGGAGATTATAATTAAAACATTAAAAATAAAGCAAACACCCAATAGTTATGGATTTGACTAAGATGACCCTACAGATGGCCAAAATGGCATTTCATTCACCTACCGATCCAAATAAAAAAAATGCAATAACTCCACATCAATCAAGTCGTGTTCCTCTTTTTACAGGGGTATTTATGTTAAAGTGCGTATTTTGTACAGTGGGGCAATAATATGTACCATGGTCCCCCACGCAGCTAAAGACTATGCATATTCATGCTTCCTTTCTCCTTTTCTGCCCAAGTGATTAAAAACAGAAGATCCACAACAGTGTCTCCGTTCTTGGATTTCTCATAGACAAAAGATCATCAATCAGGCCTATTTTGTCTGCGAGATCTCCAAGGCGGGACCATCTATTGGAGGCGTGATGGATACTCAAAAAATATAATAAATCCCACCTCAAAAAGGACTGCTGTCGAGAAAAACACACATTTGCAGAGCCACCATGGTCTTTTTTGAATCAATCAACACGTCACTTCCTGACAACAGATGCTCTTCTCATGTTGCACTAATGCCGCATTGATTGAGGGCATTAGTGCCATTTTTATGAGAGTTTTGGCCAATTAGGAAAAAGCATCATTTTAGGTAAATCCATTGACAGCTTGGCTGGTTTTGTTACTCTATGAGAACAGCAGGGCACAAGATATTGCAATTTTACCATCAACCCCAGCAGCTTGGCCACCAAGCTCCAGTTAGGTGCTGGAGGATACTGTGGTACAAATTACTAATGCCCATAAAAAGGAGGCATGCAATGCAGCAGCATGCACTTCCATTGTCATCAGCCACTGATTCAGCAGACAGCTCGAAGGAATTTTTTGCAGTTTTAGGTTACAGACGCTGACGGGTACTATAATACCACTGCAGTGTGTAGTACCAACTATTTCACTTAAAAGTAGGTGATATTTGGTACTCACTGCATGAGAGTACTGTAGCACCTAATTGCCATCCATTCCTGTAGAAATATGGAACTCGAGGCATCCGGACAAATATCATAAAAAGATTAATTGGAACTTTATTCCTAGCTCACCATCTCGGAAAACAGATAGCCGATGTAGCATTGGCATTTTTATGACGAAGGCAAAGAGATCATCGATGATGGTGTTGAGGAACTTATATGTCATCTGTCTCCAGGGGAGATGAGCAACCGACTTAAGCTTATAGTTTATGAAGAGTTGAGGACACATCATAATGAAACCTGCAAAAAGATAAATGACAAGAGAACAAGTCCAGCTGTCAATTAATAAATTAAAAAAAAAGTCAGAAAAAAATATTGGTACACATAGATAGCAAATTTGACAAGCACAAGAAAACTTCAACCTGATAAACTACATTTGAGTCCTTGAAAAACCTATTACATCAAAGCATGGAGAAATTATATGTTCGATAAACTTGATCAAGTTTCGAGTGGATTTGGACATATTAGCAGTCTAGAATATTTAAACATTACGAAAATACTACTCTTTCAAGTTCCCAAATAAATTATTACGGTTTAAAGTAATTTCAAAATCATTAATGTCTTGTATCAATTTTCATAAAGAATGATATTCACAATCTGGCATTTAATATGGGCTTCCTATGGTTAGTTCTTATACAAAGCTGCTGCAATTCTCAGAATCTGCTTAATGCACGTTGTGTGTATAAGGAACTTTCTCTATGCTTAAATATAAGTAAAATTCTTATACTACCCAATCCCATTGAATCAGCAACAGTGTACACATCCATCCATCGGGACCATCAATTGATGAATCATTTCTGGGATCCACTATGGCTCAAAACAACAGGAATTGGTTTGGTGTTCCTAATCATCTGATCAATAAACTTGTGGTTTGTCAAGTGTCACTCATATCATGGTTTAAGTAGCGGTGTCTGGATATCAGCAGCTGAGCGATAGTGAGATAACTTATATTGCTCAATATGTACTGTATATCAGCCATCCATTTTGTACTACATTGGTCAGATTGACTGCATAAAACGGATGGTATCAGCAATATGTTACAACTTATCAAACGGTACGGTTATGTATCATACCACATTGGCTCAATACATAGAAAAAGACCAAAAGAACATAGCTATCTTGTATCAACATCGACCAATAGCACTGTATCGGCAGACATCTAAAACCACACTAATAAACCACATAGTACTACAAAAAGAGTGCCTGATCAGACTGACTGGGACCATCAATTCTTGGGCTAATGAACAGTCCAGACACATGGTTATGCTCCAATTTATAAGTTTAGCATCCGGATTTTTCTATGCTCTAATTATTGTGTGCCTAGCATCGGAAATTTTCCTAGTTTCTTCGATTACTAATACATACATAAGGTTGGGACGGGGCTAAAGTTACTAATGCTTTTTGACTTAAAAATGGCACGCGGTCATTGGGGACCACATGCAGATGAGTTAAGGGCTGATTGTTGATAAAACTTCTAACCCTACCAAAGTCCACTTTTCATAAGGCAACAAAAGTTGGAATGGGATATTTTTGTGAGATGGATATCCATGTTGAGAAGAATATCATCACCAAAAAAATTAGCCCTTAACTCATCTGCATGTGGGCCCCACTTCCATGAGTCATTTTATGAGTCAAAAGCATGAGTCAATGTATATATATGTACATATACACACACACACACACACACACATGCATGTATGCATGTACTTATGCAGGCATGCATGTACTTATGCAGGCATGCATGTACTTTTGTATGTGTGGAAGGGGAAAGTAAAGCAATCAATGAGCTGAGATTGAGCTGAGCCAAGCCCAAGTTCAGAAAAATCTTTGACAAGCTGAGGCAAGCTAGGCACCGCACGCTCATCATGAACCCAAACTCAACCCCAGGTTCAGGAGCACAAGTGAAGCTGTGCAATGCTCGTCTCCTGGACACCACTAGGGGGATAGAGAAATGGTTATGTAAACTGGTATCCAATATAACTCCATATACACACACAAATACAAATACAAACGTATACAAAGAAATATATATAAAGGATGAGTGGTAACAGTGGATCAGAAACTATTTTAGGACCAAAATCATCTAGAAATCACGAAATTCTGAAGTGGGAACTTGAGTGAGACCAGTGCAATTATATGTGCCAGACGCCACCCCACAATAAGAGCCTAGTCAGTACCACATTTCTTATGAAGTAAATTAAAATTTCTTGAAAAGTAAGAAGAAAAGAAATGAAAACAATGAAATGGCTTACCAAACATGTAAACACAGCTTGTGAGTGAAGAAAGGATCCAAGAGTACCAGCTCTTGTGGCGCTCGTACTTGAGAGAGTAAATTGAGGAGCATGCCACTAGGAAGAAGAGCACATAGGACAGATATTTCATCGCGAGATCGTCATACTCTTTTGTCTTGTTTCCTGCATACGAATCCCGGTCTCGGAATCTCAACATAGGTATCTTTCCGCTTCTATCAATCTGGGGAAAAGAAGAGAGAGAAATAATAAATTTTAACAAAATTTGCTTTATTGCCTCAACAACAAGTTAGAATAAAGCTTTAAAGCTTGTTGGCTATGTAAACCGGAAAAAGACGCGTGCAAGGCAGGCACACGATGTCAAACAAGACAGCCCCTAAAAAACAATATGCAAACATGTGCAAACTGGTATTTGCATTTTAAAATTTATACTGTAATACACACATGCAACCACACCCACACCCACATACACGCGTGCGCACACACACACACACACACACACACACACACACATATATATATATATATATATATATATATATAGAGAGAGAGAGAGAGAGAGAGAGTGGATGGTTTGGGCCCAAAGAGATTTCCTAGACCATAAAATGGTGTTCGCTGAACCCACTGTATATACCCCCGTGTATATGAAACAGGTAGGTCAGGAAGTAGATCAGATGTGCTGAAGTTCTGATTTAGTGTTCCTCATAAAACATAATACCAAAAATTAAGTAGGTTGAGCTTTTTGTTTTCTATTTCCAATCAACACCTGTTTGATAGATGTTTTCGACTAGCACCTTTTTTTCAAAAAAGTGAAGTATCCTAGTTATGTAGCATTTGTGTGGGATAAAACAGATCCAGCTCTACTGGGTGTGTGTGTGTGTGTGTGTGGTCCCATCAGTTTGGCCAGGCTCCAAAAAACCCAGATGATATAGAAACCTCTCATAAAATCATATTCGATCTACCAATTTCTGAGACGAGACCAAGTTTTTTGAACATCGATAAATGCTTAAGATTATGATCTGCTAAGTTTCTCTAACCAAATTATATAGCAGTAAAAATTTCCCGAAGCTTCAACCAGAGCCATAGGACTTGGCCATTTACGATTCGAGCTCAGAGCCTCTATGTGCATGGATTTCCCAATTTCAAAAAACTCAATGCAGCAACCAATGCCAGAACTAGTGAGGATCATCCAGGAAGTATTGTAAATTCATATATATTTCGACAACCAATTTCCAAGATGAGACCAAGTTTTGAACATTGATAAAATCTCTAACTGTAAGGTTAATTCTCTAATCACAACTGCTAAGATTCTCTAACCACAACTATATAGTAGTAAACGTTTCTCTAAGCTTCAACCAGAGCCATAGGGCTTGGCCATCTATAATTCAAGCTCAGCAAATCTATGTGCAATAAGCTGAATATGTAATTACAGGAAATACCTCTATGTGCATGGCTTTCCCAATTTTCCAAAACTCAATGCAGCAACCAATGCCAGAACTAGCAAGGATCATCCAGGAAGTATCATTGTCGAGTAGATAGAGGAACACGATCAGCTGACTAATAAAGCTCACAACAACTGACTTTGCAGACAGTCCTTCCATAGACTTGTTTTTGTTCCAAAACTGGATATCTGCAAGGGAAAATAATAACAGTAATCAATGCCCATCATAGAAAGCATCATCGTAGACTCAAGAGGTCGTACAAGAGTGAACAAATCAAAACCCTGTTGACACGTAGTTGGCATTTACCATTTTTGAAAGCCAAGAAATCGAACACGGAATGAAATAATGAAACGACCATTGTGATCACCAGGAGGTAAGGATTTCCTTCCAAGAACACCCTCTGACAATAAAATCACAAACATAAAATATTGAAAGAGAATTAGAAACCATAACGCCTCTAAATTTAAATGATAGTTGCCAAAACCAGCAAGAAGTGGGTTCGACATCAAAAAATAGCTAAATAAGCACATTTCAATATGGAATCTAAAAATTTTAATGTTTCTTTTTATAAAAATTAGCAAAATGTCTACTTAAAATTTAGATAAATAAGATATGGTCCGATCAACATTAATGCTCCACAACAATCCAGAGTACGAGGACATGTAAAGAAGCTGATATATGTATAATTCCATCATAACACCACCCTTCAATCGGTACAACTTTACAGCCATGAAATCCTATGCTAACATTTCCTTCGTTTTTTTCTCTTTCACAATCTGATAATTCATCTAAGATTTTTGTCAAATAGGATTCAAGTTGAAGTTTTGAACAGTGTCTCCGTCCATAGGATTCGAATCAAACCACACAATTTATTAAACAACAAGATTCTAGCAACACTACATATAATTCTTGGAATACAAGTTCCTGACAATGTAATTGATTGCAACCAAAGAGCTAACTGCTATTGAACCACACACCATAACACTAATGCATTCAAAGGGAATAAAAATGGAAGTAGGAAAATGTTGTCCCAAAAGTCAAGCATTAACTTTCTAGTACCGGTCCTAGGGCCAGATGTTGTGTCAAGTTGGCAGCAGGTGGAAAACGTTTGCCAAATCCTAGCACACGAATCCTTATTCCATTATCTAATTTCAGTTATCCATCAAGAAGGAGAGATTGAATAAGATGTTGTCCAAAAGACAACAATAAGACCGGCTATGCTTTATGGAGCAAAATGTTGTGCAATCAAGAAACAACATGTTCTTAGAATGAGCATAGCACTAGCAGATATGAAGATGTTGAGATGGATTAGTGGAAAGATTAGGGGAAGAATCAGATATGAGCACATCTGAGAGATAGGAGTAGCCCTACTAGGGAATAAAATATTGAGATTGTTTGGGCATGGACAACATTGACCAAAAACGGCAATAGTAAGAAGAAGTACTTCGGTGCAGGCTGAAGGCTTAAAAGGATGAGAAAAGCGCCAAAAAGGAGATGCATAATGTAGAAAAGATGAAGGACACATGTTTTAACAGAAGATATGGCTCTAAATAGATTTGAATGGCAGAATAGGATGCGCCTTGCTTACCCCAAATAGTTGGGATGAGCCACTATTGATAATGCATGAAGTACATAGCTCGCCAAAAACACATTTTAATAAACTGACCTGTGAAACCCGAAAGAAATCCAAGTACTTGGAAACTCAAAGAACTGTATAACAATCAAGTTTTCTAGACTCAGGAAAAATATACAATTAACTACGTACTTGGCTGAGTTTTGGATCATCAAGTCCAAATCAAATTTCACGAATTCAATCTTTTTCTTTCTATTACAAGGAAGCAGGGATTCACCCCCTTGATCTAATTTTTTTTAAAGTTGCTTAAAATTTTGAGAGATAATATAACATCCTACTGTTGGCTATTGATATCCAAATACAATTCTATATTATACACATAAGTAAGAAATATAGTACCTTAAGTTCATCAGCCTCGCCTTCGAGCATGCTTCCATAACTACGATGAATCTGGAATGACTGATCGATCTGTAGGAATAGTTGCCACTTTGTCATGCTTATGGGACCCACCTCCAAATTTAGAGACAATTCTGTCACTGTCTCATTGAGTGCTATCAACTTCTCTCTGAGTAACCAAAACTCATTGAAGAAAACTGTTGGGTAGTAGTTCCCCGTACTAGGCTCAACGTTCAAGTCTGCAGTCTCGAGTCAAGAAACTTAATGCTATCATCATGACTTCAAATTTCTTCTGACCGATGTTTACTATAAGATGCATTTTCCATCAAAATGTTTACCATAGAATATGTCACGATACACTCATGTATAAAAATACGACTGCCACGGGACATATAACACAGGAATTAAGAAAAATCTCAATTAACATTATTTCATTGCTCCTCCTCATTATTTACAGTATTCTTCAGACACTTATGAGCTACATAAGTATTTAATTTTTATGAATTTAAACTTATATGAACTATTATTTCTATGATGATGCATTTTTCGTCATCATCATCGTCACCATCATCATAAGCCTTATCCCAACTATATAATATGTATTTTTAACAATTTAGTATTACTAAATAGGTTGTGTAAGTTTGTTGAATTTTGCTGCCATTTACGATTTCCACTAATGATGGTCATGTATATAAGATACAAACATATAATCTGATTGAAAGTTCAGAATTGATTTGATCATTAGATTATATTGGAATTGCGAATATAGTTGCAAAACATAACTATTAGTATTCATGAAGATAATGAACAAGACAATCTATGAATACTAGTAGTTTTCAAAACCTGTTTGCAAAAGCCACTTCCCCACTCCCAATCCTGCTGCGACTAAGTAGGAATCTCTCTTCCATAAACTTTGTTTGTCGTTTCACTCTTTAAACAAAATCTTCATTACTTATTAATAGAACAAGAATTATAACATAGATAAATAAATAATACTACTTCCAAACTTTTGTGAATAAGACATATAACAGGTGATCACCCTGCAAGCTTCCGTGGGAAATTATGATGAAAGCTGGTCAGAATACCTTCCAGTTACTAAAGATTGACCACAATAGAAGAACCAAGGATACAAGGAGCAATATTTGGTGGTACAGCATTCTGGGAGTATCTGCAGAAAATTGCCAAGACTTAGCAGGTTCACCAAAGATAGCTCACAAACATAGAATGGAAAAACAAAATAATATAAACAACATATAAGCATGGTTTCCTCCATGGTCACAATATGAAAATGTGAAACCTTGAATGAAGATATATGTGTACTTTAATACATTTCACATAGAATGTTGAAAGTTAAACTCCACAAATATGTATAACTGTTGTAGCTAAGAAACATTCACAAATCAAAATTAGTTATTGACAAAAATCACAAATAAGAATTAGTTAGTGACAGAAATAATATCACATGCCCCAAAATCAAGATACTCTTCATCCGTGTTCTATCTATTGTTAGTTTAATAAGTACTAGGGGCAGCACGTGCGTTGCACGTGAGCAAGGATGAAAGTCTCGGGATCGAAGGCTGGATCGGTAGGCTCCGATCCCGATCCAGATCGGTCCGATACAAACAGGATCGGCCATCTCGCCCCGAGACGGTGTGAAAATCCTTAAGAAAACAGAGAACTCGGGCGAGACAGAGCATGGTATGGATCGGATTGGTGGGCTCCGATCCCGATCTAGATCGCCCGATCCGGAACAGGATCGCCCGAGACTTTGAACCATGCACGTGAGTGATTAGATGGACCTTTATTCAGGGGCATTTTCACACCGGGCTTGAGTGGGGTAGCCTGCGTAAATGGGGCACACTCGGGGTGGGATGGCCTATGTGAAATGGGACCCACGAATGAGGGTTCGACCGAGGGCCTCAATATAGGTTATGAGATAAAGGAATTTAATCTCACGCTACCAACAGTCGCAATTTTTGGGGAGTATTGGTTAAATGTCCTACATCAAAGTGGTATCAGAGCGAGAGGTCTCGTGTTCGAAACTCCTCACCGGGGGTGATTCATGTAGGGGCATTTTCACACCAGGCTTGAGTGGGGCAACCTGCGTAAATGGAGCATACTCGTGGTGGGATGGCCCGTGTGAAATGGGACCTACGAAGGACAGTTCGACCGAGAGCCTCGATCTGGGTTATGAGATAAAAGAATTTAATCTCACCCTACCAACAATCGCGGCTTTTGGGAAGTATTGGTTAAATGTCCTACATCAGAACTCATCACCGTCGATGGCAGACCGTAGTGTAGTATGAGCCCTGTGGCACACTCTTAGAGACCATTGACCGTATGAATGTATTGGCCCAACCCTCGGTGGACCTACAGACCAAAAATTAGCCAGGTTAGTGATTTCTAAGCATCATGGTTTCAAGTTTCGGTCGAAACCGAACACGATTCATCCGAAATGTTTCGGTTTCAATTGACAACGAAACTATGTTGGGTTCGGTTGGTTTTGTCTAAAATCGACCAAAACCAAGTTTCACAGTACAAATGTTTCGGTTGGTTTCGGCCAGTTTCGGACCGAAACCAGCGAATCATTTCGGTTTCGCCCATGGACGAAATTGAAACAAAACTAATGACTTTGAACCATGCTAAGCATTGGATTAGAGTCGTTTTCCTGGGTTGATTTTATCCGTAGAATTTGAGTATTATTTGGGGTACAAAGATCCAATGGTTTGAAATCACTAATCAGGCTGATATTTGGTATATAGGTCCACCCAGTGATGGGCTCAACACCCATACGTTCAGTGGCCTCTAAGAGTGTGCCACGCGGCTCATATTGTGGTCCCTCATCATCGTTGACGAGGGACGTCAGTGTGCTGAGCAAACCTGAGAAGAGCACTGTGTGAGCGTCATGCCCCAACATAGGTTTTGGCTTTAAAGTAGTAATAGATTTTATTATTTTTAAGGACTTGTTCTCTCACAAACATTATAAATTAAAGCTTGCAACTTGTTACCTTTTCAAGACCATTGTATAACAGCACAGGTGTTTATAGTAATAAGATTCTTGAAATTTTCTTTCTTTTTTTTATTAAATGAATAGCATAAATTCATAAAAAAAACAGATATACAATTCACTGGGCGTGTTCTAAGACTAACTAACACTCCTGCATCGGTAGATTAATGCCCAATCTTTCTTTAGGCACATTAAGAACGTCACCTATGACTTTAGGCGAAACTATGCACTTAAACTCATATTGATGCCTTGCTGGATCTCAAATACATCTGTGTATTGCATAGCAATGTTACAAACACATTTGTTTGAATCAGAACTCAGCCATATCTACTCAGTTTGGCTTGGGCTCGTGATGCCAAGTCCAAACTACAATTTAAGTGCAAATGGAGGTAACAATAAACCCATCCCGTCTCCAAATCTTGATTCAATTCCAAGGTTTTTGAATGTTATCGCCGGTTGGTTTCATCAGACTACAGGAGTATCCCAGTCACATAACTCAAAAAATATATTCTTATTACAAATGAGAAACCATGATTTTCCTTAATGGTAGCATTTTCTCAAAGCAATACGGCCAGTCAATGGAGTTGCATTCCTAAGAAAGAAAAGGAAACTTGACACTGTAAACAAACATACCGTGTAAAGTCATCGACAAGATTAATCGTAATATTTGGTTTCCAATATGAAATCCATTCTGTATGCCCATCATCTTTAGCATCGGTCTGACTTTCATCAATCACCTGTAACAACCAACATAAATCTTCAGGAGCCTCGTAAAAGTAATATGAAAATCACACGGGGTAAAAAGAAAAGAAAGAAAAGAAATGCATACGGACTGTTTTGCCATTAAGAAACCAACAAATGTGAATTTTATGATGTTAAGAGCCATAAAGCATACCATGCATTTCTCATGCACTTTCTCAACAAATAAGATTTCTTAAAAATTGAGTGCGATGCTATGATCATGTGTAAGTGAGGCAACTCACTCCCTTCCTTCCTCAAAAGAGAGCACTTCAGGCTGGGGCAGAAGGTGGTTGAATGAGAACAATTGGGGGTTAGGAGATAACTCTCACAATGTAGAGAAGGACTCTGCACCAGGCTGTACCACTGCTGATTTCTCTGGAACTCAATCACCAAAAGAAAACCCCAAAAAACCAAGACCCAGTTTTGTTTTTGCATTGTTGTCTCCCAACGCTTTATGTTTTTAAGTTTTTTCCTTCCTCAGCAAACAAATGAGCTGAGCAAGCTCGGCACCTAAGGCGCATTGCAAGCCCCAAGTCGAGCCCGCACTCAACCTGGATATTTACTATTTTTGTAGCAATAAGTCTTAATTTTTACTAGGTGTTTGGATCTTTTCTATTTTGGTAGCAATAAGTAGTTTCAATTTTGGTCAGAATGTTGTGTAGAGTACTTAAGGGGCTCGTCCAACCTAGAGCACTTCTACAATCACTTAATTCTTGAATATCAGAATTTTAGATCTCTTTCTCTCTTTTGTGGACTCAAGGAAACACCATAATTAGTGGATTCTAATAATATTTTTAGTGCTGAAATTTTCTAATTTTCTTCTTCTATTAGAGCATCCCTCTTTTTTAACTTGCTTTGGCAACACTACTCAAAGAGAGTCGAACTCAACTAAGGCAAAGTCAAAGCACCAACCGCACTCCTTCAAGGCCTTCCAATGTCTGCCACCGGCTAGTGCCGTTTTAGGGGTTTGCTAATTGATTAATGGAAGCAACACCTTCAACCTCATAACCACGGGGCTGGATAATCCTTGGTTTCTTGCTAGGTAGATTATGAATTTAAGATCCTTGACATTCATGTCTCAATTGAGAAATTCAGATAGCGTCGTCTAGCATGAAGCCACCTATCTAACCATAACCAAAATGTTAAGCTTCCTCAATTTTCAATACTGGAATCAATTCTCCTTTAATGGATCTTAATTGCCTTGTAAAACCATCAGTAAGAAATATCAAGACCAAAAAACAAAAAAAATCAAATCAAATGTGTTACAAATGGAAAGAAATGTTGTCTAACACCATAAGTCTAAACTCCAAACCTTGTTTTCCTCTAATTAAGAAGCTCGAGCATACAACAAATAAATTTCCCAGAAGTATAAAAACGAAAAATTTAGTACTCACGTCTAGCAAAGTTTATCAAACAATACAAATTTACATAAATTCTTTGAAGTTAAAGACAAACCTCAGATACTAGGTCAGCCTTTTCAGAGCCTTCGGAATCCCCCAGCAAGCTCCTCCTTTTATTTGCTTTTGACTTCGGCAAAAATGTCACAATAGCTGAAGAAAGAAAAAATTTGTGTGAAAATGTTAGATTCTAATGCATCATAGTCTTCTCTCTCTTAAGATAGCTTAGAGAACAATACTTACGATGTGTTCTCCCAAAAGAAGCCAATTGCTGATATTCAGGATCATTAGGATCTGGAGTATAACCAGAACGCGCAAAGAAAACATGGGCATAGAGACTCCCATTGTGCTTCACTGCCTGGAGCAAGTAACACAATAATTGTGGTTTTGAAATTTAACAATTAATCAGAAGACCAAAAAAAAAAAAACTCAATTCGATCATAATTAACATGATACAGCTGAATATGGAGCAGAATGTTGAGCAATCAAGAAACAACACGTTCATAAAATGAGCGCTTCGATGCAGGATCGTGATGTGAATACCTCAGAGGGAAAGAATCTAAGAGAATAATTAACAAGATGATTGTGGTTTTGAAATGTGACAATTAATCAGAAGACCCAAACGAAAAAAAATTATAGAAAAACTCAATTCAATCATAATTAACAAGAATTACGAGAAAACATTAATGACATCAACAAATACAGCTAAATATGTAGCAGAATGTTGAGCAATCAAAAAACAAGTTCATAAAATGAGCGCTTCGATGCAGGATCATAATGATGGTGATGATGGGAATACCTCAGAGGGATAGTAGCTGAGAGAATAAGACCTAGTGCTATCTGCTCCCCAAACAGCATATGGAATATTTGTCTCATGCCAAAGGAGGGCATCCTCGTTGCCAAAATCATTGAATTTTTCATGTTCAGATAGATAAAACCACATATCCTGATCACAAGCAGAATCAGCAATCAACATATATAACAAAATCTATGTATCGAAGATATAGATTACGAGAAAGAGAAGAGCGAGAGACTGACTAGGGTTTCGCCCTTGTGGAAGAGATTGGAGATCTGAAGAGAAGGCTCAGAGGGTTTCTTCGGAGAGAAGAACTTTGAAGCGAAATACCAAAACACTGCTATCCTTATTATTCCCGTGATGCTCTTCCCGAACCCTTGTTGCTGTGGCTGCTGCTGCTGCCCCTCTGCCGGACCGGTTGGGGGCGCCATGTCGATCGAGAAAGAGAAGATTTTACGACAACTGATCGATGGATCAACACTTCAGAGTCCTCCAACTTTTATATTGCAAAGAGATCGGCAATGGAGTTTAGGGATACTACACACACGTAGGAAGAAAAATTTCCTGTTTTAGCTAACTTCAAAGTTTGAAATCTGTTTCTCACAAAAGGACACGTGGAATTTTTGGGGCCACTTATTTATGGATGTTTTTGACCCACTCATCAGTGAATCTAAATACCAAATATTAGCTTGATTGGTGATTTCTAGTAGTTCAGTTTAAGTATCCAAAAAAAATTCAAATCGAATGGCCAGAAAGCATCCCATTAAAATGTTCAAATTTGACGGCTAAAAATCAGCGATCATACTGATTTTTGGTGTGCAGGTACACCCAGAGGTCCCATAGAGTGTGCCACGTGATGGAGGACCAAGAGACTTCAGATTTTGAAGTTTCGATGTCACAGCGAAATTGTACTCTACAGCATCTTTAGATATTTCTTATATTCTTTTTTTTTTGTTTGTGTGTGTGTGTGTAAAGCGATATTTCATAGGAAAAAGATGAATCAAGGTATGTCTGAAACTTTTTCAAACGCGGAATCACGATTTTTTGTTTCTGGGCCCACTGCCCGCGTGGATGCTTATCCCACCCCTTGGTAGATATACACACTAAAAATCACCTTGATTGGTAATCTATAACCACTTGATTTTAGTACTTTTTAAGTAAATGGGGTAAGTGGAGGGATATTTATAACGTTTAGTGGTTGAGATTTAAGCACATGGATCGAGACAGGGGGAACCGATCGATCGACCGTCTGTGTCAGACCGACCGACCGATCATCCTACTATCCCTCTAGTTGACCAGTCAAAATGCCACCTGACATCTCAAGGTCAAAAGAATAAATAGGGTTCTAAACAGTCTAAAAATGGGTCTTATTAGACTCAAACTGAGAAATCCGGAACTTCCATATCAATTGCTAACGCTCCAATCTTCTGCAGCACTCAAAGATCCGTCTGCAAAATTTTGCTGATCAAGTAATAAGATCCCACTTGCAAATATACCGAGATATACAGATGTCTCCCAATGCAGTCGATGCGGATGACTATTGTGGCCCTATATAGCTCTCTTTTTTTGGGCCGACTGACCACATGGATGTCGAGCCCACCTATTTTGTAAAAATCAGCTCGATTGATGATTTCCATCAGTTGGATTTTCTACTTAAAAAACATGGCTAAATCCAACTGCTAGAATCAATCCTAAAAAAAGCGATACAATCTAGGGCCACGAGAGTTCCCTGCATAGACTGCATCTCAAAATTTCCCAATAATGGAATGTTTAGAAAAGATTTCGGCTCGTCGATATATAACATAAGGAACGCCATGTGCACCTTACTCGTGGCAGCAGCTTATACGTGGTAAACTCTTAGAGATCACTTACCGTGAGTATCGATGTTTGGCCATCCTTAGGTGGACCTACATGCAAAAAAATCAGCCTGATTAGTGATCTGATTAGGGTCATTTGCATTGGTTGATTTTTAACCGTAGATTTTGAGTATTATTTGGGGTACTCATATCCAAAGGTTTCAAGTCACTGATCAGGATGATATTTGGTATACAGGTCCACTTAAGGGATGGGGAGTAAAACTTGTGTCACAAGATGTTGCGAGGGAAGCCGGTCACAGTACCCAATACGAGCCACATGACACATGATCAGAGGATGCTGACCGTATGGATGTTTGGCCAGTCCCTTGATGGACCTATAACCAAAAATCAGCCTGATTAGTTATTTACAACCTTTGGATTTTTGCACCCCAATAACGCTCAATAATGCTCAAAGTCCTACCGTTAAATTCAACCCATGAAAATAACTTCAATCGAATCTGTTAGAAATCACTAATCAAGCTGATTGTTTGTATACCAGTTCACCGAGGGACTGGTCAAACATCCATACGGTCATCGTCCTCCAATAATATGCCACGTGGCTAGTGTTGAGTGCTGTGACTGGCTTCCGTCACAACATCTTGTGACACAAGTTTTACTCAGGGATGGGACAAACAACCATACGGTCAGTTCAGTTGTCTCTAAGAGTGCGCCACATGGCTTATAATATGGTCCCCAACCCATTTTGTCCTGTGGACGTCAACACCGGTCCATAAAGAGACAGAGACTATAACCATATCATTTTTGGCTGACCGTAAAAAATTCGGTTGCTAAACTTTATAGTGAGGGCATAATAGTCATTTCAGAATAAAGATAGTACTGTCACTTATGGTAGTTAGTGGCATTATGGTGGTTTTAGTCAAAAGCCAGGGCAATTTTCAAACGACACTGAGAAAGTGTGGAAGATTTCATTTTTCTTGTTTTTTAAATGCGCGTGGACCGTGGAGAGGAAGCTTGTAGGGATTTCAGGGCACGCCTTGGATCGGTGTTTTCTAAGAGGGGTATGCGCATTGCGCACTCGTGGATCGAGCTCGAGGCCTCGAGAAAGAAAAGCTAAGAAGAGATTTCGTTCTCCGTCGAAGCTGAAAAAAGGCAGCAACAGACACTATAACATCTTCGCCTATTCGATAGATCTTCCTTCGATTAGCAAAAACCCCAATTCGTTCCGGTTTCTTCTGCTTCAGCAATCGAATTTGAAGGCTCTTCTTGTTTCTCGGCGGAAAGTCCAAGCTTGTTCTCGAAGGAAATTGCGTTTTGTTTTTTTGTAGGGTTTTTTTACTTTGAGGCTGAAAATCGTGCAATCTGTTGTTTCCTGTTGAAGAATTTTGAAGAAATTGTCATTGATCGAGCTCGTTGTTGACAGAGACGGCGGAATTATCGATCTAGGGTTTCTGTTGGAGGAATTGTGTAAAAAAACCTCACGCCTAGAGCATATTCGAGCAGATTCTTGGGCTTTTGAATGGTACGGACGTGAAGCAGAAGAAGAAACATACAGGTTTATCCGCAGCATCCAAGCATCGTACGGTCGTAATCTCTTTGAATCTCTTATAGTGCTTGAGAGAGAGAGAGAGAGAACCGTTCCACGGTTTCACCAAGGATCAGCGTCACCACTCTTCACCCGTACTGCTTGATTTGCGTAAACCCCGATCTTTGATAAAGATTGAGCATTTTCCAGCGTATGATCGTCCATTTTTTTTTTGCTCACTCTCTAACCTCTGATTCTCCCACTGCAGGAACTTGGCGGTTTTAAGCTAAAGAAGAGTATTTGCGGATCCAGCTCTTGAAGATAACATGCTTTTTCACTTCATTTCCTCTTCTTCCTTTCCTTTTTCTTCTCATTCTTCTTTGGAGTGAAAGCAGCAGCAGCAACAGCTGAAGCGGACACAAAGTTATTTACGGTTGTAAACCGTTCCTCGTTAGACATCTTAGAGATCTTTGAATTTTACAAGGTGGGTTCTGACTTCTGAGAGTCTTTGGGGAGTAAATTGTTGGAAAAGATAAAATTTTGAATACTGGAGTTGTCAATTTGGTTGGTGAGAGGATTGAAAGTCGCTATGTCCTTGAACATGACAGTGTTTTTTCTCTTGGTGTGTCAAAATCTATCCTGGCGCTGATAATGGGGTAGTACAAGCGATCAAGGCGACTGATTCCTTTGCTGTGAAAACTGTTATAGATCGAGCTATTTGAGAGGACGGTGTTGGTTTTTCATGGCACTCGCCCCTTCAAATCATTCTTCCTCTGGAGGAGGACCTAACCCAGGTTAGGGTTTTATCCTTAAATTTTATTTCCTTTTTTTTTTTTTTTTGCTTTTATGAAGAGGAGACTAGATTTTGAAATTCATTATATATGATTCCATGCTGATCCAGGAAGAGAAATTGCTGGTGAAAGTGTGAAACATTTATTTGGGTGATCTATTTGTTTGCTATACCTTATGAAAAAAAAATTTGTTTGCTATGCTTTTCTTCCAGAGTTCCTGTCTCCAATAGTCTTCTTTCTCTGTTGCTGTTGCGTTTATTTTGTCATGTTCTTTGGCTTGATTTTTCATTTGTTTTCTTCTGATACAAGATTGGCTTGAGTCATTTTATCTACTTGTCTGAAGTGGTAAGGGCCTGTAGGGTTGAGTATCAGGTGTGTTTGCACCGTTGAGTTACCGATCTCGTCAAAAACAGCCTTACTCCGTTGCAACTGCATACAGTTTTGGGCTTGAATCCATAACTCAATTGGTTGACGTACTGCACTGCAACCTCATGGTTGTTGGTTCAACCCCAACTTACCCACCAAAGAATAGTTGCATTACCTCCAGTTATGATTTTCCATTGTCTATAGACCTGGCTCCTATTTTCATCAAGTTTCATGTTCTCAGGACAAAGCTGGGATACGAACTTGAAACTTTTTTATTCCTACTGGCTACTGTCATTAGATCTTTCTCTTATTTTTATCAAGTTGCATGTTTTTAAGAAGCTGGGATATGAACTTGACAATTAGTACTTCTTCTATCATATGGTGCTCAAACCCAAACTAATCTATGTTTGCTGTTTCTCTGTGTTTAGTATGCTTCTCTTCTTTACTCTGTCTCCATCTGGTTTTGTTTAATGTTTACGTGGTCTGTTGTTTCTAGGGGCCTCTGGTGATGTTTTGTACAGGGAACTCTGGCATGCCTGTGCTGGACCCTTGGTCACTGTACCTCGCGAAGGGGAGAGGGTCTACTACTTTCCTCAAGGTCATATGGAACAGGTATATTCAACTTGTCTATGCTTTCTATTGCAAATAGAGCATGCCACATAGTTAAGATTTAAAAGTCATAAACACTCATATGAAGTATCTCTAATGTGAAATGGGAGCTCGAGGACTTCCTTTTGTCTTGTTTGTCACCAATCAGTTGAAATTTAGACCTTCTTAACTGCAATTATTGTTGCAACCAGCTGAACCTCCATATGTCCCCTCAACTCAAGGCCACGTAGAACAATGTCTGAACTGTAGCTGTACTTAATTGCAACTATTGTCTCCTTTTTTTTTTTGGTTTTTGTTTTTATGTTACTAATTTGTTTTTGGGGTCTGTAGAGATGTGTGCTTTTATCATTTGTCAGTTTGTCACTGAATGTCTGTTTTTTTTCCTTTTTATTTTTATATTCATCTATGCTTGCCCGGCGATCACAACTTAATTTATTTACATACAGACATATACTTCATGCATGTTTTTGTGTCACCTGTGTAAATCTTAATTTTGCCTATTCATTTTCCTGCACCATATTAAATGAAATTGAGCGTTTTCTCTGTCTGTGATATCTTACAGCTTGAAGCCACAACACATCAGGGGCTGGATCAGCAGATGCCTTTATTCGATCTGCCATCTAAAATCCTCTGCAAAGTAGTTCATGTTCAGCTTCGGGTATGTTCTCCAAGTTCTTTCTCAGTCTTGACCTCATGGATTTTGTTTCATATTTGCTCCCCTGTTGCAGAACAGGAGCCGTTGCTTTGTCTTCCTTATTCCTAGTTCACTTAGTAGTCTTTCTTTGTTATTGTAGGCTGAACCAGAAACAGATGAGGTCTATGCACAGATAACCCTGATGCCTGATGTGAGTTCTCTCTCTCTCTCTCTCTCTCCCTTTTTATTGTGCTTGTGTGTGCTTTTTTTATTATTATTATTATTTTCCATTGCCTTGTGTATCAGCAAAGTGAAGTTACCAGCCCGGATCTGCCACTTCCGGAACCTCAAAAGTGCACAGTCCATTCATTTTGCAAGACACTTACTGCTTCTGACACAAGCACCCATGGAGGATTCTCTGTTCTTCGGAGGCATGCAGATGATTGCCTGCCGCCTTTGGTAAGGTTTTAATTAAATAATTTATTCTTTCCAGAATATTCAGGACTACTGCTTGTCTTCTCTTGCTCACCTTGATATAATCTTCTCTGTTCAGGATATGTCCCAACATCCACCTTGGCAGGAATTGGTTGCCACAGATTTGCACGGAAATGAGTGGCATTTTCGTCATATTTTTCGAGGTTTACTTTCTTCCGAGCAACTTGTTCATTGTTTTTTAAGTTTGTGCCGCTTCAGTTGTAAGTTTGGTTTTCTAAACTGCTTGAGCTGGGAGTCTGCTTACACCTCAAATTTTCTTCTCTGTTACCAAACCTAGTGCTACGGGTCCAAGTGTGGGATAATTCAATTTCAGGGTTCACAGAAATGGCTATATTTAACATTTTTATAGCTCATATTTTCTATACTCAGTGCTTTATAACATTGTCATTTTTCACACGTGTAATTAGGTTTTAATTTAAAGCACTTCGGTGCAGCTGAGCTATATGCAAGGTTTAAAATATTGTTCCGTCTCATTGTTTTGCTAAGCTAACGGAAGAAGACATATTGAAGGAGACGAAAGGAGACAATTGGAAAAAAACGGTCAAACCATTTTTTAATGCATAATTAGGTTATAAATTTATTTTTTAGCATTTATACGTGTTATAAAAGTATATCATGAAAATAAGGTTCTCAACTAATTTTAGTCCTTAAATTATGTTTTTGGATCGAGATGATACATTCCCTATGTATCGTCTCAATACCTTACCGAAACAAGATGTCTCGGTCGAGACGGAATGAGACGAAACGATATTTTCAACCATGGCTATATGCAACATGTTCTTATAGCCAAGGCTTAAAGTCTCAATCTCGTTTAGCGTCTTGGTAACTTGACAGAGTTGGACGTCTCAACCAAGATAGAATGATGCATTTAAAAAATAATGTCTTAACACAAAGATATGATATACATTAAATTAAATGATTATGATAGTTAAATTACTTAATAAGATTTAGATAACTTACATGAATTTATTGTCTCGATACTTCAAACAACACATCTTGGCCAAGAAAGAATTTGGATTTTAACCATGCCCATTGATGTCGTGTCTGTCTGAATTTGTGTTTGTTCATTTCTCTTTCTGCTTGTGAGCATGTATTTTTATTTTTACTCTTTGGACTACTGATATGTAAACCAAAATGTTACTTGCAGGGCAACCTAGGCGACATCTGCTCACAACTGGGTGGAGTGTCTTTGTTAGTTCCAAGAGGCTAGTAGCTGGTGATGCATTTATATTCCTAAGGCAAGTTACATCATGCATGATGAAGTTGATGTAGACTTATCAAAGAATAAAATAAAAATGAAGTGGATGTTGTGTTTTCAATACATTGTGTGATTTGCCCATAAGTTTTTGGACGCTAATTTTTGCTAGAGGTGAAAATGGAGAATTGCGTGTTGGAGTAAGGAGGCTCATGAGACAACTAAGCAATATGCCATCATCTGTTATATCCAGCCACAGCATGCATCTTGGGGTCCTTGCTACTGCTTCTCATGCCATAACAACTGGAACTCTCTTCTCTGTCTTCTATAAACCAAGGTCTGATAGTTCTTCTCAATAAGATTCATGGTTTTCACTTTTCAGTATTGTCCTCTTCATATCTAAACAATGTTCAGAAATTTGAATTCCATTGTTTTTCTCAGTCTCTGATTTGAGTCTTCTGAGTAAGTGAAAAACTCATGAATAGGTGAGATTGATTGGGGAAAGCTTCTATTCAGTCACGAGTTTGGAATTGGTTTTTGGCTCTGACAAATATATATATATATATATATTTTTATCGGTAAAAGAGTTGGCTCTGACAAATATCCGTGTTATTGTCAAGGATATTTTGATACTTTTTGATATTAGAAAAAATAAACCTTTAATTCTCCCAAGAAATTAGATATCTCACAAGAAATTGAATTTTTAAAGCCAAAATCTTATGAAAATATCACTAGATTTTGATATTTACAATTTAACAACTAAAATATTTATTTTTTTGAATACCGATAAAAAAAATATTTATTTTTTTGAATACGACATCTTTTCTTTTTGATTTATCTGAGGTTTTCCCTGATTTAGTAATGAGAAGAAAAAATCTTCCAGGAATTTCAATTTCCTTTGCCAAAAATTCCCACGAGCACCACCATCTGTGAATATAATATGGTACTAAGAGACTTGACAGACTGAGTTAACCTTTTTAAATGTTTATTAGTAACAAAAAAAATTAGTAGGAAGAGAATAGATACAAGGTGACAAATACAAAGTCGGAAGACTAATTGAGTCGACTTGATGAAGTTCTTATTTGATTTTTGAGTTCCAAGCTTTGATCTTAATCTTCCCATTCCCATTGCTATTTATTAGATGAGAAAAAGAAGGATTTTGCTTAACCTGTTCTAATTTATGCCAGAACAAGTCGGTCTGAGTTTATCATAAGTGTCAACAAATACCTTGAAGCTCAGAACCATAAGCTATCTGTTGGGATGAGGTTTAAGATGAGATTTGAGGGTGAGGAAGCTCCTGAAAGAAGGTATCTTGTTTTGTCGGCTTATTATTTTGATTCCTCTAGTAACTTGAAAAATATTTAGTAACCTGCTTGCTTCTATAACAATTTACAGATTCAGTGGTACTATAATTGGCGTTGGAGACACTGCATCATCACGGTGGACAGATTCTGAGTGGAGATCCTTAAAGGTAAACAGATTTCTGCTGTCGAGTTTCTACTTGGTTTTGTCCTGACACCATTAGATATTCAAGCAATAAAAAAACTCCCAAGGGGATCTTTGGCTGCAGGGTCTGGTCTGGTGAATCAGACCTTACCTTGGTACAGTGGCCTTAATATCCTGCTTGGCTTCAGGGGGTGAAGGAGTTGGCTCCTGCTCAAACACTTATTTTATGCCTTAGCTGGTCCCGCTTCAACTCCTGTAAAAGGTGGATTTCACTCAACCCGTTTGACCGGGTTGACCATTCACCATGAAAACCCTGCATCCAAACACACCCTAAATTCTTGAAGGAGACATGCCCAAAACTTTCTTGTGACGTACCAAAAACTTGAAAAGGCAGCCAAGTTGGCTTGAGTGTACTCATTAGAGTTAGGGTTGAGTGTTGAATATGATGGTCTTGTTAGTATCTTCAATAATCTTGGAATTCTATTTTTCTTTTCTTTTCTTTCTTTCTTTCTTTCGTTATTAGTAATTTGTTATATTTTATACTGTGACTGATCCTGCACTCATATACAGGTACAATGGGATGAACCTTCATCTATCCCACGTCCAGAAAGAGTTTCGCCGTGGGAGTTGGAACCACTCATGGCGGCTACCCCCTTGACTTCCCAACCAGCACAAAGGAACAAACGGGCTCGACCACCAGTTTTACATTCGCCAACTCCAGAGCTTTCGGTATTTGGTATGGACACTTGCCATCCAGTACTTCTTCATGACTTTTGCTTTCATTTTCATTGTTGTTCATTCATGAAATGCTCTTCTTTGCCCCGGTAGGTATGTGGAAATCCCCAGTTGAGTCATCTTCGACTTTCTCATATTCTGCTCTACAGAGAGGGCGAGAACCGTATCCATCACCCAATTCAACACCCCTCTTCTCCTCGGTGACAAAAACAAGCACCCTTGGATTTACTGGAAACAGTTCTCCAGCAGCAGTTACCAGCAACCCAGTGTATTGGTCCAATCGAGCAGAAATTCCAACCGAGTCTTTTACCCCAATAACGAATAGAGAGTCTGGCAAAAAGCGGCAGGAAACTGGTAATGGCTGCAGGCTGTTTGGGATTCAGCTGGTCAATAACTTCAATGTGGAGGAAACTTTGCCGGTGGTGACTGTGTCAGTTGGAGTGGGGGAAGATCAGCCGGTTCCATCTTTGGATGCAGACTCTGATCGGCAATCCCAGCCGTCGAATATCAACCGATCTGATATTCCTGCAGTGAGCAGTGAGCCTGAGAAATCATGCCTGAGATCTCCCCAGGAGATGCAAAGCAGGCAAACTCGGAGCTGCACTAAGGTAAATCTCACCATCTTTTTTCCAAATTAATAGGTTTTTTGTTTGAAGTTTCTACAAGTTTGAGTACTGTTTCTTTCATAATATGTCTCTTTGCATCAGTTGGGGCATGAGGGGTGCATGACATGACAACCCCTAAAAACTCAATTTGGTCTCTTCTGAATCTGATCAGATATGTTATAATATTTATGAGACTGATATATATGCTACTGTTGATACTTTCTGCAATATACATGAAAAGGGCTGTGATAGTGCGTGCGTGATTATGCGTTGTCTACTTGGAATCTGGGGCAAAGGAACAACATTATTTGGGTGGTCACCCACTGAAACTGTTCCTCAAAACTCTTTACTGTACTCTCAATATTCTTATTCACAAACATATATAAACCAAAGCAATCGAAAAGTGGTGGATCTGGCCTCTTTAACTACCATTATCAAATATAAGCCTTCTATCCGTTTGTTGCTTATTTAGTAGAAATTTTCGAAGGACACGAGATGGTCTCCAGAAAGATGAGAGCCACCTGTTTATTGCAGCAATGACCAATGGACACAAGCAGGAGCCAACTGACTGACTGACCAGATATAGTCTATGAACCACCAAATTTAACCTCTTTCTAAAAAGTGGAATGTTCTTGTTATAGATGGTTGTTTCTCTTCGGAGTTCCTTTCTAGTTACATGCCTTACCAATGTCTTGCATTTAGTACTATGTTTAAAAGTCTAATCATGAATTTATACCTCCATCAATCTTAGCAAATATATATGTATGCATTTTTTTGATCAGATATACCTCCACTAACTGACTGACCAGATATAGTCCATGAACCACCAAATTTGACCTCTTTCTAAAAAGTGGAATATTCTTGTTACAGATGGTAGTTTACTTCTCTTTGGAGTTCCTTTCTAGTTACATGCCTTACCAGTGTCTTCCATTTAGTACTATGTTTAAAAGTCTAAGCATGAATTTATACCTCCATCAATCTGAGCAAACATATATGTATGCATTCGTAAACTCATGCAGTCCTGTGTGAGGCCCCAATTTCACCTGGGGTTTCAATGTATAACAATGGCAAAATTGATCCGAGTGTTTGCTTCTGTTTTCTAAGGGATGTTGCACAATTAGACACAAAGTAGAAATGATTGATATTCTATATTTCTAGGTTCACATGCAAGGGATTGCTGTTGGGAGAGCTGTCGACCTGACACGGTTTGATCGGTATGAAGACCTGCTCAGGAAGCTTGAGGAGATGTTTGGCATCGAAGGCGAGCTTTATGGACCTGCCAAGAAATGGCAGGTTGTCTACACAGATGACGAGGATGACATGATGATGGTCGGGGACGACCCTTGGCAGTTAAGTTTGAGCAACCCTTATCTCTTCTGTAATTTCTTTAAAATTATTAGCTGCCTGCAAATTTATTGGAATTCTGGAAATTTTTCTGAACTTCCTAGTATGGAAAATGAAACTCTTAAAATGGGTAAATCTACAGTTGGAGTGTTATGGCAGAACTTTCTGTCTATAACTGCAATATAAGAACAGGTGGTGAGTGTATATTTTGGGGGTTGGGACTTGGGATTGGGTCCAACCTGAGATCTCCTAGTTCAGAAGCTAAAGTGAATGGATGATCACAACCATCCATTTCATTCCATTGTTTTGATTGACTGAAAATCTAATGGGTGGTCCAGATAAAAGTTTTACCGGTTAGATGGTTTGGGTCATCGAACTAGGTCGATAGTCTACTCTGTCACAGATGTTTTTCTTATATAGGCAATCATTAAACATCAATAATACTCTACTAGATTTAATGTGATCTACTAGATGGGTCATCCCCATCTGTTACAGACTGACAGTACTCTTTTCTCTCTCTCTCTCTCTCTAAGCTGTCGATTTAACATCTTGTGTTATTATTTTTTTTTATTATTTAGATCTACCCTTTGAAGTCACTTCCTGGGTGGCTTTTAGCACCAAAAATCACATATGTTTGGAGGATCAATAGAACTTTTTTTCTCTAAATGTGGACTGCCAGCAAGAATGTGATTGAGGGTCAATGGTTGAGTTAATGTGATACCACAGACTTGGGTTCAAAAACCTTTATTTTCTAGATGGGACAAGAGACTGACAAGGTGTGGGCGAGGGAGATGGCGCCATTTTGAAGCATGTGGGTAACATAGATCAAAATCGACCTTCACCCATTGACTTCTAACCTACCAAAAAGAAAAAAAGTGGCATGGGTCATTAATATGATGTCTGATTATTTGGTTTTCTTTTTGTCGTCTCCAGCGAGTTCTGCAACATGGTGAGGAAAATCTTTATCTACACGACGGAGGAAGCCAAGAGACTCTCTCCCAGGGCCAAGCTTCCACCAGTCAACGGCGATATCAAACCAAGCAAGCTGGATTCAGACGTTATAGTTGGCACCGAGGACCAGTCTTCGGTGGTGGGGCCGGGTTTCTGATGTGGACCATGCTGCTTTACTATGATCATTATTGTTAGTACCCGAGGAAAAAAAAATGAAATCTATGGTTATCCCAACAGTTCCATTTTTGTTTTTTCGCAACGACGGCAATTGATGCGGCTTGTGACGATTTCCCAATGCAACGAGGCCAGCTTTGTCCTTTGAACGGATGGTATTTGGAGGCTAGTGCGGATGAAAGGGTTGGCCTTTATGCGTATTGCCACGTGTCACTTGAGTAATGGGCGGACATAGTGCGGGGGGGTTTTGGCTCTATCTTTTCTTATATATATATATATATATATATTTCTTTTCTTTTAGTTATTTTTTTAAGGGAGGGATTCTGGTATTGCTTGTCCGATGTGTGTGGTGGTGGGGGCTGAAGTTGGTTGGGCTGTGGGCCAGAAGATGCCCGTGAGGTGGGGATGGAGATGGTGATATGCGTGGGTTTGTCTGCTCTTACCTGGCCCACTCGGGGAGGAAATGGAATCCTTTTCCTTTGTTTCTTTTCTACTATAACATCACACAGTCTATGTGTAAGTATGTGTATATATTTGTTTGTAACGTAGTGGGTGGTCCGCGATTCATGTAGCATGTATGAGATATTGAAAGCTTGGTAAACATTCGTCCAAGTATTATATCAGTGGAACAACATAATGTTGTACGGCTCAAAATTGATTGGTGGGCCACGTGGGTACTTTAGATGCTTCCCCAATTGTAAGGTGTACGTTGAGTTTTGTCTTTTGGAACATAGAATATTCATTGTAATGTAGGGGCTGTTTTAGAAATTTTGGAATCAGGGAGGGTGTTCTAGAAATTTATTAGTTCATGTATTTTGATATTTATATATCTGTTATTTGAAGTCAGAAGATTAGTTTCTAATAACAACCTTCACTTACGAGGGAGGTGGTGTTCTAGAACATGCGAGCGACAGAACGTAATTTTAAGTAACTTATCTAAAGGGTACATTCGTCTTTTGTGTCTAAAGTTCATTTAGTTAGGAGAGAAAACGCGGGAGCTTTCTAAAAATTTTCTTTCGGAAAAGTGTTTGGCGTCTTTTTAGTGAATCGATTTTGGTGTACCCACATAGAAGAAGAATCAATGGCTGATTTTTGGTGAGGATGATCTCCTCACCATATAGATCACCCCAGCAAAAAATCAGCCCATTCTAAAATTTCTATCCCCATCTGATGTGGTTTTCAAGTCACATCGACTGCCCATAAATCTTGAACTTCTAAACCAGTCTATGAATATCGGAATGATTTGAATTTTTGTAAGGATGATCTCCTCGTCAAATATCAGCCATTGATTCATCTTCTATGTGGGTAAGCCAGATGGTTGTACCCCGATCCCAACCCTGGTTTTTTTTTTTTCTCGTTCGAAAGTTTTTATGAACTCATTATTTTTTATCTACTTGTTGGTTTGACATGAAATGGATCCGTTGCTAGATCTTTCCATTGATATCCGTTTACTTTTTTTTTTTTTTATTAATTTAAGATTCTTATAATATCCTTTGTAAATTAGTTTTTATGACTAATAATGAAGTGCAAAAGAGCTTAATATTTCAAGTACGGCCATCCGCTAGTATAATTCATGTGCATCGCGTGTGCCTGTCACCATCCGCTACTATAATTTTAAAAAACACATTTTGCTTATGGTCATTGAATGCAATTAAATTAGATTTTCAAAACAGTCCTCTTTAACCACTTACTTGCATCCAATGCCATTGATACAACTGCCCATATTATTAAGGGGCGGGATGGGGGACAACCATTTGGTGGACCCACATAGAAGATGAATCCATGGCTGATTTTTCATCAAAATGACTTTAATGACCTCTCCCATCATTATTGACTGCTGCTATTATCTGTCTCTTACAATCAATACTCTCTCATGCCTGTATTGGCTATTGCTTATGGCTTCCACATCCCTGCGAAGCCCAGTTCTCGGGGTTGGGAAAGTGCCCACCGTCCGCTCCCCAGAAAACAACAAACAGACTGTTGAAGAAGAAGCCACGAAGCCAACAGTAAGCTAAGCCGGCCAGCCTTGAGGATGATCTCTATGGTTAGGAGATCATCCTCAAAAAATTCAAACCATCCCGATATTTGTAGACTGGTTTAGAAGTTGAAGAATTGGGGTGATCTATATGGTTACGAGATCATCCTCACCAAAAATCAGCCATCAATTCATCTTCTATGTGGGTCCGCCAAAATGGTTGTAAAAAATGGTTGTCCCCCGATCCCTTCAGCCACTCAATTACTTCTCATGGCATTTCATCCAAGAAAACTTGAGTTTCATTTATCCATTATTAGGTATATATCAAACTAGTTGTCATTGATTGCTAAAATTTCAACAACTGCCCGTGTTTTAATAATTCACATGTTAATCAAGCGCAAAATCAGCTAGTTCTGATTCCTGTGAAGGATTTGACAAGATTTTTACACCGTCTGTCAACCTGACGTAACCCTCTTCCTCTCTCTAGACTCGGGACCATCAATGGTGAAATAGGATTCATGTTGCCGACCCCAATCATTTGAGATAAGTCATACTTGATGACGATGACGATGACGATGACGTTAATCATGTGCAAACGCACATGCATGTTTAAGAAGGTATAGGAGAGGTTCTGAGTTCAACTCTCCTGGGCCACCCCCTGAAAGAGTAACAATAAGTGGCCCAGTCCACATCAAACTCTCCCAGAACACTTGGCACTTGTGGAGGGGTGACTAGCGTGTTCCGGCGGACTAGTCGGGTGCTCTCTGAGGCCCAGATACCCTAGGTTTTATAAAAAAAAAAAAAAACCGAAAACTCAGCCAGATTGCCATCTCGAGCCATAGATTTTAGCAGTTTTTACGATTAATTCTAGCCGTAGGATTCAAGCATGGTACTAATCAAACGCTAGTGATCATCAATTAGGCTGATTTTGAGTGTGTATATCCAACCAATGGATGGGCTCAACATCAATGGGCTCTTAGAGGGTCGCTTATCAAAATCTACACATCGGCAGCTGTGTGTCCTGAATGGTCCACATGTTTCACCACTGCACCCTCTCCCTGTGGGGCAAAGAGAGCATGTTTCTTATATGTGGGGCCCTGCCCAACTAACCGTCTGTTCATTGGTGGAGCCCCCTCCACCCTTGATATTCAACCAATCCGTAAGATATTTGTGATCTTGTCTAAATACTAAACTATTTCTGTAATTCTGACAGAAATAACTTGAACTTAAATTCCTCTCACGCCGTCCTTTCTGTAAAGTTGAAATACTGTATGAGAACATGTTCTTTTTTTGTTATTTTATCAGATTTGCTTTTATCTATAATTAGTAGAAGAGATATTTAGTATGTGTTAGTGTTTTTTCCTTATTTCTTTTAATTTTTTAATTTTATTTATTTTGATTTAAGGCTTGTGACATCACTATCAATTAGGTATCAGAGCGGTTCCGTCATGTTCGGGTCGGTAACGAAGACTAGGTTTTTAGCGCTGAAAAAAAAAAAAAAAAAGTTTGATTTCTATTGGACTCGAGTTTCTTTACGTAGGGTGTGTTGCTAATTAAGTAATCCTAGGGTTTATAGGTTTATGGTTTATTTATTGAATCTATATCTATGAATTGTAATGAACAATTTAGAATGAACGAAGAATTTGGCTTTGGTTTAGGAAGTTGATCAGCATCTCCAACCCTACTATAAACACTCAAAAGTAGGGTAGAAAAGTCTCCCTTATCTAAAACTTTAAAATCTCTCCAACGGTCCACCCTAAACTCCACCCTTCCCTAAACATATAATACAAAAAAAGAGAGGGGAGGCATAGGTGGCATTAAGTGAAAATAGGGGAAGACATTAGGTGGTTAATAATAAATAAATAAAAGAGAAGGCGGCATGTTTTTCACCCCAAATCTTACACCAACTTTAGGGTAAGATTTGAGGTAACCCTAAAATAGGGTGGACTTTAAGGTAGGGTTGGAGATGGACTTTTAGGTTTTCCACCCTATTTTATGAAGGGAATGGACTTTAGGATAGGGTTGGGGATGCTAAGAACTAACAAGTGTAGGTTTTGGCAATGAAGGGTAGGTTTTACGGACTCACCTTTTTACACTCGTGCTCTTGGCTGTGGATCTGTTGGATTCTTGGAATTGACGCCCGAGAACTCTGGTGTGGATTCCGAGAATCCAACAACCAACGTTGGATTCTCGTATTCCACAGCTGAGAGCACGAGTGTAAAGACGAGTCCCTCGAGCCCAGCCTATAAGATAATACAAATCATCCAATTAATGAACCATTTTGGGGACAGTTACCTACCCATAACTCTAATGACTGTCCAATACTATACACGACTAACCTGATGGCTAGGATCATCCCTCTGATTTTTGGCTATGGTCCATCCAAGAGGTAATTCAAAAACCACAATATACAACTCACCTGGAATTGTACATAGCAAACAGATGACAGCCCTCTGTTGTACATGGAAAATTGTGTAATGAAGCACATTATCATACAAATAAAGATGGTAGTGAAGAATCATGGCAGCTCTGTTCAAAACTTCTTTGAGTGTCCCAAATAGGGTTCTTCAAAGGATTTTTTTGTTAAGAGTATAAGATCAAGGAACTAGAAAGTCCTTGAATACTTCCTGATTTCGTACATTATCGAAGATATGGAAACCAGATCTTTGTTTAGCGCGGACCCACCAACGATTCTCTTAATGCAATCTGAGAGCCTGGTGTAATAAAGCAGCAACTGGGTCAATGCAGCTCTCAAGATCTCCATACCGCACAGGAAGTTACTGAAAGAAGTTATGACATCTTTGTGCATCAGCTCTATTGCGGCCTTCCATCTGCTTGCGAAGTCCTTGACAAGCGGCTCAACATCGGCAACAGTTATCGGCCTTTCTGAGCTAGAACTTGGGTCCTCAGCTGATAAAAATATAACATGAAAAACAAGCTTTCATCCAAAAAAATCTCTAAATACAGAGATGTCACAATGAGGTTTCTTTCAAATACTTACAGGCTCGAGTCTTTACGAACTTGATTAGATCACTAAAATGCTCAAGTAGTAGTTCTTCCTGCAGGTGAAAAGGGGGTCAAACTTGATTAGGGGAGAAAGTACTAATAATCAATGGGAACAAAAAACAAATCCTTCTTAGTCCAAAAAGGCCACTTTTAGTCAATTATATTCTTCTTTAATATTTCTGCTCAAAATCCATCTAACCAGCTTTAGGGAGTGTAATGTGACGATATGGGTGCCTCTGTCTAACATGTGTGGGTTTGACAAAAGGATACTAGATATCCAGAATAGTCTACACGAAACAAATTTAAGCATAAAAAGCAGGGAAAAGAAAATGAAGTAAATAATGTTTGAAAGAGCTGATCCACACCGATCCCCAAAAAAAAGTTGTGCCAACTCAATACTTGTGCATCTTAATTGTTACTTTTATTTTCTAAGATTTGGGAATAAAAAAATAAAGCATATCTTAGATTATTCCAGAATTTTGTGTTTCATTCCATTTCACATATCTAACATAAATTTGTCATGTTTTTGAAGTTTTGATTCAACCAAATAGCAACCAGTCCAATTTAGGCTGGTCTGACCAAATTACCCAGATCAATCAAATTTTTGCTCTTTGTTCCATCCAAATAGCAGCCGCCTAACTTCTGGTTTGATTTGTAAACCATGGCTCTTTAGTGGTAGTTAGGTAATACAATCTACAAAACTAAACACTAAACAATCTGATCGCTACTTACCACAAAAATAGCTGTGTTACTCTTAAGCAGTTCTTCAAAATGCATCTGTGTCTTGCCACCTTCTGGACTTGCTTCCTAAAAACCAATAGATTATAGATAATCAGGACATCTAAAAAATATATGATCAAAATCCAAAGTAAGAAATGGAGAAATGAAAAAAAGAAAAAAGAAAAAAAGAGAGATTATAAGATTAAACAGAGGTGGTTTGAGTTCCATGCAACCGGAGCAGATCTTCTGTCCATCTAAGTCTCAAAATCTGCATCATAGGATTCTATCCCTCGATTTTTAGCAGATCAGTCAGACCAGTTTCCAATTGCATTAATCTTGAGTTCCACTGAGGTGGAGATCAGATACACTTTCTGATGGATGGATCTAGATGAACCTCAAGTGGATCCTACAATTTCTCCAAACAAGGAAAAAGGTGTCAGCGTCCAATTGCAATTTCGATCCTTACCTTCAACACAGCAATGGTCATATCATAATTGTTAATAAGAAACACAGTCTGCAGCTTTGGCTTTGGGAATGTTTTGGCGAGCTTAATAAGCAAGTCATCAACAGCCATTCGCAGTCGTTCCAAGTTTAATTCTAGCTGAAAGGACCGGTTGGAGCAAAATTTAAGTGGTTAGTTTCATCACACAAAATAACATCTAGAACTTTGAATCCTTATATTTGGCTAACCTGACCATCTCCATATTCAACATTGAGGTGAACAAGTGAGGCTGTAAACTCAGCATAACGCCTCATAACATAGTGAGGATGAACATCATCTTCCCATAACGTCTTCACATTGGCAGTTCGCAAGCTGTTGAGATGCATATCGAAAACCATCTTGAAACGAGGCCATAGAGAAATATTGACCTGTCCAAATTCAATCAAGGATTAGTTCAATTGATTTATGAGAAAGAAAATGGTCAGTGAAAGCCTATGCTGCCTGGGTGTGTGTACATGGACACTGCTACATTCATTAATATCACCATAATCAACAGAGCTGCATCCTAACTATTTGGGGTTGGCTGTATTAGCCCTGGTCTGCAATTGCACTCTATCTAGGGCCACATATTCTGTAAAAGCATGCTTTTTCAAATCTTCTCCTGGTACCTCAATCCACATCCTTTTTTACCTTCCCCTCGTGCATTTAGAGCCTTCAACCTGCAACAGAATGCTCCTTCCCACTGGTGCCATCAGTGGTCTTCATTGCACATGGCCAAACATCTCAGTTGACCTTTTTTTATTTTATAACCCAACAGGGGTACTCCTAGGTTTCCTTGGATGTGCTCATTTCTGATTTATCTTTCCTATTTGCCACTCATCCATCTATGCATCCTCATCGTGGAAACACTTGTTCCATTTTCAGATTGTATCATCAACATTTTTCATATACGCTAAAATCATGCACACTAGGAGGAATGCAACCAACAATCATGCGACTGGAAAAGGAACTCACCCTCTATGTTGGACACCTGTGCCAGGTCAGGTGTTTTGGTAATTAACATGGTGAAAAAAGGTGTTCAAAATTAACAAAACACCTTAATGAATTACCAAACACCCTTCAACATAAAAAAGGAAGGGCAAGTGCGTCCTAAACTTAAAATCACCTCTTCACATTACGTTCTCACTTCTAAAGCTGCAAAAACAATTCGTTTTACATTTCCTTTGATTTGATTCTATAGTAGTTCGTTCTTGAGGGTTTTATTGCTAGCCTTGAATTCATGTAACTTTTCAAGTTTGTTTGGATTGAGAATGTAACTTCCATATAGATAATTCATTAATTTGTCAGCACCTACAATATAAAAATCAGTGATGTTCTTATATGCCGCTCAAGTTTGTTTGGATTGGGAATGTAACTTTCATCTCTAGATAATTCATTAATTCGTCAGCTGCTTAGAATATAAAAATCAGTGATGTACTTATATGCCATATTCAGTGTTTCCAAAACTCTGACCCATGTCATCCCTGCCCCTCCTCCCCACTGAAGGGGGCTATGTTACTACAGTTTCCTATTTTAACAGAGACTAGTTCCATTTCTTGTTCATATGGTTTGTACTGCGATTTGTGATAGTGTTCCTACAGGTTTGTTTATAATATGGTGCTTGAACTAGGGTCTCAAATGAAAATTGATGCTTCTTATAAGTGGATAAGTAGAAAGTGAATAAAGATAAGTGTTGTCAAATTAAAACAAATTGTACTTGTCACAGGCAACTGCAGCTCTTATGATAATTTAATTATCTAATCAGAAACTACATACCTTATCCAAATATGAATCCAAACATGGAATCCGCCGACGAGACATGATTAGCTGAAAAAGAAAATCACATTAGTGACAGCTTATATAATAGAAGTACCCTAAACAACTGTGCCTGACAACAGTGATATGATTGTTTTATTACCGATCAAAAAAAAAATATGATCGTTTTATTGTATTCACAACAAGGAGACGGTTTTCTGGAGTGACACTCCAGACCTCTTCACTAAGTGGCAGGGCGTTCTTGATATGTGGTAGCTGAGGTGGTAGACCCAAAAGGGGCCCACTCATTTCACCACCTCAGCATCTCCCCGTGAGGCAAGTTCCCAATAACACTTTTGCCATATGGCAAAAAGCGACATGTTTCTTCCTTTTTTCTATTTAAGGTAGGTATACGCACGACATGGACGGGCACTATCATCTTCTGTTTTCCCTGCATTGATGTCATTTGCCCTTTTTTAGTGTAGGTTCATTCACTATTCTAATTTTCATTTCCTCAATTTTATTAGCTAAGATGGTATTATAGTAGGAATTTTTTCCTAGGATTCCTTAATTCATACTTGATTGCAGCTTAGACATTATAATTTTCTCATAAGTCCTCTGAGAAACTTGCTGGAGATGCAATGTTTAGCCACACTTTTTTACCATAGGCATGTAATAACATCACTTGGCCGAAAGTAGTCAAGAATGAAGCTTGGTTACCTAAAACTGTTGGCATGTGCATATATTCTACTTTTTGCAGCTCATAGCAGAACTAACACTCCACAACAAGCTGGTGAGATGAATAAATAAACAATTGTTCAGTGCAAAGCATGACTGTGCGAGAGCCTTTCAACTATGAGTTCTCTGAACTATAAAGCAATACAAACGTTTCATGGGACTGTCGATGATACAACCATAGAAGGAATTAAAATGCTTAGATAGAAATAAAATATTCATCTGGCCATAAAGAGAAAAATAACATAGACATAAAAGTCCATACTACAGAGACAAATACAAGTGGTAAAATATGTTGTGTTCACTGTATTCAATCCTTCAACATTCTAACTGCCATTATGTATGGGAGTACTCCAAATAAAATACCATCAAAAACTTAGAAGCATGCAACCTTACCTGATGTTGGTGTATTATACGGATCATAAGCATTAAGCCAATGGCATCAAAACAATTTGGAAGGATTGAATTGAAATGCTCATCGATAACTGCAAATGGACCTGAAAATAACCACATCAAGGCAAAGCATCAATTTAGTTGTTAGAACATGATTTTCAAATATTTTCCTAGTGCCAAAAATGTGATAACAGGAAAAAGCCATTACAATCTCTTTAGTAATAACTTCTTTGTAAACTCGTTTTAATGTTTTTCGGAAGGCAAATAATTAAATAAAGGTCATTATTGAATGAAGCATCAACATCAAAAAGGACGATGTTGTCCAATGAAATATTTCAATTATATATGATGAGACCTCTTAAACGAAAGCATTTATAGTTTTATACAGCAAGCAGTGCCAAGCTTATGAAGAGCAGGAAGTTAGGAACAATTCAACAAATAAATTCAGGCACATGTACATTGATTACCTGCAAATATTTCATTAAAAATGGATTCTTCGCCAAAGAAATCATCACAGAAAAGATACCTGTAGGATGGGAGAGAGATCAAAATTTCAAGCCATGCTTCATAAAAAAAAACTGCATTTTAATTTACAACATTGAGGGATGAGCAAACTCTTGAGTACTCTGAAGTAGCAGTATCCATCAAAAGCTTGTGCAAGCTCCTGAAGAGAACTTCATAAGGATACTTCATAGAGCTAGCTTCGGCTATATGCGGAATCAATGCAGGTTGATCAATTTCCTGAAACAGTGAAAGAGTGAATCAAACTACAAAATATAGTTTTCCTAAGAATACAACAAAAATGCTATAAGCATTTGTCTTTTTTTGTCGAAGGGATTGTTTTAAGAAAAGGAACGAAAACTGCAGTAATTTGTCTTTTTTTCTCAAAGGGATTGTTTAAGCATAGTTACGAGGAAACTACTTTTCGAATTCTGTACTGCATGGTTGTTTCTTTTAGAATATACCTATGAAGGATGCGTCCCAAAGAGGGAATGTTTTCCTTCTTTATACACATAATTCCTAATATTTCTTAAGAATAGCTCCCAAAATGCACGTGCAAAAAGCATATCTATAGCAGAGGTAAATTTCCTTCATTAGAGGAGACATGCTACCTATATTAACTTTAAACATATGTCAACTCATAAGAACATGGTATCAGTACACATGCACAAGCACACAAAGAGGCAAACGAAAAAATGCACACATGCACTTGTCGGGTATTATAATATATACTAAATCTAAAAGATACAATTTGTGTGAATACAAAGTACGCTTCCTCAAAATTTACTTATAGTCTTATATATGATACCATAAATTATATATTTACCAAAAATGCTTAATTGGAACATTCTATTTTGTAGCTATAACATTTTCTGGTAAAAAGGGTTTTAAGAATAAAATTCCAGCATTATAACTTGGATGAATATAGTAAGTTTGGTAAGATATTTGAAAAGAAACTTCTAAAGGAAACTATAAAAAGCATCTGGGTTCTAGGGTGGGTGCACAAGCAGTTGTGATGCAAAATCTGTTTATAACTGGAAATAGGGAAAATGCTCATGCAAGAAAAACAGAAAATTGTTTCCAATGACACATTAGCAGAATTTTTCACATGCAGTATTGTGGCAAATTGCATCTCACTACCACTAGCAGCAAAATACCTTCAAAATGTTTATCCTCTCCCCTAAAGCAAAAACAGCAGATCGGTTCTTCAAAGGTTCTCTTCCTCTTGAGAAAAGGCTGGTAGCCCTGGTCTCAACTCCAATCAAATCACTTGAGGTTGCTATATCCAGTTGTAGTTTCTCCAATGCTTGTATGTAAGCACGGAAATGTGCACTAAGAACCTGCAAAATAGATGAACCTCAATAAGTTTTACTAGCATGTAAGAAAACCATTATCCGAATTCTGAACCTCTGAGAAGTATCTCAAAAAGTGGTGAACTAACAAGCACATATGACAGCCAAAGTAGGTTAGACAAGAATATTTGCATGTTTAACACACTGTTTGTGAAGCACCAGCAGACCCATACCACAGCGTTGATTGTCTATGTGGATGACATCGGCATCACAAGTAGTGATCCAACAGAAATCAAGCAGCTAAAGACTTTCTTGTGTTTGAAACAAAGGATCTAGAACGACTATTATACTATTTAGGGATTAAGGTTGCTAGATCACTGAAAGGGATCTTTATATCTCAAAGGAAGTATGTCTTAGATTTGCTGAGTGAAGCTGGGTACTTGGGAGCACGACCAGCAGAGACTCCTATAGATCAAAACCATCAGTTGAACTTCGAGGATGGTAATCTCCTTGAGGATGCTGCCATGTTTTAGCGATTGGTTGGCAGATTGATCTACCTAGCTCATACACAGCCTGATATTGCCTACGCAGTGAGTGTCATTATCCAGTTTATGCACTCACCTCAGTCACTACACCTTGAAGCAACTCACAGAGTACTGCGGTATCTCAAGGGATCTCCGGGCTGGGGCATATTGTTCGGACACCATGGACATTTCAAGGTGGAAGCATATAGCGATGCATAATGGGCAAGGGCGGTTACTGATAGACGGTCCACATCAGGTTACTGTACCTTTGTCGGATGTAATTTGGTTTCTTGGAGCAGCAAGAAACAACCTATTGTAGCGATCCAGTGCAGAGGTAGAGTTTCACTCCATGGCACATGGCGTGTGTGATCTCTCTGGTTGAAGATCATGCTCAAGGAACTAGGAATCAAGATGAGAACCAATGAGCCTTTATTGTGACCATAAAGCGGCCATTGGCATAGCTCACAACCCAGTACAGGGTAGCACGATGAAGCATATTGAGGTTGATTGACACTTCATCAAAGAGAAGCTTCAGCAAGGATTGATTTGTACACCTTACGTGAGGACGCAGGAGTAGGTTGCAGATATACTTACTAAGGGAGTAAACAAGCCAATCCTTAATACATTGATAGGCAAGCTAGCATGATGGATATCTTCGCACCAGCTTGAGGGGGAGTGTTGCATTGTGGGCCATACATGGGAGTGTACTTAGTGGGCTACGTCCCACTGCCCCATGTGGGGAGGATATGTCCTTATGTTTGGGGGTTAAGTGTAGATCCCACCGACTTAACTCCCGAACTGTCTTTTCTTAGCTTGTGGGTTACGTGGGTCCCCCCACTTAACCCACCACTATTAGTATTGTACTTGTACAAGGGGACTTCCCCATCATATATATATATATATCGCTCGAGAGGAGATTGAACAATAAGTTCAATCACTACATTCTCTCTCCAAAACCCTACTCCTCTTCTTCTCTTTCTAATCTCAAAACTCTCTCTCTCAATCTTACACTTCTTGTGACAATCTAGTTTACAACATTATATTCATCACAAATAGAGTAGTGATGAGAAAAGAAAAAATACGATAATGATAACTCTAGGAAGAGAAGAGTGTTACTTCCTTTCAAGTCAGCTGCAAGAGTCCAAGAAAAATATGAATCATAGCCCAGAAATAAGTCCAAGCCACTTAATGGGCAAACCAACAAAGAAAGAAAGCCCACATAGCAATCCATGGAAGATCCCAGAAACATGCCAGTAGATGATTAGAAGTGGGCTTGGGCAGGCCAAACTCAGGCCCAAGTCAAATTTCTTATAATATTCAGACCCAAGCTCACTAAGTAAATAAGCCTTAATATCTTGGCCCAGGCTCGTGGACCAGATGTTGCTGCTCAAGCAACCCAAAACAGCCCCCTGACTGCTACATAATGCCTATGCACTTCAGGAAGATCCACCATCCATTATTATAACTACAAGCAAAAATGCAAAAAAGTTACAAAAGCAAACTTAAAAAATAAACAACTAAGAAATCAACCAGATGAATTTACATGACAATAGAGTAAGAGGCTGACACACTCCCTAGAGTAACTAATGCCGCATTTCAACTCATGAACATACTAAGATCTTGGGCATAGATCCTCTATACAAAGGAGAGAGCCTGATATAAGACTTATATCACTCCATAAATAAAATGTATTATGTGGCAGAAATAACCATTTTCTTTAAAATAGGGAGCTGCCTATAAGGAATTAGATGTTTCAACAAAGCAAGCGCCATGGTGGTAACAGCACTTTGACTCATCGGGAATGTAATCCCCATGCATCTTAACAAATTGAAGCGATGCAGTTATATGTCATAAACAAGCGATGTATCTTCATTCAAGCCAGACGTTTCGAAATAATGCTTTCCTCTGGGCAAGCAATAACATTCTTTCAACAAGAAAAAAGTTGAAGCTTACTTTATCAAGGGGAACATCACGTGAACCCAAGAATGTAGTTGAATACTAAGTTTGTGTGAAACTAAATTCAGTACAAAGGAATGATTAAACAGCACTCACCTTGTTCATTGTGTCAATGTACGCTCCACGAACTTCAGTATATATTTCCTTACCATGTTCCTTAAGAAAGAGAATCACATACCTAGATTTTCATGTTAACAAGAAGAAGTCACGGTTAAAATATAGTATAAACATAAAAATTATCCATAAAACAACACTATCTGCCATAATTTGATAGACCAAGCAAAGAATATGGGTGCAAATTGCTACTTTATACACAGCACACATAAATAACGAGCTTATTACTCAACATTATCATACTTATCCCAACTATTTGGAGTCGGCAACATGAATCCTATTTCACCACTCAACTCTGTTAAAAGCTATATCTTCTGTCAAGATAGTGATGCCATACCAACCAAGTGCGTTTAATGACATGCTTTCTTGATGAGAAGATATCTAGAAACAAACCATTTTATCTTCATTAGTATTTAGTAGTAAGCCTACTATTACTAATTATTTTATAAATAACACGCCTATTACTAAATTCTAATGAAGATAAAATGGTTTGTTTCCTAGCAACTCATCAAGAATAGTATGACATTGAACGCACTTGGTTGGCATGACATCACTATCACTGTCCAACATGGATTAGTGGTGGGCTCTATGATGTCATCTCTAATCAGACCATAACCCACGGAACTTAAAAATAGATTATTAGTTTATTACAAACATCAAGGACTTTCTCCTCAGAAGCCCAAGGATCGAAGCTAAACACATGTAGAGATAATCGATCAGCAAACAAACTCATGAAACATGAGATAAGTAAGCTCCAGAAGCGCTAGAAGATTTACAGAAGCACTTTAATCTTTCCTGGCTAGCAACCTCATAAAGTGACTTGAATTTTAAGTTTTTCTACCTCATTCTTTACATGTAAGTGACTAATTTGTTTGCGTCGCAAATAGAAAAAGATGATTGCACTCCAATCACTGTGAGCAAATATTTAAATGGAATGTGAGAAACAGTTGTCTACAGTGAACTCAAGTGGCAATATAATTGAAAATTTCGAAAAATTTGTTGTAGCTATGGAGGGAAAATCTCTCAAATCCAATAGATTTTCTTTGTTTCATGCATATCGAGAACACTTACGATGTTAGTGTTGTCAGGACTTGTAATGATTTATATTCTACAAGGGGGTCCATGTAATTAGTGAACGGTTCACTTAATATATATATATATATTAGGTGAAATCGAGTAGGCTATTCTACGCTCTACACGATTTCTCCTCTTCCCCCAATCTTCTTCTCTTCTCTCACATCTCTTTAACCCTAATCTCTTGATTCTTATTCTAGTTACAATCGAAGTTACAACAATGTATCAGAGCATGGTTCTATAACCATGACTCAATCCTAGTGGTCAGAGAAACCCCTAGGGATTGTGGAATATGCAGAGAAAGGCTTTCCAAATGAGGAAATCAACTCCCATGGGCAGACGCACGTTCCAGATCGTCCAGAAACCCTAGCCGCCACCTCCAGAAGACTGGAGAAGAGCCTCCAGGCCTAGCTGCCCACTCCAGAAGCCTAGAGAAGAGCTACCAGGCATAGCCACCCACTCCAGAAGGCAAGAGAAGAGCCACCAGGCCTCGCTGCCCACTGCAGAAGGCTGGATAAGAGCCCCCAGGCCTAGCCGCCCCTTCCATAAGGTCAGAGAAGACCCTCCAAAACTAGCCGCCCCTTCTAGAAGGTCAGAGAAGATCCTTTGGACCTAGTCGCAGAGGAGCCCATAACCTCTCTCAGGTGCAACCGCACCTCCTAGAAGTAGGGAGAACTGCTCCCAAGTGCAGCCGCACCTATCCAGGAACCTTTTTGGGTCTTTGAAACTATTCATAGGTCTCCCATGGTTTTTTCTCCAATAGAAAATCGTTAAATAAAAAGAAGGTGATTTGCACCTCTTCAACAGCAGTTCGGGTGACTTCTGAATCTCTTATCAGTTCAACTTGCTTTATTCCTCATAAAGGTCTTCTCTACTATCATGAGTACATCTGAGGAGTCATCCACTGCCAAGTCAGAGATTATTGTTACCCCTTCCAGTCTAAGGAGTCATGGTGATCACAGTCCAGGCCTTCAGATCACCACGGTGAAGCTCGACGGGACCAACTATCTTTTGTGGTCTCAATCTGCCAAGACGTACATCACAGGACGACGAAACGCTGGCTATATCACCAGATGAGACACTGCACCTGACGTATCCGAGGCCACGTTTGACAAATGGGAAGCAAGGAATTCGATGGTCGTGTCATGGCTACTCCATTCCATGCATCCGTCAATTAGCAAAGGCTTCCTCTTCCTTCCAACTGCCAAGGATATATGGGAGGATGTCTCTCAGACCTATTCTCAGGCTGGGAATTTTTCTCAGATGTATGAGCTTCAACAGGAGATAGCATGTCTGAAGCAAGGAGATTTCCCATTAGGATCGTACTACGCTGCTTTACACAGCAAGTGGGAAGAGGTAGATCACTACAAAACCTACACCCATGTCTGTACCACTAACACTACGAAGTTCCGAAAAATGATCGTGAGTACTCGTATATTTGAGTTTCCCGGTGGTTTGAACCAGAGTTATGAACAGGCTCAGGGTAATATCTTGGGCAAAGACCCGCCATCGACATCCCTAGCACAAGTCTATTCCTACATCCAGAGTGAGGACAATAGTAGGAGCGCCATGGGCTCCAAGATTGATACTGACGTTCCTTTATCTGAGAAGTCCGCCTTGGCTACGAGGAAATGGAACAAACCTGCATCCAAGAAGGATGGGGAATCTGATGATCGAGAGAGACTTCGATGTATCACTATGACAAGCATCGCCACATTCGGGAGACGTGCTGGAGTCTTCATGGTCGTCCCACACAGTTCACTGGGGGCAAGCAAGGCCCACCTAGGAAGCTTTTTGGTGTCAAACAAGGGACCTCAACCACTCATGCTATCAATCAGGAGTCTTCCGATGTGACACCTTCCTCTGGACAGTCCAGTACCATCTCTGGCATGGACCTAGACAGGCTTCGACAGCTCCTTAGCTCGATGGTCCTACCACGTCTACATCTGCCTTTGCTTAGACAGGTACATCTCACTCAGCCCACCATGTGTCTATGGCACCCATTGGTCCATCCTAAATCATTGATTCTGGTGCATCCGATCATATGACTGGTATACCCTCACTATTCTCCACCTATCATATCTGCTCGGGTAAGGATAAGGTTCGAGTGGCAGATGGCATCTTCTCATCTATCTCGGGGAAGGGCACTATTTCTGCCACACCTACCTTACCTTTAACCTATGTGCTTTATGTTCCTAAATTCACCACTAACTTGCTTTCTGTTAGCCATCTTACTAAAAGCCTAATTGCAGCGTTACCTTTTTCCGACTCGCCGTATTTTTTAGGACTTGGAGATGAGGCGGATGATTGGCAATGGTCATGAGGATGGTGGATTGTACCTGCTCGATAGCCAGCCAACTCCATACTCTTGCACATCAGTCCAGTGCAAATGTCAATAGTTCTAGAGTCCATAAAAATCCGTTAATGCGTTGGCATAACAGGCTTGGTCATTTACCGCTTTGTCTTGAAGAGTCTGTTACCTCAGTTTGCGTCTGTTCCATCAGTTGATTAAATTGTGAAACTTGTGTACTTGCAAAACAATGTCGGGTGCCTTTCCCAACTAGTAATAATAAAAGTATGTTTCCTTTACAGCTTGTGCACTCTGATGTTGGGGACGACCTCTATCTTTGGCTTCCGCTACTTTGCAGTTTTTGTGGATAATTACAGTCATTATACTTGGATTTATCTCCTGAGATCTAAGAATGAGGTGCATGTTATCTTTCAATCCTTCCATAAGATGGTGTGCAATCAGCCGGATAGCACATTGAAAGTCCTGCATACTGATAATGGGGGGGAATACATGTATAGTGGCCTTGCCTCCTATCTTGAGGAACATGGCATCATTCATCAGACGTCATGTCCCGACACACCTCAATAGAATGAGACCGTTGAGCGAAAGCATCACCATGTCATTGACGTTGCTCGAGGACTTCTTCTCGGTACAAGGGCACCAAAGGGTTATTGGGCTGATGCTGTGTTGACGGCATCCTATATGTTAATCGTATGCTATCATGTGTTCTTGGGTTACAGTCTCCCCTTTCACTCTTGTTTCCTTCCTGTCTTATGTTCTCCACTCCTTTTGGTTCTGTTTTCTATGTTCACTCTCATCATAGGAAAGATAGGTTTGATCCCAAAATCGTTTGATGTGTTTTCCTTGACTACTCCTCCACTCAGAAGGGATATCGGTGCTACTATCCCTCTACTCGTCGTCGGTTTGTTTTTCTGGATGTCACCTTCTTTGAGAGTCTTTCGTTTTTCTCGGTTGATCGAACTTCTCTTCAAGGGGAGTTTGGGAGTATTGATGAGAGTTCGATATCTCCGCAGAGGGAGATTCCTCTACCAATACCTCTTGAGTTGCCTCTTAATGAGTCTTCTCATGTGATTTCGTCCACGTCTCCTATTGACACTTGCCACTGGAGCCGCAACTGAAGACATATGCCAGAAGATATCCAAAGGAGAAACAGTCCACCATCCAATGTCACTGCCAGGGAATCCCGTTCTCCGTGACCCTCATGATGACATTCATGTTACTCTTGCTATCCCCCCTGTGGATATTGATGTACCTATTGTTCATCGTAAGGGTGTTCGAATTGTGTTACCAAGCACCATATCTCTCACTTTGTTTTCTACCAGCAGTTATTCCCATCCTATAGAGCATTTGCTACTTCCCTGTCTAGCGTTTCTATGTCAACTAGTGTTTCAGAGGCTCTTGGCCAGCCGCAGTTGAAAGCAACCATGCCAGAAGAGATGACGACTCTGGAAAAGATTGGTACTTGGGATCCAGTTCCGTTGCCCAAAGGAAAGAGACTTATGGGGTGCAAGTGGGTATATACAGTGAAGTACAAAGAAGATGGAAGCATTGACAAGTACAAGGCACGTCTAGTTGCAAAAGGGTACACGCAAACATATGGGGTCAACTACCAGGAGACGTTTGCTCCCGTAGCCAAGATGAACTCAGTTCGAGTTCTTCTGTCTCTTGCGGCGAACCTGTCATGGCCCCTATGTTGTCAGGGACCTACTTGTAATATCTTATATTCTACAGGGGGCCCTTGTAATATTGTAAAACTTCACCTAATATATATATATTGGGTGAAATCGTGTAGGTTAGTCTAAGCTCTACACGATTTCTCCTCTTTCCCCTATTCTCTTCACCTCTCCTCTCTTCCATCTCTAACCCTAATCTCTTATCCTGGTTACGATCCAAGATTACAACATGGTATCAGAGCATGGTTATGTAACCATGGCTCAATCCTAGAGGTCTGAAGAACCCTAGGGATTGCGAAATTCGATGCGAAGGGCTTTCCAAAGAAGGAGATCATCTCCCATGGATAGCCGCAGGCTTTAGAAGAGTCTGAAACCCTAGTCCCCACTCCAAAAGGTTGGAGAAGTTCTCCCAGGCCTAGCCGCCCACTCCAGAAGCCTGGAGAAGAGCTATCAGGCATAGCCGCCCACTCCAGAAGGCTGGAAAAGAGCCACCAAGCCTAACCGCCCCTTCCAAAAGGTCAGAGAAGACCCTCTAGACATAGCCGCAGGTCTCAGAGGAGCCCGGAACCTCTCCCAAGTGCTACCACGCCTATCCAGGAACCTTTTTAGGTCATCGGAACCATTCACAAGTTTCCCGCGAGTGGTTTTTTCTCCAATAGAAAATCTATAAAGGAGTTGTTCCAAATACCTCCGCAGCAGCAGTTTGGGTGATTTCTTATCAATCCAAGTTGCTCTATTCTTCAAAAAAGTCTTCTCTATTACCATGATTTGCACCTCCACAGCAGCAGTTTGGGTGATTTCTTATCAGAAAAGTCTTATCTACTACCATGAGTACATCTGAGGAGTCATCTTCTGCCAAGTCATAGATCATTGTTGCCCCACCCAGTCTGGGAAGTCATGGTGATCACAGCCCGGGCCTACAGATCACTACGGTGAAACTCGACGGGACCAACTACCTCGCATGGTCTCAATCTGCCAAGATGTACATCACCGGACGAGGCAAAGCCGGCTATATCACTGGACACATCACTGCACCTGATTCCTCCGATGCCACGTTTGAGAAGTGGGAAGCGGAAAACTCAATGGTTATGTCATGGCTGCTTCATTCCATGCATCCATCGATCAGCACAGGCTTCCTCTTTCTCCCGACTGCCAAGGATATATGGGACACGGCATCTCAGACCTACTCCCAATATGGAAATTTTGCTAGGATGTATGCACTTCAGCAGGAGATAGCACATCTGAAGCAAGGCGATCTTCCTTTGGGATCATACTACGTTGCGTTACGCAGCAAGTGGGAAGAGGTAGATCACTACCAGACCTACACCCCTGCATGTACCAAAGATGCTACGGAGTTCCGAAAGATGATTGTACGCGGACGCATATTCGAGTTTCTTGGCGGCTTGAACCAGAGCTATAAGCAGGTTCGAGCCAACATCTTGGGCAGAGATCCACCGCCGTCGACCATTGCACAGGTCTACTCCTACATCCAGAGCGAGGACAGCAGGAGGAGAGCCATGAGCTCTAAGACAGATGCTGATGTTCCTTTATCTGAGAAGTCTGCCTTGGCCACTCAGAAATTGAGCAAACCCACATCCAAGAAGGATGGGGATCTTGATGATCGTGATCGACTCAGATGTGATCACTGTGGCAAGCGTCGCCACACTCGGGAGACCTGCTGGAGTCTTCATGGTCGTCCTGCACAGTTCTCTAGGGGGAAGCAAGGCTCCTCAAAGAAGCCCTCTAGTAGCAAACATGGAACCTCAGCCGCTCATGCCACCAGCCAAGATTCCTCTGATGTGACCCCTTCCTCTGGGCAGTCCAACACCTTCTCTAGCATGGACATTGACAAGCTTCGACAATTACTTACTCAGCTTGATGGCCCTTCTCCACCTACATCATCCTTTGCTCAGACAGGTACATCCCATTCAGCCCACCATGTGTCTACGGCACCCATTGGTCCTTCCTGGATCATTGACTCTGGTGCCTCCGATCATATGACTGGTATGCCATCCCTTTTCTCCACCTATAATATCTGCTCAGGTAAGGACAAGGTCCGCGTGGCCGATGGCACCTTCTCCTCTATCTCAGGGAAGGGCACTATCTCTGCCACACCTACTTTGTCTTTATCCTCTGTACTTCATGTTCCTAAATTCACCACTAACCTGCTTTCTGTTAGCCATCTTACTAAGAGCCTAAACTGCAGTGTTACCTTTTTTCCTACTCACTGTGTTTTTCAAGACTTGGAGACGAGGCGGATGATTGGCAGTGGTCGTGAGGATGGTGGATTGTACCTGCTCGATAGCCAGCCGACTTCATATTCTGTTGCACATCAGTCTAGTGCCAATGTCAGTAGTTCTAGCGTTAATAAAGACCTGTTAATGCGATGGCATAACAGGCTAGGTCATTTACCGCTTTCAGTCATGAAGAGTCTGTTACCTCAGTTTGCGTCTATTCCATTTTTGAGTTCAACTGTGAAACTTGTGTACTTGCAAAACAATGTCGGGTGTCTTTTCCGACCAGTAATAAAAAAAGTACGTTTCCTTTACAGCTTGTGCACTCTGATGTTTGGGGACCCAATCCCACCACTTCTATCTTTAGTTTTCGCTACTTTGTGGTTTTTGTGGATGACTATAGTCGTTACACTTGGATCTACCTTATGAAATCAAAAAATGAGGTGCATACTATCTTTCAGACCTTCCATAAAATGGTGTGCAATCAATTGGGCACCACCCTAAAAGTCCTACGCACTGACAATGGGGGGGAATACATGTACAGTGGCCTTGCCTCCTACTTTGAAGAGCATGGAATTCTTCATCAGACTTCATGTGCCGATACACCTCAACAGAATGGGACCGCTGAGCGAAAGCATCGCCATGTCCTGGAGGTTGCTAGGGCACTTCTTCTTGGTACTCGGGTACCCAAGGGTTATTGGGCTGACGCTGTATTGACGGCATCCTACTTGATAAATCGGATGCCTTCTCGTGTCTTGGGGTCGAAGTCTCCCCTTTCACTCATGTTTCCTTCCTGTCCTGTGTTCTCCATTCCACCTAAGGTCTTTGGTTGTGTTTGCTATGTTCACGCCCATCACAGGAAGGACAAGTTAGATCCGAAAGCCGTTCGATGTGTGTTCCTTGGCTATTCGTCCACTCAAAAGGGATATCGGTGTTTCCATCCCTCTACCCGTCGTCGGTTTGTTTCTCTAGATGTTACCTTTTTTGAGAGTCTTCCCTTCTTCTCAGTTGATCGGACTTCTCTTCAGGGGGAGCTTGGGAGTATTGACGAGAGTCCGATACCTCCACAGGGGGAGATTCCTCAACCAGTACCCCTTGATTTGCCTGATGAGTCTCCTGTACCCTTGTCCTTATCTCCTACTGACACTGTGCCACAGGATCCGCAGCTGAAGACATATGCCAGACGACATCAAAAAGAGAAACAGTCCACCATCCAAGCTCACTGCCAGGAAATCCAACTCGATCCAAGTAATCGTGTCCTCAGTGATCCTCATGATGATATGTCTGTTGCTCCTTCTACTATCCTTCCCATAGACATTGATGTACCTATTGCTCATCGGAAGGGTGTTCGGAACTGTGTTACCAAGCACCCTATCTCTCACTTTGTTTCCTATCAGCAGCTCTCACCATCTTACAGGGCATTTGCTACTTCCCTATGTAGTGTCGCTCTGCCATCCGGTGTCTCAGATGCCCTTAGCCAGCCTCAGTGGAAAGCAGCCATGCTAGAGGAGATGGCAGCTCTAAAAAAGAATGGTACTTGGGATTTGGTTCCATTGCCTAGAGGAAAGAAACCCGTGGGGTGCAAGTGGGTATATACAGTGAAATACAAAGCAGATGGAAGCATCGACAGGTACAAGGCCCGTCTCGTTGCAAAAAGGTACACACAGACTTATGGGATTGACTACCAAGAGACGTTTGCTCCTGTGGCCAAGATGAACTCAGTTCGAGTTCTGTTATCTCTAGCGGCAAATTTTTCTTGGCCCCTCCACCAGTTGGATGTCAAGAATGCCTTCCTCCATGGTGATCTAGAGGAAGAGGTCTACATGACAGGTCCTCCGGGGTTCAGTCCGACTGGGAGTAAGGAACTTGTGTGCAGACTGAAGAAAGCCTTGTATGGGCTTAAACAGTCACCAAGGGCTTGGTTCGAGAGGTTCAGTTCCGCAGTCAAGAAGATTGGCTACTCGCAGAGTCAGGCGGACCACACTCTTTTCATTAAGAGAAGTCAAGGTCGTCTTATTGCTCTTATTGTGTATGTGGATGATATCGTGGTCACAGGAGATGACCCAGATGAGGTTTGTAAATTGAAAAAATACCTCGGTACAGAGTTCGAAATCAAGGATCTGGGAACCTTGAGATACTTTCTAGGCATTGAGGTTGCTAGGTCAAAGCAGGGTGTGCTCATCTTACAAAGAAAGTATGTACTTGATCTCCTTCGAGAGTCAGGAAACTTGGGAGTTAAACCAGCCGATACGCCTATAGAGCAGCAACATCGGCTGAATCTTGTTGATGGGGATCCCATTGCTGATACAGGCCAGTTCTAGAGACTTGTTGGGCGTCTCATCTACCTTTCGCTGACACGACCAGATATTGCATATGCAGTCAGTGTCATCAGTCAGTTCATGCATGCCCCTCGCTCTCCACATCTTGAAGCAGCACACCGAGTGTTACGCTATCTTAAGGGGGCTTCAGGGAAAGGTATCCTGTTTAGTAAGAATGGACACCTGCGAGTTGAAGCTTATACAGACGCTGACTGGGCAGGTTTAGTCACTGACAGACGTTCCACATCAGGGTACTGTACGTATGTGGGGGGTAATCTAGTGTCTTGGCGCAGCAAAAAGCAACCAGTTGTCGCTCGCTCCAGTGCCGAAGCAGAGTACCGTTCTATGGCTCATGGTGTATGTGAGCTTCTATGGTTGAAGACTATGCTCAGTGAGCTCGGATATCCTGTCAAAGGGTCTATGCAGCTGTATTGTGACAATAAAGCAGCCATCAGCATTGCTCATAATCCAGTTCAACACGACAGGACAAAGCACATTGAGGTAGACCGTCACTTCATCAAAGAGAAGCTTGGTCAGGGACTTATTTGCACACCGTATGTCCATACTGCTGATCAAGTTGCAGATGTGTTAACTAAAGGTGTTACTAAAGGGATCTTAGAGCACCTGTTATCCAAGCTGGGCATGATAGATATCTTCGCACCAGCTTGAGGGGGAGTGTTGTCAGGGACCTACTTGTAATATCTTATATTCTACAGGGGGGCCCTTGTAATATTGTAAAACTTCACTTAATATATATATTGGGTGAAATCGTGTAGGTTATTCTAAGCTCTACACGATTTCTCCTCTTTCCCCTATTCTCTTCACCTCTCCTCTCTTCCATCTCTAACCCTAATCTCTTATCCTGGTTACGATCCAAGATTACAACACCCTACACCAGCTGAATGTCAAGAATGTCTTCCTCTATGGTGATCTAGAGGAAGAGGTATACATGACAGGACCTCTAGGATTCAACCTGACTGGGGGCAAAGAACTTGTGTGCAGATTGAAGAACGCCTTGTATGGGCTTAAACAGTGACCCAAGGCCTAGTTTGAGAGGTTCAGCTCAACAGTCAAGAAGATAGCCTATTCACAGAGTCAGGCAGACCACGTGCTATTCATTAAGAGAAGTCAAGGTCGTATTACTGTTCTTCTAGGCACAGAGTGAAAAATCAAGGATCTTGGAACCTTGAGATACTTTCTGGGCATTGAGGTTGCTAGATCCAAGCAAGGTGTATTCATCTCACAAAGAAAGTATGTCCTTGACCTCTTCCAATAGTCCGGGAACTTGGGAGCTAAACTAGTCGATACACCCATTGAGAAGCAAGATCGGCTTAATCCTGTTGATGGGAATCTAGTTGTTGCCATTTCCAAAGACTTGTTGGGAGTCTTATTAATCTCTCATTGACACGACTAGATATTGCATACGCAGTCAGTGTCATCAGTCAGTTCATGCATGCCCCCATTCTCGACACCTTGAGAGTTGAGACAGCACACCAAGTGTTACACCTGCGAGTTGAGGCTTATATAGGTACTAATTGGGCAGGCTCAGTCACAGACAACTGTTCCACATCGGGGTATTGCACTTATGTTGGGGGTAATCTGGTTTCATGACATAGCAAGAAGCAACCAGTTGCCGCCCGCTCCAGTGCTGAAGCAGAGTACCGTTCTATGGCTCATGGTGTGTGTGAGATGTTATGACTGAAGACCATTCTCAGTGAGCTCGAGTATCCTGTCAAAGCACCTATGCAACTGCATTATGAAAATAAAGCAACCATCAGCATTGCTCACAACCCAGTTCAACATGATAAGACGAAGCACATTGAACTGGATCGCCACTTCATAAAAGAAAAACTTGGCCAAGGGCTTATTTGCACACCTTATATCAATACTGCCGATCAAGTTGCTGATGTGTTGACTAAAGGACTTACTAAAGTGATCCTAGAGCACCTATTATCCAAGCTGGGCATGATAGATATATTCGCACTAGCTTGAGGGAGAGTATTGTCATGGACTTACTTGTAATATGCTATATTCTGCAAGGGGACCTTGTAATTAGTGAACTGTTCACTTAATATATATATATATATATACACTACACGATTTCTCCTCTTCCCCCAATCTTCTTCTCTTCTCTTACATCTCTTTAACCCTAATCTCTTGATTCTTATTACGGTTACGATCTAAGTTACAACAGTTAGATATCTACAAGCTATGTAACAATGGCACGTAGTCACAGACGCATGAATCAGTATCTGACACAGATCTTAGGTGCCTGACATGAAGCCTTCAAGAAAGCTCGAAATGCAGACACGTAAGTACATGTGTTATAATATAATATTTAGTTATATTTACATTAGAAGGTTGTCTTAAATGAAGATAAGGAAAGAAACGTGTGAAAAGTTCAAAAAAATAAATTTCTATACACCATAGAACTCTCCAATAACTTAATAAATATAAGTAAATTTATAAGAGGGAAGATTATCATACAATTATTGTCGTGTTGAATAACTTAATAAAGTAGTGTATGGAGGATGGAACACAGCAAACCTCTTCTAGAAATCACATTCTATAAAAATCATTAAAATAAAGTGCAACACTACTGTACGTGTTAGGATGTGTTCCCAGACGCATCACGTGTCAACACACGTATCCATGTCAACATAACACCCTAAGTTTTGTCATTATCAACAAGTGACAAAGAAAAGAAAAAACTACCTTATAAGCATTCATAATCATAGTAAGTCTTCATAGATACAACTCTAGTAACTCTAACAATAGTCAGATATCGTGACAGATTGATGAGGTACCACATCATAAATACACATTTAAACGTGCTGAAAGCAATGACATCAATAAGACCAACAATTTACATTGAACACAAAAAAATAAAAATAAAAAACAATGAGAAACCGAATGGAATATAATCAATAAAATGAAAAATCCAATCTAATTGTGATAAAGTATGAGAATCATTGAAGTAAGTGCATAACAGACTTAATTCATTACTTTGTTGATAGGAATCACATGAAATTTAGAGAATTTAATAACCACTGGAGAGTCCAAGAAAGTACAACTACAAAGAAATTCAATAATACTTCACCATATACAACTCACTTATATTTTAGAAGAACACTTTGTTGAAGGATCTGGATATTTGTCTTGGGCTTTCTCAAGGCATAAAGCTTCTGTACAATGAATTCAAAAACCTACACAAAGATGGATAGTAAAAAAAAAGCTCTGATCCTTATTAATGAATAACATATGCAATAGAGAGATAAAAGTTTCATGAGTTAAAATACTCAACAAATTCTCAGCATATTAATCAATCAATAGATGTCAGGGATTTAAAACTCGACCAAGATTGGTGCATCTCAGCCAAGTCTGATCAACTATATACAAATTTGGAGCAACTTAACTATAACTAACTGTCTGGTCCCGATCTTTGTTATGCACCGTTCAGGTCCAAGCCCAAGTTCTAAAACCATTAAGTTCTTCCAATGAAATGGGTCCCGAGCATATTCTCTTTTAATTATTGACCATCAAAATTATAAAAATAGGCAAGGCTATTCTTTTATTTACAAGCAACCAATCCTACTTTCCATGCTTGTGTTAAACATGTCAAAACTCATTGTCAATTTATTGGTCAAAAAGTATCTACACAATAGAACTTCACATTGTATATACAATCCAAGGATCAACTGGCAGATATATCCAAAAAGATTCAATCTAAGGATTGCTACCATCGATTGAAGTGAAAGGTCGCAGTGCATAAAGCTTCATCTAGAACTTGAGGTGCAGTCTTAAGAAATAAAGGCAACTTTAGTTGATTACGTATGTTATTCTTTAATAAAGTAACTGTATATTTCCAAATTCCTATGTAATGTTTTATATTCTCGGTCAGTGAGATATCTAATCTTCACAAACTGTGACAGGATTCTGCCTCATTAACGGAATCAATTCACTGAACTAACACAAAAACTTGGGAACTTCAGATATTCGGCAACACAAGAATACGTTTGATTCAATTAAATTCCACAGAATCTTCTCCCTGGATGCTTCTATTTTGAGGAGTAACTGAACATACACATTTACTCCAACTTATACGGATCTAGTTATTGACTCACTGTAACATATTTACACAAGGCTAGATAAGATTGGTGTATGTTGGGTAATATGCTGACTCTACGACTTGTTGCACCAAACATTAGTTTCATCAACTTATAAAAAAATAAAATAAAAATAAATAAAAAATAAAAAGCAAAAGAAGACAGCCTCCAGCCATCCACAGCTAGCTGACTACACCAGTAATAGACTAATAATATATATCCTAACTGTATGACATGCACAATCTGCCATGAGTGTTAAATACACAGTTATGCAAGTAACTAAGGAATACCAGTCCAACATGCATCTGTTTAATCTACTTGACAACCTTTGAGACTGCTTTTTGCCGAAGTCTTTCCAACTCAGGCTGAACATCTTTTAGAGCTTTTGAAGATTTTACCACAGGATCCACTTCAACAAACTTCAGCTTCTTACTTAGTATCTCAAGAGTTCTCATATATTCATCATTAACCTGCATAAAAAATCCATAGTTGTACAGTTACAGTTGATTGAATACAATTAGGTTCTACAGTCAGTAGGGTGTATTCTACATATTAAATGTACGTTATCCTTCCATCATTCCATTCCCAAACACAAGTCAAAAAAATGGAATTGCTTCGGCCCCTATTTTAATGTTTCAATCAACTGCTTCTCTCTAATATTACAGGGAAAACATACGTGCATACATCGTAGGGAATTGAGGATGTGAGCATGTTTTGAAACTGCAATGATTAAACATCATTTCTGAAAGTCAAAATTTTAGAAGTTCCACATATTTAAAAAAAAAACTACCTCTCCGTCAACAATTATGTCAACCATCCTTGGAGGAACGATAATATCTTCAACAAATCTTGCCAATTTCAACTCTGCCACCTGTAAAGAGCATACTCAAATTACCAAGATATATAGCCCCCAAAAATTGGAAGAACAGCAAACAGAAAAAAAAAAATTGAGAACAATGAACTGGTAGCTATCAAAAGAAGACCAGAAAATTCACAGATTGTGAGAGTTTCCCGGTTGCCTGTCAAGAAACTTTACTCAGAGCAAGCATAATGAATTGAGGCATGTCCAAAATGATCAGGTTAATTAGAAGACATCCAAATCCTATTCCATTTATCCTCCCAACTCCATCCTGTATCAGGCTACATAGTTACTTACAGACTATAATCACACTTTGTTTCTGTTTATATTATGTTGATCATGTGTATAAGAGTAGCAGGGTTATCTTCTATTCTTCTGTCTTTAATCATTTAATAGTTTATTAACTAAGTAATTGGAATATAAATCTTAATGAATCAACTTAGTTCTGATCTATTTTGTATACCAGAGCTTCAAGTTATTCTAATAGTTTCGAATCCTGATATTCGAATGGGTAAAGATCAGTTAGGTTAACCACTCACCCTCGATTCGCATGTCGAGAATTGGGGCATGACACATTGGTTCATGTCCCTAGAAGAAATTGTTCTGTAGGGCCTTAGCCTTGGATTGCGAACCCTAAAGTCTGTAAAATATAGGACCTTGTGCTCCTCGGGTGGAAGACCCCGGAACATCCAATCAGGTGACATTGTTAGGAAAGCCTAACCCTAACTAGTGTCAAAATATAATTACTCATCAGTGTGAGAATTTGGTGCAATTGCAATAAAATGGACTCTGTGTCCAAATGTTTCACGTTATTGGATAAGTTCTTATATTGGCAAATCATTCTGAGCGGTTGGTCCAACTGTAAATGTGTTATATCTCCAATTGTTGCCTATTCTATTCTTGCATCTCTTTTTCAGTGCCTATCTATTTAACGGGTGCATCTATATAATAAGAAATGTAACATGTATTATGAGTTCTTACTGAGTTGGTCATGCTCACCCCATTCTTGACAAGCCTTTATTAGGTGGTAACCCTCGGTAGAGAGACTGGTCGGTTTGGCGAATTTAGTTGATGCTCGTGGAACATACTAGACCTAGTTGCTTTCTTCATTGTTAGGATTTTAAATATTATGTTTTAGTAGTTGTTGAGGCGTTTATAAAGTCATTTAAAACTTTTATATTATGCCATGTGTGGGTAGTTGTTGAGACATGGTTGTTATGAATAAAGTTTTGTTTTTCCGCTGCTACTTCATCTAATGTATTCATGGTTCGTATCAACTTGAGTGATTGAGTAAATCATCCTGGGGCCCATTCAATGGGAAGCCCTATGATATGCCTCGAGATTGATGCTATCGGATTTGGGGTGCGACAACTTGGGAGTATAGCCCTAGTGCACAATGAAGTATGATTCTTTTTCTAGACCACCAAGGTGTAATAAATTCCTTGCTAGGATTAAATTTTTCCAATCACTTGACAGGAAGAGAACAATTATTGATCAATGGTTAATATTAGAAAACCTATTCAACAAAAAAGGTTAGTACCATCTATCAGCTCATCACCACAAAGACCGGGCTGAAGAATAACAATCAGAAAGATGCAACAACTGAAGCCTCAAAATTACTGTTACTCCCCTGTGAATCTATGATCACTCAACTCCTTAACATTTTTTTTGATAAGGACTCAAATCCTTAACATAGCACATAGGACTATAAAAAAAAACCCTGCTTGCACCATCAACATCATATTCATTACATTAAAATAAGTATATGTTACACAATTTCAAGCACCATCAACATTATCAACATTAATGAGATGCTTTCCGGTTTCAATCCCTCGAGGCTAAACAGAATACTGCATAGACCAAAAACTGCAAAAATGTTACCATCATATGTTCTAGAGTCTAGACACCTCTAATATTAAATGAATGGCATATCCTTAAACTACATAAGAATAGACAAATAACAGTTATGCAGGTTATATTGAACTGTGCCTTTCTCCTGCGAGTGAATAGCATTTCAAAGCATCAGAAATGGCATATCCACACACCAATTGCATGCACCAACTCTTTGTGTTTTTCAAACTATAAAACTAAAAAAAAAAATCTTACGCAGTTCATACCTTGCGATTCTTCAGCTTCAGTCCCATATCCATGGACTTCTCCTGAAGACTTTTGATTTCTGAACTTATGGAACCAATCTCAGCCTAGCATAAGATTTTCATAATTCTTAACAATTTCAATGATAAGAAATCCTATTACAACAAAGCATGTCTACAGAGGAGAAAAATCGATTCTGTTTACATAATTACATATAAGCAAGGAAATAAATTTCGGTTTCGAGGTTTATTTCGACCAGTCTAAATGAAATATTTCGACCAGTGGGGAAATAATACATTTTTCGTGGAAATGATGGAAATAATGTGGAAATGATGGAAATATTGTGGAAATGTTTGTGGAAAGTTTGGGAAATGATGAAACAAGCATAAAGCACACTCATAAGCTTTCAAACCATAATATACAACCATATGTAGTGTGGAAATGAATGACTATAATGGTCTATAATATGTCGCGGCAAGTATTTTTAATTAGTCAAGGTTTAATTTAATTATATAACTATTATTTAATTGCTAATTATAAAAAAGTCATAAAATAATATATTAACAAATCCTTATTCACTTACATTAATTTCTTAACATTATATGTAATTTTAGAAAACCTACATACTATTTACTTATAATATTTATTTAATTTTTTGAACGTCTAATTTTTTATTTGAAAAAAAAAATTAATCACCCAACCAACTTGTAGAACGGGCTAAGTTATGCAACATATAATCAATTTATGCACAATTATGGATGTTTAGGGTAAAAACCAATAAAATTTGAGTTTTTCCCAAATTCCAAATTTTCACCCTAAACAATCTTCAATCCGTGCACAAATCTAGTATAAATGTATCATAAATTCATAAATTTAATAAATTTACACCTAACCTATTTATTTGTAGCAAGAAATTTTATCTTTATGTATATTTTGAATTTGAAAAAACTCCCAATGTTTTCATGAACCAAAAAATCTACACTGGAATGATATTTTGTATAAACAAAATGTATGGAAAGGGGTTAAATGGATCAAATATAAGATTTATAGCAGTTTTGAGCTCAAATGAGATGTTTCCTACCTACGATTGAAATGTTTCCATACATGTCGAAACATTTCGACCGAAATAATACATATTTACACTGTCAATTGATTGAAATTTACTGTTCACGCGAAATATTTCGACATGAATGGAAATATTTCGGGAAATTTAACATTATTTCGACGTAAGTATTCTTTCCTGTCGGTAACCTAGAAAATGGAAATCTTTCGCGAAATATTTCGATAATTTCGTGAAATTTATTTCCTTGCATATAAGAATCTAAAGGTAGGAGTCGTAGGACAACAAAAATGAAGAAGCACCAGCTCCTATTCTAAATGAACGTAACCAAACTAATAAAAGAAAATGAATCAGCGAGAGACAAGCAAACCATAATCTCGAACAGGCATACGTCCATAGGATAACAAGTTTAGAATCGCAGATTAGAAATTGCTCTACAAGTTAGAGAACCAATGTGCCTAATGTTCAAAGCAATAACACACTTCTTCATATGCTTGACATTACATAGTTAGTAATAAGAGTTCAATTGATTATGAATATTAATGGGAGATTAGGCGAAAAATCAAAATCAGACCTCGCTATCCTTTTACTGCATCAGTCAATAATGTATCCAGCTACTTGGGAGCAAGCTAGAAATTTATCACATTCAAATTATTTTTCTCATATATTATAGCCATGAGCAGTATATGCAATTCTTATATAATGCGTCTGTTTACCCAGAGTTACAACCCAGGTTTTTTGCATTGAAATATTACAATATTCGACATTCAAAAAATTAGACTGGGTAAAAGTAGAAATGGTATAACCCACAACAGTTGTAGAGTATAAAAATTGTGATGAAGTTCTAATTCAAGTATGAAAATCCTTCATCCGCTATTTAGACAAACGAAGAGTGATCATTTTCCACTCAAACATACATATCACCAACAAAACATGCATGGACAAAGCTGAAGCAATTGTTAACAACACAAAACTTTTAATTTTCAATGCAGATCAATAAAAGTAAAATAAATATTAAAAAGTCCAGCAAGCATTTAAATACCTGAAATCCACTAAGAAGGGTTTCCATCTGTGATAAAATGCTATCGCAATCACGAATTTGATCATGAAGGGAGACCAAATTATCACTCTCCTCTATATAATCCTGCATGGTTGTAACAGGAGAAACACTAAATGAATGCAAACAAAGTGTGCAAGGGCTGGAAAACAGAAACAACACATCCATAAAAAATTAGAAAAGCATCCAGTGGCATATAATAGTTTGCATTGGTTTTTATTGGATGACTGATGAGAAATGGAGTCTTTCTATGTAAAGCTCATCATTACTGATGGATAATTGGCTCACGACATCATCCCTTAGATTGAAAACTACAGTTGCGAAAAGAAGAACTTCATACAATTCAATATTAAGATTATGGAGTACATTGAGAAATAACTTGTCAACTGAGAATGAAGAACGAATCAAAACCATTTTTTTTTTTATAAGTAATATGTATGATTAAAAAAGGGCAAAACACCCCAGAAGATACAACCAAGGGCCAGACCCTTAGGCCATGACATATATACAGTCAAGAAGGGTGGGAATCCTCGAGGAGATCCCCCCCATCTAAACACGTATCAAAAAAGCATCCTCTGAACTCTGCCAATGGGGATGACTAGAGATACAAAGAAGCTTTAATTCTCAGCGCGACTTTTGATACGACCACTGCTTCCCCTTCAAAAATATGAGAATTCCTCTCTCCACACTGCTTACAATAGATCAAGTGGAAGCATACACCATAGAATTCTCCCTCTTCCCCGAAGGAATTCCATCATACGAGCTTGGAAACATGAAATCGATACCAAATAGAAAGAAGAATGAGTGTCAAACTTCACATGTAGGGGCAATGGATCGGCAAGTGGTCAACTGATTCAGCATTGGACCTACACAAGAAACACATATTTGGCAGCAGCATCCCTCTACTGTTCAAGTGGTCTACAGTCAGAATCTTATCAAGCATAGTTGTCCATGAGAAGAAGCTAAATTTAGAGGGGACCGGGGCTCCGCTAAAGATGCATCAAATAGCCTCGGACCTGACTGAGCAATATGGGAGAAGAAACGTTTGACCAAAAAAACACCTTTAGGATCCCACCTCCACAACCTATTATTCGGCTCCAATGACACCGGAGGCTCCTCACCAATGCAAAGCATGAGAGAAGCAAGACTATCCAGCTCCCAGTCGTTGATGTTCCTCCTGAAACCAAAATTCCAAGAGACAACAGCCTCACCCCTAACAATGCAATCCTTCACCAAAGCTCCTTTAAGATCCGACATATTATACAGAGAGGGGAAAGCACTACAGAGTGGCTCATCCCCACACCACCAATCCTCCCAAAACCGAACCATGTCTCCCCTCCCGACTCTAAACTGGATACCAGACAGGAATCTCTCTGGATCTCAAAGTGCTCTTCCATAGGATAGTCCCGTGAGAAAATGAACTAGGAATAATGAGCCTCCGATAAAGCCCATCGCCATATTTACCATTGATCACCTTCCACCACAAACTGTCTTCCTCCACCCCAAATCTCCACAGCCATTTACCCAAAAGAGCCTAATTCATGCCTCTGAAGTGATGGAAACCCAGACCACCTTCCTCTTTAGCCTTACACACACTCTCCCAATCCACCGGGTGAAACTTATAAGTATCCTCCTTCCCTAGCCACAAAAATCCCTCATAAGATTTTCCATACTACAAGCCACACTAGCCAAGATTACGAGCGACGAAAAAAGGTGAATAGGTAGGGTGGAAAGAGTGCTTTTGATCAGAGTGATCCTTCCCCATACGAAAGATATCTTTTCTCCATGCCGCCAATCTTCTCCCAAACCTCTCCACTAACGGGTCCTAGATAGACTTATCCTTGAATCTTGCACCCAAAGGATGTCCAAGATATGAAGTGGGCAAACAACCGACTAGACACAACAAACTCCTCGCTAAACCACCCAAATCAGGGACTTCACCTACCCCGAACACCTCACTCTTCACGAGGTTAATACAAAGACCCGAGACTGCCTTGAAGCATCTCAGAATACATCTGAGATATCTGAGATTACTAAGGTCGCCTTAGCAAGAAATAACGTATCATCCACAAACTAGAGGTGGGAAATCATAGGGCCTCCATGCATCCAGTGCTGTCAAAGGTGCACGTCATTTCCCTAGTAGTTGCCTTAGTTATGACAGAGATAAAACAATGTATTATTAATGTAGTTCACAAATTATGACGATTTCCTACACCAAAAACTTAAAGAAAGCTAGGAAAACAATCACCAATCTTCACAAAATTGAAACTACTCCACATAGAACTCAGATTCTTGGATAATATTATTGGAATATGGTGGAATATGCTTTATTTACTATTTTATGTAGTCAGGGGTGTCTCTGTAATTATGTTATTATCCAAGGAGGTTTATTGTAACTCCTTGAAGTTATCACATTAAGAAAAGGCTAGTGGAGGTCGTGTAGATAAGACATGACTCTTCTCTTGTCCTCTCATTTTTTCTTCTTCTATTCTCTTCTTCTTTCCAAATAACAAACCCTGGATTTGTAACAAATATAACTATATTTCGTTTAAAAAATCTTCAAAACTACGCCGACATCACCATGCAACTTCAGTTCCAACTAAGGAATTAAGCGTGAACATTTCTGGAGTGTAGGATAGGGAATGTTTTATGATGAGCGATCTTCAAACATGTAGATAAGAGAATGGGAATATATGTTACATTGTTTAGGCATCATGAAGAAATTTGTATCCCCTTATTAGGGGAGGATAAGTGCAGTTGGAGGTGGAAGACAAAGGGGCAATTCCCCATGCCCTCCTATGACATTCTCTCTTGCTTTGCAATGAGCAGTCTATGGAAGAGAAACTTGCTGGAAGTCGATTCCTCCTAGGGTGGAAGCATTTGCTAAGACGGCGATGCTTGATAAAATTTTAATTGTTAATCATATCAGAAATAGGATGCATTTTATCCCAATATAGATGCTCAGTGTGCATGGACCAAGAGGAGAATGCCATTTATTTATTCACTACAAGATAGCTAGAAAGGTAAGGAGCTTCTTCTTAAAACATTTGAATATTGCATGAGCTTTCCAAAGGATATGCTGGATGTCTTTGTGGGTTGGTCAAGCATTTCGTTCAATCCCACAGGGAATCCTCCTCCCCTATGCATTATGTTGGGGTGTGTGGATGGAGGAAAAAACAAAATAGGATTTTTCAAGATAAGCATTGTCCTATTCTGGTTTCCAAGGTTCTCAAACCAAGATAGGATCTATATCCGATTTGTATTTCCATTTGGAGATTGATGGAGGATTGAGTTAGTTCAAAAGGAATTCTGTGACGAGATAATAACCGACCATTACCAAGATAAGCATTGTCTTCTTCGAGTTTCTAAAGATTTTTATTTCCATTTGGAGATTGATGTCAGATTGGGTGCTAGTTCTAATGGAATTATGTGAAGTGAAAATAACTGACCTCCCAATTAATGGAAATAACTGACCTCCAAATTAATTGGGAGATAGTTCTCTATAGTGGATGTTGAAAGAAGGATATTACAATCCATCATAAAAGCGGATAAAGCTTAATTTTGATGGTAGTACTCTTGGTAATCTGGCTTCTATCAAAGTGGAAGGTGTTTCTATCAATGACCATATTGAGAGTCTCGAAGCATTCTAAAGTTTGCTAAACATTGGAATTCTAGAAATAAGAGATAAATCCCTTCTTCAAGGCACTTAAGTTTTCAAAAACAACTCTTTGTGCCTTTGGTTATTGAAGGTGATCTGATAAATGCTACGTGATTGGTGGAAGAGAAAGGAGTTGAAATCAAGTCTTGTACTGCAGAGGGAAAGAGGAAAGAGAAGAGAGAAGAGAGGGGTTACGTGTGTTAACCCTACACACACCCCAATGAATCTTATTTATATTAATAAGTGTGGGCCCTTACATAAATAAGAAAATAAAACCATAAAGACACTAAACAATCTATAATAATAGAGAGGTCCTTCAACACTCCCCCTCAAGTTGGGACGTAGATATCAATCATGCCCAACTTGCTCAAGCACTCGGTAAACGGAGCTGCTGCAACGCCTTTCGTAAGAATGTCTGCTAGTTGATCAGATGTAGGAACGGAGGGTGTGCAGATCACTCCCGATGTCACTTTTTCACGAATAAAGTGACGGTCCACCTCGATGTGTTTGGTCCTGTCATGTTGAACTGGGTTGTGGGCAATACTTATCGCCGCCTTGTTGTCACAGTATAATGACATGGACCCTTCTACGGGGAAACCGAGTTCTCCAAGTAACAGTTTAAGCCACAGTAACTCACAGACCCCATGGGCCATTGATCGGAACTCAGCTTCGGCACTCGAACGTGCAACAACCTGTTGTTTTTTACTTCGCCATGTAACCAAATTTCCTCCCACAAAAGTACAATATCCTGATGTAGAGCGCCTATCATCTTGGGCTCCTGCCCAATCAGCATCTGTGAAACCCTCCACACGCATGTGGCCCTGATGGCTGAATAGTAAGCCACGGCCTGGGGAAGATTTTAAGTACCGCAAAATCCTGTATGCGGCTTCCAAATGTGTAGTACGGGGGGAATGCATGTATTGGCTAACTACACTCACCGCATATGCAATATCGGGGCGAGTATGAGCTAGGTATATAAATCTCCCCACCAATCGCTGAAAGCTACTCACATCCTCTAGAGACTCCCCTGACTGACCATCAAGTCTATGATTTGCCTCAATGGGTGTGTCAACAGGTCGAGCCCCTAGCATACCAGTATCCTGCAGCAGGTCCAACACATATTTCCTTTATGAGATGAAGATTCCTTTATTGGATCTCGCAACTTCTATCCCCAGAAAGTACTTCAATGTACCCAGATCCTTGATCTCAAATTCCAAAGCCAATAACTCCTTCAACCGAGTTATTTCTGCAATACAATTACCCGTAACAATGATATCGTCGACATATACAATCAAAACCGTCATAGCCTCCCTGTCACGTCTGATGAACAAAGTATGATCAGCTTGACTCTGACTATACCCCATTCGTTTGACTGCCCCACTAAAGCGCTCGAACCACGCTCTCGGTGATTGTTTCAAGCCATACAAAGTTTTCTGAAGCTTGCATACTTTCTGTTCATCCCCAGAAAGTTGAAAGCCAGGAGGGAGCAGCATATACACTTCTTCCTTAAGATCCCCATGAAGGAAAGCATTCTTGACGTCGAGCTGAAATAGTGGCCAAGACTGATTTGCGGCAAGGGAAAGGATAACCCTGATGGAATTGAGCTTAGCTACAGGAGCAAATGTCTCCTTGTAGTCTATCCCATAAGTCTGAGAGTAGCATTTTGCCACCAATCTTGCCTTGTACCGATCCACTGAACCATCAGGCTTGCATTTCACAGTGTAAACCCATTTGCATCCAACGGGTTTCTTGCCTCTTGGCAAGTCTACCAACTCCCACGTGCTATTTTTTTTTAACGCATTCATCTCTTCATACATTGCTTCTTTCCACCTAGGATGCTTCAGAGCTTCTGTTACAGATGAAGGAAGAGCAACAGAGGATAACGAGGTAACAAAGGATTTGTATGACGGAGATAGATTATCATACGAAACAAAATTAGCAATTGGATGTTGGGTACAAGATCTCTTCCCCTTCCTAAGAGCAATAGGAAGGTCAGAGCCACTATCACAAGAAGATGAAGGAACAAAGTTAGAAGTAGGGTTACCTAGATCCTCTGAGGATGACTGTTGGCCCTGGAGTTCAGTGGTAATCTGTTTCCCTGTCAGACGACGCCTTGAGTACACCTGCAGCTCCCCCTGCTTGTCAGTACCCCTGTCAATAGTGTCAATCATGGTCGGATTAGGACCATTGTCAAGAGCATCCATAGCCAATGGCAGAGAAACAGGATCAGATGAGACATGCCTTTCCTCACGACTAAGATGCTCCCCCTGAAGAAAGGCAGGAGTATTACTGGGAAAATAAGAGGCCAACTCCAAAAAGGTGACATCCATGGTGATGAACCGCTTACAAGAGGGGGGATGGAAACATTTATAGCCTTTATGGGTCGAAGAGTAACCCAAAAAGACACACTTCAAGGCTTTTGGATCCAACTTGGTGCGATTCGGACCAAGGATGTGAACATAACAGACGCAGCCGAAGATCTTTGGGGAAACCAGAAAATGAGGACTCTCAGGACGCAGCAAGTGGTACGGAGTACGAAATTGGAGAGAGCGAGATGGCATACGATTGATTAAGTGAGCGGCAAGGAGAACTGCATCAGACCAATATGTTTTAAGAACATGGTGCCACAACAGAAGGGCACGAGCCACTTCCAACAAGTGTCTATTTTTTCGCTCGGCAACGCCATTCTGTTGTGGAGTGAAGGCACATGAATTTTGATGTTCAATGCCATGTTCGGCCAAGTACGTCTGCAGACCCCCATACATGTACTCTCCGCCTTGATCAGATCGAAGAGTTTTGATGCATGTTCCAAACTGAGTGAGAACCATTTTGTGAAACTGTTTGAAGATAGAGTAAACCTCATCTTTTGACTTCATAACAAAGATCCATGTGCAGCGAGAAAAATCATCCACAAAAGAAACAAAATATCGATAGCCAAAGAAGGAAGTAATAGGGGATGGACCCCAAACATCAGTATGAACAATGTCAAAAATAGATAAACTTTTATTACCACGAGGGGGAAAAGTCGTTCGACAATGCTTGGACAATGCACAGACCTCACAATGAAGATCTGAAATGGACACCGACTTAAACAACTCAGGAAATAACATGCGTAAATAAGGAAATGAAACATGACCTAAACGAGCATGCCAAGACATAATATGCTCTTTATTGACACTATTGCTAAGACTACTAGACTGAAGGGCTGTAGAAGCTGTAGGAGTCGCATCCAAGAGATAGAGACCACCCACTTCACGTCCAGTGCCAATCGTCCTCCTCGTGGCCAAGTCCTAAAACACACAATGAGAAGGAAAAAAGGTTGCACAACAGTTAAGATTCTTTGTAAGAGAACTAACGGATAATAGGTTAGTGGCAAATTTGGGAACATGAAGAACTGAAGATAAAGATAAGCCATAAGAGAGGGCGACACGACCTTTCCCCGAAACAGAGAAAAGAGTACCATCGGCAATGCGGACTTTATCCGCACCAGAACAAACGGAATATGAGGAAAAAGAGGATGACATACCGGTCATATGCTCTGAAGCCCCTGAATCAATGATCCAGGGTGAACTAGAAGTGGAAGCGGAAGCAGAGACAAGGTTGGCAGAGCTGATGATACCTGACTGTGCGAACGTAGAAGTGGCAGCAGGCCCATCCAGTTGGGCCATAAAGCGTCGCAAGTTCTCTATCTCATCTCTAGAGAAGGGTGCTGTGGAGGCAGAAGGTTGAGGCGCAGCAGTATAGGGGGGCGGAGACCCCGGTGTAGAATCCATAGTCGCACTGTGAACAGTAGTGGGAGTCCCAGGTAGTTGTGGTGGTCGGCCATGAATATGGTAGCACCTATCCTTGCTGTGGCCTTTACGACCACACCCCTCACAAACATGTAAGCTCCAACACCGATCCCTGGTGTGGCCTTTCTTGCCACAATGAGCACAAGTAGGTGGAGGACCCCCTTTGGTGCCACCGTTGACGACCGAGGTTTTAGACTTAGGAGGCTTGGAAGCAGGCGGGAAGGCAGCCAAGGCAGACTTTTCATGAACAGGAGAAGGAGACGTTATATCTCTGCGACTGTCATCACTCTGAACATATGCATATACCTGATTGAGGGATGGCAAGGTGTCTTTACTGAGTAACTGAACACGGGCTAACTCAAAATCGGCATTCAGGCCGACAAGGAACTCATATGTACGGTTTTGTTCAACCAACTTCCGATACTGTAAACCATCCTCTGGGCACTTAGGGGTAAAGACCTGATAATAATCAAGTTCTTCCCACATACCACGGAGCCTAGCAAAATAATCCGCCAAGGGCAAATCCCCTTGACGAAAAGTGGCAATGCTCTGGCGTAACTGATACACACGGGCGACATTCTGCTGCTGTGAATAAGTCTGGGCTGCTGCATCCCAGATCTCCTTGGCCGTGGAAAAAAACATGAATCCTCTGCTAATGTGGGACTCCATAGAATTGAGTAGCCATGACATAACCGCTAGATTACCTGTCTCCCATTGTTCAAATGTAGGATCGATCTCGGCGGGTGCTTGTAATCGCCCAGTAATGTACCCTTGTTTCCCGCGTCCACCAATAAACATTTTTGCAGCTCTAGACCACTCCAAATAATTTTTTCCAGCCAGCTTGGTAGTGGTGATCTGCAAACTAGGGTTTTCAAACGGCATTGGGGCTGAAATAGTAGTCACGGGAGCCCCGGAGGACGCATCTGACTTGCCCGACTCATTCAAAGTCGACATTACCACTCCAAAAGAACAACCAGCAGTAACAAAAACGCAATAAACCACAACTAACCAAAAACAAATAACTTATGAACCAACCTGAGGGCACTTGAAGGAGAGAAAAGGCCTGTTGAGGCAAACAACACCTTCTAAGAAGCCACGGAGCAAGGGGAACACCATGCAACACCTAAACAACACCCAAACATTATCAAAGAAACCATAGAAGACATTCTTTGAGGATCCATAAGGTAGGGTAGTGCGTGGACAGCACTCCTTGCCCAATAAAAGCCGCCGGCGGTACTATGTGGGGGGAAAAATCAACCCACACACCTCAATACTTGATGGATCTAAGAGATCCACTTATAGATCTATAGAGGGGATATGGGGGGACCAAAACGAAGCAACAATCCCTAGAAAAAGTTGCCGGATGGCTCCACAATCATCCGAGAAGAAAAAATGAGTTTTTTCGATTTTTTTCGAATATCAGCCCAAAGACATCGAACTAGGGCTTAGAAAATTCTCCAAAAATCACTAAAAATCGTGATTAATCAAGATCTACCAGGGGGTAGAGTTTCAGGTCTCCATGAGCACCTTGTCCGTACGGCTGATGACGTCAGCCGTACGGCTGGATGATTTTAGCGATGACAGCAGCAGTCTCAAGGGTGCTAGGGTTCCTCCACGGTGTGTACGATCTTCCGAGTATGTCTTGATATGGATCCGACAATGATCTGCTTTGATACCAAGTTGAAATCAAGTCTTGTACTGCAGAGGAAAAGAGGAAAGAGAAGAGAGAAGAGAGAAGAGAGGGGTTACGTGTGTTAACCCTACACACACCCCAATGAATCTTATTTATATTAATAAGTGTGGGCCCTTACATAAGTAAGAAAATAAAACCATAAAGACACTAAACAATCTATAATAATAGAGAGGTCCTTCAACAAAAGGATATTGCCCATGGCGACTTACCAATACCATCAAACACCTTACACCTCGAGCTAGAGGGTGGACTATTATCACTTCCCACATGCCTAGGGAAGCGAATCATATTGCCAACTGCCTAGCCAAAATTGGTGGAAATAGAGAGCTTCTATATTTAGGGAAATCTCTTCACTATATTAGTGCATGTCTTTTATCTCTTAATAAATACATTAAAAATGGTTAAGAAACTGGTGTGAGAAACTTGCTCTTTGTCAAGTTTTCATTAATGTCCTTCATTCTATCAAATTGTGTATGAAATGAATTCCCACATCTGCAGAGCATGGTACTTCAGAATTTTCTTGCAAAATGCAATAAATGTGCCAAAAGACAAATTTACTTGAAATCTGAATTACAGTTGACGAAAGCGTACCTATGTCGAAAATTCAAAATAAGGATCTTTTCATTCTTTTCATAAAAGCTTTTCAAAGTAAAACACAAATGGACATATATGTCACAAATTATAGAATTACCAATTGTCAGAATATATATATATATAATCTAAAACTTAAATCCTCCGACCTGAATCGAGTCTAGTTCAACTTGTCGTACATCATTCTCAACACCCTTTGTATACTCCCGCAATTTTGTGCCTTTGGACAATATATTTGCAACTACCTATGAAACAACAAATAATAAAACAAGTATGAGAAGCAATTTATTAAAAAAAGCGATGCCCATTAGGGTCCCATATGAAAGGTAGCATAAAAATAGACATGATTTATTTCAACAATAAAAGTATCGTAACTATATGAAAAGAAAGAATAACTAAGATAATACATCAATCAATGATTTGACTGGGGGGATGTCCAAGAAATCTCTAAAACAATGAAAATAATTCTTAGCCTTAAGGAGTGGTCATCTAATAAATCACATTTAAGGATATTTTTTATTCACTTCAACTAAAGGTGAGCGATGTGACTTTTGATTTTACCTGCTAGGCGTTGAGCTACTGAGCTAGGTCTTTAAAAGACAAGTAGTAGGGGGTTAACCTGGTGATAATAGTTATTGAGGTTGACATACGTAATATTACATGATTGGCTTTGCAAAGGTTATGCCTCTGAGGAGGATTGTTGAGATCTTTGAAGGTATCTAGTTGAGATATATCACGTTTACAAGGAATATATGCATATTACTTGGTGATGGACCTTATGGAAAATGAGTTGGTGTAGCTTCCCTTCTTTGAACTTGGGCATCAACTAAAGAAAAGAAAAGACAAGTCCTCATGGAGATCATAACCCCAAAAGATCCAAAGACCACCTTCTTCCACAAAACTTCTCAAACATTGTGCTAACTCTCCTGTCTTTGATGCTCATAAAGTCTCTAAAATCTGAGAGCACTTCTATGTTATTGTTCCTCAATGCTTGCATTCAAAGAAATCCAGTTAGAATACCACTCAAAGACATCCACTTAGACCAATCAACCAACTAATTTGAGAATATAACGTTTCTTCCTCCCACTTTTACCAAAATGCTCCAGAATTACGGGGGAAATATACACATTAAAAGTGCAGTATTTCATCCATAAGAACCTCTATGAGCCTGAAACACATTTCTAGGAGCAGATTGTGCTAGTGATTCTAATCAAATGCTCAGAGGAAATTTATCTATACAGGTTAATTTAGTCCTGATCTGAAAGAACTTTCGGGAATCCAATTACTCCTGAAAACCCAGTTTTAATCCTGTATTCTGAACAACGTGAAAGCAACGGGACAGACACCCATAGACCACTGTGCTGTCCTATGAAACGTTCTCAAACAGATCACAAAACCACAAAACTGCAGAACCAGGAAGAAACACTCAACCACCAGCTTGGTCCCTGTGATCTGCACGAATTAATGTAGTGCAACATACTTTGCCCAAACAACTTGGCAAAACTATCCCCATGCCGCAATCCATACAGATACAAGCTAGATAACACCTAACATCTAAAAGCAGCATCGCTAGCTCTCCAAGTCCAAGAAGAAATTGAACTCAAATAGACTTATAATCATGAACTCATTATGCAACCATTAGTTGACTAATGGAAGACTGACAAAATGTTGTGTACTCGTATGATTGCAAAGTGTTCATGAGGTATGCTGAGTTGGAACACTGCTATTAATCAATTACACACACCATAACCTCTAGTTCCACATTATTTTCTTTCCTTTTTTCCATTGGCACCTCTAGCTCCAAAGTGACCTCCATTTGGACCTCTAAACTTCATATTGAACCCCAAGGCAACTATCAAGCTACACATCAAGCGAATGCAATGTAGGAGTGCAGTTCGGACATCAAGCCCAAGAGATGCATGAAAACTATGCGAGGAAACATGCCACTGCCAACATATCTAGGATCTACATTCTACAGCTCCCGAACTTGATACCCAGAAATTCCGTCCTAGAAAAACCAGTGCTTTGATATTCCAATGAAAAGTCTTCCATAATGCTTTGTCATGAAGGTTCTTCCTACAGATGGTTTATTGCAATATTCTTTTTGAGTAAAATCCTACCATACGCTTTTAAATAATAGGGTGAAGAAAAATACCATATTGCATTTTGGCCCCGAGTAATATCGTTTTCTATTTAATGTATAGGTATGTAAAACATTAGGAAAGAAATTCTCATATATACAAGAAGTTTATATGTACACGGTGTACACCAGTCTTACACAATAAGTCCACTAATTTATTGGTGTCTCTTCAAGTATGAAAAAAATTTTGAACCACCCTCTAGAAAACTCCCTAATGTGATCAAGCCAACCAGGCCACTTTCTTCCTTTTTCAGCCAGCAGCCGAATTTCCCCCACTTCAAAGGATCTGAGAAATTCTTTGAAAATAAGAAGACCTTGATGAAGAGATCTAGCTTTTGTTTCATTGTAGGGCCCAAGAAGACTTTGAGAACTTCATTCTCGTTTATATTAACGCCACCTATCCCTGCTGGGCCTGGATTCCCAAAGAAGCTACTATAAAAGTTAAGCTTAATGTAACCTCTTGCAGATTCCTTCCAAACGCATTTTGGCTTATCAATTAGCTTCCCAAACCACAACAAATAATATTGCTCCAATTACTAACAAAACTAAACCAACTTCAAATCACAGATATCCTCCAAAACAAGGACCCACTCCACTAAGAGTCTACATATAGAGTTGCAAATCCCTTATGAAAATCAGTATAGAGAGAGGTAGTTGCAAATTTTCGACATTGACCAAGAGGAGTCCTCAAATCTCTTACTTCTTTTTTCCACTAACGCCAACAAAAAACATATGGAAGGAACTTCTAACGAACATTCCCCCGAGCTCCAAAACAGCAAAATGAAAAAGAAACAACAAACTTCTCAAGCAAACTTGCAACCAATGAAAGAATGAGCAACATTTGTTTATAGCTCCTTAGACTGTTAGACATGATGCACCACTTCAGGATGAATTGATTCGTATTGATGAGATGGTCCACGCTGAGAACTTTTTCAAAGCCACTGTCCTAGAAAAGACTTCCACCTTAGAGGGACCACTTTTCCCCAAATCTTCTGCATCAGAGATTTTCTTATCCACCAATTTGCCCTGAGTTTTATAGTTAAGGAATGGAGTACCTTAAAATTGTATCAGACTTCCAAAAAGTTCCTTTATGGTAAACCAGACAATTGAACCTTGAAAGTAATTGTAAGTACGATGCACCTTCACCACCTTAAAAACGAATTAGATGGTCTTATAGTTTAGCCTTGAATTTTATGAACATATTGCCATTTGATCAGAAACTTTTTAACAGCCTATTTATTCTTATATGAATAAGCACTCATAAGACAAAACAATATGATTCAAAAGCACAATATATATTTTAAAGGAAACAATATTGAAGTTACTTACATCATCGTTCTTACATTCTTCTAGTTCCTTTTGTAGTCCTTCCAATGATACATCATCACTGCACAAGAAGAAAATGCAAAGGTCTTCTCAGGCTATTATATTGAAATAAAGGCAATGGGCAGAAAATTGTCTCAGTATACCAATAAAAATGTAGAAAAAGAAGAAAAAAAGAAGCAACTGCTATATTACCAACTGGGCTGGTATTATGGAGAATGGCATCACCATATCAAACATCATAACAGCAAACCAAATTCTTCATCTAAGTATGCCAAGTTGCCAACTCATGGAAAGGGTCCAAAATTCATGGGCTGAGAAACATAGCTCCAGTGCATGGAATATGCATCTGGATCATAGTTAATGGGAATAAAGAAATTCCCAACAAGCCAACACTATGAAATGCCAATTATACCAAGAGACTGGAATACAAAAAGATGAGAAATACTTTAAAAAGCAGGTTTCAAAAGCTATTACTCAAAGGATAGCTTGGCATCAGTACTTTATGTCTTGGGAGTTTTGTAATAAAAAGTGAAGAATAGTGTGGTGGAAAACATGTATTTGAGCTTCACTGTTTTAGTAGTTCATGATTCAAAAGAATGTGAATATTGAAGTAAATGTTTCGTTCTTAGATATTATGTCTGTCGGTATTTTCTAGAATATGGAACCATGCTGCTTAAGTGAGAAGCAAGAAGATTTCTGAATAAGTGGGATGTCTGGCAGCATTTTTGTAAGGTGACAACTGGAGTACAAAATCAAGGGAGAAAATCCTAAAAGAACTCCACTATAACTGATATATTTGAAAAATATATTTCCCATACTCTATTGAGGATTCTCTACAACCGCTTGGCCAAGCAGCTCACTCTAAAACAATTTATCTTGCTTTACAACCTATGTAACAACGACAATAGTACGAGGTGTCTAACACGGCACCTTTAAGAAGCCCGATACATGGACGTGTACTACAATTTAAATATATGAAAAGTCAAAGAAAACGTTTCTATAAACCTTGGAGCTATCCGATAACATATTAAATATAAGTAGATTTGTAAAAAAGAAAGCTATCAAACAACTATAGCTATGTTTAAAACTTAAAAAGAGTATTGTGTGGAGGGTGGAACACATAACCCTCTTTTAGAAATCAATTTTATATTAACAGTTATGAATATAAAAGGTGGCCACGGCTGTACGTGTCCGGATCTGTGTCAGGATGTGTCGACATGTGTGTCTTGTTGACGTGTCCGACACAAGTGTCGTGCCCTTGTTACATAGTTTACAACAATAAATTTGGGTTCAAATTTTTGTGTCTAGTGCAAATGCAATACATTACTTCCAAATTACATGCACTGGTCCTGTTACTTCCAAATTTCAGAGGTTAGTTTATGAAAATCTTATAGAACATTATCTCTGAAGACAACTTATACCATAGAAGTAGTTGATGGTATCTAAGCAGTTGATGCTAATAGCTGTATGAAGAAAACTTATACCATACGATAGAGCACCAGACACTACCTCAGCAAGAAATTGATGAGATTTTGAAAATCTCAAGGGAAATTAGCAAGAAATCCCTAGGATAAGATTTATGACCATGTTTGCAAGAACACGAGACTTGTAGGATAAGAAGCACTGACCAACTAATTTTGTGGCCACCAATTGCTGCCTACGACACTGCAAGGTATCATTCATAAGCATTCCACGGCCAAGTTTACCTTCAGCTTCGCAAGTAAACTTCCATTCACTGTGATACTACCCTCAGGACAGCCAAATTCGCTGGCTGTTGCATAGACCCATGGCAGGGTAGGTGCCTATTGGCAAAGTGTGAAATCTTGGTTTCATTTAGCATCTCGGTAAACTGATGGACCAAGATGTTTAGAGCGAGACAGAATGAGACATTGGAAAAAAAAAATGTCTCAATATTTTTTATTTTTTTTTTATAAGTAAAACGTCTCAATATGCAAAGATACAAATATACATTATATTAAATAATTCCTAATCCTTAACTAAGCTAAAAAGTATGTTTTTTATCTTGTGTTATAAAACACACATACATAATAACTAATAGAGACTATGTTTAAAATTATTAAATTAGGGTTCTGGTATGAGACACTACATACCACAAAATTTTGATACCTTACCAGAACGAGATGTCTCAACCGAGACAAAACGAGATTTTGAACCATCCCTATTGGGTCACTACCATGGGCTGCATAGGCTCTGGAACAACCCCCACATGGTTCATCATAGACCCACCTAAATGTTGTCAGGGACCTACTTGTAATATCTTGTATTCTACAGGGGGGCCTTGTAATATTGTAAAACTTCACTTAATATATATATTGGGTGAAATCGTGTAGGCTATTCTAAGCTCTACACGATTTCTCCTCTTCCCCCAATTCTTTTCTCCTCTCCTTTCTTCCATCTCTAACCCTAATCTCTTATCCTGGTTACGATCCAAGATTAAAACGTGGTATCAGAACATGGTTATGTAATCATGGCTCAATCCTAGAGGTCTGAAGAACCCTAGGGATTGTGAAATTCGATGTGAAGGGCTTTCCAAAGAAGGAGATCATCTCCCATGGATAGCTGCAAGCTTTAGAAGAGTCTGAAACCCTAGCCGCCAACTCCAAAAGGTTGGAGAAGTTCTCCCAGGCCTAGCCGCCCACTCCAGAAACCTTGAGAAGAGCTATTAGGCATAGCCGCCCACTCCAGAAGGCTGGAAAAGAGGCTGGAAAAGAGCCACCAAGCCTAGCCGCCCCTTCCAAAAGGTCAGAGAAGACCTTCTGGACCTAGCCGTAGGTCTCAGAGGAGCCCAGAACCTCTCCCTAGTGCTACCGCACCTATCCAGGAACCTTTTTAGGTCTCCGGAACTATTCACAAGTTTCCCGCGAGTGATTTTTTCTCCAATAGAAAATCTATAAAGGAGTTGTTCCAAATACCTCCGCAGCAGCAGTTTTGGTGATTTCTTATCAATCCAAGTTGCTCTATTCTTCAGAAAAGTCTTCTCTATTACCATGAGTACATCTGAGGAGTCATCTTCTGCCAAGTCAGAGATCATTGTTGCCCCACCCACTCTGAGAAGTCATGGTGATCACAGCCCAGGCCTACAGATCACTACGGCGAAACTCAACAGGACCAACTACCTCGCATGGTCTTAATCTGCCAAGATGTACATCACCAGACGAGGCAAAGCCGACTATATCACTGGACGATGTCACTGCACCTGATTCCTCCGATGCCACGTTTGAGAAGTGGGAAGCGGAAAACTTGATGGTCATGTCATGGCTGCTTCACTCCATACATCTATCGATCGGCACAGACTTCCTCTTTCTCCCGACTGCCAAGGATATATGAGACACTGCATCTCAGACCTACTCCCAAGATGGGAATTTTGCTAGGATGTATGAACTTCAGCAGGAGATAGCACATCTGAAGCAAGGCGATCTTCCTTTGGGATCATACTACGCTGCGTTACGCAGCAAGTGGGAAGAGGTAGATCACTACCAGACCTACACCCCTGCATGTACCAAGGATGCTACGGAGTTCCGAAAGATAATTGTGCGCGGTCGCATATTCGAGTTTCTTGGCGGCTTGAACCAGAGCTATGAGCAGGTTCGAGCCAACATCTTGGGCAGAGATCCACCGCCGTCGACCATTGCACAGGTCTACTCCTACATCCAGAGCGAGGACAGCAGGAAGAGAGCCATGAGCTCTAAGACAGATGCTGATGTTCCTTTATCTGAGAAGTCTACCTTGGCCACTAAGAAATTAAGCAAACCCACATCCAAGAAGGATAGGGATCTTGATGACCGTGATCGACATAGATGTGATCACTGTGACAAGCGTCGCCACACTCGGGAGACCTGCTGGAGTCTTCATGGTCGTGCCGCACAGTTCTCTGGGGAGAAGCAAGGCTCCTCAAAAAAGCCCTCTGGTAGCAAACATGGAACCTCAACCGCTCATGCAACCAGTCAAGATTCCTCTAATGTGACCCCTTCCTCTGGGCAGTCCAACACCTTCTCTAGCATGAATATTGATAGGCTTCGACAATTACTTACTCAACTTGATGGCCCTTCCCCACCTACATCATCCTTTGCTCAGACAGGTACATCCCATTCAGCCCACCATGTGTCTACGGCACCCATTGGTCCTTCCTGGATCATTGATTCTAGTGCCTCCGATCATATGACTGGTATGCCATCCCTTTTCTCTACCTATAATATCTGCTCGGGTAAGGACAAGGTTCCTGTGGCCGATGGCACCTTCTCCTCTATCTCAAGGAAGGACACTATCTCTGCCACACCTACTTTGTCTTTATCCTCTGTACTTCATGTTCCTAAATTCACCACTAACCTGTTTTCTGTTAGCCATCTTACTAAGAGCCTAAACTGCAGTGTTACCTTTTTTCCTACTCACTGTGTTTTTCAGGACTTAAAGACAAGGCGGATGATTGGCAGTGGTCGTGAGGATGGTGGATTTTACCTGCTCGATAGTCAGCTGACTTCATATTCTGTTACACATCAGTCTAGTGCCAATGTCAGTAGTTCTAGCGTTAATAAAGACTTGTTAATACGATAGCATAATAGGCTAGGTCATTTACGGCTTTCAGTCATGAAGAGTCTGTTACCTCAATTTGCGTCTATTCCATTTTTTGAGTTCGACTGTGAAACTTGTGTACTTGCAAAACAATGTCGGGTGTCTTTTCCGACCAGTAATAAAAAAAGTACATTTCCTTTACAGCTTGTACACTCTGATGTTTGGGGACCCAATCCCACCACTTCTATATTTGGTTTTCGCTACTTTGTGGATGACTACAGTCGTTACACTTGGATCCACTTTATGAAATCAAAAAATGAGGTGCATACTATCTTTCAGACCTTCCATAAAATGGTGTGCAATCAATTGGGCACCACCCTAAAAGTCCTACGCACTGACAATGGGGGGGAATACATGTACAGTTGCCTTGCCTCCTACTTTGAGGAGCATAGAATTCTTCATCAGACTTCATGTGCCGATACACCTCAACAGAATGGGACCGCTGAGCGAAAGCATCGCCATATCCTAGAGGTTGCTAGGGCACTTCTTCTTGGTACTAGGGTACCCAAGGGTTATTGGGCTGACGCTATGTTGACGGCATCCTACTTGATAAATCGGATGCCCTCTCGTGTCTTGGGGTCGAAGTCTCCCCTTTCACTCATGTTTCCTTCATGTCCTGTGTTCTCCATTCCACCTAAGGTCTTTGGTTGTGTTTGCTATGTTAATGCCCATCACAGGAAGGACAAGTTAGATCCGAAAGCCGTTCGATGTGTGTTCCTTGGCTATTCGTCCACTCAGAAGGGATATCGGTGTTTCCATCCTCTACCCGTCGTCGGTTTGTTTCTCTAGATGTTACCTTCTTTGAGAATCTTCCCTTCTTCTCAGTTGATCGGACTTCTCTTCAGGGGGAGCTTGGGAGTATTGACGAGAGTTCGATACCTCCACAGGGGGAGATTCATCAACCAATACCCATTGATTTGCCTGATGAGTCTCTTGTACCCTTGTCTTCCTCTCCTACTAACACTGTGCCATAGGATCCGCAGCTGAAGACATATGTCAGACGACGTCAAAAAGAGAAACAGTCCACCATCCAAGCTCACTGCCAGGAAATCCAACTCCATCCAAGCAATCGTGTCCTCAGTGATCCTCATGACGATATTTCTGTTGCTCCTTCTACTATCCTTCCCATAGACATTGATGTACCTATTGCTCATCGGAAGGGTGTTCGGAACTGTGTTACCAAGCACCCTATCTCTCACTTTGTTTCCTATCAACAGCTCCCACCATCCTATAGGGCATTTGCTACTTCCCTATCCAGTGTCGCTCTGCCATCCGGTGTTTCAGATGCCCTCAACCAGCCTCAGTGGAAAGCAGTCATGCTAGAGGAGATGACAGCTCTAGAAAAGAATGGTACTTGGGATTTGGTTCCATTGCCTAGAGGAAAGAAACCCATGGGGTGCGTGGGTATATACAGTGAAATACAAAGCAGATGGAAGCATCGACAGGTACAAAGCCCGTCTCGTTGCAAAAGGGTACACACAGACTTATGGGATTGACTACCAGGAGACGTTTGCTCCTGTGGCCAAGATGAACTCAGTTCGAGTTCTATTATCTCTTGCGGCAAATTTTTCTTGACCCCTCCACCAGTTGGATGTCAAGAATGCCTTCTCCATGGTGATCTAAAGGAAGAGGTCTACATGACAGGTCCTCCGGGGTTCAGTCCGACTGGGAGTAAGGAACTTGTGTACAGACTGAAGAAAGCCTTGTATGGGCTTAAACAGTCACCCAGGGCTTGGTTCGAGATGTTCAGTTCCGCAGTCAAGAAGATTGGCTACTCGCAGAGTCAGGCGGGCCACACTCTCTTCTTTAAGAGAAGTCAAGGTCGTCTTACTGCTCTTATTGTGTATGTGGATGATATCGTGGTCACGGGAGATGACCCAGATGAGGTTTGCAGATTGAAAAAATACTTCGTCACAGAGTTCGAAATCAAGGATCTGGGAACCTTGAGATACTTTCTGGGCATTGAGGTTGCTAGGTCAAAGCAAGGTGTGTTCATCTCAAAGAGAAAGTATGTATTTGATCTCCTTCGAGAGTCAGGAAACTTGGGAGCTAAACCAACCGATACGCCTATAGAGCAGCAACATCGGCTGAATCCTGTTGATGGGGATCCCATTGTTGATACATGCTAGTTCCAAAGACTTGTTGGGCGTCTCATCTACCTTTCGCTGACACGACCAGATATTGCATACGCAGTCAGTGTCATCAGTCAGTTCATGCATGCCCCTCGCTCTCCACATCTTGAGGCAGCACACCGAGTGTTACGCTATCTTAAGGGGGCTCCAGGGAAGGGTCTCATGTTTAGTAAGAATGGACACCTGCGAGTTGAAGCTTATACAGACGCTGACTAGGCAAGTTCAGCCACTGACAAACGTTCCACATCAGGGTACTGCACGTATGTCGGAGGTAATCTGGTGTCTTGGCGCAGCAAGAAGCAACCAGTTGTTGTCTGCTCCAGTGCCGAAACAGAGTACCATTCTATGGCTCATGGTGTATGTGAGCTTCTATGGTTGAAGACTATGCTCAGTGAGCTCGGATATCCTGTCAAAGGGTCTATGCAACTGTATTATGACAATAAAGTAGCCATCAGCATTGCTCATAATCCAGTTCAACATGACAGGACAAAGCACATTGAGGTAGACCGTCACTTCATCAAAGAGAAGCTTGGTCAGGGACTTATTTGCACACCATATGTCCATACTGCTGATCAAGTTGCAGATGTGTTAACTAAAGGTGTTACTAAAGGGATCTTAGAGCACCTGTTATCCAAGCTGGGCATGATAGATATCTTCGCACCAGCTTGAGGGGGAGTGTTGTCAGGGACCTACTTGTAATATCTTATATTCTACAGGGGGCCCTTGTAATATTGTAAAACTTCACTTGATATATATATTGGGTGAAATCGTGCAGGCTATTCTGAGCTCTACACGATTTCTCCTCTTCCCCCAATTCTCTTCTCCTCTCCTCTCTTCCATCTCTAACCCTAATCTCTTATCCTAGTTACAATCCAAGATTACAACACTAAGGTCCTTTATTCATGCCCGTTGCTTGGATCTCTTGTGGGCCATGCCCTTTGGTCCCATGTGCCCTCAAGGCCACTATCCCATCCAAATGGGCATGTTTCATGTGTGGGACCCATATTATTGTGATACCCGCAATCCATTTGTGAAGTTATTTCTAAGTAACTATTTTGGCGATCTTTTTTCCCCTTCCTAGATGATTTTGGGACCCATTGCGAATGAAAATAAATATATTTAAGAAAATAACCTTGGGGTTTTGGAACATAATTCTCTCATTTTGGAAACACCTAAAGCTCACAACAAAAGGATTTAGAAAGAAACCCTACATAGGGAGTTTATTATGAACTTATTCCTGATTTTTTTTTTATGTATTTAGTCCAAGATTCATTATCAATAACATTTAGTAATTTAAAATGTAGATGCATAATTAGGTGAAGTAAGGATAACTAAACTTTAATTTTGGTATTTTGAAATGTTAAATATTTGTGTGTGAACTTGAAACAAAGGAATAAGATTATGAGATATTGTTTGTAGAACTTAAACATAAATAAACAAGGAGCTTAGGTTCCATAAAGATGACCTCAATACACGATAGTTTAGAATATATGAGAGTGCACGTGACATTTTTATGTGTATAAGAGATGCTCAAACCTCATGTTTTTTTTCTTCTTTTGGTTCCTCATTAAGGCGTGAAGAGATGACAATAGAAGTCGTGAGAGAGCTTGAGTCAATCAGAAACTCAAAGGCAGGGATCATTGGCTTTGTGATCAAAGAGAATATTTGATCCTTAAAGGAATATCTCAAAGAATTGGGAACCCCAAAGTTCGTATACAGACCTTGATAAAATTACCAACCATAGCTTGTATAAACCGAACATGTAAGTGAGATCTGTACCTGCTTGCTTCCTCCTCAAAAGCCAAATCCCCAACAAACACTCCTAAATCAAATCCAGCTTTGGGGATATCATGTGTCTCACCATAAGATTTGTCCTGCAGCCAATGTCAAAATAAAAAAAATTAGTACCAATATATAATCAATAGTGTTTATATTACAAACAGAGGAATATGCAAAACAATCAAGAGCATAGTGAGCAACCTGAAAAATGCAAACCCTAATAACATAGCAATCTTATGTTCTTCCCCTTGATAATTCATTTTGAATGCGTGAATGCACAAATTTACACTCTTCACAACTTCTCCCAACAAATTGAAATATCTAAACTGACTCGATTGAAGTGAGATTCCAGTGACGAGATATCTCAATTTCTAGACTCAAACAATGTTTAAAATCTCGGATGTTAATGAGTTGTATTTGTTTGAGGGGAACAGATGTGAGCAGCTAATTTAAGTGACTCATCTGAATTGTAGAAAAATTCATGTAAATGTGGCAATAACTCAGCTGAGCCAGTACTGAGTCATTTCGGTCACTGTGAGTTCTTCGTAAAGCAATAAAACAAAATTCAGCATTACTATGAAACAATCACAAAGAACAGAAGTTAAAGCAAAAAACCCAAAAGGTGAGAAATTACCACTTTGTTTGTCACGGAAGCAGCCATCTTGAGTGTAAATTTCAGCCAACACGAATTTCAACAGAGCTAGCAAAATAAACGAAAGTTGTTAAAATAAAAACCTTAAAACTAATTATTAGTTCTATTGCTAAGAGTTTGCTATGCAAAAGTTCCTTATATATCCAGCAATCAGACAGTGATAAAGCAGTTTGTCAGTTATATTCAGAGAATATGAACAGCAGCAATAATAAAAATATAATAAAATAAAATAAATAATAAAATAAACAATAAGTTGATTTCCTACGTGTAGGCAGGCCCTTTGGGTTGGTCACTCGGTTTTTTTGTCTTGGGCTGCCCGGTTGTTTTTGCCTTTGTTGTCCTTCTTTTGGTGTCCCTTGTATAGCTTTGTGGGCCTTCTCAGCCCCGCTTTTTTCTTTTAATACATATATCTTACCGATTAAAAAAAAAAGAGAACCAGGTCAGTCCCAAAACTCCCAATAGCCTCAAATAGATCCATACTCGAATTTCTTAGTGTGAATTTGAACGCCGGCCTCTAAACATAGAATTCGCTTTTATAGAAATTATTGGATCCGAAACATAATCCCAAAAAGGCTATGGCATCATCTTCATCAAAGCCTTATCCCAACTATGTGAGGTCAGCAGCACAGATCATGTTCATCCATTCAATTCTATCTACATCCACACTTAAATTTCAAAGCCTTCAACCTGCACGTTTTTTCTTATGGGTGTTTCCCAGCTGACTCTACTTTTTTAATCATCTATTGGAGCAACTCCTAGATTATGGCAGATGTGTTATTTTTTGAGGTCGACAGCACAAATCATGTTCTTCCATTCAATTCTATCTACAGCCATATCTTCTATTAAAGCATGTATTCTTGAATCGTTTTTTGCTACCTCAGGGCGACGTCCACTTTCAGCCTTCCTTTCACCCTTTCAAAGCCTTCAACCTGCACATTTTTCTCTTATGGTTTTTTTTCTCTCAACCAACTCTCCTCTATTTTATCATCTATTGGGGATACTCCTAGATTCTCTCGCATGTGTTAATTTTCCAATTCATCTTTTCTAGTCTTTTCACTCATCTATCTAAACATCCTTGTCTCCGCTACGCTCGTTCAATGAACATGCTGTTTCTTAATGGCCAAACATTCTACTCCGTAAAGCATATCCGATCTTAGCACGATCTCACAGGAAGGAAACACAAAATGGAAACGCTCATCTCATCCAAAATGAGATATAGAATGCCAAAACGCCTAGTATGAGATTAAAGATCCAACATTGTAAGGCAACACGACGCAATAGGACCATCTCTGTGTTAGGAGAAGAAAAATTCACATCTTGGTGTAACAAATAAACCAGTTCGCAAAAAAAAGAAAAAAATCAGATCAACGTGCTTATTCCACTAATGGTCACTGGATTAAAATGAATGCAAGAATTTTGGGAAAAAAACTGAATAATTAGCAAACAACAAAAAAAAAATTTGAATTTAAATAAGTGAGTCAGTAGACAATTCCTCTAAAATAATAGATAGACAAATAGATCTTGCCGCAAACTTCTGTAAATCTGCGACAGGAGGTCATTGTAACAAATTTGAAGATCGAGAGAAGGTAATCAATATCAGAATTAAAAATGAAGAAATGAACTGTTACTACTGATAACGCCCGTTGATTTTTCTAGGGTTTCTCCTAATAACTCTGCAAATCAGATCCGGCTCTACTCACCGTGTCTGAAAGGTTTGGAGTGGCATCGATCGCTTCTCAGGTGACGACTGCAGAAAGTCGATCTTATTACTCCCGTATTTATATTTATTTTTCTGGGAATTGATTTTTCCTTTTTCCAATCAGCTGTTTTAGTTTTTAGTTTGCGTCGCGGTGTAACAAGCTGTAGCTTACGTTTTTTAGTGTAAGCTAGCACCGTTTTTGTTTTTTGTTACACACCGCTGCCACATCTGGGCCCACTGACTGCATGGATGTTTAATCCACCCCTTGGTGAATATACACACCAAAAATAACCATGTTTCATAATTTCTAGACAATAGATTTTAGTACTTTTTAAGGCGTGATTCTAGCCGTTGAATTCAACCGTCATTTTAGTACTAAAACCAACTGCTAAAAAATATCAAACAAGCTGATTTTCGTAATAATGTCCACCAAGAGGTGGGCTAAATATCTATACGGTCAGGGGTCCAGATGGTAGGGATGAGTGACAAGAAAGGTGCTTCCTTGGGGTCTGTTTGTCAAACCAATAGAAGCAAGAAGTAACTTCTAAATTAAGTTACTGAATTTACAAGTTGTCATTTGGAAACAAAGGTTTGTTTGGTGAAACAAGGACTTATAAGTCAAAAAGTTAAAAAGTTAGTTTGGCATGAATTAAGTCAAAAAGTCATTTTCTTATAATTTTATATAGATATTATATTCTAATAAACCATTAATAAAGATTATAAACTAATATCATATATGTTGCTTTTTTCAAAAAAATTAATTATAAACGGTCAGTTATAAATGACGCACCAGGTGAGTCATTTTATGGGTAATTATTTTTTAATAAAAGATATGGTCTACTGACCTCCTCCTCAGCAAACCACCCCTGCTTTTTCTCCTTCATAAGATGTTGTCTATCTACACTTCATGATGTGAAGTTTACAAGGGTAAAATTGATACTTGGAAAAATTCACTTAAAATTAGAAGCGTCGATTCCACAATTTTATTTTATTTTTTGACCTTTGCTTCCACAAAAAAGCAAGTTTTTGACTTTTGAGAAGCAATTCCAAAATGGATACCCAAACAAACTTTTCAACTTTTTTGCTTTTGGAAGCAAAAAAATAACTTATTTTGGTGTTGCCAAACGCGCCCTTACGCATTTGGATTAAGCTACAGCTTGTTACATCACGACCTTTTCGTTTTTACTTTTTACCTCATCCAGACAATATTCTTTCCATTTGACGAAAATAGACCACTGATAAAACTGCCCATCTGTAATATGACAATGTGAATAGAGGTCGGGGGCATTACTGTCAAATGTGAAAATTTTAACTGGAAAAATCAATTCCTTTTTTTTTTCTCTCTCTAGTAAGGTCACCGTAGTTGGACGCTTGTAATGTGTAGTTCAATCAACATACAACACGAGGAAGGGAAGACATTGGCTAACAAAGAAAACCCTTCCCTTTCTGTTGGGAGAATAAAGTCTGTGTTTGGGACTGGTTGTAAGTAATAGGTTTGAGTCTTTTAGAACAATTTTGTCATTTTCTATTAACGACTAGCATGGATAGTTTTGTTATTTAGAGAAGTTAATTTAGGCATGGATTTTTTTTATTTTTTTTTTTGTGATTTAGGGCATGTTTTATTGCCAATTGGCCATATTATAATTTTCGCCTGAAAATACATATTTATTTTTCTCACGTGACAAAGGTGAAAGTGAAAAGTGGGGTGAAAATACAGTGGCAAAATATATGGTTGGGGCATCCTAGATGGAGAGATGTGTTTGGTAGAAGAGATGAGTGCCTTAGACAAGAATCAATATGGGAGCTAATCGACTTGCCAAGAGGCAAGGAAACTGTTAGTTGTAGTTCACTGTGAAATACAAAGCAAATAGGTCAGTTGAGAAGTACAAGGCTAGGTTTGTAGCCAAGGAGTACACTCAGACTTATGGGATTGGTTACATATGGACTTTTGCACCAGTGGCTAAAACAAACTCCATAAAGGGCATTGCTTTCCTTAGCGACAAACTAAATAGGGCCGTTATACCAGTTGGATGTGAATAATGCATTCCTTCATGGTGATTTGAACGAAAAAGTCTACATGATTCCTTCACCTGGTTTCATCCTACTGGGGGACGGTGGTGAAGTGTGTACACGGAGAAAGGCTCTTTATGGCCTTAAAAAGTCTTCGAGAGCTTGGTTTAAGAAATTCACTCTAACAGTGAAGAAGCTAGGCTATGCTCAGAGCCAAGCTAATCACACTCTGTTTGTCAAGCACCGAGGGAGAAGTACTACTGCCCTTATTGTCTACGTTGATGACATCATCTGATAGGGAATGATGCAGATGAGGTCGTCAAGCTGAATGGTCATTTAGCAAGGAAGTTCGAGACCAAAGATCTAGAATCTTTCAAGTACTTTTTAGGTATAGAAGTTGCAAGATCCATGTAAGGGATCTTCATTTCTCAAATGAAGTGTACCCTAGACTTGTAAAAAGATTATAGGAAGCTGGGAGCTAAGCCAATAGAGACTCCTATAAAGCAGAATAACCAGTTGGGTGATGTCGGTGGTGAGCTATTTCAGGATGTAGGGAGCTTTCAGATGTTAGTCGAGAGAATGATTTATCTCTCTCCCTAACTAAATCAAACACTGCGTATGTCGCGAGTGTTATCTGTCAGTACATGCACTCACTCAGGGACATTCACTTAGAGGCAACATACGGGATCTTTAGGTACCTCAAATCTGCTTCAGGTAGAGGCCTACTTTTCAAAAAGAATGGCCACATCAGGGTACGTAGATTCCTATGCTGATGCAGATTGGACATGTACCAAAGATGACAGGAGATCTACCTCAGCCTATTGCATCTTTGTTTGGGGCAATGTAGTTACTTGGATGAAAGAAACAACCTGTGGTCATTAATTGGGCTAGTGCAGAAGCAAAGTTCATGGCAATGGCCCATAGTTGGTGTGAAATACTATGGTTGAAATCTTAGTGGCTAAACTAGAATTCCCTGTCTCAAGTTTGGTGAGTTTGTATCATGACAAAAAAGTTGTCATTAGTATTACACTCAACCCAGTTCAACGTGATCATGCCAAGCATATTGAAGTAAATTGCCAGTTCATTAGGGAATATATTATTTTTTGGGAAGTGTAAACTCCTTTCTATAGATAGATGAGCAAGTTGCCGATGTGTTTACTAGGGAGTTCCTAGTTGAAAACTGTATAAGTGTCTCAGCAAGTTGGGCATGAGAGATATCTATGCACCAACTTGAGGGAGAATGTTATCGTGTATATATTTTACATGTAAAGGGTAATTCTATAAATATCTCTCAATATGATGGGTACACTTGTCATTGTAATATTTTATCCGTATAAATAAGAATTACGATGTCATGTGACCTAAGCATGATATCCTATTTTCTCTAACTCTCTCTCTTCTCTTCCTTGGAACCCTAGATCAAACCCTAATCCATTTCAACTATCTGTACATGATCTACGTTCCTTCAAAGGCCATAGCACAAGGAGTCAGTCGAGCAGATCACGCAAGTAATGTGGGTAGACCACTTTTTCTAGGACAATCCTTCAAGCATCGTTTCTAGATACTTGCTTCCATATTAGAGAAGACAGGTCTTCATCCCAACCTATAGATTGAGGAGCAGACCTACTTAACCACCTCTTTGGTATTGTGGCTAAGTGCCTTCATTTTACCAACTTCAAGAGGATAAGTTATCAGATGACCCAAGACCTTTGTAATGTGAAGTCGCACGGTGATGGGTCATACGTTGTTGTTTGACCGCCCCAACTCTGGCCTGTATATATAATTGCCTGAGTAGGATAGCTAAGAGTGAGACGTCGGACCGCGACCTTTCTTGAGGTCCCTCCACTATATGTATATGGCTCGGTAAGTTTGTACTAGTCGATTAGGAGACGAATTAAAGCACTCCATTATTTGATCAACACAGCTGGTCAAAATTCAAAGGTCGAGTATCTTTAGGGTCAAGACAATCCAAAGCCTCTTTGTTGATGAAGATTATTTCATATTTGGTTTCAAATGAACTGGAGAGCTTCATTATCATTGACTCTATTGAAGAAGATAGATGTCCAAGCAAAAGGGATTTCACTCTTTTCGTGTCAGAGTCTAACTTGCCGTCTCAACAACATTTTGATTGCGGAAAGTATTTTTCGACAAAATGGCTCGGATCGTCGATTCGGGTACAGTCATGCACATCTTGGCTCTACATATGCCATTCCTGAAAGCACAATATCCCCAAAAGCTTCACTTGACAATCTTGGGAAATTTTTGCCTACTCTAAGATGGGTTCATCACTATACATACCCAGAGGCCTTGAAGTTGTCCCAATGACATTGCAAGATGGTGGGTTAACTCACCTACCCCATGTTGAGGTTTAGTGGAGAAGTCAAGGCACTAGATGATTTCTAGCCCTTAGAAATAATAGCCAAAAGACATACTTGAATCCGACCGGTAGAATCACTCTTAAAGAAGTGCTAAAATCTAATGATATGGTTGCAAACGCTTTAAAAACATTTTTAGCGTGAATATTTAGCCGTGTTCCAACTAAAAAATAACAAACCCAAACTGCATTGCAACACCAATATAGAACACACACAAAAATAACCAGGGAGGGATGAGTTTCAAATCCCTAGCTAGGGACTTTGAATGCCACACTAGAGGAAGGGACCTCTCACTTTTGACCTACCAAAGTTTTTTGCCACGAGGGCGATTGTATGAGCCACCATATTAGATACATGATTAGAATAACAGAAGGTAATATTCGCAAAGGATTTTGCGACATCCAAGATTTGGGCGCACACCCGAAGCATACCAACTGAAACAGCAGGACCCCTTCTAAAGCACTTCCAATAGCCCTTTTGCATATGTTTCCACTAGGGGGTGTCAATTTGACCCGTTTTAACCGAACCGGAACAAACACCAGTTCCGGTTCCACATTTTTAGGAACCGATTAAAAAGGAACCGAACCGAAAATAATGGTTCAAGTTTCGGGTAGTCTAATATGGAACCGGAACCGAACCGATAAGAACCGGAACCAATATATAAATATAGTGTAAAAATTCTCATATTATCAAGATTGGACCTAATATACCCGGAACCAGAACCGACATAAAATACATAATCAGTTCCGGATCCATCACTTTGAGAACCAGAACCTTGAAGGAACCGAACTGATAAGTTTGTTCCGGTTCTGGCCACCTTAGGAACCAAACCGGAACCCGACCCGTTGAGATCCCTGCACTTTCCACCACAAGCTAGTTCATGGAGGCCCAGTAAGGGGTGGTACTAAGTACTAACATACATACGTCGGATCGGTCTGGTCCGATCCAACCGATCCGAATCGTGGCCAATCCGACGGCCGATCCCGAGACTTCGATCCTTGGCGGCTACTAGGCCCAACAACATGCGGTAGACAGGGATACGGCCCACACTGGATCGACTGGAGCAAAACCCCGCTTCAAAATAAGAGCTTCGCTTACCCGACTGCAGGTCCACAGGATCCGGGCTCTTCCTTTTGCCCCTCTTATTTTGGAGGGTTTTTGGGGGAGAGAGAGAGGACGGAAGAACCTGTCAAGCTAAAGCCTCCCTCTCTCCTCACCGGCTCCCCACACTCACCGCCACATTCCCCACTCCCTCTCACCACCGCCGACGCCCTCCTTAAAATTCTAAAGAAAACGTCGGGAGAAGTAAAAGGGAGATGGCAACCGTGAAGAAGTGGGAAATCCTTCACGTTCCTGATACGCTGCCAACTCCAACTAACCAACAACCCACCGGTACCCCAACTCTATCTCTCTCTCTCGTAACATCGCTGAAAAAAAAAATTAATAGACGGTTTGTGTGTTTCCTTGTACTACACAGTGGATGTATTTGCATCGTGGGTAGAGCCAAAGCTTGCCAACACTCTCGTGAGGTGGTTGTCTTTTCTCGTCTCCTCTCGTCTAGTTGTCGCAAGTAGATGTTCATAGATTTCATTTATTATAGAAATTATCATTTAATCTGACGAGTGAAGTCTTTTACGATTCTTGGTATGAATGATTATTGAATCTTGATTAGGCGGTTAAATCAAATAGCCCCCTTAGAGAATTTCCGCCATGTGAAGCGGGTGCGGAAGAAGAACTCCATTGAAGGAGGTGCGTGTGCTAGTCCCTTTGCCATACTTCTGTTATTATTTGATATCTGTACAATTCACCACTGATGCTGTAACTATGAACCCCGCACAAATAGACACAACCCTTTTTCATCAACTATATATGAATGTTTAATATGGGGATGACTTAGATAGTTTCTTGTTTTGCTATACTGATGATAGTACATTCCACATCGTATAAGTGGTTCATGTTCTTATCAATAGGATCAACGTAGAGCTTCTTTGGAGTCTGGACCAAAAATCATCTCGATCGGATGATCTTAACTATTTAACCATTTTTGAATAATTGAGTTTTCTTCGATGGCCCAAAGATTTATACTTTATATAAAGCGTATTTCTCAGAAGGTTAATACCATAAGAGTTGCCAATTTTTTGTCCAAGAGATCTTCTAATGACACCTTTGAGTTCGCCGCACTGTTTTTTGATAAAAAAAAAATGTGGAATCTGCTCCAGACATGGAAAGGAGGAAGGAGATCTCTGTTGTACAACACACTTCGAGATTTGAGAGGTTTGGGATGATAATATTAGACGGATTGTGGTCGATGAGTGAAGTAGGAAGTAGAAGAGAAGTTGTCCTTGTTTTTTGAGGAGTGCCTTTGATTCTCCAAAGCACTGTTAGATACTTCCTACTGCAAATCCAATAAGCCATTCTGAAGAAGAACCCAACATCATGGGAGAACTAAAATTGTAGAGGAGAAATCCGATGAGAGAGGGAGCTACATTAGGCTCACAGATTTCACTCCTAAAGACTGCAATAATACCTTTCATTATCCCTGTAGGCAAATATGTGGTGGATAGTGTTTCATGGCGGAATCTTTGATATCATGCGGAGAGCCAACGAAAATAGTAGGACAGGCGAAGAGAGTAAAACCTAAGCCTGTAAGACCCCCTCTCATGGGTTTTGGATCGAATGTTGCATGCGAAATTGAGGTCTTAAAAGGAACGATTAGATTGAAATTGTTTATTTTGTGTGGGTGCATAATTTTGCACATGTCGACTTTACACGTGGTCGGTGGAGCTGCACCATCCCTAAGAGACATCTAGGCCTCTCAATAGAGCTCATCAAAGTGCGGCAAAGCTCATTAGAGCTCTGTTGATCATAACAAAGCTGCCAACAGCTCTGTCAAATTGATGATTAGCTCTGTGTACGGGTAGATTTGATCCTCAATTCTGCAGATATTCCGAGATCTTAGGGGGACCCAACTTGGGAGCTGGACAAACGTAAGTTCCCTAAAGAGAGCGCACTTCTAACATTAAAAAGGGCATTAAAGAGGAAAGGGGAGAGTTCCCTAATTGGGAGGACTTCCCGAATAAAAAATAGAAGGTCATTATTTTAAAAAATAATGCGAGTCTATCTCGTATTGGGAAGGTTTCCCTCTCCTAAGATGAAACTTTCTATTTTGATGAGACTAGGCACATTCTATATAAAGGAGCTGCTTCCAACCATTAAAGGTATGCAACACTGATTCCAATAGTTATTGCTTAGTTTTGTAGAAGAAGAGCTGACTTGATTGTCGCAGTGTCTTTGGCCGGCACCTCACTGGTGCCATTGACCTTCACAATCTGTTCTCTTTGTAGGTTCTCACCTTGCGGAGCTCGATCATATATTGAAGAGGTGAGGACATTAGAAAAGTCCCCACATTTTGGATTCCCTTAGGGGTGTTTGGTTGTTGGAGCATGGCTGTTTTGTGTGAAGTTTCTGGTGATAATCCCCCTCGGTCAGACTTTGAAGTAGCTCTTGCTGAGATTATTAACTGTCCCTTCAATGTGCGATTCTTCCCCATGAGTTGTAGAAAGTGCATTTTCTTTGCTGTTAGTAGAAAGGTTCAATTATGCTTGTGTAATTTGGTTCTTAAGGATAGGTAAGGAAACGATATCCCTTTCTAGGTGGTGGCCTAATGCGAACTATCTCCTCGAGTGTTGGTTCAAAGGACCAACACGGGTGCGAAATGGTGCCTTCCATTCCATCTTTGGCCTCCTTGCCTCTTTAAGTTAATTGGAGACTTAGATGGTGGTTTCATGGAGGTCGTTAGGGGGATTACTGTCTTTGCTAACCGTAGCGTTGTTAGATTGAAGGTGTATGCAGGTGCCATTTAAATCCCTTTCAAGTTATTCGCCTAGTGGACAGAGGTATTAGATATTCCGTCTTGGTGAAGATAGACGAACGATTGGTGGTTGGTTATCTTTTTAGGACAGAGCTGGGGTCATATAGTTCACATGCTTCTTAGATATGGTTGGACAAATCTATGAGAGTTAACTCACTCGGAGTATCTTTCCGTGGAGCTCGGATAGTCGATGTTCCTAGAGAGCAGCCTGAAAATATCTTCTGTTGAAGGAGGCCTCGAGGAACAGTGGATAAGATGATGATGTGTTATATAATAATAAATAATATAATGTAAATACTTTTATATATATTGAATTTGTCTCGGATCAAATTGGATTCTCGGGTTGATACGATCCATTGACGGCCCTAGCTTTAAAGCATGTTCTTCCTTATGTTTTTCCAACGGAGGAGAGAAACTTTGTTTATTAATTATATTAACCTTTTTTTTATAAGTGTAAGCTTTATTAATTAATTATATTAGCTTAGCGTAGTTTGTCTATGTAACTTAATATCAAGAGTGAGAAAATGAAATAGAAGTTGAAAAGAATAAATGGTCCATCGTTACAACGGTCCTTTACATTATAACTGGTCGCATCACATGTTTGTGTCAAAAAAAGGTCAGAATATTAATATTTATTATTTCAAGAAAAGCTCAATAATGGTTAAAAAAGTATTTTTTTTAATAAAAATAACGGCCATTATTTCCATTATAACTGCCGTTATAACGGCAAGCCCATTTTTTCGGATTTGAGGATTATTTTTGAGATAACTTAATGGAGTCGGTGCGTCACCATTATAACGGCTGTTTTATTAACCCATGGCCATATCCACTGTTCACAGACATGGATCTTAAGCTAATAAGGCACACGCATCCCATATGTGGCATTAAACAAAAAGGTGTAAAACTCGTGAATTGTACGCCAATGAGGCGTAAGCTTCAGGTGTCTACGCGCTTTGTAGGCATGCCTGAGGGCATTTTGAGGATGAGCCTTAGAGCATTAGCCCTAAACAACTTAAAAAACACTGGCCTAAATTTTTGACTTCGTATTTTCAATTTTAATGACTGTAGTTTTGGCAATCTGTTGGATTTAATAGCGTCTTTCCATGAATTTGATGGATTTGTTATACTTTCCATTGTGTGCATGTGTGTATTTCCATTGCCTTACAAACATTTTAGTCTCTAAAAAACCTCCAAATGTGGTGACAGTTGGCTTTTTCTTGACAGGAAAAACTCAGTTATCAGTGGTCTTATGTCTTGCCCTTGAAAACGAGAATCAGTTGGAGAGCATACCAAATGATGTACTTGAGCTGATAAATGCCTACCAGTTGAGTCCTTTCATCACAAAAGTGGGTCATCCATTTGTGTCATATCTCTCTATATTAAATTATTAATTATTGGTTGTTTCTAATTGATGGATCTAGAAAGTTAGATGAACAAGCTGTGAAAATAGATATGTTTTTTGATTGGCACAAGCTATGAAATATATTGGTCATTCTCAAAGCATTGTCTATTGTGGTAGATAGGAAATTGACAAATTGCTGTCATTTCAATTATCAAGCTTGAATTCTGCATTTTCCAGTTTTTCTATTATTACTTTTAGGTTTTCTCGTGAGGTTACACCTTCAATTTTTAAGATCAACAATATGATAGCTTCAGTGGTTGATTAATATAATACCGCCTCAAATCCAGCTGTTGGATATGAGAATACTGATGTCATTAAAGGTGTGTGACATGATTATTCTCATATCCAAAGGCTTGCTTTGAGGTCGTATGATTTTAACTTACCCCCCTGGGCTATTACATCAGTGTCCACTTTTAAATATGAAGACGTGTTCTCATCTTCTATAATCATGTTGGATTAGATGAGCTCACGTTTTCTGGTTATTGGAACGAAAAACTCTGGCTTTGAGCTCAAATTAGCTCGCTTTCTAATTTGAACAATCACCAATGTTCCTGTAATTATCATTTTTTTGATCAACTCTGAATATTATCATCCTCAGAAGTGCCTTATCATCATCATCATCAATCCTCTCCTACCATTCAATTCTATCTTGAGCATGTGTCCTCAAATCTTTTCTCACCTCAATCCACATTCTTTTGGCTTTCCCTCACCCTTTTAGAGTCTTCAACGTGCACCAAAGCGCCCCTCACCGGTTAATATTAATTTTTGTTTTCTTTGATCTATTGTTCTTTTGTAGTTTTGTTCCTCTACTTTAAGAACAGTCCTTTGTCATCTATTAAAGAAACTTTTGATTGTATATGTGAATGTTGAAATTACACCCAGGTAGCTAAGTATGCTGCTTCAACAAAAGAAGAGTGGGAGGAACAGTGCAAGCTTTGGCCGACTTCATACCATCCACCTACCTAGTAAGCTCAGCTTCCCTGACTTATATTTGTTGATAATTGTTACCGATGTCCGGCTTTGTGTTTCATTTGGCACTCATGTTAAATATAAAAGCAGTCTTCCTGTTTCATTGCTTTGAAGCAAAATATCTGAGTTCCATTGTTTTTTTTTATCTTTTTGAAAGTAGTTAGAGGGTATAAGATGTTGAAATTGGGAGGAAATCTCTTGTAGCAGTTTTTTTATGAAGCCTGTGTGCATCCACTAGAACAAACCCTTGCTTGTTTCCAGTCGGAATTGATGTCAACCTCGATTTTTGGTAGACTCTCTTGTTGCCTGGAAGTTGGATCATTGCGTCCTGTTTTTGGTGGTATTGGCATTAGAAGACTTCAGGAGGCCTTTGATTTCCGAGTCTTACTGGATGGAACTATTTTGAGGAAAGCAAAATTCTACTCAGAATTTTTGTGAACCTCCTGCAAAATTCCCATTAGTTTCAAAGGGACACATTCCAGAGAATAATAACTATAGAGATCCTTGTATCAGTTACCATGGTTGATGAAATGGGTAGCCACAATGACTGCTTTATGTGCACTTAGGAACCTTGACTGCATCACCAGAAAGACACTTGATTAAACTGGAGGAGAGACGCTAACTTGTAAATGGTTCAAATCTTCTCTCATAAAGTGATTTTATTTAGCCCCTGTCCACCTTACCAAGTACCAGCAATACTCACAAGACATAAAAAAGAATTACTAGTTTTGACCAACTGGTTTCCATCAGAAATGGTCCGTCTCCATGCTGCTCCCTACTTACTTGGCATAAAGTTGCTACACATTTTTCACATGCCAACAGAGGCAGGATACCAGCCACAAGAATGCCTCCAGGCTATTGTATTCTGCCTACTCTCCATTTCAATGCGGGTGCATGGTCATACATGAAAAACAAAGGATGAATGAACCACGAGCATGTGTTGAATCATGTCTGCAAGATCTTTCAATTGCTTCATCACATTATGAGTACTGCTTGTAAAAACTTGTTATTTACCTGAACCAGATTTTCTAACTGGAGTAAACATCATGAATCAAAAGATAAAAAAAAGATGACCATCAATTGCTTTCTGGTCCCTCCAAAGCTCAAAATGCAATTGTGAGGGATGCTACTATGACATTCTCCGAATGTTACATCATTGGACATTGTATGTCTTACATTATTGCAATATTGCATATCGAATGTCTAGTTTCTTTGGGTCAATCAAGATAAGACCAAAAGTTGAGTCATGGTTTTACTGTTTATTTCACAAAGGAAGATTTGTTCAATCTTTTATAATACCTTAAATGGAATAAACTAATGTTTGAAGGAACCCTATTTAGAACATGTCTATTTGGGGTTGAGCCTACATCTCTGCTCGGTCATGTTCTCTGTGAGAACATGACTAAGAGAAAGCCAAGTGAACATTTCAAACCTTGATTATGACTAAGTTTGGGGATGCTATAAAAAAACACTGTTTCTTATTGTCATTTAAACTGACTTCTTCTTTCTGATTTGTTTTTGCAACGCGACTTTTGTTTTAATTACAGCAATATTGATGGAATTACTGGATTTAGTGAAGAAGATTCACAATCAATCTTCAACTTCATGAAGGTTGCACTCGAATTAACAAAATGTGGCCCTCTTAGTGATCAGGTAATTGTTGTAGTATTTTCCTTTGAAGGAGGTCATGTTTTTTTTTTTTTTTTTCCGATGGAGGTCATGTTTATTACATTGTAACTTAATAATTCACATTTTCAGTAGCTTGTACTATTGTATTGCCCTTTAAGACTTGTCCCTCGATGCTTTGATGTGATCGCATTCTCTTTTGGTTGCTAAATGTCCGAGATCATTCATATGAGATAAAATTTCATCAGCTCAAACCATGATTTGTTGACCCTTTAATCTATATAAAAACTCAAGTCAATCTACATTTCAGTAGTGCACCGGGGTTGTTATATTTGTGGAATTAAGTCATTAAAAAATTATACCGACATGCTTTATTTGGTGATCAGTATAAATGATCAGAGAACAACTTTGGAACCTAAATGGTGCTGCTTTCATGCAATTTCGTATTTTGATTGGATGGTCAATTTTGTCCTAATTGTTTTTTTAGATAGAGGACCATTTCAATAGAAGAATTTTTTTTTGACTGATCCTGAACAGAATCGAAATCAGGTGATACACTGATTCTTATGTGGAGATGCCAACTCCTCCTTAATTTCCTGTACGTATAAACAATTGTTGTCTATGCCAGCAGGGGCTGGAAATCTTTGGCCGTAGGCGTGATGCACCCAATCACGCTTGTGTTACTGTTTTTTTCTTGTGTTTGTTACTGTTGTCGTCATTCCTGGAAATATTTTCAGGTAGTAGCAACGGGATGTAATGTATCTAAGTCGTCTGACAAACAATGTTTTGTACCTTTTGAAGAGTCAACAATTCATGATCTTGCTGGTTTTAGCATCATTGTTCTAAACAGGATATTATAATTTCTTTTCTAGAAATTCTTATGGGTAAAAACAGAATGCCTTTGAGCTTCTAGGTCCTTTTTAGTCATCAGAACAGAGTCCTTTCAAATGCATGAAGTTGGCAACTGATGTTTATATAAAGGCATTTTCCCATTCATTTTGATCGGTAAGAGAGTTTATAAATAAAAAAGCAAAAAATGGGGGAGAGGTAAGGAAACCACTCCCTATGTACAATGAAGATCTGAGAGCACCTTATTAGCCAATGAGTCGGCTTTTTAACTCGTTGCTGTTATATTTCGTGTTCGTTATTCACTTTGTCCAATGATTCAATACCACAGTAGTATGGTAATCAACATATGATGGATCCATGCTGTTGGCTTGGGTAACTATAGCATCATAGAAAACGTAGATGACATCATTATTTCCCAAACCAATGGCTTGAGTTCCTGCTGTTTCATAATTAGCAGACAACCAAGCCTATGACAACAGTGTCCTTTCATCTCAATGTGTTTGTAACCGTCTATTGTGCAGGTAGTCAATGCTGCAGTTATAGTAGATCCTTCAGTTAGGCAGGTAATTGCTAGTGCATGTGACCAAACATGGTGGTGGCGTACTCCCACAAACAATACCAGCTTGGAAACCAGCTGCATCGAACAGCCAGAAATCATTATTTCCCATCAATCTGACACAAGTGGGGTAGCAATCAATGAAGCTGTGCTCTCTAATTGTGCACGTGATGAACATAGACTGTCCTATACTGGTGTTTCTTGTCTATATCCTTGGAAATGGACTGATCAACGACAATATACAAGTAGCAGTTGTTCCTGGCATCCGTTACGGCATGCAGCTCTCGTTGCTATTGAATATGCTGCTGCCAGGGATAGGAGCCTGTTTCCCGGGTTGGGGCACTCGGAAGATCAGTCTATTCAAGTTGATCTTCAGCTGTCTTCTTCTATGGGCTTACCAGCAAAAAGACAGAAGACCCATCTCTTAAAAGTGAGCTTCTTTCTCTCTGCTTATGCTTCTCAACCACAACTGATTTGGGTGACTATAATGAAAGTATTTAGCTATTTATTCTAACTTCCACACCTCTCAAGAGGTAGTAATAAATTCTCAAGTGTTCTTACAGCCATGGCATTTTATTTTGCTATTTTCAGGATGAGGATGACATGGTCCTGAAAGCTTGCCCTAATGGTTTTCATTCTGAAGTAGCGAGGCCTTATTTATGCACTGGTTTTGACATCTACCTTGTTTGGGAGCCATGTGCAATGTAAGTTCAAAGAAGTCTCTCTCTCTCTCTAAATAAGCCAGTGGTTACTGGAACAGAATCTATAAAGGGTAACTCCACCTTGGATTAGGTATTTAAAATACTTATCAAAAAAAAAAATAGGTATTTAAATACCTTTGGATTACCCACCTTGCTTAATTGACCAGTTCAGTTAATTTTAATTACTGAATACATGGTAGTTCGATAAATAATTGCGTCCTCTTTTTGTCGTCCATTCTCAACTCTCTTTGCATCGAGTTTCAATCGCAGAGAAGTCCCACATACCTATTCATAATAGACTGCTTCTGTTGTCAAGACATAAAATTAGCTGACAATCTCTTATTTAAACCACAACTGCCGTTTGGGGGGCTCCATAGCTTTTACTAACTAAAACATAGATCGGAGCAGTGTGGATAGCGGCATGTAGTGTATAAAGTTAAAAGGTCGAGGATAGTGGTTTGGATTCTCTTACCATCTTTTCGTTTTGTCAACTTGAGCTTCACCAAAAGCAGATATTAGATGTTTAGTTGCCTCTTACTGGAGTAGGCATACCTGAGGGGCTCCTTAACCTGCCTTGTTGGTCTGAACAACCATTTGTGTAGGCATAACCTTATCACTGATCTCTTCTCAACTGCACTTGTTCAGGCAAGTAAGCAGTTTTGATATTTGTCGGTGGTTTCTTACAGTGGAAGCGGTAGGTGTGACTTGATTTTACAAATAATTTAGTTTCGTTCCTCATTTATACAGTTCTATGAAAGAATGGCTAGATGGGACTGAGACTTCAAAAATCACGATGCTGCTACATAATAATTTTTGTTAGCTGCTCAGAAGTCAGAACTACCTGTCCCTGTTGTATCAGCCAATAGGGGTTCTTCACTTTATTTGTTTTACTGAATTTCCAACTTTCTGATGACCATCTGAACAAACATTTACTGAAGGTGTGCAATGGCGCTTGTTCATCAAAGGATCCGGCGTATATTTTATGCCTTTCCGAACCCCAATGCTGGTGCATTGGGCGGCGTTCACAGACTGCAAGGAGAGAAAAGCTTGAATCATCACTATGCTGTCTTCAGGGTCGTGTTAGATGAAGAACTCCTTGATAAAGTGACAGGAACTGCCTATAATAGCTGCTAACAAAGCTTATGTTTACAGTCTTCTTAATTTATATTTGGGTCTGAGAGCATGTTTAGTGGGTCAACGGGTTAGCGCTTGAGGACAGGCTTTGGATTCAGGTTGTATCAACACCCAAAGAACTAGATGACTTTGTAAGCTGTCATCTTCAAAATATTTTTGAGAGGCCATTTCTCCCTGGTCTCTCCTTGACCCTTTATTTATTTATTATTAAAAATATTCCTTTACATTTCTGTTAACTATGTAACATAATTCTTTTTTTTTTTTTTTTCATTTCTGTAGACCAAGTAATGATGATTTGTAATACTAATTTTTATGAAATCCGAGGTATTATGTCACAAATATGGCTCCAAAAAATGTTGGTGTCCTTGGGGCCACACCATTTGGTGGTCCTTGAAATTTCTGTTGTGCTAAACTGATTTCGTTCTTAAAGAACAGATATTTAGGGCAAGCTGGGACCTGTTAGTAGGGGTTTAAATGGGTTGACCTCAGCTTGGCTTTTGGTTAATATTGAATAAGCCCGAGCCTGATGTTCGAGCTGATACAGTTCAAATATAGGCCTGAAACCTCTAATGGGTCAGTCCATTTACAGTTAGAGAAAATCAGAGGGCAAAAGCAGGATATTACTTTTTATGGGTTGGCGAGATAGATAAGGTCGTTGTGATCGGAAATGTGCTGCAGAGATTGGGATTTCATTGAGTTGGGATTCGACACTTAATACTGAACTGCTTAATTTCAATTGGAATCTGTTGTCCTCATAAATTGTTTAATACCTGGACTATACGCTTTGTAGCAACAAGAAGAGGCCTTTGTGATTTAAAATGTGCTGTGGAGATTCTCATTCGAAGGGATATAATTGTCTTTTTATTTAAAGTTTAAGTGGGGAGAGAAGAGAAACCAACGGGGCAACGAGAAAGCACTATTTTTACATGTCCTCGAGGCTCGAATAAATTTGGAACAGATCGATAAAGGTAAAGAAAAATCCAATGGTTCGAAATCGACATTCGCCGGGTTATCTTGATTCTTGTGTGTGAATTAAGGAGGCAAATATTAGCTTTCCATTATATTTCTGGGCCATACCCGTCATGAAAAAATCGAAAATTCCGAAGCTTTTTACATGATTCTCAGCCTAAGGTTCACTTTAAAGAGATGGATGAAAAAAGGTTTAGGGCCCATTAATTTGCCATTTTTGAAAATGTGTTTTACTTTAAAAAGGCCGTTTGGATCATCATTATTGCAAAATGTCTCCATCTTCTCTCTTGGTGGGCCCACCACTATAATTGATGAAAGTGATAGATGGGGAGGGGTGGGAGAAAGGTTTCGTTGAGCTAACAAAATAGAAAAAGTCGTTTCGGGCTCAAGGGACCCCCAATTCTGACCCCCATCTTGGCGTACCCACATAGAAGATGAATCAAGGGCTGATTTTTGGTGAGGATGATCTCTATGGTGAGGAGATCATCCTCACAAAAATTCAAATCATTCCAATATTCGTAGATTGGTTTAGAAGTTGAGGAATTAGGGACCGCCGATTTTTACTGTGTAACTCGAAAACCACATTTGATTGGGTTAGAAATTTCAGAATGGGCTGATTTTTTGTTGGGGTGATCTATACGGTGAGGAGATCATCCTCACCAAAAATCAGCCATTGATTCATCTTCTACATGGGCACGCCAAAATGCCCCCTCCCCAGCCCGACCCTTTAAAAGATGGTCATCAAAACAATCTATTATTTTGAACAAGTGTTTTTGTAAAAAAAAAAAAAATTTCAGGTCCCGATCCAAACAGGCCTATCCTTTTCCTTTATATATTTGAAGTGAAATAGTTCTTTTTATTTACTTAATTCCTGAACTCTGGTTAAATTTAATTTTTAAAATTACAAATAAAAGACTGAATCAAAGGGTGACAAAGATGTCAGCCCGTGCATCAGATTATGTTAAAAAAAAAAAAAAACAAACTACCCCATATTATTTTAATATATATTTGAAAATTTCTCCATTAATGGAGATAATGGAATGGGTCAACTGGGTTCAGCCTGACTATGTAGAGAAGAGGGAGTAGTATGAGATTATGAAACATTCAACTTTTATTCAAAACCATCCATTAGTGCTACATAATTTATACACCACTTGCTAAACTTCCTCTGTCCTGACAATACTAGAATAAACTCAATAGATGGGATCATCTAAAAATGATGACTTTTAATTGTGACATCTTGAAATATGATATTTTCGGTGGGACTAATCCCTCCGGTCGTGCGCACCGACCCCGGGGAAGTTTCCCTAAGCACAACTGGGTAAGTCAGGAGGCCCACGAGTTTCGAACACACGATCAGAGGGAGCAAACCCCTATCGTGGTTCTACCACTGCGCCAACACCCCTGGGGATACAAGACATCATTGGACATTATATAGTTTGCATAACACAAAAAAATGTTGACCAAAACACATGCATATATAAATACATACATACATCCATGACACACACATGAAGAGATTGACGTGGGAATATGGTGATTTGGAATGCTGGATTAAATTTGCGGCTTAAGTGGAAAGGTGAAGCGGACCTGACGGTCCTTTAAGTGTTGTATGCATTCATGTATGTACATGCATATATGGCATGTACTACATGGGTGCTGCAAAACGAAGATTTGGATGGTTATGACCTTATATAAACATGAAGAGATCTGCGAAAATTGGACGGGTATGACATCTCCAATTTTAAGTTCACAACTCTCCGAAAAAATATTGACAGAAACACATGCATATATAAATACATAAATACATACATCTATGACAAACACACTGATGTGGAAATATGGTGATTGGACTTTGTCGCTTGTATAAATGCTGGATTATATTTGCGGCTTAAATGGAAAGGTGAAGCGGACCTGACGGTCCTTAAGTGTTGTATGCATTCATGCATGTACATGAATATATGACATGTACTACATGGATGCTGCAAAAGGAAGATTTGGATGGTAATGACCTTATATAAACATGAAGAGATCTGCAAAAATTGGATGGGATGACATCTCCAATTTTAAGTTCACAACTCTCTGAAAAAATGTTGACAGAAACACATGCATATATAAATACATAAATACATACATCTATCACACACACACCGACGTGGAAATATGGTGATTGGACTTTGTCGCTTGTATAAATGCTGGATTATATTTGCGGCTTAAGTGGAAAGGTGAAGCGGACCTGACGGTCCTTAAGTGTTGTATGCATTCATGCATGTACATGCATATATGGCATGTACTACATGGATGCTGCAAAACGAAGATTTGGATGGTTACGACCTTATATAAACATGAAGAGATCTGCAAAAATCGGATGGTAGGACACCTCCAATTTTAAGTTCACAACTCTCCGAAAAAATGTTGACAGAAACACATGCATATATAAATACATACATACATACATCTATGACAAACACACACGAAGAGATCGACGTGGAAATATACTGATTTGACTTTGCCATTTGTATAAATGCTGGATTAAATTTGTGGCTTAAGTGGAAGGGAAATATGCTGATTTGACTTTGTCGCTTGTATAAATGCTGGATTAAATTTGCGGCTTAAGTGGAAGGGCTTCGCCTACTCATTTAGCGGACTTGACGGTCCTTATAAGTGTTGTATGCATACATGCATATATGACATGTATTACATGGATGCTGCAAAATGAAGATTTGGAGATTAAACACCTCAAAATATAGCTGCAACAATTAAAGCCAACCCAACCCAACAATCACAATCTTTCTATAATTCCAACATACTATGCCACATCTTGTCTCTCTAAGACATTGTATAAACGTTATGGGATAACTGTACAAAGAAACTTCTAAGAGAATACTAAATATTTGGGCTGGAGCTCATACCTTAAAATAGACGTTTCCTTCATCTTCTCTAAGAAACCATTGGGAAGATTGTTTGATATTTTCATCTCTTGAAACAGTATATTGTCTCTGATTTGGTTTTGGAATTGAGCTCCAATTTGAACTGGGTATAGAACTCTTATTCAGAAATGCACTGAAAACCGCGGCAAATTCCTAACCAAATCCCGAATAGGACTAAGCACACAACTGCATCAATGGCAAGAACAATTCGGACTTGGCGCCACCACATTCTTCGAGCAAATTGTGGGTTTGATCTGATCCTCATGGAGCTTGAGCCCTTCTGTAATGAGATTGCGGAAACCACAGGGCCTTGGTTATTAGATTCTGGAGTTGCCACATCGATCTTGATTCCCCGATCTGTAGACTTCCGGTGATCTTCGGAACTCCCATCTCTGATGTCAACTACCCTATCCTTCATCTTCTTCTTCTCTTGCTTGCCAGACTTCCCCAACAGTGGCGCCTTTGTAGAGATGGCTACTTCGATCTGGCCGTTTGCATTACTCGCTGGGGATGGAGAGAGACCAGGATGATGTGATGGAGGAATCCCACCCATCCAATCACCTTCAGATTGGGATACATGCTCCAATGAGGATATCAAGCGCCGGATAACAGGCACCAGTTGTTCTTGGAGGAAGACAGAATTCAGACTCGATAAACTTCCCTTCGAACCATTCTTCGCGTTCTTTGCAATCTTCTTGAACTCGTCCTTCACGTGTTCTAAAAACTGTAGGACCCCCGGATTTCCAAGACCCTCATCAACAATTGTGAAGTAAACATATCCATCTTCCATCAGAAACCCAAAAGTCCTTTTTCTGATAGTCTGAAAATACCAGGTGTGGAAGGGAGGAGTTCTTTCCAAGCACAAAGCAGCCATGTTCTCAATCTCATGGTCTCCGCCGCTGTAGGTATAGAGAATCCGATTCCCCTTAGAAACACAACAGTAATAAACTGTGTTTTGGATAGAACTCATTTTTTACAGATCGAATTCGACAAAAAGGTTCTAAAAAAACCCAACTGACACTGCTAATCACCGGAAACAAACAATTGTTTTTCAAATCTCTATAGTCCCAAATCCCTGGGGAACTACACTGAACAACAACCTCTAGGTAATCAAGATCTGACAGAAGATTAACCGAATAAATTCTTCAACTAAGAACATAAAGACCACACAAAATGCAACAAGTTCGTCTGCAACAACATCAAAACCCTCTAAAAAATACAAGAAAAATTCCACTGCTAGGTACTCAAAATCAAGAAGAACATCCAGCATTTCTGTTCGGTTTCATAACCACAACTCTTTTTTCTTCTACTTCTAGGGTTTCAAAACTGCCCCAAAATACCCAGATTCTCATTCAATTTCTCTGTAAAGATTTCAAGCAATCCGGCAGAAACCCAACAAAATTCTTCTTCAGGGTTTCGTAATCTGCCAACAAAACCCCAAAAGAAAAAAAAAAAAAAATCTAGATCAGGGACCGGTACAAACCCTATAAAAAAGTCTTCCACTGGAGCTCTCTGAAGTCTAATCCGCCCAAAAAATACTGAAAAATTGAAGAAAAAACCCTAGATGTTCACAAAAAAAAAACCTAGATCAGAAACCTAAATTCAAAGAAAAGAAAGGGATTTAGGTTTTTAAAAGCTTTACCTTCTTCATGGCTCCTCTCTTTACAAAAATAAACAGTGATATAACAAGTTTGGAACTCTGATTGACATCTCCGACTCCAAGTCCATCTTGAAACACTTTAAAAAAATATCAAAAAACTAAAAATTAAAATTACAATCACGTTCTTATCTTGTTTTGAAAGGACATTTGTATCCTTTACTTCTGTTCTATTCATATGGCCCACCGTGTCCGACAGCCAACAATATGAGCCACGTGGCACTCTTAGAGGATGCTTACCATGTGGATGTTTGGCCAGTCCCTAGGTAGTCCTGCAAACCAAAAATCAGCCTGATTAGTAATTTCAGACCTTTGGATCCTAGTAACCCAAATAATGGTCAATAATGCTCAAATCAACCCATGAAAATGACTCCAATCCAATGCTTAGAAATCACTGATGCAATTGATTTTTTGGTTTGTAGGTCCACCTAAGATTGGCCAAACATCCATACGGTCAGTGTCCTCTAAGAATGTGCCATGTGGGCCATGTGGCTCATATTGTGGGCTGTCATTGGCTTCGCTGACTGGGGCTGTCAATGAAGTTTTACTCTGAGAGAATTATACAGCCCATGTTTTTTAAACCCGGACTGGCCATTGAACCGTTGGACTGACAACGGTTTGTCAGACGGACGACTTGTTGGGGATCGGCATCCATGCTGACAACGATTTGGATCGATATCGATGCTGACCCAGACTATTTTCGAGAACGGTTCAACCGGTTGGTCGGGATAGGGTCCAGGGCCGTCTCGATACAAGTTGACGACTCCTGTTGCAGTCGATGCAGATCACTCTTGTGGCCCTACATAGATCAAGTTTTGGGCCCAATGACTGCATGGATGTTCAAACTACCTATTGGTGGATAAACTTCTAAAAATCAGTTTGATTGATGCTTACTAGCCATTGGATTTATTACCCAAAAAACATGCTTGAATCTAACGGCTAGAATCATGTTCTAAAAAAATACTGAAATCTATGGCTAGAGATAATCAATCAGGTTAATTTTTGGGTCGTATATTCAATATGGGGTTGGCTAAAAATCCATGTGTTAGTGGGACCTGGGCTGTGGGCCTTCTCTCACTAAGGGGCCTTAGGTGGCAGGAGTGAAATTATCAAACTACCCTTAAACATGTGGGCTAGCATTCCTCATTGGAAGGTTATGATGGTCAATTCAAGTGCAAGTCCACCAAATGAGTGGTCCACATAATCTACAATTGTGACCACAACGAGATTACAAGTCTGCGCAAGAATACAAAAGTTAACCCGGCAAGTCAACTCCTTAGGTGAGTCGTAATGTTTTGTCAATATAAGCTAGAAAAAATGGCTAGCTTCTAATCGGGCTGATTTTTGATTGTAGGTCCACCTAGGGATTGGCCAAACATCCATACGGTTAGAGTCCTCTAAGAATGTGCCACGTGGCTCATATTAAGCCCTGTCACCAAAGATTTACTCCTTTTTTTTCAAGAAAAAAGTTAAATTCCTTAAAGTGACTCGCGTATTACCTCCATTTTGAATGAATAAAACTTTGATGACAGTGGACTGAGTTGAGAGTTTTAATGACTTTTTGACTTTTAACCCAAGTATAAGAATGAGTTGACTCGGCTGAGTCATGAGTCTGTATCATCCCAACCATGGTTCAAAGTCTCGGCCGATTCCATTCTGGAATGGGCAATTTGGATTCGGATCGGAAGCCACCGATTTAACTGACATTTGGGTCGACTCGCCATTCTGTCCGATATTTGGGCGATCCGGGTGATCCCGAGATTTTGAACCATGATCCAACCATCCAAATATAGGGGCATGGATGGTTATCATTGCAAAATTTTAGCCAAGAACAATAGGATATTTGAGTCCGATTTCATTTTAGATGGCGCAGACATTTAACCGACTAGAGTAGATGGTTGGTGTGTACCTTTTCTATGGGATAAGTCGTGGGTTCAATGGCCGGCCCAGCGGATAGACCCCCCCGGCCCTACCAAATTTTGTTTTTTTTAAGATGGTGCAGAGTCTGCAGACTAGTGCGGTGTTCCTGTGTGCCTCCCCTAATAAGTGGATTGGGACTTTTCAAAAGTGACCCGCCCTAGTGTACAAAATAGAAAAGAAAAAACAGGGAGCATTGTCCCATATGTTTAAGCCCTTGATGTTCTTTGATATTTGTGTTGTGCTCATTGAGATTTCCACTACACAAATCCCAAAGAACACCACACAAGTTAAACAGGGGTTCTAGGGCCCTGTTTGGTTCGCTGCACTGGGATGCATTTTGCACTCTAGTGTAAATGCGTTGAGTTGCATTGCAGTCACTTACCACAATTTTTGGGCTGCACATGCTCGCATACATTTTCTTAAAGAGTTTGCTAGGGTTTGTCAATCACTTAAACACAGCTCACTTGCACACCCCCAACCAATTACTTGTAATCCCAAAAACCGTGGCAAGTGAGTGTATTGCATCCGATTTGCACTGAACCAAGCAGGGCCTTAGTTGCACATAGCTCTATTCAAGATAGACCCAGGATGAGAGTTATTCTTGATTCCAACTTCTAGGAATTATGGGAGTGTTGAATTTCCTTATCCTTAAAAAGCATGTTCCTTGTATTCTATTTGAAACATACATGTTTTACAAAGACTCTGAAGCCAAACACACCCTTAACTTATTTCTATTTTTCTTTTCTTTTTATTTCAAAGAAAAACAAACCAAACAGGCCTATAACTTGAAGGGTCGGGCTCCGTGACCTGTCTTTAATGACTGGCTCCTGAGACAGGCCTTGTCGGGTATAGATTTCGAGAATCCAACTGATGTGATGTGCTGAGCTGGCATTCACTTTTTGCCAAAGCAAACCACGGTTGGATTCTCGGAATCCACAACTGATAGTCCCTATCTCGGGAGCCAGTCAAAAAAGGCCGGTGCCGAGAGCTTGTGCCTAACTTGAATGCTAGCAAGTAACCCCTTGAGAGAGTTGCACACATGCAACCCACAAAAGACAAGAAAAATTGTCTGAAAATGCACATTTTCAAATTTTTATTTTTATTTTTCTTGTCTTTTTGTAAGATTGCATATTTTAAGAGTTGCATGCTAGCATTCCTCACTGTCATTAGAGCTGTCGAACATAGCGTACCTAAAACAAGCTTTTAAAACATGGATAGTTGTTAATTTATTCATTATATTTTGCTAATTTGCATAAAAAAAAGCTGGTTGGTTATTGATGTGTGGAGAGAGGTAACTTCGCATTTTTTTATTAAGACAAGGAACAGGTTCCGAGAACTCATATTTTCACTCGTGCTCTCGGCCGTGGATTTCACAAATCCAATGGTGGTTGACAGTGCCGAGTTGGCATTCACTTTAGCAAAACTCGACCACCATTGGATTTCGTGGATTCATGGCTGAGAGCACGAGTGATTAGAAATTCGTGTTCACAGATCCCGACCAAAGGATACTAAGAGACCAAAAATAAGGGATGGATTTTCTAGAGCGACACTCTAGAATTCTTCTTAAGAGAGGTGGGCTTTCTTTATGCTGGCAGGCTAATGCCAACATCATCGGCAATTAATTGCATGGGGGGAGTATTATGGGATTTATATTGTAAACAAGAGTAGGGTTTTCAAGAAATGATTTTTGAATATAAAGGCTATGTATGGTTGCCCTGAATAAGTTTTTTGGAAATGATTTTTGCATATAAAGCACTGTATGGTAATCAACAAAAAGTTTTACAGAAAAAGTATTTGTATGTTAGAAAGTGTTGATACAGAAAAACTTTTAAGATATTCATATACAAAATCATTTCTAGAAAACTTATTCATGGCAACCATACAAAGCCTTATATGCAAAGATCATTTCTAGAAAAACTTATTCAGGCCAACCATGTGGCGCCTAAATGTCATAAAAATTTCCTGTATCGACACTTTCTGAAATACAAATTAATGCAGGGGCATTTTAACATTGGGCTCGAGTGGGGCAACTTGCGTAAATGTGGCACACTCGGGGTGGGATGGCCTATGTGAAATGGGACCCACGAAGGATGGTTTGACCGAAGGCTTGGATCTGGGTTATGAGATAAAGGAATTTAATTTCACATTACCAACAATCGCGACTTTTGTGGAGTATTGGTTAAATGTCCTGCATCAAAGTGGTATTAGAGTGGGATGTCTCGTGTTTGAGACTCTTCACCGGGGGTGATTAATGCATGGGTATTTTCACACTAGGCTCGAGTGGGGCAGCCTGCGAAAATGGGGCACACTCAGGGTGGGATGGCCCATGTGAAATGGGATCCACGAAGGAGGGTTCGATCGAAGGCCTAGATCTGGGTTATGAAATAAATGAATTTAATCTCACGCAACCAACAATTGTGGCTTTTTGGGGAGTATTGGTTAAATGTCTTGCATCACAAATCCTATTTCTATGAAACTTTTTGTTGATCACCGTACAGATCATGTTAAACCCCAGCAAGTAAACCTTTGATGACAGCGGGCTGTCATCAAAGACTATGCCTACCAATGAGTTCTTGGCACATACCCCAAGTGTTTTTTGCCACGTACCCATGCAGTCACAGGTTTTGATGACAGCCTCGTGTCACCATGTGGCTCCAAGCCATTGGGTCAGGACAAGACCTAACCTAGTAGGCCCAGGATCCAACCACATAGAGCCACATTATAGCTTTGACTAAAATCAATATCCTTTTCCCTACACAACATTATGACATTTGTTATATTTATTCAACTTCAAGGGTTTGGTATTGTTGGATGATGATCTTATCTTTTTTTTCACAGTTATTATAATAAGAATTATAAAGCAATCATGCATACGTGGACTTAAATACAAAAGGGTTACCTTAATCTTAAAATCAAAATAAAATACACCTCCTCAAGGATCTTGTAACAAGTCAATCTTTCTGATTAGGGCTTTTTTGACTTCCATTTGGAGCTCAATTTCATTGATATAATAATATTGTTGCCCAATGAGGTTGTGCCATGTATTGTGCATTAGGTGTCAGAAAATTATCGACTTTTTAAGGGTAGGATCATTCTAGAACTTTTGGGTGATTGGTCAGATTATTTTAACCCCACCTTGTGGGGCCAACATAGAAATGATTTTTATGAGGATAATCCTTTTTTGAACTTTCAAACCTATCAAATGTTAGTCTTATAAGGTTAATAGAAGGTTCAGAATTTTTCAACTTCAGTCCTTGAAACCAAGGTTTAAAAGGGGCAGTTATAACGGTATAACGGACTGGGGGTGTTACTATTTTTTTTCCGTTATAAGGAATTGTAACGCACAGGGGCAAACATGGAAAAATAACAGAAAAAACGGCGCTAAAATTCAAAATATGAATTTCAAATTTTCAATAAAATTTATAACAGAAATAACGGGCTTTCTTCAAACTATCCCAACCAATCAAATGCTCATCTAGGTTTTTGAGATGCAGCCATGCTGGTTGTTTGACCAACAAGATCTTCTAGTTGGGAGTCATCAAGTGAGGGAAACAGCCCATGAATATGTGCCACATGGATGGAAGACGGTGGGGTGTGACACACATGCACGCACGGACAAACATGCTATGCTCAGAGAGCATGCCTACATGCATCAATGTACATATGTATACCATACATGAAGATATGCATGTGATGGATGAGCTTGTTTACCATTATAACATAATACTTCCTCTCCACCATAGTTTAGAGGTTGTTTCTTTGAGACTTTTGTGTTCAGATGAGAGGATCTTCTAGAGGACTCTTCTCCTCTCTGATTGTATTTAGGCTATGGCCTTCGGGATCTCCCCCCGATGATCTGTAATCTGTGGAATTTTCCCCTAGTTATACATATTACACATTACTTATAAAAAATAAATACTACATGACTACTCTTCTGCCCTAAGGATGATCTCTCATGTTCCCTTGCTGAACACTAGGATCTGTCATGGTCTCTTGCTCACCACCAACATGATCTTCAACATCAAATATAACAGAACCTTCGCCATTTCGTTGACACTCGTCATCTTCTCTCCTTGCATTACAAAGCTCTTCATCATTACTTACACAATTGTTGCCCCCCTCCTCTGCTATACTCTCTCTTTCGGACCGTCTCCGAAGAGAATTTCCATCTCCATTACTATCTTCTGACAATCCCTCGTTGGTTTGTATTTCGTTGGCCTGGGCTTCCAGTTGATTATCTGGAGGTTCAGTGTCAGTTTTGGCAGCCGGAAGAAGGGAGAGGCGGCAGAGAGGACAAGTGGTGTGGGTGGCAAGCCAGTGGTCAATGCAACTCATGTGAAAAGTGTGGCCACATGCGGGTATCTGTTGAAGCCTTTCCTCAGCTTGGTAGTCTCCTAGGCATACTGAGCATCTGCAATAGGAAATAAGGTCTTTGAATTGAAGAGTGGGAAAGAAAGGAATTAATAGCTTCAAAGTAGGCTGCAAAACTGTAGCTTGGAATGCAAACATATGGTAGCTCACGAGCTATCAAACTAAATGTTCTTGTGGTTTCAACACTCTGAATTCCACAATCCATGGTGCTAGACTGTGTGTTGTAACACATTTCAAACAGTCCGATAGCAGGATTAAGAGTGCTGGAACACATAAGACCATTTCATATGGTAGCTCGGGATCTATTAGAGGTTTTTGCATCTTAAACATCTTGGAAGTCTGAAATAAAAGTGTGCATTCAAATTGCAGTTCACGATTCAAGAAGTTTTTCATTCACACACAGTCCAATGTCCAAAAGTTTGGTGTCAACTTAAATAAAGGTCCTGTGTCTTTAAAGTTTGACTTGGCCATGCCAATGAGATGCTTGTGAATTTTATGGAAATGTAGGTGACGTATCAGTGCATGGACTCAATAGTCAGGGGCAGGACCCACCATATGGACTCTAATTGCAAGTCAACCAAAAGGTTTGAACCTTGGATCAGCTCATCCCATTCTTTGTTTCTTTATTTTGTGTTTAGGTTTGTTTGGGTTTGCAAAGTCCGTTTATCCAACAAAACATGTTATGTGATAAGAGAATTTACATATTATGCGACCACTGAACCTTGGATCAGGTCATCTTATTCTTAGTTTATTTAGTTCGTATTACATAAGATCTCTCAGATGGGATCATTCATTATCACTCGGGCTGTGGGTTCCTTGTTTAAATATCAAACTTGATTCCCATACACTATTACTAAAATCAATATTGAAATATAAACCCTAATTAATAATGACACGATGTGTCTGACACGACACCTTTAAGAAGCCCGAAACGCAGACACGTCCATACAGATGCATGATACTACAATATTTTAGTAATATTTAAGGTAGCATTTTTTTAAATAAAAGTAAAGAAAGAAATATATGAAAAGGAAAAAAAACATTTTCATATGCGATGCTATCCAATAACATAATAAATATAAGTAAATCTATAAGACTGAACACTAACAAACAACTATAGCTGTGTTTAACAACTTAACAAAGTACTATATGGAAGATGGAACACACCAACCCACTTTTAGAAATTATTTTTTTATAGAAGATTAAGGATGACATTGCCATGCATGTCATGATGTGTATCAGGGACTCAGGATGCGTCGACATGTGTATCTGTGTTGATATGTGTATGACACTGCAAACCCCCCTAAATCTTCATTTCCTTGTTATAGTATAAGCCAAAACCTAGAAAGAACAAATGCTTAATTTGCACTCTGACACACCCCAATACCGTCATCATGAAAGACCTTATTATCTTCTCTACTGGTTTGGCTTATTGTGTGTATACTATTTAAATGGATTTAATGTGTTTTATTTCTCTAAATACAATTTTTCTGTATCTTATGCTTTGAGTAAGCGTCACACACCAAAACCAAGTTTATCATCTTAGGCGCAAGGGGCACGCACTGGATATTGCAAGTACATGGTTACATTGGACTCAATACCACAATGAGTATCCCTCGGTTAACCAATACCTTGTTGAACTCTCAAAAGAAGGTTGTCTTCACATAGATGGCAACAAAACAACTTATATGAAGGAAGTTGGGAAATAAGTTTGCCCTCATAAGCTAACAAGAACAAAAATTCAGTACTTGGACTCTGAATCTGATTGAGTTAGCAGGTTCCAGGCACTAAGACCAAAAAAGGAGAGTTCGTGTAGAGATAGACAGGAAACAAAATCTTTTTTTTTTCTGCCCAAGTTTTTATTCTTTTTGCATCTTTGGTTGGCAAAGGAGTGTTTTAGTAATTTTAGACTAGGAATGATAAAATCAGAAATAAGTGAATTGCAAGGGAACCAAGAGTAGCCCTGAGAAGTGATAAATAAAGAAGAGTCAAACAGATATGCTTTGGTCATGTGCAACGAAGACCATTGCTAGTACTATTGCGAAGGAGCACTTTGGTGTAAGAAAAAAGAAGGGAGGGCCAAACGATGTAGATTGAGGCAGTGCGAAAAGACTTGAAAATGTCTCACTTTAATGGAGGATATGACCCTGAATAGAATGGGGAATATGATTTGTGCACCCGGCACCAAATAGTTTGGATAAGACTTTGAAAATGATAATGACTTGAAACTCTTCTCACCATCAACTCAAATCTCCCTTATCAACCAAATTACCTAAGAATAATTTTGATCTTCCTTTTTGTCTCAATCATTAATCTACTCCACCTATCTATAGTAAATTCAAGCAATATGGAATGATATGATCAAAGTAAGAGAAACACTCCTTCATTAATAATCTCTCTGCTTAAGTTCTTGAGCTTCCATGACTTTCAATTGAGGCCAAACCAAAAGAACGGCCAAAGAAAAATAAATCATCCCCATAACCAAAATTACCAAAGGAGAAAAAAAATGAATTGAGATGCATACGAGGTTCCAATCCGAAACATGGCACACAGTTGGGCACCCATTCAAGACACTCAATAATTTTTTTTATTTCTGGATAAGTATAAATTTTATAAAGGGCCAAAATGCCGAAACAGGTTACAAAAGTATGCTTAGTGGTCAAGGTAACCAACTAGTAAAACATAATCAAAGTGTAAACAAATACAAGTTAAGTCCCTTCTCTAGCGCACAAAAGATCCCAACGAAAGTCAATCAGATAATGCCAAATCAAACGAAAGTCAACTAGAATTTTGGGTCACAGTCCTCAATCAGGTCATAACAAATCAAACAAGCACTCAGAAAATGCCACCAAATTTCTAGTGTCCAAATGAGTTAAAAACTAGCTAAAGTCAATAAAAATACATAAAAAAAATTCAAGTACTCCAATTGAGTTTCTTCACAATTTGTCAAAAATTCTAGCTACCCCCTCAACTGGAACTACAACTTGATTGGGTGGAGCTGACTTGACGAGCTTTTTAAAATACTTAAATCAACTTCATACACAATTGTCAAATTATTCCACTCCAGAGCAAGTAATGTATTCGTAGAAGATGGGGTTCTAAGTATGGGATTGAAAATCTTTATTGTAGTATTTATTGGTAACCCCCCCAAAAATTAAAAAAATGTATCAATAAATTTCTTATCGCATCCATGTCACATAACAATTCCCCCCTATTGTATCTTACCCTTAAGAAAGCAATACGAAATGCACCATAATTGTGACGTCTGTCGATATTTAATACCATGGGTCTGAGCTACTTGTCATCAATGCTTGTACATATCCATCTACTCTAAGATACTAGTAAAAATTATATAAAAAAAACTTAACTAAACCATGCCAATCAGCAAACCAAGCATAGCCCTAATTATAAAAAGATCACTCACTGTGTATCTCTGATTGAGAAGCTCTCCTTGAATACGATTATCGGAAGCATCTCTCTAAGTTCCTTCTTTAAGCCCGACTCCGAAAGCTAAAACACAAGAAGGTGAAAATGGGAAATTAAAATCAAGAACTGAAAATACATGCAAGAGCACCCAACCCAAAAAAAAACCCACGAGATACTTACTCTGGGGAGGGCTGGTTCCCCATTGTTATGGTATGGTGCCCTCATCCGCAGAGAAGACCAATCAACCCTTCGGCGTCGAAGGTAGAACAAGTAGAACAAGAATAAGAGGATAAAAGTGAAGAAAATTGGTATAGAAAATATGAAAGCTTGGTAGAGTTTCAATTCCGCTGAAGCTGTTGAGCAGCAACTAGGTGGATCTGAATAGCTATAAGACATCACCAACCCCACTTCAAAGCTCCAAACCCCAAGATCCCATAAATAAACAAAACCCCAGATCAGAAATAACCAGAAATTTAGTTGAAATAAGCTTAATTTTGCTCAATGCAGAAGAAAACCAGAGAAACCAAATCGGGATTTTTTTTTTTTGTGTGATAATACCCAAGTCAGGAAATCAAGAATTGATCTACTTCAAAAAAGGAAGAATACCCAAATCAGGTAATATCAATCAATCCAAAGACTATAAGAGAAAAGCAGGAATAAGGAGAACTGGATCATGAAACCCAAATCAGGAAATCCCTGGAAGAAAAACCTTGAATCCCAACAGAGAGAGAAGAGAGGGGGACCCTCTGAAGATCACAATGTATGCAAGTTTTTCCTCAATTGGAAACCCTTGCACTAGATCTATCTGAGACAACTGGTGGACCAAAGCGTACAGAACCGCAAACTGGTGGAACGATTCAGTTTTTTTCGCCTTCCAACCAGAAAAAACTTTGATGTGCAGCACTAACATCAAACGTTGATGTCAACCCTCCAAAAATGCCACGTGGCGCAATCTTTCTGGTCCAGTGACCCAAATGTTTGACGGTTGACCATCCTTAATTGATCTATACACCAAAAATGAGTCTGATTTGTGCACTATGTTCTTGGTAGTTGAGCATTTTTCATGGGTGATTTCTAGCCATCCGATTTGAGCATTTTTGAGAACTCAAATCCAATGGACAGAAATTACCAATCAAAGCTGATTTTGCATGAGTGGGTCCACTAAGGGTTGCGACAAACTTTCATGGGTCAGTGGGCCCAAAACGAACTCGGAGCATAACCTAGAATCAGATCTTCATTATCTAGCAAATACCAAATACCATTAGGAAGTGAAAACCTTCGTGAATCTATTTTTGTTCTTTCATTCCAAGTAACCCCATTGAATTCATGAAAGATATTATCACATTTCTACAATTCAATTAAATGCGAAATCTAGAAACTCCCCTTTCATGGTTGTAGAAAAGGGTTTTTTGTTCGAATCTTTTCATTTCAAGGCTCCTAGGCCCTTCCCCTCCGGACCAAACTAGAAATCTAACCTACCTAGGTGGGTCTTCCGGCCCTGCCTTTTTGTTATCGGAAGTAGGGAACCCATTCATCTATCACTCTTGCCGGAAGGAGGGGGAATGAGCTCAGAACAGGTACTTGTGCATTTGACTAGTGTTAACTCGAGTTGACCATCCCAAATCAAATGCTTGTGGTGGACAGTTGGCCACGAGATTCCAATGGGTTTGCATTATCTTAGATAGAAGTTGACTGCGTTGCAATCTTGATTATTTAAATAGAGAATGCCTAAAATACTCTTATAACAATAACTTATGGTTTGGAATTTGGATCTAGATTCTTGTTTAACGGTCCCACCTTATTCGTACATGACAATGGCACACATGAAGGGCATAAGACAAAGGTGTCCACTTATTTGATGGGTCCCATCTAGCAGATGAATTCGTTGATGCCATATCTTATGATTCTTTTATTTTTTTCATAGGTGCAAACTTTCTCGAGTAAAACCAAGTTGTTGATAGTAGAATTTGGAAAAACAAAAAAATCAAAAACTAATACCATCCAAATATCTCAAAATGAGCAAGTATTTTAATAACACCCCCTGAAATCTGACAGTTATTAGTAATACCCCCTTGTACTTTCAAACTTTTTAGGGGGTATTACTAATTATTGTCAGATTTAGGGGGGTGTTATTAAAATACTTGCTCATTTTGAGATATTTGGATGGTATTAGTTTTTTTTATAAATTCTACTATCAACGACTTGGTTTTGCTCGAGAAAGTTTACACCTATAAAAAAACAAAAGAATCATAAGATAAGGCATCAACGAATTCATATCCGGGACCCATAAAAAAAAGTGGACACCTTTGTCTTATGCCCTTCACATGCACCACTGTCGTGTACGAATAAGGTGGGACCGTTAAACAGGAATCTAGATCCAAAGTCCAAACTATATGTTATTGTTATAGGAGTATTTTAGGCATTCCTCTCTTTAAATAATCATACTACGACGCGGTCTACTTCTATCTAATATAACACGAATGTGAACCTTTGAATTGCATACGATGTCAACATCTGGCTATGGTCCATACTCCAGTCCACACCAAGGTTTAAAAGGGCCGTTATAACGGTATAATGGACTGGGGGCGTTACCATTTTTTCCATTATAATGAATTGTAACGCTTGAGGGGCAAAAACAAAAAACAATGGAAAAATTAATAAAATAATGGCACTGGAATTCAAATTTTCAAAAACGGAGAATAATGGCCGTTATTTTCTGTGCGTTTTAACGATACGTAACCTAACGGGGGAGGTCTGAATCCATTAGAACGGCCGTTATTTTCATTATAACGGCCGTTTTTTAAACCATGATCCATACCATCATCTGTGGTCCTCAAGTCTACTCTTAACATTTTCCATGGAATAGATATTGAATGGTTGACATCTCTGCGTTATAACGAATCATCTCTGCGTTAATTTATTTTTATTTTATAACGACGGGCCCTTGGTGAAATATTGAGATTTTCTTGGTAGATGTTGGTAGGGTTTTTACAAAATCTTAGAAGCAAAAACCAATTCTCTCTCCCACGGAGTTTAAACCCCAAAGATGACCTTTGTTAATGTTTATTCCATATACTGAATATTTATTTTATTTAAAAATTTTCAGCTAAAAAAAAAACCAAAGAGTTCCAGGCGAGTCGGTGTCCAAATCAGTGTTCACACGTAGTGACACGTGACTCGCCTGCTGGTTTGAAGAGTCCATACAGCACAGGCTGTAACTCATAGGAAAAAAATCCACTACAGAGAAGGAATGGGCTGACATGGAAGAGGGCAGTCAAGATTGCCAATTCCGAACGATCTAGATTGAACATGTCAGAAATCCCCTGTTGCTGTCACTGCAGCATACTGATATCAAAATGCCTGAAGTAGGAATCTCAAGTGCAACAATGAATGTCCATGTTAGAATCTCCATTTGCAAAGGGGGAAGGAAACATTGAAATATAAACATCTAAGAAACTGCAGTGGAGAGGAGTTACCTTCAGCAAGTAACTAAACCATCTCCCAAATCCAACAAGGTTGTAAGCTATAATATACACTCACCTCAGTCAAAACAAGTTTTATATACAAATTTTATGTTAGAATCCAATGACCCAGGCTCCCCACTCATGGGATGAGCAAAAGAAAGTAAAACGGGGATGTTAGACGTTCCTCACCTTGACCTTGACTTCTCTGGGGGATTGGAGTTGCTTCTTCGGGCTTGAAGGAGTAGCGCTGAACTTGGGAACCAACCACTTGAAACATGGGAGAAATATGAAGTAGAGCATGGCCAAGATGAAAGGTGCCGCAACAAGCCAACCTAGCAACTGCAGAGATTACAAAGGTTCAGTGTGATATTCAAATGAGACTTTTTCAGAAGAGAGAGAGAGTGCCAGGGAAACCGACCGCGTGGACAATGCTGATTAGGACTTCCCGCGAAGCTTGGCCTGTCAATACCTTCTTCAATGCATCGGAGGTTAATGCGAACTGAGGGCCCCCGGAGATGACTTCACCGAAGCGCAAAAAGGGAACCATCAGACTAGAAAGCAAAAGACATTAACAGTAGTCAGAACATAAAGATGAATCCAGATACGGGGAAAGATAAAAAAGAAAGTCTTGTTTAAGTTTGCAACTATGTAACACCGACATGGACATGTGTGTTGATGTCTGTCACAGATACGAGGTATTGACACGGCATCTTCAAGAAGCCCAAATGCAGACATACCCATACATATGTATTAATATAATATTATATTTATATTTGAACGAAAAGGTTCTTTTAAAATAAAAACAAGGAATATATGAAATGTAGGCCTTGGATGGTTTCCCTCAGAAAAGTTTTCTAGATCAACACATTTTGACTTACGAATTCCGTCTTCGAAAACTTTCTGTGGTCACCAAAACATTTTTGTACACCTTAGAGCAATCCAATAACAAATGGAATTATAAAAGGGAATACCATAGAACAATTAAATTGACGTATGGAAAACCGAAGTGTTGGCAAGTGTTTGACACAAGATTACGACACGTGTCCGACACTGCAAATTTTCAAAAAATGGATTGTTACATAGTTTGCAATAATAGAACTGTAGTGCCATTTTTATAATAGTGAAATTAAGTAATATATTACTATGATATGTGAAATTAAGTTTGCAACCTGAGGCCTTCAAGCACTGCTCGGGTCGCATGTTGATGCAGACTTGTTAACAGGAGCTGCAGGATACAACTTGAATTTCACTATGATATGTGGATCGCTTAAACTTGTTTCTGTAATGGATACATCTAAAGTTCAAGTGTTCTAGAGGGGAAAAACAGCCTATAAGCACAATATAGGGGAAAATGATAGCAAGGCACATGACAATGTCCAAGCTACACAGCCACTTACAATAGCAAATGAAGAAAATGATCACTTTTCATTAGGCCATAAGGGAAAGCATATATTTACCTCAACTCTATCGGAGTAGCAATGAAGTTAGCAAGCATCACACTTGGAGAATGGCAGAGAGATCCAAGCAGTGCAATAGCCATCCCGCAAAGAAGCACAGTTACCCCTGTTAATGACAAAATCATATAAAGAATCAAACTATTAAATGCACATGAACATGGAACTCAAACTTTATACTTTGGCTAATCCATCCACAATTGGGTATGGATTATGTTGGGTGGCAGTTTGGGCGTCTATATACCAATATTGGGGATCCTCGGGACCACTTCAAAATTTTCTTAAAAACCAAACTGGATCGCTGATCCAACGGAGTCCAACCAGAGCTCAGGTTTGTAATGTTTGGTACAACCACTGGATATGATTCCATCAAATCCGTAAAACCTAAAAGACAATCAGAGAGGTCAGGGATGATTACTTAAGTTTCTACATTTTCCATTTTGGGGTTTTGTATTGATTATGATGTTTTGCCAGACTAATTGCTTGGACAATGCGTAGAGACCATAATGGCTGCCTAACCCACTAAGTTGTCGATCATAATTCAATTTCAATGTTAAAAACTAGCTGAGCAGCTCAGAACTTGGCCTACTTTCGCTTTGACCATACTACTAGAGGGACATCGAACTAGAATTTTGTCAACTACAGGACAAGATATTCATGAAATAGAATACTAGCACCGATGCACATTTCAAACTAAGATTGAGTAAATAAAAAATTGTACTTTAAGGGATCCACCTCAAATAATGAGATTACGCCATGCATTGTAGGGTTTTCACAACACTCAATTAAGAGAAGAAAAGCATATACATAAGCCATTGAAAGCAATAAAATTATGGAAAATAGTGTCACACAAATCTCACTGAAATACAGGATAGAACTAGAAGGCTCCCTTTAATGCCTCCATATGTGGCAAGTTGGTCGAGATTGATGCAGCATCCAGGGCCTCCAAAAGCCTTTGAAATCGAAGTCAAAGCAAGCTAAGACATAGTCAACCACCATGGGAATGAAGCCCCACTGGAGTGGGACTTTTGGCCAGCTATGTGACATCCTCGGGATCCCCAAAGAAAAACCCAAAGGATTGCCCAGGTGGGGTGGAGCAATTCGGCCTGAGATTTTAAAAGCAAGTTTTAGTGGTTTTGGTTTGATTTTAGGTAGGTGAATGCTATGTGCCCATGGTTGATGAGACTAGAGCTGTAGACGCAAAACTAAATCTGTGGAGGGAAACCTTGGAAACCAAGGGTGCTTATTTTGATTTATTTGTTCAGTGTTTAGTGTTTAGTGTTTACTTGTTTTGTAAGTTCAAAGTTGTCACTTAGGTAGTTGGGTTATGGAATTTAGTAAGTTTTATCCTTATATTGCCTAAAATTAGATTTCAAAATGTAACTTCACCTTTGATCCTTTTCTTTTTCAATTTGGTATAATAGGATCAACTTAATAAGCTTGATTTAAAAAATTAACAAAATTATATAAACAACAATTAATCATCCCCAAAGAAGGTTCTTCACAGTGAGCAGGCAAGCGCCGAGGTGGCCAGCCAAGTCCAACGTCTGGGCTCACCTAGGTATTTTGGTTATATTGTTTAAATTATCGTGTTACTTTACCATTATCTATGCATCACTCATATAGAACTTTTAACTCAAGTTGAAATAACTGTACCCATTTACCCCCATTTCCAAAGGTTGCTATGTCCAAGTACAAGCAACCATATAACATTGTTCAACAGATGTAATAGGTTGGATGAAATATAACAAGTAACATCATTTCAGATCCTTCTAGTGATTACTGCCCCCAAACCCCCCCAACCATAATAACACTTGATCTAGCAACGTGCCCTGAATTTCTTATGATTTCAAGAAAAAAATCCTCTATAACAAGACAATTCATCAACTCCCGCTCCTTTCTTTGCTTGCTTTAATCTTTTCATAAGAATATTTTTAGGAGATATACCACTTGTTTGTCCATGGTTTCAATCCAAAACACTCCTTAACCATGTACAAACAGAACCTAACTTCTTGGATAAGAACTCGAGGATTCATATAAAATTTTCACCACCCTCCTTTTTCTGAAGGTAGAGTAGCCAAACACTGAAGTGATGTGCTCATGCAGGAAAGAAATGTCAAAAACTACCTAAAGGCTAAAGCACCACTTGACAAATATTATGGGAAGTGCCAATGAAATCCCAGTAACGATAAAAAGGGGGGGAAGTAATGTAAGTCGTTTAGGAGAGATGTGAGATTTGAACTGTAATGAAGACCATCACAATTTCATTCGTCGCAAAAGATAAACTTGTTTTATAAGCATCAAAAAAGAAATTATCTTCTGAACAAGTAGTTCCATCATATTGCGCGAAGTTCTACGTTTGGAAAATAACTACCCATCACTCCCCGAACTTTTTTGCTAGACTAACACAGTAGAAAGCTCTATCAGGAAAATTTGTTATGAAGGGCGCCAACTTTTTTTCTTTGATAGATAAAGGTTGGGGTTAAGCCGACTCCTACCCGACCTTAAAAAAATGATTAAAATCTGAGGGCCGCCTTTTTTTGAAGCCATAGTTTCATGTAGCCAACGCGAAATAGTAGGGACAAGGCTTGGATGATGAAGATAATGTTTGGAGCAACAATTCATGGGAAATTAGCACTAATCAACTCAAAGGAATTGAAAGCAAGCTATTCCTAAGAAAACCTTCAACAAAAAAGAAAGTGAACTTGCTTATTACAGACAAAAAGAGTAGTTTCTGGCTTGAACGAACACCCCTTTCCTGATAACCACAGGTTTAAGTATCTCTATAGTCATCTAGCGTTAAAAGAAGTCTTCGGTTTAATTACAAGTGCTATTTTTGCATCTTCACAAGCCAAGAGCTAAACCTACATACCTAAGGTTCAAAACCTTATATTGTCATGGATGTGTTGCATTCTGACTTTCCGCATCGAAGAATATAGTTTTTCATGTATGGGTTGTTCAACATGGATATCAACAGCTGTTAGACTATCCATTTGATAGTGCATTTACTCATTGTTCCAAAAACAGAATCAAAACCTTTCTCGTCTGGATTCCTACATGTTTTCAAACTGCCTAACACTCATTTTAAATATCGTTTTCATAGTGCATATCAGTAACCCCAAAACACAATATATATCGCAATGCGTAGCAATAATTATCATGCTAAATTACTTAGATAAAATTAGGATAAATTCCTCTCGATCCTAAAACAATAATTTTGTACAATAATCTAGTGTGATCCTCCATTGACATTACATCCCATATATTGAAACATTTTGATTAATCTAATCATATGTATTTTGATTCTAAAATCAAGAAATTAAAAATGTTAAGAATCTCGACGCCTAATTGTAAAATAAATTGGTGTGATCCATCTAATCATATATTTTGATTCTAGAAATGATTTTTGCATAGAAATGTCACAAATTATTTTTTTTCTGTATCAACAGTTTCTGACATACAAATCCTTTTTCTGTAAAACTTTTTTGTTGATCACCATACAGAGCCTAAGAAGAACAAGATTGAAAATTTTGAGAATCTACATACCACAAATGGGGAAAACTCCCAAGGTAATGCCAAGAGCCGCAGAAAATGCAAGTTGTTTGGGTTCCGCCCCTCTTTAACACAAAGCAGAATTTAGTTAAAATTGTAGAAACAGAAAATGATTAAAGAGCAAGCCAAATAAACCAAACAAGAGATCTCGAAACGCTTTGATCAATACCTCCGGAGTATTTGAATGAGAGGATCAACGATCTTCATGTTGAGCCACGGCATCAACCCGATCCTCGGTATCCTCATTTTCACGACAGAGAAGAATCCGTGAACTAATTTGCTGTTGATGCCAATTAGGGTTCCTTCGAGAGAGAGAGAATATATTTTTTTTTTAAATTCTTCTTTTCTCTGAGGCAAATTGATTCAGTATTTATTTCTTGCTCTGTTTTTTCAATTAAAAAATTCTCTCTATTTTATCTTTTCCTTATTTTCTCTTCTCAGGAAGGTAGTTGGATTGGAGGAGAGAGAGGCCCTTGGGGATTTCCTTATCTTCAGGTAGGTAGTTGTAGTACAGAAGCAAGGTCAGAGGTGAGTAAAACTTCTGTCACAGCGTCGTGGCAGATTCTTCTGTCACAACGCACAATACGAGCCACGTGGCACACTCTTAGTGGATTCTAACCTATGGATGTTTCGCCAGTCCCTCGGTGGACCTCTAAACCAAATATAAACTTGATTAGTGATTTCTAAGCGATTCTATTGAAGTTATTTTAATGGGTTGATTTTAACGGTAGGAATTTGATCATTATTTTGCGTTATTTGGGTGCAAAGATCCAAAGGCTGTAAATCACTAATCAATCTGATTTTTGGTTTGTAGATCCACCGAGGGACTGGCCAAACATCCATACGGTCAGCGTCAACTAATAGTGTGCCCTGTGGCTCGTATTTTGCGTTATGACAGAAGCTTCTGTCACAGCGCTGTGACAGAAGTTTTACTCGATAGAGTCGGTTTTTTTTATCCACAGACAGAGGAGAGAAGATGTCTCCACAGTCAGGGTTTCTTTCTTACACGAGGCAGCTGAGGTGTTCGAACCAAAGGTTTTCCGTGTTTGAAATTTTGAATAGCATCACGAGAGGAAACTTTGATGACAGCACGCAATATGAGTCACGTGGCACACTTTTAGAGGACTCTTAGATTGGAATTATTTTTTCATGGGTTGATTGTAACCGTGGGAATTTGAGCATATTGACAATTATTTGAGGTAGTACAAACTAGAAAGATCCAAAGGTTTGAAATCACTAATCAAGCTGATTTTAGGTTTGTAGGTCCACCTAGGGATTGGACAAATATCCATACGGTCAGAATCCTCTAAGAGTATGCCACGTGGCTCAAATTGCGCAATGTCATCGACGATTTACTCCCTTCGGGAAGGGGCTATTGTGTTGAACCTTGCCACGTGGTAATAAGGTGACGTGATGAAACAAATGGATGCCTTGGAGCCTGCCAACTCTGCTTCCATGCGTAAGACTCTCTCTTCTGTCTCTGGAGATTTCCTTTTTCAACCGAAGGCTCAGGAAACAAAAAAAGTCGTGATTAGTAGAACTAGAACCTTCCCGGACCATCTATGAGGAAGTCAACTTTACTGACCGGCCACGATATCAGCCACGTGGCAAATTCTCAGAGATTTATGACCGTACGATGTTTTGCTCAATCCTAGATGGACAAACAGACCAAAAATTAGCCTGAATAGTGATTTCTAAGCCTTGGATTGGAGTCATTTTCATTGGTTGATTTTTAACCGTGAATTTGAACATTATAGGACAAAGATCCAAAGGTTTGAAATTACTAATCGGATTTGCCAAACATCCAAACGGTTAGCGGCCTCTAATAATGTGCCACGTGGTTTATATTCTGGGTGGTCAGCAACTTTACTGACAGAGGCTATAGAAATGTGCAACGTGTTATATTCTGATGTTGTATGCCGACTCATGAGGTGCACCGTACAACTGAAGGATGGAGTATACCCATCTCATTCTAACCAGGTGGAGAGGGACCCATCAATGATAGAAATTAATAATGAAGAAAGGGCATTGTCAATGGAGGAAATCTATCCATTCATCTGTATCTATCATGTAGGTCTGTCAATGGATCGGAGTGGGTTTAAATCATGACCGACACCCGATAGCTTATCCGATCATGCTTTTTAGATCTTGTTAAATGTTAAATTTGACTTTAGAAAAATTAGGGGAACGCCGCGTGCGATGCACATTTACCTTACACGTGGCACACTCTTAGAGATCACTGACCTATTGACGTTTGGCCCATCCCTATGTGGACCTACATGCAAAAAATCAGCCTGATTAGTGATTTTTAAGGATTTGATTTGAGTCATTTTCATCGGTTGATTTTAAACCGTAGATTTCACGCATTATTTGGGGTACTCAGATCCAAAGGTTTGAAATCACTAATCATGCTGATATTTTATATATATGTCCACCTAGGGATGGGATAAACATCTAGTCAGTTGATGACGAGGGACGTCGACGTGCTGGACAAACCACCATACATCTATACAATTTTGAATTAGAAATTTTTGACATACCCCCCACAATTTGAAAAAGCTGAGATACTCCCATGACTCGGTCCATTATCATTTGACCAATGTTGACCAGAGTTGAGTACCAATTTTTTATTAAATGACAAAAATGCCCTTGTCTTCAACCTTGGAACAAGGGTTTGGGCAAAAATCCAAACCCCAAATCAAACGGCTATGGCTAGCCAAGAGATTCCAATGGGTTGACCTGCCCATCCCCGACGACCAACCAACTGGAGTCTCATGGCCAGCCAACCACCACTCTGGCAATAATTTAAAACCTAAGATAAAAAAAATAAAATAAAATAAAATTTTAGTTTTATCGTATATTTTAAACTTTTGAGATGTGGATTTTAGAAAGATGGGTTCTCTCGATTTTAAAATATTCCTTCATCAGTTTTATCTATTTTTGGGGGATTTTTTCATCTCAATATTTGTTTAATTCATCAAAAAATATCAAGTTTTTTTTCATCAAAAAATCTTAAGATCACCTATATGGGTTTTAATTTTTATTTTTAATCTCCCTCTTTCATGTTTGATTTGAGGTTTAGGTTTTGGCCTAAACCCAAACCCTTGTTCTAAAGTTGAAGACAAGGGCACTTCTGTCTTTTAATAAAAAAATTGGTAGTCAACTCGGGTCAACACTGGTCAAATGACAGTGGACCGAGTCATAGGGGTATGTCAGCTTTTGAAATTGTGGAGGGTGTGTCAAATTTTAAAGATAACACGGAGAGTATGTCAAAAATTCCCTTTTGAATTTTACCGCCATTTTTTTTCCTGTTTTTTCCGTTATTTTCCCGTTTTTGCCCGTGTGTTACAATCTGTCATAACGGCCGTTATAACAGAAAAAGGGTAACATCCCCCTTTCCGTTATACTGCTATAATGGCCCCTTTTAAACCTTGACCATTATAACGACCGTTATTTTCGTTATAACATAACGGCCATTTTTCAATTAAAAGCAAACGCACTTATCCGACTTATCGGAAAAGAATGGCGACAAACCCGGTTCAAGATTTTTCACAAATAGAAGAAATAATGAGATAATTATAGAACAGAAATCAAAGACCCATATCAAGATTCATGAGTTTTTGGAGATGTGAGTGGAAACAAAGTAAGTAATTCCGGTTCAACATTTCCCGGTCTAGACCGAGGTGAAGGATGCAAATAAAACCGTCGTTCTTTGATCGCTTTCTCTTCTTCTTCCTTACTGATCAAATCCGATGACGCCGGGTTTTCTTTTTCTTCGCCAAGAATCGATAAGTTCGAGAATGTCTTCGAAGGGGTGTTCAATGGGCTCGTAGTAAAACCGGAGTTACCAGATCTTGAAGGGGAGAAAACCGGTCCAGATGTTAGCGGAACAAGTGAACCCGGTTTGAATTGAAAACTCGGTTTTATTATTTCGAGCTTCGACCTCATGCATTGCCTTCTCTCATGGAGCTTGAACGTTGGTCTTTTCACCCCCACAACCTTCAGCACTGCAACTTCATTAGCTGCTTCCTTTGGTTGAGGTCCAGTGGATGTCTGTGGATCACCGGCCGACGACGGGCCGGTTAAGCGCTGGACGAGCTCTCGGAAGGTGCTTGCGTCGGCCCGGACGAACGTTGTTAACGGTGTCGAACCCCGGCTGGCTGGTTGTTCCATGGATCTTAATAAGTCTGCAACTAGCTACATAGATCCTAACCTGCCAAGACTAAATATTTACACAAAATTTAGTGTGGTGTCTCTTTTGAAATTTGCTAGGAAATGATGAGGAGAGAGAAAGTAAAAGGAGAAATCTTAAAACATAATTAATATGTTTGTTAGCACTTAATTAAGGTAAGAGAGGTGAGAAAACCACTTAGGACATGTTAACTTAATGACTTACCTAACCTAATTATTGACCTAAATAAGGAAATTAAGCTAAGTAAATAGGGCGGTCGATGGATCGGGTTTAGATTTGATCTGGGCAAGTCCAAACCCAATCCAATAGCTTATCAGATCACAAATTCAGACCTTGAGAACAATAAAAGGGTTGGGCTCACGCGACCCCCTTTTTTTCTAACCCCTCTCGGTGTTCATGTGCTTGGCTGTGAATTTCAAGAATCCAACGGTGGTTGTCAACGCCGAGCTGGCATTCTTTTTTCACTTTTTGCGGCTCTGACAACCACGCTTAAATTCGTGAAATCCACATCCGAGCGAGCGAGCATCGAGAGTTAGAAAAAGGGGTCCTCGGAGCCTAAGCCATAATAAAAATGAAAATTGTTCAATTGGAAAATGAAAAAGTGACTGAACTGGTCCTAGTTACTCTTCTGGACAGAGCGGAGACTCTAGAACGAGGAAAAAGGATACAAACCTGATCCGATAAGCTATTGATCTTATCGATAAAGCTATTAAACTTGATTTTAAAAATAAAAATTCTTAAGTCAAATAACAAATAGTAAAATAATATATTATAGATTTCATTAATAATATATAAAAAATAATATATTATATATATTTCGTTAATAATATTGTATCGGGTCATTATCAAATTGGATGAAGATTGGCTCGGACGAGTAAAGATGGGACTTGGGCTCGTCTGCTAATTTGAGTGTCGGAGTGTTTTTTACAGGTTTCCCCTGATGTCCAGTTAGTAGAGGAGCTGAGGTCCCTCTCTTCTTGTCTGAGTCAATCATTGAGGATCATGTGGTAAAGAGAAATTTTTCCCACATAACAGGTCCAAAACGTCTGTTACTCTACCCCATCCTTCTCCATGTGGCAAGTTTTCGCGTAATTACCCTAAGTCCACTTTTGCTTAATAACATGTTGAGCAAAAATGATTGTGTTAAATGTCAACCCTAGTGTACCTGGTGCAATATGATTGGGTGCTTGAAAATCTTCTCCATAATTACATGGTAAGTATGCGTGTGATATGGACAATGGCATCTGCCAATCACCTATGGAGAAAATTTACTTGGGAGACTCATAAATGGACCTACACACCGACAAGCAGCCTGATTGGTGCACTCTAGCCGTTGAATTCAAGCATTTTCATGGGGTGATTTCTAGCCATTGAAATTGAGCATTTTTTTGGGTACTCAGATTGAATGTGGGACAGTCATTCTTGGCCAGATTGTTGCTGCAGGTACACCGTAGGAGCATCGTACTACAATAGTCCCAAGCTTCATATGATCAAGGCCCTTGCACAGTCACAAGTGGACCCCACAAAATTTTTAGAATTATTTTATTTTTAATTATAATTTACTTCTTATTTATTTGTTATAACTAGAATTCTAATAAGTGATTTAATTTACTTATAATAAATTTATTTAATTAAAAATTTATAAATACATATGAGGGGGATAGCTTCCCATTTTGAGCATACTCAATGAAAATTCTGGTGTTTTTCTTTGGATGTGACATCCAAATTGCACAATGTGGTGCAATTAAGGCGGTTGCGTAAGGCCCCTCGGCCGATCCCGTTCTGGATCAGGCGATACAGATCGCCCGAGATCACTATTTCCTAGCCATAGATTCAACCTGATTGGTTGTCTCTAGCCATAGATTTTAGTACATTTTTTTTAAGAATGATTCTAGTTGTTGGATTCAAGCATATTTTTTTGGGTAGTAAATCCATTGGCTAGAAATCATCAATCAAATTGATTTTTACTATGCTAATCCACCAATAGGTGCTCTGAACATCCATGCGATCAGTGGGCCCAAAAAAAATAATCTATATAGGGCCACGAGAATCCTCTACATCGGGATTCCTCTGCATCTAAAATTCTTCTGTAATTTTTTTATCAGTAGGAACATTTGCTAAATAAAGATTTTCTATTATATGGAGAGTTAATTTTTAGTTTTCGCCTTAAACATCAACTTGTATAGAGATGACCCTGAAATAGGAGAAAATATTTTGCAGCCGCGAAAATTTAGAAGCGGGGATCATGCATCTAATGATATTGAGCCAGGTACACCAGGGTTAACCTGGCACAATGTATTGCCCCTACACTTAGGTGTACCTGGCGCAATATCATTCGGCCATGATCCCCGCTTCCAAATTTTGGCAGCTTCAAAAATTTACTCCTGATATAGACACTGACTTGGCCACATTAACATTAACCCTCTACTTTGCGCAAAAATAAAAAATAAAAAATAAAAAATAAAAAAATAAAAAATAAAAAATAAAAATAAAAATAAAAATCCACCTAATAGGAACACTTTTTGGCATTCAAATCTTCTTCCAGAAAATTTTTATGTGCGGACTATACAAGGCCGAAGTAGTATATGATCAAAGCTTGCAAAATTTGTATTTTCCATGCAAAATATTTCTAATGAATACAGATAATTTTCTAGAAAATGAATTATAAACCAAAGTATTGATCCACATAACTTTTAGATCAATTTATAGACAATAATCATTTCTAGAAAACTTTAGGAATCCAGAAGAAACCAAGGGTCGGGCGCTCATGGGACCCCCTTTTGTGACCCCTCTCGGGAGTCGTGTGCAATCCAACGGTGGTTGATAGCACTGAACTGGCATTTACTTTTTGCAAGTGCTCAACCACCGTTGGATTCTCGAAATCCACATGGGTCCTCGGAGCCTGAGCCAGAAAAACAAAACCTTGCTTCCATCCAGCCAAAACCCAGTTCAATTATAAACAAAATAAAATTTCAAATTCAAGAAAATATATAAAGATTAAGGAAGTAAGAAAATTTGCAATTTGCATTAAAACTAAGAATGCAAAATAGACGGTAAATGAATTTGCGGGAGAATACAAACAAACCTCCAAACTCTGCTGCAATTGTTTTCCTAACGAAGCAACACGAGAAAGAGCAGGAAAAAAGGAATTGAGAGAACAGTTTCTCCGCGCAAATTTAAAAGAGAGAGAGAGAGAGAGAGAGAGAGAGAGAGATTACAACGAAAAGCAGCTGTTCTGTCGAACACTCACATGCCAGTTAGGACAAACTAAAAGGAGCCTTAGGCAGTGAAACCGCCGATTGCCACGTCATCTGTTTGTTGAAAAGGGCTGATAAAGGCACATCCTTTGTGGCTATTATTTCGGCACAGGCTCCAGTTACCGCCCTAAAATGACAGGCTCCGGTTACATGACACAATATGAGCCACGTGGCACACTCTTAGAGGACTCTGACCGTATGGACCTACAAACCAAAAATCAGCCTGATTAGTGATTTATTGGCTGATTTTTGGTTTGTAGGTCCACACAATATGGGTTAATTTAGTAGCCAAAAAGAGCCCAAATCCAATGGCTAGAATCACCCAAAGAAAAACGCTCAAATCCAACAACTAGAAATCACCTATCAGGCTAATCTTTGGGTGTAGATCCCCCAAGAAGTGGGCCGATCATCCATGCAGCCTTTGGAATCCGAATAATTACCAACGGTCCAGACCCCTCTCTCTCTCTCTTCTGTGAGCGACTTTTCTATTTAAACTCTCTAGAAAACTCTTTCACCACTCTTTTAATTCAATTGGTTATTTCATATCACGTTACTGTAGTTCCTCCACCTAATGTTCATATTCCTCCTATCCATTGGTCTCTATGTAACGGCCAGGGGCAAAAATGAGAAAAAACGAATTTTAACGGAAAAAAAACGGCGTTGAAACTCAAATTTCAAAAATCCAAAAACGAAAAAATGGAATTTAATGGAAAAATAACGAATTTAACAGCCTTTTTTTCCACAAAATTTTCCAGAATTTAACGGCTGTTAAAGTCAAAGCGTCAAAACGGGTTTTAACAGTTTTTACCGTAACAGGCTTGGGGCGTTACCGTTTAAATGGCCATTTTTAAAACCATGCAGTAAATATCCTCCCTCCATCTGAAATTTCCAGTAATAACCCATCCAATTCATTCCAAAATTCTCTTAATGCTCACCCCTAATCCTACTTAGAATGCAAAAGGAAAATAAGTAAACCAAGTTAGGAAAGAGAGTTTTGCAGAAGTACAACATCTCCCTCCATTAATTGAGTTGTAGCTTCCTATTTTGGGTGGATTAGAAGACAGAACCCTGTTTCAATCTTTGAGAAGAGGCATATCTAGGGAGCTTTATTTTAACAAGATAACTTCTTTCCTCTCAATCTGAAAAACTTCAAAAAGAACTTACCGAAGAACGGAAATTAGGAAGAAAAAAGCTTGAAGAAAACATCTGCAAAACTACAAGAAAGCAGGAATACTCAACTAAAGAATCAGTACAAAACAAACAGTGATATTTTATCAGTTAACAAGATAATTTCTTTCCTCCCAATCTGAATAACTTAACAGAACTTCCCAAAGAACAGAATTTAAGAAAGAAAATCTTGAAGAAAATGACATTCACAAAACTACATGAAAGCAGGAATGCTCAACTCAAGAACTTTGCATTCATTAACCAAAGAATCAGTACAAAACAAGCAGTTATATGACATCATGCCAAAGAAAAACCTTCCTCTAGGCATTGTGTTCTAATGTCTTCCATGAGGCGCTGAAGAAGCGTGGGGTGGCTTGTAACGATAGCATCTACATGTTCGAAGAGCATTTTCCGCATGGACTCTGCCTCATCAACGGTCCAAGCATAGACTTTCTTATTCCTCCTGTTCAAAATCACTTCCATCAAGCATGAATTCATGGAAACACATACAGACAGTCACACACGAGCGTGCACAAATAAATGCATGATTTTAATCAGTGTCCGTACCCATGCAAAATTCTCACAAGGTTCTCATCAACCAAAGGGTGGTAGACTCCAACAACCCCGGCACCTCTCATCCTCAATAAGTTGGTTCGAGCACCAGTTAAATGATCCTTCATGACAATGTAGCCTGCCTGCAAGAACAACTCCATACACCCAGTGAAATGTCAAGGCAACCAAAGTCAAAAGTACAATTCTATAATATTCCGACATGCTAAACTTCTTGTTTTCAAGGAAGGCTAAGGTCAAGGAGAATGAAATCTTATTAATTTCACCCAGACAAGAAGACTGGAGATTCACTCAACACGTAAAACCTGCGAGTGGCATAATAGATCCACTAGACCAAGACCAAAGCATAGGAGTGATACTGGAGGCTATGTCTGGCTTTAGGGGCTGTCAATGAACCCAGCTTGGGACATGCCGAGGTCAGCCTGGGACCTAAGCACTAAGCTTAAGTCTGGGCCACCCATCAGGAAAGAGCACCCAAGCCCAAGCCCAAGCCCATCACGTGACAGTTTGGAATCCCAGGACCAGCTCAAGTCCACAAAGATTTACATAAAACTCCTCATATTCATCAGGTAGGCCTTGCCAGCTTACAGGCCTAAATCCAGCCCGTTTCAATCATAGAAGGCCATTGGGCTCCACATATAGTTTTGTTTAAAAATTAGGAGTTAAAAGTTTTGAGACTCTCTTTAAGAATTTCTATTCCAATTGATAATGATAAATTATTGGAGTTGCTAATGGGAAAGCACTTCTTAAATGATTTAAATTGGAATCTTATCAAATCATATTAGACAAGATTCTACAATCTCATTTCTATAGAAAGAGAATTGAGGTTGGATTTTTAAGGTGACACTCAAAACCTCTTCATTGGGGTTTTTTAGACGTAATTACTGAGACAGCACACCTAAAGGAGCCCATGCATTTCACCACCTCAGCATCTCCCCGTGTGGCAAGTGTCAGCCCAATAGCACTCCACTATGTGGCAAAAAGAGGCATATTTCTTTTGCCTAGTTTTCTATTTAAAAACATTTAAAATTCAATGGCTGCAATTTGGGGGGAAAAGTACAATACATTGTACGGCATAGACATGAAGTAAACATCACTGTCCACGAGGCCAACACAGGGGAAGTCTGAGTTGGCCACATCAACACTCCACATGGCCAGCACTACCCAGCCACTCCAGTGAAGAGGTTTAGAGTGTTGCTTCAGCAAACCTTTTCCAAGGAAAATATGTGAGATATATGATTTGTAATCTAGGTAGAACCTGGTATAAATAGAAAGATAAAAACAAAAAATTAGGATTTGAAATTTAACATTTTTCTGTGTGACAAGTATGATACATTTCTGAGATGTAGAGTGTAGAGAGTATGTGAAAAAAAGAAAAAAAAAACTGTGTAAGGTATATGCATGTAGTTTCTTTTAAGCTCACAGTGCGTATATCATATTCTATTCAAGAAAAATTGCCTATGGAACATTGCAATAACTTGTATACCTCTTATATTTCTAAAAATTTGTATAAATAATAAAGAAATTGGAAAATATAAATTATACACAAAAGAACAATGTTGGTTCCAAAAAATTTTCATTTAAAATACTAGTGGGTGGCACGTGTATTGCACATGATTCACAAAAATTCCTAACAGAATATTAGTGTATAAGGTGCGCCAAGTTTGGTGTACATTTTCTGAAGATTGCAATACATGCACATATTATCAGTCAAGCAACATCAAATTGTACAGGTTTACATTGATGAGGTTGCAAGCCATGTCCGTGATCTAGCACTCAGACACTGCCCAATTATAAGGTGGATAATCTTGATGTGCTCCAGGTTTGGCCTACCTTAGTTGTGTGCGATAACGTGTCTTTGATGTCCATATGGATGAAATGGACAGGAAGGAATAAAGTAGTTGTGAACCAGGGAAACACAAATTAATTATAAAAGGACTATATCATCTTTATAGTTGTATATATAAGGTGAGTCTGATTTAATATAGAAAAATGTTTTTAATTGTGTGTTGGTGAAGCCTTAATGTTTCCTCTTTAAAATAGTATTGATTAAAAATTACTATGCATACAATTAAAAATGATGAGAGTGCCAACTATATTAAGCTAAACCATAACTCAAGGTGCTGACAGCGTTATCTGGCTCAAGATGACACAGAGCACTCATATCCAAATCAATGTCAAGTCTTGGTCTACCGTCTACCCCAATCAAAGTTAAACCAAATCAAGAGAAGGGTCGTGAAAAGTTAAGAATAATTGAAGTCATTCTTACAGTAATATCCGGCGAGAGTCTAATTACATCCCTCACTAAAAGGTCACTTTTAGCCCAAACAAGACAACTTTTACTCTGTGTTCTCTCTACCTGCAAAAGTTTGTAGTGAAGCCTCAGCGGCTGCATAAATACAATTGTGCCAGCATTGAAAAATTGATATCCAAATTCCAACTTTTAAGTTTTTAACAAGGCGAAGTTAAAGAAAAATCTTTGAGATTTTATAAGGACCAAAGAGAGATAGAGAAAGAGAAGTTTGAACTCAATACTTGGAGCTATTGGTTGCTAGGGGTACTGATAGGCTGTGTTGCAGAAAATTATATAAAAATTTGTTGATGACTCAATCAATTAAAGAAACAGAAGGTTAGAAACATAAAGTTAACTAAGCCAATTACTTTGTGGTCCTTGCCAATTTTAGTAGACTAAGGCTGCATTTGGGTAAACACAAAATAAGCTAAAAATCAGCTTATAGCTTATGAAAAGCTGCTTTTCCAGGTTGTAAGCCATTTTTTCCAGGTTAAGCAGAAGCCATTGAAATCCAGCTTATTGCTTATAGCTTATGCGGGAAGCACTATCTAAAACTTAAGTGGAACTCTTTAAATATTAAAAATATCATCTATTCCTTCAATACAAATTCTAAATGACTACTAAGCACTAAACCTTTAATAAAACTTTTTAAATGACAGCAATATCCTTCTAATCATTTCATAACTTTTTTAAATGACCAACTCATCCTTTCTTACCCAAACCCAATGCTTTAACCCGTAGCTATACACTCGGGTTAAGCTTACCCAAACGCAGCCTAAGCCAGTTTAGAAACATCAGCTATCATTCCTTTTTGATAACTATGTACTACAAATAAGAAAATTTCTATGTTCAAATTACCTATCAACACACACATTCCTATCAACACAACTGTTGTGTATGCGCGTGCGCGTGTGTGTGTGTGTGCGCGCGCGTGTGTGTGTTCAAATTTGGCCAAAAGTGCACAAACAACTTACAACAGAAAGAATATCTCTTGCTAACCCTTTTTCATATGATGGAGGTCCAACTTTTGCGTCCAGAATCACCAGTCGAACTGATCTTGATATTAACTGCAAGAAAAATCATAGTAACCATTGTCAGAGCCTCAGAGGTCTATTATTTCTAGGGAAAAAAAAGGTTCAGAAAAATAAAATAAAAGAACCAAACACAGATTGATGAATGGGGAATGGTGTCATGGCATTTGATTCTTGTAATTTTATGCATGGTCACAAGATAGAGGTCAGATATTAATGTAGCATATCTATCAAAAAATAATAATAATAACGAAAGAAAAAAAGGTCAGCAAGGAGACTCCTGAAATACCGCCAAAGCGTCTTCAATGGTAAGGATTTCTTGATCATGAAACTCATGTGAGAGCTGATGGCTGGCACCCAATTTTTTAATCTACAACCACAAACTAAAATGTAATGTTCCATCAACATTACTCATAAAAATCTTACAAAATAAATAAACATTAGAGGTCAAATGTAGAAGAAAAGGAGGGGGTGAAGAATTTCATGTTATCGAGAACAGAACAGAAAGTCAGGTTGCTTCATTTCAATTAATAGAAAAACTATGTAAAGAAAATTCTCACCTCTTCCATGCTCAAGAACCCAACTTTTGCAGTGATGTTACCAGATATCCGCTGCAAATCCCTGCCTGTGTCATGTGAGAATCAAGTTTCCTAGTAGTTTCAAGAAATAATTCTAATGATGACAATCTAATAAGACAACACTCAAATGCAAGGAAATAAATTTCGATCAATATATTTCTCTATTACCGATCAAAAAAAAAAAACCAATTTTCAGGTTTATTTCAACCAGCCAGAAATGAAGATATTCCGTGGAAATATTTCAACTAGTGTGAAAATAATACATTTCTCAAGGAAATGATGGAAATAATGTGGAAAAGATATAAATATTGTGAAATATTTTGTGGAAAGTTTAGGAAATGATAAAACAAGCATTAAAATAAGTTCATAAGATATCAAACCATAACATACAACCATATGTAATATGGAAATGAATGACCATACCATTTTGTAATATGCCGATGCTAGTGTATGTATGATAGTTAGACAACTAAAAAAGCAAAAATGAAAATGATTATAATCATCAAGTAATATCAAATTAAGTTCATTACATTCAAATATGCATGGATTTTATGCATTAGGGTTTCCTTGATGTTTTCTAAGTTTTTAAAATTTTATTAATTTTTTAATTAAATAATTTTATTTTTATTTTTTGACAAGTAAATATTTTTATTTAATTACTATAAATTATAAATAAAAAAAAAGTCATAAATCAAGGTATTAACAAAACCAAATCAGTGTTTTTAAAGGCGTGTGAGGCTTACGCCTCGAGGCGCGCCTCGGGGCAAAGCTCTTAAAAAACGCCCTGAGGCTCAATCAAAAGGCGTTTATACATCTGAGGCTTACACCTCACTCCAAGAGGCATTGACAAGGCTTACGCCTCTCAGTGAGGCGTACGCCTCGTCAACGCTTCTTGGACTGCCCGTATGCCTCAGATGTGCTATTTTTTTGGCTTGCTATTTTAACTTAAAAAACAATGTCAAAATATTTTAAAAAAATAGGTGTTGAAGGGACCCAACATCGATTGATCTACAATTGATTGATGACGAGATGCTGAATTTCGACTTGGACTATCAAGAAGAGGATGTTGTTCATATAATTGATGAAGATGCATTTAATTTAGTAGAAGATTGAGTCTTTGATTGGTGTTGTACTTTTTTGTTAGAGTGGTTGGAACTTGGAAATATGCTTTGTTTTTTGAATTTTTTATACATTTATTTATAGATGTAAATACTTATCTACCTAAAAAATGCGTGCGTGTAAGGCTTACGTCTTACGCCTTGAGGCATACGCCTCAAGGCTTTGGCTAGTGAAGCGCCTCGCCTCACGCCTTAGAGTTTAAAAACACTAGATGCCATAGATACTCCATTGTGGAGGGTCTTTGATTTTCCTTTAATTCAGTTTCTTGAGATAAGTAATTTCCAAGAAAATCAATAGACCTCAATACTTTTCACCGCCTCGTACCCCCAAAGCCACTGATGCAGCATAGGCCAGTGCATCAGAAATCAAGCCAATATCAGTGGACCCCACAAGAGTCCATGAAAATTACTCTTTCTTTTGTTTAGGATTTGTTTACATTTTTAATTTGATTAGGATTTTCCTTTATGTTTTAAACCAGATTAGGAAGCTTGTTTGTTAATGTTTTAGTAGAATTTTTTTAGAAAAAGGTAGGAAAGTAGGTTTATAAATATGATGTAAGAAGAGAAAACTCCATATGTTTTGAATGAAATTGAATAGAAGTTCCTTTGTTTTGTGAAATCCAATTTTAGAAGAGTGATTCTTGTTTAAAGGAGTGATTCCTCATATTGGTGGAGTGATTCTATCTGATGCGGGATCATTCGACTACGATAGTCCACGTGTTTTTAAAGGCTTGTGAGGCTTGCGCCTCGAAATGCGCCTCGGGGCAAAGCTCTTAAAAATGCCCTGAGGCTCAATCAAAAGGCGTTTACACATCTGAGGCATACGCTTCACTCCAAGAGGCATTGACAAGGCCTACACCTCGTCAACGCTTCTTGGAATGGGCGTACGCCTCAAATGTGTTATTTTTTTGGCATGCTTTAAAAAATAAATAAAAAAAAGAATGTCAAGATATTAAAAAAAAAATAGGTGTGGAAGGGACCCAACATAAAAATAAAAAATAAAAACAATAAGTTCTATATTTAAAATGGACCCAACATCGATTGATCTACAATTGATTGATGACGAGATGTTGAATTTCGACTTAGACTATCAAGAAGAGGATGTTGTTCATATAATTGATGAAGATGCATTTAATTTAGAAGAAGATTGAGTCTTTGATTGGTGTTGTGCTTTTTTGTTTGTGGTTGGAACTTGAAAATATGCTTTGTTTTTTGAATTTTTGCTACATTTATTTATAGATTTAAATACTTATCTACCTAAAAAATGCATGCGTGTGAGGCTTACGTCTTACGCCTCAAGGCTTTGGCTAGTGAAGCGCCTCGCCTCACACCTTAGCGTTTGAAAACACTGAACCAAATTCACTTACATTAATGTCCCAATACTATATTTAATTTTAGAAAACCTATTTACTATTAACTTATAGCATTTGCCAAATTTTTAAAAATTTTAAATACTTTTCTAAAAAAAATTAACACGACCAATAGTTGTAGATTGGGCTAAGTTATGAAACATATAATTAATCCATGCACAAATATGGATGTTTAGGGTGAAAACCAACGAAATTGGGGTTTTCCTTAGATATCAAATTTTCACCCTAAACAATCCATGCACAAATCTGGTGTAATTGCATCATAGATCCATAGATTTTGATGCATTTACACTTAATCTATCTATATGTAGCAAGCAATAACAAACAATTTCAGTTAATAACATGAAATTTCATACTTACATTTCAAATTTGAAAAAACACCAAAACGGGTTTCGATTTGTCCTCGTGATCAACCGGCGAGGTTTTTAAACAAGAAATCTACAATGGATTGGTCGCTTTTTTTAATAAAAATAGATGGGTAGGGGTTAATTGGACCAAATATGAGATTTAGTATGGTTTTAAGCCCAATTGGAACGTTTCCCACCTAATTTCGACCGAAATACTACACATATACATTGTCAATTGGTAGAAATTTACTATTCATGCAAATGGTCGGTGATTTGAATCTTGAAGTGGATTGATTTAAATTAAAATTAAATAAATCCGTTGGATTATTAAAGCAACCAAGACAGTGGTTGGGACACAAAAGAAAAAAAGTGTGTTACATTCAAAGAATTCAAACCAAATTTAAATAATATGTGCTTGGAGAGACAATGTTTGAAAAATGAAAACATATCAAAGTCTTAAAGGGCAAAGGAAACAATCAAGAGTACCCACGGACTGAAAAAGATCTCAAAAATCTCTCCTCTTCTGAAACAAAGTAAGATTTTTCATATTATCTCTTTGCTTCTCTTTCTTTCTCAATTCCTTATCTTCGGCATAAAGTAGTAGTGATGGACTTTTTCAGCGGTGCAACGTTGATCAAGTTAGAAGCTTTGTTGTATCCTATGAGCAAGATTGTTGGAACCCATTTGCATGCTCTTATTGCCATTAGAGTAGGGGTAATTGTTGCTTTGAAGAAAGCAATCTTTTCGTGCCTCGAAGCTTGATTCTATATCCAATCTTTACTATTTTTTCTATTTCTTCTTCAAAAATAAAATACATCCTAAATTTGTTTGGAGGAAGAAGGTACAGTGGGCAAGCAGAGTTATTTTCAAACAAAAAATGTTGGTTTATAGCATGTTGCATTCTTCTAGAAAATAGGGGGATACTTTATTGCGTACTTCTTTAAATCAAGGAAATAAATTTTGCGAAATGTTTCCATATTTTGGGTTATCGACAGGAAAGAATACATACATGAAAAAAAATGTTAAGTTTCGCAAAATATTTAGTTAGAATTTTTAAATCACTTTGAATCGCCATGAATCAATGGTCCAGGAAACACCAATCATCACAACCTACTTTTAGGAGATCAACAACTATGATTTGAACTAGATTGATCATGATCAACAGCAAGTCGGCAACTATGATCTAATTTGGTCAATCAAGAGATTATTTTATTTTAACTTCGATCAACACAATTGTGATCTAATGCTACACTTGATCATATATAATCAAGATAGAGATCATCTCCAGGCATCTCACCAATGCACACAAAAAAAAATATTTTTTCAATGCAGCAAAGCAGTTTCAAAAGAATTAAGGTTGCTCACATGGTGTAAATGATAATCAGCAGATTGACATCAATGGTTACATATAGAACTAAAAGTGGAAGTAATTTTCTAGATTAAAGGTGATGAAACTATACCTGTCATGAAGAGCAAACAAAACTCCATCTGAAGAACGAGAAACATCAACCTCAATGCAGTCTACTTGAGAGAGAAGAGCATTACGATATGCAGACATCTGTATGTAAGAAAGGAAGTTTGATTGTGTCACCAATAAACACGTGTACAACAAAAGATGTTAGTCATTTTACATCCTTCTACTAAAATATTAGAGACTGATAGCATTGGAGGATTTAAATTTATTTCGGTGGAAGCAAAGTCATCTCGTCACTGAATAAAAATTATAAAGATAAATTTACAAAAGTCCTCAATTTATCAGTCAAGTTTCTTTTCTTTTTGGTAATTTATATATTATACAAATATTTTCTGAAATCTACATCGGAACTTAAAAGAAATCTTTTTTAATGATTTCCAACATTGATTAGTGCATGCACGCGCGAATGTGTGTGTATATAATAAGCCAGGTACATTATTATTTTTTTCCTATTTGTTTTCTTATCAAGTAAATAGAACTTAATAAAGAGTGGCACAGGCAAATTCCGCAAATTCCCCACATACATGGCTTACGGCATCCTCGTTGGTCAATGAGTCTGCCTTCGCATTACAATGTATGTTTTATAGCGAGTACATGTGATCTTCAATGACAAAATTAATTAACAATTGATATTTCAACCAAAAAATCAACAAATAGAAAAGAATTATAATAAAATCTGAAGAAAAAAAAACAACTAAGATGCTATAATATTTAATAAGTATTTTTGTTGCCTGATGTAATGTTTGCATCAAATTTAAGTGTGTGTATCAATATAACACGTAGTGAAATGATGGCGACGTCCTCCTCCCTAGGATCCAAACCGTTGGTGGACGGTCCTAGAGATTCGTGTTTTGGATGATCATCCGATGGTAGAAGGGTACATACAGTGTTGGGAAAAGCCTTGGTTGAATCACCGCCATGAGCACACACGAGAGGAGGATCATTTAACCAACTGCACTTCCTCAATTGCATCTGCAAGAGAACAAAAGATTTAAGTTTCTAGGGTTTGTGATGGATCGATTGAAGAATTAAAAATAAAAAAGATTATAGAATGTGAACCTGTTGAAATCTCCTGAGTCTGAAATGGAAGTAAATGGGAGGAGTGACAGCTAAGAACGCGAGAATCAGAAGCAATCGGAGTAAATTCTTCGAAGAAAATCTCAGAAATCGATTCCATAAACCTCCACCATGTTGTTGTATGTGTTTCTTCTTCGCCATTTTTTTCTTTCTCACTTCCTCAGAGAGAGGAAGACAAGACACTGTGAGAATGAGAGAGGAGGAAGTCGAAGGAGAACGGGCGTGTCAAATCTTATTTGTGCTTGTGCGTGTGCTTAGGGTCTGAATAGAACTTTGCTCCCCGGCGCCGGTCAGCAACGTTGTTGACCGACCACATTGTAAGCCACTTGGCATATTCTTAGGGATTTCTGACCGTAAGGATGTTTGGCCCCAATCCTAGATGGACATACAGACGAAAATTAGCCTGATTAGTGATTTCTAAGCGTTGGATTGGAGTTGTTTTCACGGGATGATTTTTAACCGTGGAATTTGAGCACTGTTGACCATTACGGAGGTTTGAAATCACTAATCAGCTTATTTTTGGTTTGTAGGTCCTCCAAGGGATTAGCCAAAGATCCAAGTGTCAGCGTCCTCTAAGAGTATTCCACGTGGCTCATATTGTCGTCGGTCAGCAAAGTTCTACTCCAATGATGCACAGTTTTACAAAAAATATAAAAAACAAATTTAAGATGCCCAAGGATTAAGGAAATGGTGGACACTGCGTCCAGACCGTTAGATGGTCTTCAAGATATGTGATGTGAATCCCAAAGACCACTACAGAGGTCTACACTCCAGACCTAGAAATAATAATAAGAACAATGGCCACTAGGGATGCCGGTATCACTACCCTTATGATTGGATGGGCTGTTCATATACGCGTTGAGTGATTACAAAAATTTCTTATGGTGTTAGATGCATGGATGAAAGTCTCAGCGTCGGAGGCTGGATCGGTTGGCTCTGATCCCTATCCGGATCTGTCCTATCCAGAATGGGATCGGCCCATCTCGCCCGAGACAAAGTGGAACTCCTTTCTGAAACAGTGATCCGGGGCGAGATAGACCCTGGTTTGGATCAGATCGGTGGGCTCCGATCCTGATCCAGACCGGGATCCGCCGAGACTTTGAACCATGGTTAGATGTGCTAAGTTTGGCACAGATTCTTGCACATGCTATGATCAAGCAACATACAACTTAAGTTACGCCAAAATGCCCCAAAATAGTACTTATATGTTAAGTACTTGAGTTAAGCTGTTTTGGTCATTTGATAACCATACAAAAGAAGTGCTTCTTCTTAAAAAGCTCTTCTATAGTATTAATAAAGAAGTGCTTTTTTTAGCAAATTCCTATTCTCCTTTTTTTTTGTAATTAACAAATACCTATTCTCCTAAAAGTAGTTAAATGCACTTAAAAACACTTGAGAGCTTCAAAAGGGTAGTTGGTATTAAAAAAATTAAATATAAACTTGTAAATAATTTTTTTAAGAACGGCTTCATGTGAAAGCACGTAGCAGAAGCCATTTGAGCAACTTCTGCTTATGAGCATATTGGGCTTAAAAAATGATTTTCAAGTTTTACTGAATGCATAATTTTTTTCAATAAGTGCTTAATACTACTGGCTTATTGCGGTTTTTAAGCTTACCCAAACACAGCATATAGGGATATCAATTTCTTAGTGCAATTTCCAAATGTAATGCGATATCACAAAAGCAATTTGCAGATTCACAATTCCCCGATGTTTCGCTAAGAGATCATCTTTACATGGGGCTCACTGTTTTGATGGTCCACATCCACATGCATATATAACTTCCAAACACTTTGACAAGACCAAAAACCACTCAATATCCTTCCAACAATGTCACAATGCTAACTTTCAGATCAAGAGACTTCACAAGAATCAATGTGTGTGTGTGTGTGTGAGAGAGAGAGAGCTCCTGGTTAGGTCAAGAACCAAAATTTTCACTTATGCAGGATCCTAACTCAACATTGAGTCCATAATAGTCAAACAGTTACACCAATCCACGAGCTGGCCCAATATTTGGGAATCCAAATTGATGAACAAAGGTTTGAACTAAGAATGTTAATGATCCTCTCTTTCAAGTTTTTGAAGTCTATCATAGGTGGGGAGGGATGAATCGGGCAGCCGAGGTTTTAGCACCATTTTTGTAGGGAAATTGGCGTCGACATGTTGTACTCTCAAAACATTCCAGGTGATGATCCGAAGATCCTAATCTCAACTTAACTGTTGGATGTCTAGAGAGAAATGGATATCATCAACTTCAAGACTGTCGAAAAACAGAACCAGATTATAAATATACACACTGTTTTCCAATTTACTGAAAACCAGATGAGAACAATAAGTTTTATTTGTAGTCTCACAATAAAATAGGTATAGGAAGAGTTCAAGGTATACCAGTCCCTTGTATCCTTCTGTTTGATATAAGCTTAAGAAGAAAAAAGAGACTAACCAATCATTTCTTAGTTTTATCAAGCACTTCAATGTATCTCTTTGGGATGCTATAATGTTCCATAAGGTGTTTTGCCAGGTCTTCGATCACACCCCCTTGAACCAGCACCTCATGACCCTTCTTACCTGAAACATAAATAAAGAGATTTTCAAATCAACATAGTTTTTTCTATATGTGGGTTCTTAACATAAGCAATCGGGTTCTTAACTACCTATATGCGGCATAATGCTAATTTCTTATTGCATATTCTAGGGCTGAGCCTATGTATGAATATTGTATTTAATCATACTTAGGCCTAATCATACTATACAAAATCTGTATAAATTAGCCAATTCATTGGACAACAGGGAACATTATGACAAAGATATACACGGACACTGATGAAGTTTAAAGCTAACCGTAGTCAATAATATAATATACTTTTAAATGTGGTATAGTTATTGCAAATATTGCGATGTCCGAAACTCAACGACACAGTCATTAGAACAAAGCCCACATTCTTTCTTTCTTTCTTCCCCACATTTGATAAGCAAATAGAACTGTATTAGAAGAAAAGACTTAAAGAGGATCAATTCCCCAGTACACAAAGATTGCACGCTCCGCTTTAGACAGAGTTAACATCCTCAATTACCACTTCTTGGTGAATGTTTAAAGGAAAAACTAATCCCCATTGACAAATCCACAGAGGAAAAATCTTTTGAGGGCCATTTAATGGGTTAATCATCCAAGATACAACACTAAAAGAATTCCTTTCACCTCTAAATACACAGCTGTTTTTCTTTCTTTGTGCTTGTATTTATTTACCAATTAGGCCGTGTTTGATTACCAAGTGGGAAAATTGCATTTTCCTTAGGAAAACACAACTGTCCATTGTTAGATAGCTAGTATAAATTTGTATAATTTTCCCTAACAAGCCATTTAAATCTGAATAATTTTTCCTACTAAGCCCGGAATTCATTTCCCATCCAGATAGGTGAGAATTCATTTCCACCTCAAAATACACCTTTATTTTCTCACATGATTGAAATATGTGTTCTCAGTTGCAATCAATCAGCCATTTAAGGAATATCCCAGTCTCCCAGATGTATTTTCTCGGCAAAATTTTCCTTGCAATCAAACACGACCTTAGTTCTAATGAATTTCTTTATATCAAGATATATTTTCTAACATATTTCTACTCTACTTCTATTAATTAATACCTACATAATGATATATCTCCCAATGCATTCTACAAGAAAAAGAAAGATCCAATACAAATAACAGACATGCCACCATGTCAATCATTCTAGACTTAACATGTCCCCGTATCTGCGTCTAATACAGACACACCAGCCCATATCTATATTCGGTAGAACAGAAAGCATAGCTACTTTATGGATCCAGAAAAATTGTTCCTCATTTGCATACAAGTCAGTACAAGTCAACAAAAATATTCCTTGATTTCAAGAAGACGTTATCAATCATGTAAAAGTCAAAAATCAAACAAAGAGAGAAAAGCCAGGTATCAGAATCGAACTGATGACTATCGCATTACATATGCGATGCTCTAACATCTGAGCTAAGTGGGCTCACATAACAGAAAGCGCAAATCTGAAACTATGCCGTCAAGTGGACCAACACACACACATAATGATTACACTGCAGGCTTTCCTACAAAAGAACGTAAAACAACATGTGCTTTCCAAAGACTAGTTCCAAACAAAATGGAGAAAAACGAACACGATAAACACAAATAAAAGGTAAAATCCGTCAGCATACCTGGTAGTTCCGTCACTGACGTACTGCACGCAAACTTCTTCTGCAGTTCTGACGCCAATGCTTCTGCATCCATCAAGAAAGACTCCAACCCGGAGACTCTTGTCACTTTCTTGTTTCCTTGCCGACGTTCTGTCAGCATCTGAACTGTTTTCAGAGCACCTTTGCGCACAACTGACTCGTTTCCTCTTGTCACCCTGTGGTGGACCTGCATCCGACTTACAAATGCAGCTCCTAGGTCCTTCTTATGAATCACAGAAGGATAACTGGACCCTTTTTTAATGGTTCCCTTGTAGAGAGCATCGCACAATGTTGCATCCAAAACCACAATGGCCTTGTCCGTTGGTTTGACCAAATTTTCGTTCTCAACATAGCTGAAGACAATATCAGTGGCTTCCGATGCACTAAAAAAGTTTCTCGTATCAGCTCCTACAGAAGTGAAAATGGGATTGACATGCACACTTGGTTTGTAGATCTCTGTCACCTCAAGCCGTGATCTCTGTGGGCGACCTTCGCTGGCTGTGGAATCACTGCTATGATCAACCATCTCCGCTTGCCGCTTCTCTGGTCTGAAGGATGTGTAGTCTGGGTGTTTACGGTTAACAGCTAATAAAACAACCTCCTTCTTATGTTTATCTTCCTTTACTGAGATCTGCACTAGTCGCACAATCAATGGGAAACCAGAAATTAGTTGCAGAGAACAATAAGATATATAAGGCTGCAAACACTTACGAGGCCTCATTCAAACATTTCTCAGCATTTGAAAGGAAAAATTATGTTGCATTTAGATTTCCGGATAGAATATACATGTTCAGACACCTTTCTCGATATAGTTAGGACACGCAATTCTTCAGAAACAAACTCTACGCATTTTTTGGCTATGTAACCAGTACACATTTTGGCAACGCACCAGAAGTGTGAAAAACTTTGAAAAACATAAAGTGCTAAAAATGGAGCGAAGAAGTTAATGACACAAAGCATAAGGCGTATGATGACTTGCACAATAAGTTAGGGCACAAGAGAGGGTGAGAAACACTTGCAATGATTAGAGAGAGAGATACTAGAGACTTAAATCAAGTAAAATGCATCAGGAGCGACTACCAGTGTGTCTCAATAAGAGGCGAGGACAATAGGACAAGGTCAAGGTAGATGGATTATTTTCAAAAATGACTAAATGAAGACTGCAAGGAGGGGGATTACGATTGCATGAAGATGCTAATCCTAAAGGGACTATATGGATTATAAACTTTCATAGAATAAGGGCAACAAAAGTGAAAGTAGCTTTGGCAAGGATGATATATTAAAAACAAAACGCTTGGTCCATATGCTACTGAAATAGAATCCTGAAGACTAAAAAAATGGCAAAAGATATAGGAAAAGTATTGTCGTACCCATATAAAAGAAAAAGGGAGATTTACAAACTCATTGCCTCTGCGGCTCCGCTGGATCTAAAGTTCATGGGCCCGGTGTAGCATGAGCACGAGTTTTCGCTGGTTTCTTTCAATTACGTAAAATTGATTGAGTTGCATATAACCCTTTGATAGTGGGTCCCAAATAGGCGGCATGGCAACAGATGACAAGTTAACCATGTTATTCATTCAATCATCACAGGTTTACTTCGAATAGGAGAAGTTCTTGATGAGTACACCTCCACCGGAAACTCCTTCAAACCAAACTATCAACCTCTAGTGCTTGGCCAGCTCCACCATCTAACTCCATCTCCCTTTCCCAATCCATCGTGGATCACACTTATGCGCCACACTTTGTAACTATGGCAAGGAGTTGTAGAGTAAAGATTGAGACAAGAAACAAGGATTAAAGTACCAATTCTGCTTCATGCTAGGGAGGCCAACCATCGAAGATATCCTAATAGAGAAGTTTTGAGAAAAGAGAGAGAAACTCCACATGGTATTTTAGTGATTTAAAAAAGGAATGTGACGGAGTTCCTAGCAAGTTAATTTGGTGGGTATTGGGGGAACAAAGGTCCCGAGTGGACACGTGGGATTGAAATCCCATAACACAAAAAGGAATGCACACCCTAGAACATATTAGGGTTTAAGAGTGAACGGTACTCCTGAATGGTAACACAAGAATAGTAATACTAGAATAGTACACATGAGAGAAGATGAAGGAAATAGATGAAATGAAACCCTAAAAGTTATTGCTCCGATACCATGTGAGTTTTCTACGGTTTCGATGAAAGAAGAAAAAAAAGAGAAAGAAGAGGGAAAAGAAAATAGAAATAGAACAAAGAGAGAGATCGTTGTTCTCTAGCGCACGCGTCCCAAATTTTATTAATAGGCAGTTTGGGTATAATAACCAGGTCTCTGAACTATCAAAGAAATTACAAAGACACCCTTAACCTCATATGAACCAAAAAAATAAGACATTCTATCAAATCAATCGCAAAACTACCTTCAAAGCATAGAAGAATGCATCTAAGGCAACACAACTAGACGTGCGAATCTTTAGAAGAAAAAAAATATTGTATCAAGAGCAAACTGAAGTGTATAATTGTTGGGACATCAACTCCCATTTTGAATCCTTTGATAACACCTGCTTGTTCCGCCTTTTGAATAAGGCAACTTAGGGCTTTGACCACCAGGATGAAGAGGAATGGGGAGAAGGGGTCCTTGCCAGGTGCCCCTGGAACATATAGAAAAAATCCAGCCAGGTTTCTGTTTGACAACACTGAAAAAGTTGTAGAAATGCAAACCTTAATCCAGCTTCACCACTAAAAATGTATTACGAGAATTTCCAACTCACATGATCGTACACCCTTTCCATATCAACCTTGCAAAGAATTCCCGACTCGCCATTACGAAGACGTGAGTCCAATTCATTATCTAAAATCTGCACGCCTTCCATTGACAAAGGCACCCTTATGCGGCGAAATAACATTGCCAAAAACCCTTCTCAACCTCATTCCTAGAGTCTTGGCTAAAATTTTGTACACACTCCCAAGTAAACTTATTGGTCTGAAATCTTTGAGCTCCACTGCTCCCCCTTTCTTAGGGACTAACATTATGAAGTCAACATTCAAGCTTCTAGCAATGAATACTTTGTCATGAAATTCAGAAACCATTCTCATGAAATAATCCTCCAACGCTTCTTATAGAAGTCAATATAACGAGTCTTATGTAACTAGCAAGAACAGGAAAAGGATCAATAACCAAAGTCAATAGTCTCCAAAACTTGAGAACCCCCAATATAACCCATCATCTTTGGGTTTGGGAGATTATCGAAATATCCCTATCTATCATTTGTCAAGATCTATAAGAAAATAAAAATAAAAATATTAATGCTAAAATTCTGATCTTTCACATTTCTTTTTCTTGATTAATAAAGATTTCCATATCCACTCAACAACGTAAACTCCATCCTATGTAGCTTTAAAAAGTAATCAATGGATAAGATTATGGGGCAAAAATGACATTCCAGTAATGCCAGTTACTACAAACAGTTATTTTTTTCCAATCACAATAAAAGGATTAAATGGAAAGGTGGATTGGCCATTCCAAGAAAAAGAGGTGAGTCCGAACTATGTCAATATTTCCAACGAATCGTAACTAAAAATACTCTCAAGATTGTCTCTACTATTTCATATATAAAAAGAAACCTCAAAATTCATCCAAATGCAACCACAGAGAACTATAATCCCCTATGTTGCATTAATATAGGTACGGAGTGTCAGAATTGGCAAGCGCTGAAAATAGGATTCATGGACTCGACAATATTTGTTATACAATGTAAAACTTCTGACAAAATAATATGATTCTTGATCCGAAGTAATTATTTTTTATATGATGATAAATATAATAAAGGATTTAAGTGTTGGGATATCTTAAGATATGTGCATCATATGCATATAAACAAGAGAAAATGAAGGATTCCAATCTTCGGAATGTTAAAAATGATTCCACTATCTTTTACTTCTAAAAGCACCAAAAAGAGCTGTTGGAGACACACCAATCCTGCAGAGGATTTAGATTGTAACCACTTTGAAAGTTTCTTGTGTGATGATTTCTTGATGTCCAATGTGATTCCGGAAGGCCTGCATTGCAGCACATGGCTTGACCTACAGAAGCAACACAAACAAATAACATATTTTGTTAGCAATCAATTGAGGAATAGCTATAAATATGATGGAAAACAAGTTATCAAAGTTGAGGTGATATAATGATACAATATGTGCTGCATACAAACATGAGTTTTAACAAGCAAGAAACCTATGCTTCAACTTATAGAAAACGATGGCTGGTCAGTGGTCACCCCATTCACCATCCACCATGCACCCCACCCTCAATTCCACTCCCACTTTAACATTCATTCTTTTGAAGACTCTTAAAAGCAAAAACCTTCTACCCAAGATTTCGCTCCGATCCCCAAAATATAATTCTTGTTCTTACTACAAATTGTTTTGTTTCTGTAGAGACCTTTATGTAACATGATGGTTACCTTTTGCTTAGAAAATATCTGTTAATAGCAATTTATGAAAAAATGATGAGGTAGAAATGTAGAATGAGGGAAAGAGAAAGCATAAAGAAGAACCCATTGATAAATGGATTGCAAAGGAAAAACGTATTTCAATTATGGCCCTCGTTGGATGCACAATCTGCCTCAACATTCACCTTATGGTGAACCACCTCTCATGAAAGATATCTTCTTCTATCAAGTTTACCAACCTCCAAGCCTAGTATTGAGTTCATATAATTGATTCCATTCCTAGAGTAGTCCTCAATACAAGTAGCGCCTACCAATAAGTCCCCAGAAGTCTCTATCCCACGCAGAAGAGCTCCAATCCTCGCATTGATCACCCGAATTGGACTTAGAAAAAATTAAGGTAAATTGGCCAAAAACAATTATGTGGTGAATGACAATATTTTTATTATGGTTCCTCATATACAATTCATTATCATTGAACAATTTGGACAGCTTTTGAGCAATAATCAAGCAATCGCTTATATTCCTTTGGATCATGTAATCCATGAATGAACAAAACATACTAGAGTGAACTATACTTAATTACTTTATTGGAGAAAAAATTGTGGAAAGGATATATACTCCCCACAACACAAACTGGGCAGTGATTTCGCTAAGACACCCGAAAGAGATTTGAATTTAATGGTATCTTGTCCCAGTTCGTTATGATTGCCATTCATGATCCGAATTGAGAAAGAGCATTAAGATACATTGGATCATTTCTCATAATAGTTATAGGACTTGTTGGTCCCTTCTCTTTACAATATATTATAGAAAATTCTAGTAAAAAAAAAAATATATATATATATATATAAGAGCATTGCCCTGCATTAAGGGTAATTTTGTCTACCCTAATTTCTCTCTTGCTTCTTCTACCTTCTTTTTCTTTTTTCTCCTATCTTCTTCCTTCAATAATCACCAAAAAACTGATCATTTCTCATAATAGTTATAGGACTTGATGGTCTATTCTCTTTTCCATATATATTACAACATTGCCCTGCATCAAGGGTAACTCGTAATTTAGTGAAAATATGTGAAGTGAATAATAGTAAGGAGGAACATAGATCTCCTCATTAGTTGAAATGGAGATTTAGGGTTAGGGTTAGGGTTAGGTTTAGTTTAGGATTTCAAGATAGAAAAGAGAGAGAAGAGAGAAGGATGTCATGTGCTTAGGTCACATGACTCCATAAATCTTATTTATATTAAGAAACCATTTACAAAGACAAGTATACCCCTCACACCAAGAGGTATTCACAAGACTACAAAATACGCATATGATAATAACATTGCCCTGCATCAAGGGTAACTCGTAATTTAGTGAAAATATGTGAAGTAGATAATAGTAAGGAGGAACCTAGGTCTGCTCATTCGTTTCACTACCTTAATTAATCTCTTGCCTCTTCTACCTTCTTTTTCTTTTTGCTTCTCCAAACTTCTTCCTTCAATATAATCACCAATGTTCTTTTCTCTCTCAGTCTTCCTCTCTTCAAATGAGCTCCCTTCGGTCCCCCTCTACAGACTATGAGGGGTCCTATTTATAGAAGTTACAACAATAGAGTCCTAGTCAGTTTATAGGTCTACAGATATAGGATATTGCTTGTGAGATGATAAGCCTGATGATCAGTTGTCGTGTCCTTCAAGTCATTCTCTTCTTCACCAGTAGTTGTCCTGATATGATTAGGATCTTGAACGAATTTGTGATTGACTTTGCTTCTCTTTTGTTGATATGCATCTATTACTTTCCTTCTTCTAGCAAGAGTGTCTCTGAATCCATTTCCAAGTCTGGTAGGGAAATTCAAGCTGGACTGTTCAGATCTAATATGATTCTCCTCATTATGTTCCAAATATCAGCAGGACTCGCCGTGTTTGAATGGGCTTCATTTAAAACAAGGGAAAAGATGGCTTTGTCTTTTACTCGGTAGGTCAACAACTTGGCTCGGCTCGGCTCAACTATGTTGAGGTTAAAACTAGTTCATCTTAAGAAAAGTATTGTTTGTCTCAGTCGAGTCTGTTTATCAGGTAGATCGTCTATTTCAGTCAAGTATATTTGTTTTAGGCAAGTTTCTCTATCGGTCAAGTAGGCAAGTTGACTCGATTAGGTTGGCAAATCAAGCAGGTCAACTCGGCCGGTTGGCAGGTCGGCTCAACTAGGTAGGTTGGCCAGGTCAGCCAAATCAGCTCAATAGTTGGCAGGTCGGCTTGGCTAGGTTGGCAAATCGTCCAAGTCAGCTCGACAAATTGACTAGGTCAGCTCAACTGGGTTGGCAGGTCAGCCAGATCAACCAACTTAGCCTACTGGTTACAGTCAGGTTTGTTGGATCTCAATAAGTCTATCTTCAAATCAAGTCTATCTATCAACCAAGGCTGTCTATCAGTCAAGGCTGCTGAATTTGTCACTTCTGTTGGATTGGCTTGGCTATGAATTTAAGTCGAACCACCTTAGGTCTAGTTTTTCTTTGTTTGCATGCCTTCTAACAAATGGGATTTGACACTTGGACAACCAAGATATTTGTGCGAAAATATGCACTCACAATCACCCCCTCTTGGTAGGTCGGCTACTTTTCAACCAACTTGTCGGGAAGAAATAGGTCTCATAGCTCATTCATATGTTGTTTTCTTCGTGGTAACTTCTGTCCAAGATGAAATAGGGAGGCGGATGCTTTGTCCATGCTCAAGTTAGTTTTAGTTATGCCAAATTCTGCATGACTTGGTTTGTATTTTTGCCATGAGGGCTTTTGCAAGAATCAATTGCATTGCCTCCCTGAGATCAAGTTAGCTCGGTCATGAGGGCTTATTGAGATGCCTCCAGAAGATTAAGTTAGTTCATACATAAGGGCTTATTGCAAAGCTTCCTGAGATCAAGTTAGCTTGGCCATGAGGACTTGTTGCGATGCTTCCACGAGATCAATTAACTCAACTATGAGGGTTTATTGTGATGCCTCAAAAGTCTTAAGGAAGTCTTTCGGGGTTTTAGGCCCTTTCATTGCTTCCAAAGTCAAATGATTTGGGTCGTTACCTCTCAAACCAATGACTTGCTAGAAATTTCGTATGCAGTACGTCTGCTCCCGTTGATGCTTGAATCCGTACATACACATGGAATAGTACGAAATTGTATTTCCGACTTAGAAAAGTCGTTCAGGTTTTTAGGCCTTTTCAATGCTTTCAAAGTCGGATGATATGGGCTGTCACCTATCAGACCAACGACTTGTTAAAAATCTCGTACACAATAGTTTACACCCGTAGGTGCTTGAATATGTACGGTGGAATAGTGCAAAATTGTTTTTCCGACATAGAGTATGTTTAGATGATGGTTGTTTATTTTAGCTCAATAGATTGATGTCTTGGCAGGATGGTTATTCTGTATTCTAGGAGCTCAAGTTAGCTTAGCAAGCTAGGCTGCTCAAGTTGAGTCAGCCTAGAAAATTGGGCTGCTCAATTGGTCGGCAGCTCGACTGTTCTGTAGATTATTAGTTTTACATCGCTTCATCTGGTGGGTCGTCAATTCCCTCAAGTGTGCACAACATTGTGTTGGTCACAGTGTCATTTCCTTTAGCATGGTGGGACATAATCCCATTCATGTTGCAAGGTGTACGAGCTTCTAATCCCGACCTCCCTCGCCCCCAATCAACTCTTGTTGGAGTGAGTAGTTAATATGTTTGCTCAACAATTGCATCGATTGTTGGTGGTCACTGGAGTGTGTGTAGAGCAGTCGTGAATGATAATAAAGCTTGACTTGATTGACAGTCACTTGGGGTCGATATAAAGTCAAAATAGACGATGCTAAGGCCAGTGTATGATATAAAGATGACCAACTTCGAAATCGATAAACATTTAGAGACAACCAATGTTGTGGCTCATACTTAATGTGTAAAAGGTTTATGCTGGGACCCATAAATAGTGTAGAGGTGTCCAATGCTGAGGACAATATAATCAATCAGCTATTTGCAAATGCAGATATATACTAGAAAGGTCATCGTCGAAGCATATAAAAGCTATGCCAAGGAAGATATATAACAAGGAACCAGCTCTGGGGCAAATGTAGTTGTTGTCAAAGCCAATGTATACTGTAAAATAAGTCGCTGCCGAAGTCGATTCATAAGAAGACAATAGCAATGCCGACATAAAAACAGATCATTTGATGGGGTCGATATAGCATGAAAATAGTCGATGTAGGGGCTAATAGTGATGAGTCGTTTATTGAGGCCAATATAATAAACTGAAAACCAGTATTAAAAATTATGGATAATATTAAGTGGATGGGTGCCAAGACTGGTGTTCGCATAAGGAAACGGTCGATGTTGAAGCCAATAAGTATATAGAGAAAGCCATTGTTAAGGCCCATGCATAATGGAGAAAAAGTCTGATGAGATTGATAAATAATGTGGGAGTGTGGGACTGCGATGTCGTTTCCTATAGACAACATTGTAGGCGCAAAAATCCACACTAATTTGAGTGCCTCGAGATTATAATATTAAAATTAACATAATAATAAATAAATAGAGAGGGCGACGCATGGATTGAAGAGTCGATTCACTACATCCGAAACTTGTACAATGTTTTCCCTCATACATTGTTCTTTTCTCTCTCAATCTTCCTCTCTTTGAATGAGCTCCCTTCGGTCCCCCTCTACAATCTATGAGGGGTGCTATTTATAGACGTTACATTAGTAGAGTCCTAGTTAGTTTATAGGTCTACAGAGATAGGAAGTTGCTTGCAAGATGATATGCCTAATGATCAGTTGTAGTGTCCTTCAAGTCGTTCTCTTCTTCACCAGAAGTTGTCCTTGTCTAATTAGGATCTTGGACGAATTTGTGATTTGACTTCTTCTTTGTGGATATGATTCTATTAGTTTCCTTCTTCTGGTATAAGTGTATTTGAATTTGTTTCCAAATCTGATAGGAAAATTCAACTTAAAATATCTAGATCCAGTACGAGTCCCCTCATTACATTCCAATTCTCAACATGACTCTCCCTGTCTGAATGGGCTTCATCTAATTCAAGGGAAAAGATGGCTATGTTCTACTTGGTAGGTCCACAACTCATCGCAGCTCAACTATGACGAGGTTAAAACTGGTTTCTCTTAAGGAAAGTTTGTATATCTTTGTCGAGTATGTATGTCTGTCTATCAATTAAATCGATCTGTTTCAGTTGAAATTTCTATCCCAATTGGGTCTGTCTATCAATCAGGTCAACTCGGCTGGTTTAGGTTGGCAGGTCGATTCGACTGGGTTTTTCAGGTCGACCATGTCAGCTCAGCAGGTTGGCCAAGTCGGATGTCGGCCAGGTTAGCTCGGCTAGTTGGCATGTCGGCCAGGTCGGCTCAACTAGTTGGCATGTCGGCCAGGTTGGTTCAGTTGTTTGGCAAGTTGGCTAGGACAGCTTTTCTAATTAGCAGGTCAGCCAGGTTGGTTTGGCAGCAGGTTGGCCAGGTCAGCTCAGCATATTGGTGAGGTCAGCCAGCTTGGCCTACAAAGTTCAATCAAGTTTGTTGGATCTTAATAGGTCTATCTTCCAATCAAGTTTGTCTATCAGTCGGGCATGTCTATGAGTAAAGGTTGTTGGATTCCGATCGCGTCGGTTGTATTGACTCGGCTATGAATTTAGGTCGAACCACCTGAAGTCTACTTTTTCTCCATTTTCGTGCCTTCTACAAATGGGATTTGACACGTTGAAAGCAAAGATGGTTGTGCAAAAATATGCACTCACACACATAAGAATTGATTAAGAGAATATACTCTCTCTAAATCTCCAGTCAATCTATTCAGAGTTGCATAACTGGTGCATCGCAAACTTGTTAAAGAGATACCCAGCCCCTCCCACAAAAACTCTGTCATCATCTGTCAGCAAGTTAGTCTATTGATAGTACCTGCTATGGCTTAATCTCTTCTCTAAAGGCTTTTTCACTAATTTAGTGATAGTCAACTTTTTTATGCTTACATTGAGTGTGATGTATAGAACATGATTTTATCCAATCTGACAAATAATGTAAGGCCACAAAATATTGACAACAAAAAAGTATAGCATGCTAGGATTGGTCAAGCTTTAAATTCAACAACTTATGGAAACAGAGGTTTTTGTTTATACACACATATATTCATGCATCATTTTTATAGAAAACTCAAGAAATGACGAACAGGGATTATTGTGTCAGCTATAACGCAAAATTATTAACTCCATTAGTTACCCAATAAGAATTAGAAGCCAGTGCACATATGCTGGTTTAGAGAGAGCAGAGCAGAGAATATATTACCATAACGTACTTCCAGGCATGGGAAGATCTTTATCTTTAACAGTAATGTGCAGTGCTTGCAAAAGGCATTTGTCCAAAAGGGTGTCTACTTCTTCACTGGATAAGGTACGCTGGTCCTCACCATTTGATTCTTCAGCAGAAACGTTCTCCGTTACTTTCAAGCCACTTGTATCAGAAATTATTTCTTCTGGAATATCAATATGCGTTAAGGTGTCAAGGTATTGCTCTGGATGGACATCTGTGACGTCCGCAACTTCTCCCTCTTCTCCACTGCCAACGCCATTTTGCTGATCACTTGAAGTGTTACTACCTTCTCCATATGAATCAGATGCATGACAAACTGATGATAAAGCAGGATATTCAAGCACCACGTCTTCTAGAAATCCTGCATTTGGCACATAATGACCATCTGCTGATTCCCTACAAGAAATTCCACCAAGAATGGGTCCTGTAAGTCATAAAGTTACTTATAATTATAAGTGAATACATGTCACTTTTCTCGGTGTACTTGCCAAAGTAAATCCCGATAATAGTGTGTTATTCGCAAAGCCTTTCCACGCAAACCAGCTTTTAATGCTTCTGCACTACTCACGGTGGTAGTACCAACCTGCATACAGTTCAATCAATCTTTCAACAGAAGAATCCACCAGCATACTCATCAAATCCAGTTCAACACTACGGCACTCTGGACCGCAAAAAGGTGGAAATTTTGAAGAGGCTTACTGCAATTGGCGCTGGATTACCGGGGACTTTTACTGCCCATGGTTGCCCTGCTAAAAATGAAGGTAGACCTTCTGCAGGTATACTAATACCAGGGAACATCAAATCTGCCCCTCCAATGATAAAACGAGATACCTCACCCCCCTTGAGCATGAAAGCAGGCAAGAGTTCAGGAACCTTCCAGAGCGCATAAACTGCAAGGATGTAATACAACTTTTTTTTAATAGTTACATGCAATACAACATAAGCCCGGCCACAACAAACATATGCAATGTGTGATTCATGTTTCAGGCTCCCCGAACAAAAGATAACAGTAGGGTGATGACCAGATATAGAGCTTTATTGATGCATCTGATAGTTACTATAAATTATTGATATGGTGTGCTTCTCATGATGAGAGGAATATCAAGCCGACTCATTTGAGTGCCTTGACATGACGAGCATATGAAATACAGATGGAAGACAATGCACTACAATTTAACACTCTTTGAGTGACTGTGTAATGATAAACTATAGCCTATGTCTTATGAACAGATAGCATAATCCTCTTGAGAAAACATCAGACCCAAGGTGCGCCCTAGGCTAGCACAAAAGTTTTGCCATTAAGCAAACAAATGGAAAGTAGAGAAGCTGAAGCCTGAAACTGATGACAAGAACTGTGTAATTAAATCAAAACTGAAAATAAAATATTTCCACCACTTTACAAAAATGCCTCCAAGCTATCATTTCTTTAGCTTTAGTATAAGCACCTAGCCAAATCTTCCCCTGCACTAAGACACTTAAGCGTTGACATTGATGTACAAGCATTGACCAGCATAATGTATTCAAGGTCGATACTCCATGCAATGCCCAATAAATTGCACAATTTGCATCTTTGCAGAATTCCAACAAATGCTTAATCTCAGATGCCACAATATAGGAGGCTCGACCCAGATTGCTTTGTTGGTATTCACGATGGAGGAAAGCATGTTAAGTCTGTTGGCAAATCCAGAGCACAATTCTATGCCAAAATGTGTGTGATGGTTATGCACTTGTAAGAATGAGATGACAAAACTAGATAAAGAACAACGAAAAGTGGACTTTGTAACATATTGTGCGTGGCAATTGCCAAGAATCCATTAAAAGGTCGCAAAAATGAAGAGAAGAATGAAAGCAATTCGAAGCAAAACCCTAGATGCTGAAAATACCATTGCTTGCTCCTTTTGTGTTGCAGAGGTAAAAGTTGTAAGGTACCATTTGTCCAGTTGTCAACGTAAACAACAGGGGTCACGGTGGAGGACTTTGGCTGTTATTCACTGTTATAACAATTACAACTGGCAGTGGGTGCTTCTTCTAACTTTTCACTACTATTTTTATTATTATAAAATTCATTGTACCTTATACTTAAAAAACATTATAATGATCCCCAAACAACGTGATATTTTTTTTTATCAATGTAAATTTTATTTAAAGGCAAAGCCGGAGAAAACGGAATACAAAGCTAGCGAGGTCAAGGTGACCTACACTAGGTTAGACACCAAACAAGAGACAACCGGCCACCCTAATTAGCACCCATCCTTAAGCAAAGGAGGTCCCATCTAAAAACCAAATCCTCAAAAAAGAGCCCTCTACATTCAGTATACACTTTAGACCATACATAAACAAGACCCTTGATGTTGAGGATAATGGAGGCCAAGTCTTCACTTTTGCCTTCAAAGACACGCTGATTCCTTTCCTTCCACGGTCCCCACCATATCGCGAAGGGGAGCAGCTTCCATAGAATGCGGCCTCTTTTGGACAACGTTGGAAAGTGCCAACTCAATAGGAGATTCTTGGGAGAACCCGGCATCACCCATCGCATCCCTAACTCCTTCAAGAACGCTGACCACACCTCCCACGCCACTTCGCAATGCGTCAACAAATGGGTCACGGACTCCCCACTAAGCTTACACATGCTGCAATAGTTTATCATAATAAACCCCATGAAAATCAAGTAGTCGATGGTCAGAATCTTATCCAACAACCCAGACAAAGAACAGGACTTTGGTGGGAATGTTAGCCTTCCATACCAAGGTTACTGGAAAGCGTGATCCGCATTCTCCCTTAAGCGCCTCGTAGAAAGTCCAGACAGAAAAGACTCCATTCTTCACCCAAATCCACACCCTTTTGTCCTGAGCCACAGAAGGAAGGTGAACATCTTGGAATCAAAGACAGAGGCTCAATTTCCCAATCATTCAGATTTCTCCTGAACCCGAAGTTCCATCCTACGTCCTCCCCCCCTACTAGCAATATAGTCTCAGATTGACTGATGCTTTTTCTCGAGAAGGCCATAGACCTCTAGAAAACCTTCATTCAAGGAGTTTGCACCACACCAAGTATCCTCCCAGAAGTAGATTTTATTCCCCACCCCTGCTTCATATCGGATCCCACGACCGAACTCCTCGGAGACCTTCAGAATGCCTCTCCAAACACTGCAACCGTAAGGTGTGTGAGAGGAACTACCTTCCCACCCCAAGCGGGAAACGTCGTACCTGCTCACTATGACCTTCGTCCAAGTAGTGGATCCCTCCTCCCCAAACCTCCAAAGTCATTTATCCAAGAGGGCCTGATTCATTTCTTTGAGACTCTTGATTCCAAGTCCCCTTTTATCTTATTCTTAAATATTGTTTCTCAGCCCACCAAATGCATTTTACGAATATCCAATCTGTCATGCCACAAAAAGTTCCGCATAAGTTCCTCCAACTCCTTCACTGCACAAATCGGGGTTGTGAATAGGGACATATAGTAGATGGGTAAATTGAATAGAGTGCTCTTAATCAACACCACTTTGCCTCCCTTTGACAAATATTTGGCTTTCCAAGACGTAAGCATGGTCCTGAATCGCTCTAAGACTGGCTCCCAAAAAGCTTTGGACCTATCCAGTGCCCCTAAAGGATCCCCAAACAACGTGATATATAACGTGGCCGGGGTTAATGTAGTATGATTCATATTAAAGGTTACAAGTGCCATTGCGAAAGCCATACATTGAATTATGGTGTAACAAGAAGATTAGTACAACACCTAAAAGCAAGGGCTCAAGTTGTTCTTCCCTCTCCGTAATTTATTTTCCTTTTTCCTTTGTTCTTCCTAAACTGATTGAAGATATAACTCTATATAGAATCGAATGACATCGACTCGAGATAGTTGGGATAAGGTATCGCGAATGACAATGATGATGAAATGTACTATGACAATCAAGTTGTTATTCATATTTATATGCAGAAAGAAAAAGTAGTTTTTGAGGATAACTACAAGCATTAGTGAAATGACCTGTGGGGAATATATCAGTGCCTCGGCCATCGACATCAAAGAGCATTGGAAATCCACCTTCAACACCATAAACATGCGACCGATTTGAGAACTTGGCAACTGTTATCTCTGACTTCGGAGGGAGTATGAGGTCGATATCGGCATCTGAGGCGTGTGGGAACCTCTCCTTTACGGTTCTTTTCAACTTCTTCCGATCTGCCCCAGACAATCGTTGCAGTGCCTTTGCCTCAATCGCCTTCTTGAACATGACGATGGATGATGGATGGAATGGTGAAGAAAAAGCTTTTTGTCGATGCTACTCGCCCAAATAATTTCAGAATCTCTCCTTAACGAGGCTTTGATTGGCACGGTGTCGTTTCGGCTTGTAGTGTTGAATCGGTTTGCAGTGAGTTGAAAGGATTTGGGGTGGGGGGGGGGGGCGGGGGGCGTAGGAGCATTTGAGGAACGGAAGGTTCTGGAATCTGGAGTGGAAGATTGGCGGTGGGAGTATGGGACTGAGAACTTCATGGGCTTGGATTTGGGCTGGAATTGATGAGTGGCCCAGTCCCTTGACAAAACCTACCAATAAGGGCCTGGGCTAGTCCTATCGGCACCCAAACTTGACCCGCTTGGCGCTTTTTGGCCTGTTCTTTGATGCAGACTTCTGTATCAAAATTTTGATGCAGAAATCCCTCAAAGTGCAATTTAGTAGATTCATTTGGGCCCACTTGCTCCCCGAACGTTTGGCCCACATAATGATGCACCTACACCAAAAATCATCTTGATTGGTGGCATCTAGCCATAGGATTTGTGTACTTTTTCAGCACGAGCTCTATGAACTGCCCTATGAGTTGGTTTCAAGCCCATAATGAAAAGTGCTCAAATCCAATGGCTAGGAATCACTAATCACACTGATTTTTGGTGTGTGGGTCCATCAAGGTGTGGGCCAAACATTCTGGGGGCCAGTGGCCCCGAAAGTGTCTGCTACATGACAAATTGAGGGACTTCTGCGTCAAATATTTGATAGAGAGGTATGTATCATAGATTTTTCGGTTCTTCTTCTTTTGTAACTTAAGGTGTCCCCACCCTACCTTCATTGGTTCCTTTGGGCTTTGCTCGAGTGGCACTAGTCCCCAAGGATGCACGTTGTCACCCGCAAACCACAAACATCAATGCTAGTCCAAGGGGGAATCGATCCCACGACCTGGGCAAAGACCACCCAGCGTGTTACCAACTAACCTAGCCCCGGGTATTTTGCGTAAATTGTGATGACAAGGTTCAGTAATTTTGTTAATTTTATAAGTTTTGAGATATATTTTCTTTAATTTCTATTATGGTTTACGACAAGACTAACCTTTAATTCTTCCATAGACTATTCTGAAGATTGTATGAACTTTAAAGGGTTCCCAAAGCGTATTCGCAAACGGGCCTTGATCTTGTTTGAATGTACATACGCAAATAGTGAAGCTCTTTGTGACTTGCAGGATAGGATTTGTTTATGGTGAATTCAAGCTTGTCAATTTTTATGGAGTGTTGATGTGTGTGTTTTTTCTACGTTGATGGTCTCAATTTAAGAAAGAATGTCTTTTGTGACAAAAAGGATTTGGGCTAATACTGTCATCAATTGGTTTTGAGCCAATCACACCAAAAAATACAAGAACTTCAAAAACGGCTACTACAATGATTTAAGACAAAAATTGAAGGAAAAAAATTTTAATCCTTCTAAAAAATAAGAAAATAAATCTCATATAAAATAAAAATAAAAAAATTGCTTGCTGCAAACGTAAGAATAAAGGACATAGTGTGAACAAATGTAAATAAAAAAAATGCAAGGATAATGTAATGTCCAACAAAGTTGGACATAAAAAGTGTCCAACACCAATAAAATCATAACAGGTGTACCTAAGGAAACAGGAGACCGTGCCAATCAGTTTTCCCATTTCTTTTGCATTTTTGTTTTTCAAAAAAGGGTTAAATTCCCTGGGAAGCCAGGAACCCTCGTTAACAATTGGATACTTTAAGTGTCTAACTGCAATTGACCCCATAACAACCCCAAATGAAATTAAAAATATGTCTTAAGAGATGAAAGGGAAAAATCGCAAAAAAGTCTTTGAAGAATTTGAATCAAATAATTATTTGCTTAATTCTTCAAGTTCTTCAGCTAATTGTGAAATTGATGCCTTAACTTTTGATGAACAATTCATTATTGATATCATTAATGCTATTCAAGATGAAGAATTACAAAGGAATATTTGATCAAGGTAGAACCCTTTCTTCTATTTTAGATATTGTATAAATAAGATTTTGGCATTATCTAATTGCAGATAATATAAAAGAAGTCAAGATTTAAATAAAATAGCTAGGAAATTTTTACAGTACCTCCTGTAATTTTGTCAATATTTGCGGAACCCCCTAGTACTATCAGTTTGTTGCGTTTCCCCTTGACCATTGTTTTGTCTTCGTTGACTTAGACGGACTCAAAGGAGATGTTAACTTTGTTCAACCTTGACTGTTTTACCCTTATCTTAATGTATTTACAAATTTGCCACATAAATATATGTACCCCTTAACCACTCATTCACCATTAATGTTAGTTGTTCTTCCATTTCACCCCTGACCATTGTATGAGCTAGGTGGCACACTTAAATATGTCGACGATGGACCATTAAATGAGCCGCATGACACTCCTAGCTAGACGCACCGATGATGGACCATTGAATGAGCCATATGGCACACTCTTGAATACCACTGACTGTATGGATGTTTGGCACATTCCTAAGTGAACCTACAAGCAAAAAATAAAATTGATTAGTGATTTTTAAGCGTTAGATTAGAGTCATTTCTATGGTTTGATTTTAAACTGCGAAATTCTAGCACTATTTGTGTAGTGACCCATTTTCGTTATTATTGATTCTTTAGTTAATAATTAATTTTTATGATCGCTTGAGATACATAATTAATTATTATTGTTTAACATTTAATTGGGCGGGCTTTATAACCAATTTTAGAGTCTTTTTTGACATATTTATAATCTAGTTTGGAAACTAGTTAATACCTATGAGCCTTGAGTCAATTTTTGGCCCATTAGTAACATATTATAGGGTTTCTTGAAGGTTGATATAAATATACATTTTAAAGTGTCAAAAATTATTTTTTATTTTCAAAACTTTGGAAACCCTATTTTCACTCTTTTTCCTCTTCTCTATTTAGATCAATGTTCATATCATGGTTATTTTTTTAAGAGCAAGACTAGAACATCGTGTTTTTGTTTTATTCCTTATTTCTTATTCATTCTTGGAGCGTTACGAAGCGAGTAGAACTTCTTTAAACATTTTCTTAATTTATTTTTATTTCATTGTATGTAGTTTTGATTGATTAATGGTGTTTAAGATTTTTTTATGTTTAATTCTTAGTACAACCACCATGTTTAATGGTTTATTTTGTTGTTAAAAAAATCATGTAGAAACTTTTGTTATAAATCTATGAAAAAACATGCTATAATCTTCGATTTTCTTTAATTTTTTATGAAATTATTAAAAAATAATTTCTCAAAATTTTATCTAATTCATTTCTCCACTATTTTGAGTTTATTTTTTAAAATTGTGTTTCAAACAGTAAAATAAAGTTATATTTTTTAGAATTTAATACGAACCATAAAATTGTCGAAATTCAAAATATTGATTTTATTATTAAAAAAATATTTTTTTATCAAAATTTTATCTCATTCATTTCTTAACTTCTCGAGATCTATTTTTTTAATTGCGTGTTTCTAAAAGTATAATAAAATAATAATTTTTATAAATATAGTATAAATCGCAAAAATTTTGAAATTTGAAATATTATTTATGCATTAATTATTTTTTGGATAATTTTAATTCTATTTAGATTTTAGAGCTTTAAAAATAAATAAAAAAAACAATGAAATGAGAATGAGTCATTAAACTACGATTATTTTATGTTGTAGCACGATAATTTTAGTAATCTTAGTGATTGTACGAACATGTTTAAAGGTGTTGTAAATAACCTCCATAAATTATTTTTTGAATTATATCTTTGTATATGATTATTTGTTATTCGGAGTATCATTTGTTGATGTCCATTGCCAATCATTATGTATGACATGTCAAAAATTGAGTTACTATTTGTTAATGATTACCGTGCATCTTATATTAGTATTTTGAATGTTCATTCAGTCAATTAAATTAGTGAACATTAGAGCATGACGTATGTGGTGGGTTACGCACACATACATTCTAGGATTGTTTGAAGTGTTGATTGATATATAAGCACATCGGATAGGTTATTAAGTAGTTATATACGACCTTAAATAATAGAAGTATCTATAGTGTTGGTTGGGATACGAGCACTTGGATAGGTCTATGGGAACGATTCATTCAACCCTAAATTGATGGCGCATCGAGTGACAATTCGTTCAAGCTCCAGGTCACCCATCAGGTGTAAATACTCACTGTTAGTCATAGGCAATATTTTTGAAAGTCAGGATATGAGTCAACAAGAGTCAGATCATGTATCTATCATCGTCACATTGCATGATTAATTAAGAATATATATTCTTATGCATGTTCAAACACTATATCTGTAAATTAGTATAAGATGATTGTTGTAGATGTTATTTGTTGATCTCCTTAACACGTATTTTTTGTAGATACATTATTTGATATTTCGTATATCCCTTATGTCATATTCATATACTAGTTATATTTATAAAAATATTGAGCATGTTATTATGTACACCTATACATGTGCGCCATGAATGTTTAATGTAGTTTTCACTTGCAAGTTGGTTGGACTCACCCTTTGTGGACACTCTCTTTTCAAGTCAACATAGACGGTAGGATTGCAAGCAAGATCCTTTTAGATCCACTTAGATTTCTCAATAGCAAATTTTATTTTAAGTGATTTATGTATTGAGGACTGTGCTGTATTACATTCAACCATTTAGTTATTTTTTTCAAATATTTGATTAATTTTGATATTAATTTTTTTTAATGATTTAGATGTCTCGTATTTATCAGCTCGCACTACATATTTATGGTGTGTGTTAGGGATTCATTTTCGATCGCACATCCGAATTTGTGTTGCCACCAGATGTGTTGGACCTAGGTGGTGGGGCGTGACAATTTAATATATAAAGATTCAATAAAATGGCTCACTACTTGAGACTCGAAATTGTTCATTATCGGTTTAATTGGTGGATTATTTCGTTAATCTGGACAACCATTGAATGCCCACCAGGCCCAAATCACCAATGATGGTATGATCCCAACTACCAAATAAATTTGGAGTTTATGGATAGTTGAAAGAAAGTTTTCCTTTATACAATTGACTCTAGGATGGTTAGGAACTTAGGATTGTATGATTGTGCAATGAATCGAAAATTGGATGGTCCGGATTGACGATGACATAGCTCATTAATTGGATTTAACAATGGGTTTGTGAAATTGGTATATACACCCATGTACTCTGTCGAAACCTCTGAGGATGCATTCGGCTAGAATAAAACTTTGATGACATGCCCTATCATCGAGGTCAATGACAACACGCAATATGAGCCATGTGGCAACTCTTAGAGGACTGTGACCATATGGATGTTTTTTCAATCCATAGGTGGATATACAAACCAAAAATCGGCTTGATTGGTGATTTAACCTTTGGATCTTTGTACCCAAGTAATGCTCAAATTCATATGGTTAAAATCAACTCGTGAAAATATTTTCAATCCAACACCTATAAACTAATTGGGCTGGTTTTTGGTTTATAAGTCCACCTAAGGATTGGCCAAACATCCATACAATCAGTGTCCTCTAAAATATGCCACGTGGCTCATATTGTGGGTGACAGTCATTGACCACCACTCAACCAATTTTTATTCAGAAATTGGGACTTTGTTGCCGTTTAGGTTTAACATGCCAGGACCCTACGTGTTGGTCAAGCCAAATGTTACCACGTGGCACATTGCCGATGAATAAATTACACTTAAGGTCAGCCGTGATCAACAATGTAACTTCAATGGTGGAAGGTGAGTCATGATTGGTGGTGAAAGGTCATCCAAGTGGCAAAAGCGAATAGAATTTAAAAAGATATGTACGTTGTCACAACGAGGTATGTTAGTTGGTCAGAACCAACAAATAGTGGTTTTTCATCTCTTATCTTATCTTATGTGGTTTCAACAAAGAGTGGCTGAGATCTTATAACAAAACAGGGAAATTGTCTTATCTCTTATCTTATCCAGCTTCATAAGATAAAGAGTGGTTGAGATCAAATCCATCTATCTAATGTGGACGGTTGGATTTCAGCCACTCAATCCCCCTCATTTATTCATCTCAGGCTATGATTTTTGTGGAAATCTATAGGCAAGGATTTGGGGTACGTCCACCAAATATGTGTCGCCAATAAAGGGTGTCAATGGGCCCAAAAGCATGGCATATGGTGACATTGGGATGATACTAGTACTATAGCATGGATTTGGACCTCTCCCATTACGTTATGTACCGTTTTAATGCTCAACGGCTGTTAGTTTCCGTTATTTTCCATTATAACAAAAATTTCGACCGTTATTTTTATTTTTTTGCTAAATAACATCAATTGTTTTCGTTATTTTTTCAGTTATCTTCTACTACAAATTTTATTAAAAATTTAAATTTCAAAATTTGAATTTTAGCATCATTATTTTTAATTTTTGCCCATGTGCGTTGCAATCCATTATATCGTTTGAGTGCCGGAGCCACCCGATTTTTACAACCACTTTTTTCACAGAATGCCGTGAGCATAGGCCATTTACTAGTTTAAAACATGTAGGGGTCTTTCGATCATGACAGTCAAAGTTAGATAGCTTGTAAATGCCATCCAATAAGGGGTGGTTACGGTCAACGAAAATAAGCACCACTCAAGGAGCAATGCAACAAATTGATAGTATCGGAAAATACTGCAAATATCGAAAACTACAATGGGTATTACAAAAATTTATAAATAACTATCACGACAAAATTGTACAAATACTTACAATATCTATATCAGAAGTGCTACTTTAACTAAGACATAGATTTCCCGAACGCATCATCAAAATTTGTTGACGACATTTATAATTTAAGATACGACATTCGATTGATTTCATTGTTCGACGTTCAATGCAATAGTTGGGTATACGATCATGGTATGTAATAGAAATGAGTTCCCATAATTTTATTTTTTCTTTGATTGTCACCATTTGTGAAATCTTGAAAAATTTTAAGCCATTGTTGCATACGATTTTATCACCTTTCATTGAGAACAATTAACCATGACTAGATGACTTTACACTGGAATTCATGCCTAATGACATTTTTACAGAAAAATACATATAACGATTGTAACTTCGAAAGAAAAAATTATGATATTGGAAGATAAAGACGCCACTATAAATAAATAATTTATTGTGTACTTGTGTTGTAAAATCCAACAATTAAGATAGATAGTACTTTGCATACGAGATGAGTTACGAGCTTGCTTTACCTCGTGGTTGATAGATAATACATATCACAAATGTGTTGAATATAGCATAGAAAAATGTAAGAATCAAATGATGAAAATAAATTATCTATTTTTTCATCTAATTATTGGTATATATAAGAAGAATTATGAGCTTATTTTGTATTTTAGTTAATGAACAAACTTTGTCAGAGATAGGAAGTGATAATAATAAATGGATAATCCAATGTAATAAGAATGTCGATATAAGTTCAACATAAATTAAACTTTAATAATATGAAAATCTATATCTAATTTAATGTTGTTACCAAAGGAAAAATGTCAAATTAAATATAGTGTGTGCACGTGTTCTCTAAGTTATATGAGTATACAATAAAAATATATATTTTTAAAAATATACTTTAAAAGTATTTCATATTAGTTTCATTTTAAAAGTATCGACGATATAATTTAACGATATTAATTTTATAAAAATCAAATTTGTAACTTGAAAGCTATACTATTGTACAAAGATATGTTGAAAAGTATAAATGATATAACTAGTATCAAATTTAAATATAATATATGTGGAATGACAAAATATGAGTTATAGCAAAAAAGAATAGTACTAGAGATAATTTAAATACTCAATGGTGGGTTTTCGAATTTAAAGACTTAAAATGAGGAATATAAAATAGAGACATTTTTAAGAGCATGATTGGAGTACAGTTTCATTCGATGTGTCTTTATATTGTTGATTTGGAGCATGGTTGGAGATGCTCTCATGGAAGTCAAGCAAAAATAAAGTTAGATAAAACAAAACAAGACAAATAAAAAAAATACAAATAGATCACCTTAATATGCATGTATTTCAAGTTTCAAATATATCAAGGAGAAAAATAAAGATAGACCAACATAAATAAAAACTTAAGTAAACTAAAAATAAAAAATCATAGAATAAATTTAAATAAATTAAATAAAAAAAAAAGTGTGGGATGACTTAACTACCCCTACGCAATTTTCATTATACATTGCGAACGGTCATTACTTTTAATCTTTTTTTTTCTTGAGAGAAAATAAAAAAATAAACAAGTAAGAACAAAAGTTATTATTTTACTTAATTTTTTGAAACAATGTGGTTTTTAAAAGATTTCTTAAAAAATAATTAAGAGATTTTTTATGGTTAAAAATTATTTTATAATAGTTTCTTTGGGACTAATGAGATAACTTGAAAGAATGTCTTTCTGTTTTGATAGATGGGTATTTATAAGTGAAAAATAAGATCTGATGTAGTTCGAAAATAAATGTTAGGGCAATTAGATCATTTATAAGCTAAAAAAATAAAAATAAGTTTGTCTTACATGAATATCTAAATAAATTTTATAATTTATTAAGATTTTTTTTTATAATCTAGAAAATTGAGTGGTTGTAAGAGAGTTAGGTGTGAAGAAAAAATAAAAATGCATGATAAAATGAAAAAATAAGTGAATTGATGAGTTAGATGGATAAACATAAATAGTATCATCAAATGTATGTCACGATGTATAAACCTTGATGCATCTATTCATATCAAGAGTTAAAATCCATTTCAAGTTTTGATCAATCATCGATAAAGTGTTTATTTTAAGTCTAAAATTGATAAGATAGATATTTTAAAAAATTGACACCATTTAAGAATCAATCAAATAAAAGTCTTAATTTTATTTTTGAGTTATTAGATTTTAATAAAACAACTTTTCTTTAAAATACAGAGGAATTAAAAATAAATAATTTTGATTTTAATAAAATCTAACAATAAAATCAAAGATACAAGTATTTATTGATCATTTATTAATAAAAATAAAAACTTTAACTAAATCATCATAGATTTTTAATAATGTTTTAAAAACCCAACTGATGATCTATACAACCCTAAGAAAATCACGACCGTCTGATTTATGCCTTAGAAGCTAGATCATCGGGATTCGGACCTGAGATGAGTAAGAATGATAAGTTCAACAATAGTTAAAGGCTCTCAACTAAAATAAATATTTATTTGTAAATTGATGTGTACAATTATTAATAATTGTAATTATTATAAAAATAAATTAAATTGCTAAATCAAATAATAATCCCTCAAGTTTTGTGTCGATCACTTGACCCAAGAGAGTGCCAACACTTTAAACATACCAACTTAAGTAGTTAAATTAGAACAAATTGACCAGTATAAGTACATATAGCCCAAATCATATATTACGGCTACATGAGTCAAAACTAAAATAAGAACAATTACTCAATTTTTAGCTTGTTTCTAACGTATTTTACTTTCATTTTGCCCAATGGTACAACTGTCTCAGTTACTATATCTTAGAGGCGTAAAATTTGTTCTCGATGCCCAGCCCCACCAAGTAATATATTGTTCATTCAAAATCTTTCCCATGAGATGACTTCGGTGGGTTGGTGGTCGGTGATAGGTGGCCAACTCATTGGAATCTCGTGGCCAGCCGTCCACTACAACTATTTGATTTGGGGTTTGGGTATTAGCCTAAATAGTATTCCAAGGTTGAAGATAAGGGCATTTTAATCATTTAACAAATAATATGACAGTTTACTCGGTATGTGGTATGTCACTGTGAACCGAGTCACACGGGGTATGTCACTGTTTGAAATTGTGGGTTTGTCAAATTTCAAAGATAATATTGGGGGTCATGTCAAAAATTCCCTCTCATTTTGTTGGGGTAAATATATGGACTATCTCCTCCCTACCGAAAAAAAAAAAAAACCGAACTCTCTTTCAACTTGCCACTATCCTCTCTCCTCCTTCTCACACCATGATCGGCGTTCAAGATTCGACGTTACTTTTTTCCCTGCTCAATGCGGATGAACGACCGTTCGATGAAATTTTAACGGATTTCAGCTCTAAATTCCCGCGCACAATCCATTTCAGAGTCTGCTGCTCGCTCGCCATTCTCTTAGAGGCAAACACTCTCTCTCTCTCTCTCTCACTATATATCTCATTGAATCTTCGATTTCTGTTTTCTGTTAAAGTTCCTGGATTATTGTGGAGCTTTTGAAATCTTTTGTTAGGGTTTTGGTTTTAGGGTTTGAATTTTGAGTTGACTTCAAATAACGGATCAAAGCATGGAGCTATGATTCACTGATTCATTTCTAGAATTCTATCGTATTCAATCTGAACATCTGAACAGAAAAAAAGATGAATTAAACTAGATCTTTGACTTGATTTAGTTTAGTGCCCCTATTAGAGGACACTGACCGTATGGATGTTTGGCAGTCCCTAAGTGGACCTACAGACCAAAAATCAGCCTGATTACTGGTTTCAAACCATTGGATCTTTGTACCCCAAATAATGCTCAGATTCCACGGTTGAAAATCAACCCATGAAAACAACTCCAATCCAATGCTTAGAAATCACCAATCAGACTACTTTTTGGTCTATATCTCCATCTAGGGTTGAGCCAAACATCCACACGCTCAGAAATCTCTAAGAATATGCCGCGTGGCTCATATTGTAGGCTGTTATACTAATTGATTGTGTGACCCCCCCTTGAACAAATTCCTGGCTCCGCCGCTGATCGCGAGGATGTACAATCTAATATAGTTGACATAGGGTCCACACCGCCGGTTGCGGACCAATAAATTGAAATGGCTGGATAATCGGTTGAAAGCTATGCTACTTGGACATGTCTATGGGTATGAGTCCAAGTGTCAGAATTGCTTGATCCCTAAATCTCGGTGATAGTACCAAATCTACATTACACAACCTCCAATCAGTGGACTCCATGTAGCAGGCAAATTTGACTGAAAATGATATTGATGAATGATTTTAACCATCACTTATGGCAGCTCTTTAAACAAATTGAACAGCCCACCATCTGTATCATGCAATACAATGATTAGAGCCTTCCTACTAAATGGAGAATTAGTAAGGACCATATTTGATGAAATCCCTCTTCCAACTTCGACTCTCATGTATTCGACCTGTGGTATTATGGTAGGAGCAAGACACATATTTGATGAAATCCCTCTTCGAACCGCAGTGTCATGGACAGTCATGGTTTCTGGGTATATAAATTAGTATGTAAAGTAGGGGGACAGTCGGTTAAATTTCAATAGTCAATAAAATAACAAAAGTAGTACAAGTGACACAAATATGGATTCTGCCCGGAGGGCCCACCACTCAATTGGATCTATTAAGGTATGAGAGATTTTCTGTACCAGAGATCAAGCAAGCTTTTGGATGATTCAACATAAGTCATGGCATCATTCTTTAATGTGGGTAGTGAAACTAAAGTTGCTCCTGCAAGATATCAAGAATAAGATTGAAATTTCTCTCTCAATCTCTTGAAAATTTTGATATCTTATTAGAAAAACATCTGATTGATGCAGGTGGATTCCAATTGTCTCCTTAATATTGATAGGGTTTTTTTGAGTTTTCTATTTTGATTATTTTCCTGGGCTAGACATCGAGTTGACGTTTTGGTTTTACTTTTCTATTTGTCGGTCTATGAATTTATCTCCCAAGCAGGAACAAATTATATGGGCTTTTGTTAATTTTTTTAAGTGTGCTTGATGATTCACTTTGTCTAGATAACTGATTTGTTCACACATTTTGAAGGTTTGGGTTATACACATGTTTTTATGTGAACTTAGTTTAGAATTCACTAGGATATATATTACAAAATGTATTTGTCTTTTAAGTGAGCCAAAAATATAAACTTCCGCCTTCTTTTGAATATAAGGGTATTCATGACATTTTGACAGAATTCAGAAACTCACAGTTGGTTTTGCCAAACAACAATACCAGCTTCTACACACAGAACAACACTTCTCCAACATGGTTTGCCAAACACTATTTTAGAAAAGAGCGCTTCTCACCAGCTGCTTCCATAGCTTCTGCAGAAGCGCTTTTCCACAGTGCTTCTAGAGAAGCATTCCCAAACAGGGCCTAATCAAATCAGCATTATGTAGTTGGAATGCTGGATCTTAGGATGATCTTCTGGGCGCAGTCAATATGACTTGCAATTATACCGATTAAAAAAAAATGACTTGCAATTATGCATCATACATATATAACCTCCGATCAACAGTGTCCACTTTCTTTCTCTATTTTCTTTGTTAAGATTCTCAATTATCAATTCAAATGTTGATTCCATCTTTCTTTTTTTGCAATGTTTTCTTTTGATAAGTGTGTATGTATCATTAAAAAAGGGGAGAACCCCGAATAAAATACAAACTTGGCAGAACTAACTCCTTCAAGGAGGAGGAAGTTCCCCTAATAAGTCATCCCATCTATATACAAAGGACTAAAAAAGGCATCCTTTGAAAAGAGGAGAAACGGAAGACCAAAGATACAGAAGAGCATTGGCATCCAAGACCACCTTGTGAAGGCCTTTCTCTTTGCCTTAAAAAATTCTTCTGTTCCTTAATGGATTGTTGTTTGTCTATTTATTTCAGGTATAATTCCTATTATTTATCTTGAAACAACTTTTTGTTTTTTTTGATCTGATAGTGTAAATGCTGTTGATAGTTCATATCACTAATATGGCAATTGTAATGCTCTCTAAAATAAAGATGCTCGCTTACAAAAAAATAAAAAGGAATAAAGATGCTCTCGCATTGACTGCTGACTAGTTGCATCATACTTTGTTTCAGGATAAAAGGATGCTCAAACCCACTCAGCGTTTGATAGGATTTGCTATTCTTCATCAGACTTGTTCCTCGCAGCAATCTTCTGCAAACCCCTTCATTTCCTTTCTTGTAAATGTAAGCATACTGTGGTATTATTACAATTGTTCAAATTCAAGATTTGCAAATCCAACATGATCTCATTCTATTATTTATTTAAATAGAGCTGCATACATGACCCAGCCTCATATACACACGTCTCTCTGTCAGATGTGGGTTCAAGATGTCCTGTACAGATTCTCTATTTGAAGGATATGTTAATATGTGGGAGACATGGCGTTTTTAATATTTTGAGAAGTAGGTTTGTAGAGGTTTTTGAAAAGTTCTAAAGAAAACAAAGGATATCAATTTGTGGAATATCCAATTTATGTTACAGTATGAACATTTTCACTTGCTAATAAGCAATACAAAATGTACATGTATACTGAATTAGATTATGTAGTGCATTAAAGACTCATTATACGGTCTCTAAGGGGTATATACATACATACTACACACATGGACACTAGAGATACACACACTTACAATAAGGACTAGTTTTGGAATGCTGAGTTAACATTGATAGGAACATCCGTGTTTACGTTTATATTTTTACGTGGGTTCTTTATTATAATTTCCTTCGGCGTAAAAAAGCAAACAGCGATGAAAATTTAAATGTGTTTTACAAAGTTTACTGCATAAATTAAAACTCAACTAAGATCAACTGAGGATGATAAAAAGAGGAAACCTGAGGTGTTGGTCACTAATACCTGATCCACATGTTGATCAAGCCAAATACTATTCCGTGGCACGCTTTTTTTTTTTTTTAAATCTTTTTGGCTACTGGCCCATGAATGTTTGTCCCACCCTTTTACGAACCTATATGCCAAAGATCTGCCTGATTAGTGATTCGTAGCCGTCAGATTTGAGTGTTTCTTCATCACGGGTTTCATGAATAGGGGCATGGGTGAAAAACATTGGGTCTTAGTTCATGATAAAAGCATTCTCAAATCCAACTGCTACGAATCACTTATTAGGTTGATTTTTGGTGTATCGTTCATGGGGTCAATGGTCCCAAAATATGCCATGTGGTAATATTTGGTGTGACCGACATGCGGTACAGGTATTAGTGAACAACACCTCAGGTTCCTCTTATAAAAAATACTATTTGGGATGTAAAATATCAGTGGGAAGAGATTGTTTAGTTGATAAATTGATAAATTACGCTAATCTATTTATCATACGATAAGAAATACAATTTAGCAAATCCCATCCAATTCTAGAACATCATGGAAAGACAAACTTTTAATCTGCAAGCTTGTGCTTGCCAAAGCATTTAGCACTATGATTTGTGTACGTACTTATAAGAAAAAGAAAATGCTTGTACATGTGTTCGTCCTGTTAATTTATAAACTGGATAGTCAGTCAGCACAAATAATCTTCTTTGTTGCTTGTAGTGTTTGATCATGTGGCCCACGCTATCTTGCTTTGGTGTCTAGATTTGTTGATATAGACGATGTCATGATTATTTTATATTGGAAGAAACGTACCATCTATACTTGAATTTATTATTCTCTGCTTTCAATTTTGGTATTCATCAGGCAGCATGTCATGATGCAACTGAAAAAACAGAAAATGCATTTATCCTCCAGTTGTTGGGGTCTGCTGGTGCCGCCAATAGTAAAGAGGTTCGTTTTAGTTTTTGTACTTAGATAAATTTTTATATCTGGAATTATTTTGTGTAATTCTTCTCTTTTTCAACACAATTTCACTATTAGATCGAAAATGAAAAAAAGGGGTTCTATTTGTTTTCATTTGATCATTATTTGATTTGTTTGTAGAATAAACTAGTTTCACCTAGACTTCTGATGGATTTTTATTTATTTCCGTTTTCTCTTGCAAGATTTTTATATGCTAACTTTGGCTGGTGTAAGAAAATGACATCTTTTACATTCCAATGGAAGGATAATGAAATGTGATTTTCTTACAATCTTACTAGAAACCTCTTTGTCTATTTGAGGCAGGTTTGAGACAATAGTTTTAACCAACATATGAATGACATAACATATGAAGTGTTTGTTGATGAGATGTTCTTGCAATTCTATCTTGCTACTTGTGCTAATTTGATTATTTAGGCTATTGCAGGAGCATGCTCCTCATCTTTCTCTTTCCACCAAATTCTTAAAGGCTTAGCGACTATGTAACAAGGACATTGCACTTTTAGGGTTTTGCCGTGTCGGACACCTTGACACCCGGAGATGCATGTCGACACTTCCCGACACACATCTGGACACTTATGGTTGTGTCACCCTTGTTTTAATAATTTTTAATATGAAATTGATTTCTAAAAGCAGGTTGGTGTGTTTCATCCTCCATACAATAATAAACTAATAAATATTTTTTGCTTTGTTTTCTATTTTTTGTTATTTTATTAATAATTTTGAGCATTCGTATTGTAGAGGCTTCAATATGTACGTACTTACGTGGATGCCACATAAGAAACCTAGAGCCACATAAAATGCCTAAAGGTAGGGCTACGATGCATAGTCAGCACTTGGGTGACATAAGAGACATAGGATTGGAGTTAGAGAGATAAGTCGTAGGACATGATCTTGATGTCATAAGGAGCTACGGAGGCGCCTCGTTAATTTCATCATTTTATCGACATGAGACGTCGACATGACATCGATGCATAGACATGTCTTGGGGACTGACAGACTGAGAGAGAAGAGTGTACGAATGAACAATCAACACCCGTGACCAATCAATATGGTCATAGGTGCCATGTCATTTCCACATAGAATGAGGGTATTTCGGTCATTTTGCCTTTTAGACTCGGGTCTATAAATACCCCCAAAGAGAAAAGAAATTGGGACACTTTTCCTGGAGACCGAATCTCTCTGTCTCTCTAACCCTGTTTTCTCTCTCCCTTATGTTCTCCCAGTCTGACGAATATGGAACTCGAACGGCTAATGACTTAGCTTAGGCGGGTATCCTGGACTACCTTTCCCCGCTCATTAGACATCTATCACATGCCTTATCCTCCGACACTTACACACATATATTAATATATTTTAATAAATATATGTACAGACATTTGTATCAGATTTTTTTAGGTTGCCGTGTCGGACACCTCGTATCCATGTCGGACATCGACTCCTTGTTACATAGCGTAGCGAGTTTGCCAAATAATTACCTCTTGAATACGATCTTTTGTCTCCTACCCCGATTGCCATGAAATAACAGGAAGCATCTTTATCTTATGAACCCGCACTCAAACAAAGCATTAGGAATGTTGTACTCTTAATGCATCTAACATGATCTAGTTCTCTTGTTTTCTCTTCTTTTAGTCATGCAAGCTCATAAACATCTATTTCACCCTCTCAGTATAGATCATCATATGCCTTATGTTTAGGCACACACACACACACATATATGTTTCTTATGTGTGTGTTTGTATTCACTCCTTATTTGCTTCTAGCTTCTGCTCCATGCAACTGTTGTCTGTTGTAGTCATTAAGAAACATTTGAATATAGGCATTTGCCAAGATTTTGTGTTAAGGCACTCCCACTCTTGAGTTGATGTTTGAGATCATACTGGTACTTTTGAGTTGTGTTACTATCATATCAATTGGGAATCTAATTGGCAACACTGTAATAGATCGTCTGCCCCGCCCCTCCCCGCTGCAACAGCAATGCAATGGGATTTGGTTTATCAATTGTTGGGGATGAAATTCACCAACCTAAGAGTGTGGAAATGTTGTGGACCATTTACTTCTTCATCGTGCTTTTCCTAGTGTAGAGGAGGGAGTTTGTCCGCCCTTCTGGTATGAGTTTGATTATGAGCGCAAGTGAAGTACATTGTATGTCTGAAGCGTTATCTATTCGTGTTCGTATTCTTTGGAGAATCCTCCTATCGGCTATTTTTTGGCTCATTTGGAAACAAAGGAACAACTGCATCATTGAAGACAAGGCTGGGACATATGTTTCAGGAGTTGGGAAGATTAAAGAATTCATCCATCATTGGTCCACCATTCTTGAAGTTACAGAGTTCAAGGGCTTGAGAGTGGAGCATGTTATATTAGATGGGAAGGGATCATTTGGTGTTGTATGTAGACTGCTGAGCCTTGTTTTGGTTCTTTTGTAGACTGAGGGTCTTCCTCTCTAATCCTTGTCTTTTTGCCTTTTTATACAGTGGGACATTCCCTTTTCTTTTATTAACACGAATACATTTGCCGTATCGAAAAAGGATTGTCTGTGAACGTGTGTAGTGGGGAGTGTAATTGTTCATGCTTGTGCTATCATTTTTCTTTTGGTTAGTCTTTATTTCTCTTGGTAAGGTGTTCGATATTTGGTCCGTTTCTTTTTCTACCCTCTGTACATTCTGTGGCAATCCTCTTCCCAAAGAAATCCCCAGAGAGAGCTTCTGCTCAGGCAGCAATCAGTAGGACTTTCCCTTTCAACTTCCCTTCCTGTTTTCCATAGTCATGCAACGATCTCATCCTAAGCATGGGGGCATTCGGGGAAAAGTGATTCCTAGACTTCTGATGGGAGGTAGCAGCTGAAATAAGCTGATGGGGAATTTTGCTAGACTTTTGCTAATAGGAGCTTGAACATTCTTCTTGCAGATTGGCTTAGTTGGACCAGTGTAAATTATTGTTGGCACATTAAGTTTGTGAAGTGTATAACAGAGTTTCTATTATCAAACTACACAGCTTGTTCCTAGGTTTGATCTTGTTTACACATGGAGCTTCATTGGGTTTTGTTTCACATATCATGCCTCTATTTTTAAATATTTGTATTTTTAGATATTTTGATTTTCCTTCCCAGATGTCTATTCTTTGGGTCCTGTCCATTTCATGATTTTTTGATTTTTTGGGTGGATTTTCCAATGCAGGTTCTTAAACAGTCTGCTGTAGATTACATCAAAGGATTTGATCCTTCATCACATGTGAGCTTTATACATCTTGCTTCTGATAAATAAGTCGACATCATGCATGGCTTTGAAGATGGTGTATCTCACCAAGGCTGCCATCACATTTGGCTTGACATTATTTGATGCACTATTCCTCTCTTTAGTTCCTTGGATTGATAACTATTTTCATTCTTTTCTTGGACTGTCAGGTTCCCTTGCAACGTGAACAGTTGCTGAAGCAATACTGTGACAGAGTACAGCCAGAACCATATAAATGTATATTTAGGGGTGCTGCTGTCAACAACGTAATTCCAGATCCTGATGTACCCTGCGGTTTTGATGCAAATTCACCAGAGTATGACCCTTGTATATGCAGTATAGATATGAGGTTTTCATTAAAGTTTTTAAGGCATACAATGCTGAATGTTGTGAAGAACTAAACTCATATATGCACAGTAGCTTTTATGATTTTTCTTCTTTTCATTCTCTTTCGTGTTGTATCATATGAATTGTGGTGACATTTCAGGCTTGAATTTACACCTGCTGGAGGCAAAGCAAGAATTGGGTCTGGAGATAGAGATGGGGCAATAATTGGGTTATTGCAAAACGTGTCACTGGAGGGATTAGATCCTCAGTGGATTAGACCTCTTCCACCAAGACTCCCAATACAAGATGGAGAGGCAAGATTTATATTAAGAGTTGATATTCGTTTAATATGTGGGATGTCCTAAATGTGTTGGACTTGACCCTTTCCAAACGTCTTACAGCTTGTATGGCTCAACCCTGACAATAACCATGAGCTATTATGGGATTATGGTATGTGTGCTGACACTAGCAGAGGGGCTGCGGTTAGGGATTTAATTGCAAAATCCTTGAAGGGACCACTTGTGCCTGCACAACAAGAGGTGTGTATTTACTATGCTCTAATATTTCTCAGTCAAAAATACTGAATCTTAAGTTTTCACCAAAAATAAAATAAAAAAATCCAATCATTCAATGTTTTCGGTACTATTAGGAGATAGTCCCTTCAATTGAGCGGGGAACTAAGATATCATACTAGACCTTGTTCTTGATAGCACGTCCTTGGCCTGTGGTTAAATGGACTAATACAAGCTCAACTTTTCTCCTCACTTGAGTGAGATTACTCCCCTTGCTGTGGTAGTCTTTTTGTTGCTACTCCATTAATTGTTTTGATGAGTGCCCTTCTTGATATAAGCCTTGTTCTTCTGGAGGAGTTGACAATTTAACTAGCTCAATGTGTTGAAGATATTCATATTTTATCTCTCTCTCTCTCTCTGATACCTTCTTGGCAATGGAATCTCCATGTAACATTTGGTCACAGTTATTAGTAAATTAAAGAATGGGTGATCATTATGGCACCTGTAGTGATCCACGGGAGGAGAATCCAAGGGGTTGCACTATCTTCCTGTTTCTCTTTTTGAAGAATTCATTAACTTTCAAAAGACTCAATGCATCCTCTCAAAAGGACACTCAATAAACTAGCTGTTAGTAGCAATTTTATTGTTTAATGCATCTTTACAATCTTTAATACACCATTACATATTGGACTGAACCAGAGATTGAGAGTCAAGATTCAGCATGTAAGGGCTAGGGGTGCAACTTGGGCGGGCTCAACATGATGTTGGGCTAGGGTTGAGTTGGCCCCTTTAGTACTTTGGTTGGGCTCGGGCCTGGATTTTGGCAACCTGATCAAATCGGGTTGAACTAAGGTTGAGGCTTCATCCCAACCCTACCCAACCCAGCTCGACATACCCACTGTATGTACACACACATTATCAAAGACACGCTTGAGACAAATTCATGGAGGCAGCCCACTGCAAGAGTTGCATCACTAAACCAATGGCTTGACTACAATTTTGTATGAGAAGGTGAGCAGTTGCAAAGCTAATTGCTATGCTATTGAAAATGGAGGTGCTTTTGAATCTTGGCTGAAGCCGCGAGTTTCGCCAATGTGTAGATCTCGTTCTGCTGTAAACTTGTGTTACTATTTGTAGCTGAAGGCAAATTATTGAGCAAGATTATGTGAAGAATTTTGAACTTGTATTTCTTGTATGAATAAACTTGTAAAGATGACGAACATAAATGTATATATAGTTTGTTAATGTGGTCCTATTTAACATGATGTGGAAATGAAGCTATTTTTGAATGGCTAACATAACGGTTATTGAATTGACCAATAAAAGATTTTAATATGAAAAAAATTTAGCAACCTTTCCAACCAATAAAAAAATTAAGAAATTGACCAACCTTTGGCTCGGGCTGGGAAATCTAGGTCCGACCTCGGGTTGAGTTGGGCTTGGGTTCACAACCTTGAAGGTCGGGTTGGGCCAGGGTTGGCCCTCAACCCAACCCGCCTGAGTTGCAGCCCTAGTAAGGGCTCTTTTTCAACTTATGGCCGTCAAGGTAATGAAACCATGCCTCACTGTATGCAACATTGTGAAAAGAAAAAAAATCGAGACTAGAACAACCATTCTCTCGTGCATGTCCCTATCATTTTTAACTACGACACAAGTAAATAATCATATGGAGGAGCTAGTTTTAGCCAGGTTGATGTTTGATCCGAATCTGTCTAGGGTTGCAATTTGGGTGGGCCTAACCGGAGCCTGACAGGATCAACCCAACTTCGGGTTGGGCTCCGGCTGAGGCCTTGGGCAACCCAACCCAAGCCCAACTGTATATAGATATATATTTAAAATCCCATCCGTCCTCTCTCCCCCCTCTTTCTCCTCTCCTCTCCGATAGACTTTCAGTCCTATATTCTCTATATCTCTCTTATCTCATTTCCCCTCTTATCTTTCCTCTCTCCCCTCTCCAAATCAAGCGGGTCTGCATTTCTTCATACTTTCGAAGGTCCTTCCAAACTAGGTATATTCTCTCTCTCTAGGGTTTAGAGTATATTTATCGCATTTACAGATCTTTTTCGCTGTTGGGGGTTTTGTTTAATAGTTTCTCTTTCTCTTGATAGAGAAAACTACATTCAGCCCCCAAAAAATTCTGCTTTTAGGGTTCCATTGATTGAAATCACTAATCTTTCTCACCATTTGTGTTCTCTCTAAGAGTGAAATCGATTAATCGACAGACAATTTGTACGACTACTAGCCCAATCAACATTAGAAAAACTTGTAATAGAAAATGTCTTTGATGATCGATATAATACCTTTACCAGGTGGCCCCTTCAGATACCTCAGAATATGGTAAACTGTCCAAATGGGGTTGTCGTGGAGCATGCATAAATTGACTGACTATGTCAACGACAAATGTGATGTTAGGACGAGTGACAGAAAAGTAAATCAACTACCCAACCAACCGATGATAATGACCAGGATCAACATAACACTCCTTCTGTTCAACATCAGGCTTCACAGTAGGATCCATCGAAGTCTCAAGAGGCTTAGAGCCCACCATATCAGTCTTAGATAAGAGATCCAAGATATACTTCCGCTGATAGAGACTAATACTAGCCTTGGAACGTGCAACCTCAATGCCAAAGAAGTAGCGGAGAAGACCCAAATCCTTTGTACGAAATTGTTCTTGCAAATGAGCCTTGAAGTAAGCAATACCACGGGTATCACTCCTTGAGATGATAATGTCATCCACATACACAATGAGAATAATCACGCAAGAGAAGGTTTGACGAATGAAAATAGTGGTCAGAGGTCTCGCTGGAAACCGTAGCGAATCACAATTATACTGAATTTGTCGAACCAAGCACATGGAGATTGTTTCAAGCCATACATAGCTTTCCGTAGTTTGTAAATCAAATCGAACTTGCCAGAGACGATGTACCCTGGCGGCTGCTCCATATAAATCTCTTCCTACAAGTCCCCATGCATACAAACATTCTTTATATCCAGCCAATATAAAAACCAATCATAACACTGCCACGAATAGAACTCTAACATAATTAAACCGTGCCACAAGAGAAAACGTCTCAAAGTAATTCACGTCAAAGGTCTGTGTATAACCCTTAGCAACCAATCGCGCCTTCAGGCATTCAATAGACCAATCCGGAAGATACTTGATAGTGTATACCCATCGACAACTTACAATATGCTTTCCTAGAGGAAGAGAAGTAAGATCCCAAGTTTGATTCTGACGAAGAGCACACATGTACTTATGCATGGCCAATTTCCAACCAGAAGAAGATAAAGCTTGTTTATATGAAGTAGAAATAGAGATGCAAACAAAGAAAGAGCAAAGGTACGAAAATATGGAAAACTCAATGAAAAGAAACAAAATTATCAATGGGATGGTGAGTGCAAGAGCAAGTACCTTTCTGTAAAGCAATGGCAAGTTTGAAGAAGTCCCAGAGGAAGAAAGAGGGACCTTAGTAGATGTCAATGATTTTTTGGGGGGGCTGAAACCAAGGAACTACAGAACGTGTCTTGGATCGGTGATAAACCTTGTACCGAAGCATTTGTAAGAGGCTACATAACTATTGGGAAAACAGATTCCCGTTACCATGAAAATCATGGGTTTACCCCAAGATCTCCAATCAGTTTTTTAATGATTGTGAGTTAATCATATTACACATGTTAATAAAACATTCCCATTAGATCTACATATCTAATGTGCTCAAAGACAATCTACACATCAGATTTGAGAAGTCTATCGTATGTCAAACTTTAGATTGGGGTACGAAATCAAAGCAAGTTAGAGATCATACCAGACAAATCTGAGTGAATTGTAGGCTTCTAGAACTACACAATGGACTTCAGAAGAGAGAAGATGGTTTTCTAAGAATTGCTCAGAATCCAAATTAGGGTTCTATCTGTTGGTGTTCACTCTGGACTCACTAAATTTGGGATGCACGAAATTTGCATACAAGTATGGATATCTAGGGCGACTTCCCTAAACCTCTATTTATAGGAAAATAGGGCTTAGACGTGCTTTCCTAATCCAATGTGAGTGGGACCCAATCAGGGTTCTAGTTTCCTTGCTCCATTCGAATTTCCAATTCCAAATGAACATCAATTAGAAGTCTTTAATAATTACACAATAGCCCATGAAAAATTATGTAATTGCACTCAAGTAAACTAGAACAATTACAACTATGCCCTTAGTCATATAATATCTACGAATAAGTCCCTCCTCTACGCAATATCCATAAGACAACCAAATAGGATAATATATAACCGTCAAGCCCTTGGTGTGTTATATTTAAATTCCTGAGCTCCAACTTAATTATTGTGACATCCTTGAAATATTTTATAATAATAATAACATTTAGCAAACACACTTTTACTAAATAACCAAGACTGGATTTGGATGTACAAATCCATTAAGTCTCTCTGGGGAATATTATTTCATCTTATGAGCGTGGATATTCTTGTTGATAATTCGTAAATTCCACAGTGCCATGTGAATTTCCCAACACACCCTAGATATTGGTTTCAATTGAAACCTCACCATGGTGCATCAAAGTGGTTCATTTACGGTTAACTTAAAAAGTACAATTATCTCATAATGCAAGACTATTTGGATCAAGGTTTAAAGGGGACCGTTATAACGGTATAACGGATTGGGGGCGTTACCGTTTTTTCCGTTATAACGAAAAAAAATGCTCAGGGGCAAAAATGGAAAAATAACGGAAAAAACGAAAATAACAGCCGTTTTTTTTCCACAAAATTTTCCAAAAAATAACGGTCGTTATTTTCGTTATAACGGAAAATAACGGTCGTTATTTTCTGGGCGTTTTAATGGTCCATAACGTAACGGGGTAGGTCCGAATCCGTTATAACGGCCGTTTTTTAAACCTTGATTTGGATTATATGAAATGAGAAAAGCACACACATAATGACATTATGAACTTGTGCATTCTTAATGGTGCATGTTCAACACATTTATAAATGTGCTAACATAATGACTTGAGTCCATACTCTAAGATACACAATCTAAGTGATGTATATACAAATGAAAAGTAATCACATGCTATATTAAACGAGGAATTTTATTTAATAGAAAACTAATTATGGCACATATCCCCAACAGTAACAACCCTTATGAAATTGGCATGGGAATGCCTGGAGGTGAAGGAAGGAAAAACTCCCCCTAACCCAAGGAAACGAGATAAGAGGCAGCTCGTTGCCGAAAGGACGAGAAATATGTAGTGGACTCAAAAAAGGTAGCATCAGCACTTGATGGCTCGGGGTTAAAGTTTGTCATGGCCAAGGACCAAGCACATGTACGAAGGACACATCCAAACTCATGATGAGGAAGACTAAATGGATTGACATCCAGATATAACAATGAAAAAGGTGTATGACTATCATCAAGAACAAACGATGACATACAATTAATAAGATAGCAAGCTGTGAGAACAACGTCTGTCCACTAAGGTTTTGGAACATTGATATTAAGCATAAGCGTACAAGCTACATCCAACATGTGACGATGTTTATGTTCAACTTTAATGGGCTTGCCAAACTGAATATATATTTCTTTATAAAATGTAGTAATTGCACAACGTAGTTTTGAACGCTCTTTTAATAAAAATAGTCATTTCATTTTCGAAAATTCATCCACAAACACTACGAAGTAATGAAAACTAGACAAACTTTTTAATTCTAGGACCTCAAATGTCTGTATGGACTACATCATACGAACTAGACGAACAATTCTCAAGGCAACGCGGTAAAGAACTGTGGTGATGCTTGCCTAATTGACAAACCTCTCATTCTAAAACAGACACTGGACTAAACATGGGAATAACTTGATGTAACTTTGACAATGATGAATCTCCCAGATGAAAATGCCACTGAAGAGGAGAAATGGTTCCCCTCAACGCAGATGCAGGATGACCATGATCTAGATAATACAGTCTGTCCTTCTCACGCCCCAAACCAATCACCTTCGTCTTGGGGTCCTGAAAAAACAATAGGATGTAGAAAAAGTAACTAACGGGGCGTTTGGGAATGAGAAGTAAAAGCACTTCTACTTGTAGTAGAAGTTATAAGTTGATATTTTACTTCCAAAAAAGTCATAGAAATTCAAATGTCGGGAGGGATTCTAATTTTTGAGAAGTTATTTCTTTTAGAAGTCAAAAGATAAAAATTTTAGCTTAAGTTTTAAGTTAATTTTTAACTTTTCAAAAGTTAAAATATAAAACACATCCAAACTAACTTTTTAACTTTTTGGCTTATAAAAGTCAATAAGTTACTTATTTTTGTGTTGCCAAACGCCCCCTAAACATTGTAGTGACTTTGTAAGCTAATTGTCAGACATAAGATTAAACGGGAAATCGGGGTTAGGGTTGGAGGGGTGTGGGGTGGTCCGAGACCAAAACCCAAACTTTAGGGTTAGGTAGGTTTGTTTAGGGTTTTGGGGCCAAAAGTGTGCTTACAAAGAGAAAATAATGGAGGGGATAAGAAGAGAAGCAAATAGAAGAGAGAAGAGAAACTTACCTTTGGCTTCAAACCAAATTAGCTTGGCTTCACACCAATGAAGAGTGGCTTCACAACAGATTTTCTAATCACAGGAGAATTCTCAAAAGTTTTGTTCTTCATTCATAATGACAAAAATTACATAAAAAAGTTCATATAATAACTCACTCAAACCTAATCTAATCTCAACGGTCCAAATAAACTAATAAGATCTAATGGCCTAAAAAAACACATCCACTTAAACTAATTAAGCAAAGTTACAATGAGCCTCAGAACTTTGGCTATTTTGCTTAGACACCCAAAACACTAAAATACAAAAACTAGTTCTAGAAAGCAATACAAACTATCACAAAGCTCCCTAATGCACTCCATGCGCATCTTTCCAATGTGGAGTCTTTAAGATGCGCATGCACGTGGGGTCTTCCGCTCCCACAATCATGAAGAACTCAAACTGGGTCCCACATAGTCATCAAAGTACAAAGACAAGGGAATGGGCCCAGTCCTTTGCTGGTACACTCTAGGAGTTGTCCCGATGTCTTCAATATAAAGTAGAGGACAAAGAAACAGGTGGGTAGGATGAATATCACTCCTTTCGAGCACCTTATTGGTAGAACCATTAGTCAAAACAATGTGAGATTTAGAGGACTGAAAAGTAGAAAAGATGGAGGGTATACCAGACATACGAGTACCCGCACCTGAATTGATGATCTAAGAGGATGGAGAGTTGGGGACCAAACACGTAGAATTACCTGAGTTAGCTAACGTAGCTGTAGGTTGGGAGGAGTTTGCTGTAAGGGAATTTAACTTCTGGAGGAGTTGGCCAATCTGAGTAGTACGGTCTTCGCAAGATAGTGATAGAAGGACCACTAGTAGGGAAGCCTGATGGGAAACATCTATAGCAGACAAAATTCTCATCACAAACCCGATTAGCCCAAGATGGCTTGCCCCACTTAGCCTAACAAAAATTTTCTATATATCCAATGACTCCATAGTAAGAGCACTTAAAGTCACCACGACTACCTTAGCCACCGTTGCGGCCACCATGACCATGCGAAGTCTCAGATCAACCACTAGAAACCTATGCCGAAGATTCCTTAAGAGTAGAAGGGAGCGCATTCCCAAAAAAAGCATGCTGAAGACGTGGACAAGCATTTGTCGCACTAGGGAGGGACTTATTAGCCAAAATTTGACTTTTAATATCATTGTACTCGAGATTAAAACTCGAGAGAGAGAGAGAGAGAGAGAGCAACTTGAAATTCTTCCTGTTGGCGCTTCTGAAGCGTTAAATCAATAGTAAACGGCTGATAAATATAAAGTTCCTCTCACATACCCCTCAAGAAACTATAATGCTCATTGAGAGACTTATCGCCATGTTTAGTAGTAAACATGGTCTCAAACAAATCATAAATCCAAGAGATATTCCTTTCTTGAGAGTACATATCTTTAATTGCTTCCCATATCTACTTAATGGTTTCCAGAAACATCATGTTCACGGATATGGAAGGCTCCATGATGTTCCACAACCAGATCATAACCATGGAATTATCACTCTGCCAATCTTCATACATCTAATCATCCTGAGGTGGAGGATTATCAGTAATAAACCTACATTTCTTCTTGGCACGTAGAACACCTTGATTGAATGAAGCCAAGGCAAAAAGTTTATGCCATTCAACTTTAAAGAAGTTATCTGAACACTTTATACCATCCGTTGTACCCCAAACAAGGAGTTTCCCATCACCTGAACCAGCGATAGAGGTAAAATTGAGAGCTGAAAACCTTCCCGGGTCAACTGAGACATTTTTTAGGGCTACAGGAGGAGAGCCCAACACACAAATCACAAAGGCAACACCCTATGAACAAGGTTTAAAATTTCGTTTTGGATGAATGTCTCGGTCAAGTGAAAAACCGAGACAAACTCCGAAACGAAACATTCACGAAACATTGAAAAAACGAAACATTCACGAAACATTGAAAAAACGAAATTTTCGAAACATTGCGAAACATTACGAAATATTAAGAAACATTCCGAAACATTACGAAATATTATTCAAAATCATTAAATAATATTTTTATTTATTTTTATTTTTTTAGATTGTATCGGATTGTCTCAACAAAATAAACCGAAACATTACGAAACATTACGAAACGAAACGAAACATACGAAACATTCCGAAATTTTAAACTATGCCTATGAAGGGGGCGACAACACCAAATTGAGAATTCAGGAATGGAGCGGGTTCGAGTCGGATTGGTACTGATCTGATAAGAAATCCAATCGACCTGGACCCGTTTCGGACTAAGTTGGATCAATAAAATTTCGTTCATGGCTTCCAGAACTAATCCGAACCGATATGCTATAAATATATATATAAAAAATTGTACGAAAAAAATTGTATATTACAGTTTGAATACGACTCGGGTCAGTATCAGATCAAAACATGGTCGATCCGTTAAGACATCGGATCGACAATCACACACAATACTGGGTTAGTATTGGATTAGAACATGGTCGATCCGGTAGATCCACATATTTGATTGGATACCGATTCAAAAAGTAAAAATAAGGTTCCGAACCCAGATATTTTGGATATGATCGGATCTCCGGGTTGATCCGATCCATTGCCAGCCCTACTCCCTAGTCAAAATAACGATGGAAAAAACACTAATAGCCCCCTACATCTAACACATAAAATAAGAACTCATAACATGTTTGATGGTAGTTGGTAACTAAATTTATGAGCACCCTGAAGTCTGATAACATTTATATTGTACTGTTTTCTCTTAATTGCTATTGCCTTGGGCATACCCTTTTCTTTTTTCGACAACTCAACCAACCTTCTAGTCATGCTTGACCTTCACTTACAATTCGAATGATCGTATCATGGAGTAGTCAAGGTTAGTGGTGGGAGAGATTTCTCTTTCAGATCCATTGCTGAATGTGACGTGAGATGTAAATCAAGGGTGGATGCTGGGGCCAGGCAGGATTTTTATGTCAGCTTTTGGAAGATATAAGGAATAAGAATAGCAGCAAACTAAGAACCAAATGGTATGCGTTTCATAGTTTAGGGGTTTTAGTTTCAGAATTATATGGTGGAAGTATAAAATGTGCAATGATATTGAAGAAGGCTCATTCGAACAGGTATTTGAGGAGCTATAAATTGTGTGGAAATCAACTAGTAAGGTGCTGATTTAAATGGGTCGATTAATTGTCTGGATTGATTTGCAAACATCCAGAGTAGTGAAGAGTGTAATTTGGACTTAAACCACATTAATGGTTTGGCATTTCACAGAGAAACAAAGGTACAGGTTATGTATGGCTCTGGTCCGAGGAAAATGGTTCTTGAGAAAGTAATTGCATTTCATGATGGAAGAAAGAACAAATAGCTTCAACAAAGGATATGTTTCTTTTTAAAAAAATCCATAGGTTTTTTATTTGTAACAAATAAAAATAAACGGAAACTCTGCATAAACTGTGTTTCGAATTATCAATGTCTTGGTAACTTAATAAAAGAGAACAAAAAATGCAGTTTTCACTAGAATTTGGCGACCAACCTTGAATGCAGAAAGCGTTTTTCTTTCTTTTAACAAAACTTGGGATCCTTTTGGCTTTATTCTTTGGGAAGAAATATATCAGTTTTATTCGTTTATCTTATGTTTTTGTTTTATTTCCAGCAAGTCTTGGTGGAGTTGGCAAATGATCCAAAGCTTGTCTACCACTGTGGGCTCACTCCTCGAAAGTTACCTGTATGTGATATTATTATCATATAATCTTTTTCTTTATATTGTCATGTGCTTTTCCCCTGATCTTAACAGGCCTCTTATCTTGCTTTTAGGAACTGGTGGAACACAATCCCCTTATTGCTGTTGAAGTTCTTATAAAGCTGATGAATTCTGCTGAAATTGCAGAGTATGTATCTCTCTATTTATTTTTCATCTTCTTTAAAGCTTCTGAAGTAGATCTACATCATAATATCCTTCCGGTATTTTTTGTCACAGATACTTCACGGTTCTGGTCAATATGGACATGAGTCTTCATTCCATGGAGGTTGTGAACAGGCTAACTACCGCAGTTGACCTTCCCACAGAATTCGTACACATGTATATCACAAATTGTATATCATCCTGTGAGAACATCAAGGTTCTTTTCCCTTTCTTTCTGAGAAGCTATTTACTTTACAAATTGTATATCATCCTGTGAGAACATCAAGGTTCTTTCCCCTTTCTTTGTGAGAAGCTATTTACTTTACAAATTGTATATCATCCTGTGAGAACATCAAGGTTCTTTCCCCTTTCTTTGTGAGAAGCTATTTACTTTTGTTTTTATGGGAATCCGGGGTTATGAATCTGCTTATACCCAATAATTTATGTAATGGTGTAAATCTGTACTCAAAGCATTGTGCTTTAATGTCACGAACTCAATAAATGTTGAGGACCCAGATGAAAAATGGCTCCTGTTCTATGCTAAGCTAAGCTGTACAGACCATTATTGAAAGTACTGTTCTGTGTAGGAATGTCTTGACCTAGACGGCTAGATGTTTCGTTCTGGTAAGGTATTCAGATGATACATAGAAGAATGTTTCATCTTGTACCAGAAAGTTAATTTAAGTAAATAAAAACGTGTGTTTTCCTGTTTGTTTTGTTTGACACGTCATAGTTTTTGTCTACGTTACATATTCAGAGGCATGTGTAATTATGTACATATATGTATCTTCATTTGTGTGTGTTGGTATGCATGCTTTTACGTTCACTTATATGAATGGCCATGTAGTATGTCTCTATGTGCAGTTTTTTTCTTTTCACATCGCACAACTACCATGGTGGTTATTGGATTAATCATTAATCTGACCTGGACATGCTATGCAAGGATTTATATAAATCTGACTGTATTTAGCAAAAAATTTTCCGCGTGTACTATGATTTCTTTCGATATCCATATGTTGGATAGATTTTCCCCGCCTGTATACATGTGCACATTTTCATAGAATGACAGTAAACTTCCGTTGTTCTTTTTGTTGTCCCCTTTTTTGGTCCATAGTATTGACTTTCTATTTAACTGTTCTAATGTTCTTTTCCAGGATAAGTATATGCAGAACAGGCTTGTGAGACTCGTCTGCGTTTTCTTACAGAGCCTCATCCGAAATAAGATAATCAACGGTGAGTATCCTAGTCTACACGGCTAAAATTTGGTTGTCATTATGACATCATTCGATGTAAAATGATTTGTCTGATCTATATATGGGTGTTGCTCATTCCTGCATGGATGGATGTGTACGTTTATGCATGTATGCAAGCAGATAAATCCGTCTGTCACCTGCCATCTTTCTATAAGAGCATGTACCACATGACCAGCTGCTAGGTACCCCTTGCATTCTGTGAGAGCTTGTATTATATTCCTTTGTTTTGTGCAATCAAGTTCTCTATCCCACCTCACTTTATCACAATGAGAATCTCCAAGTTCATCCAATTTCTCAAGTCCAACCATAAACTGCCACTTGAAGATTAGATCATGTATATGCACACGTCAATACTTGTATATGTATCGGTTTGTACATACACGTATATGTATGTATGCAAACGTGTATGTACAGTGGATGGATGTTCTCATGCATTTCTTTAGTATACATGTTGAATAAATCTGGTTTACATGTGCTCGTAGGCGTCTTTATGTAGGCAGGTCCCCACATTTGGGTTGTGGGAGGTTGGGAGTTGTGCATGCAGTACTCTTACATGTTTGGATGTGTCTCTGGAAGATGAATCGCGAGAGTACTGCATGACAACAGTTTTGGCATACCCACATGCAAGATGAATCAATAGCTGATTTTCGGTGAGGATGATCTCCTCATCATATAGATCACCCCTACAAAAAATCAGCACATCCTGAAATTTCTAACCCCATCAAATGTGGTTTTCAAGTTAAAGATTAAAATAGACGGTCCACAATTCTTCAACTTGTAAACTGATCCACGAAAATATCGGTTTGATTTGAATTTTTGTGAAGATGATCTCCTCACTATAGAGATCATCCTCGCCAAAAATCACCCCATTCCAAGACTTCTAACTTATACATTGGTGAACAAGTGCTTTAGCATATTGGTCAGTGTGTAGATTCATTATGACATTTATGTTGATGTTGATTAGTTGTTGTGGTTATATGCAGTTCAAGATCTGTTCATCGAAGTCCAGGCCTTCTGTATCGAATTCTCACGGATTAGGGAAGCAGCTGGATTGTTCAGGCTCCTTAAAAGCTTGGAATGAATAATCGCATTCATGTTCTCCATTTCTCTGTTAATCTCGCGACTTCTTTCTTTACCCCCTTCTTTTTCTTTCATAATTTTTCTGTGTAATTTAGGCATCAAGCGATTTGGACAATCACTTTCAGGGTCTAATTAATGCGTCGTTTGAACTTTTCCAGGAAATGAAATAATTCAGTAATTGGCCAAAATGGGAAGGTAAAAGGGGTACAAAACACCCACCATATTCTGTGGGAGGGTTGTACCCCCAGACCTGGGATCGAGTCTTTGTGAGGGTTCCTATAAAAAAACAAAAAAACACCCACCAATTTCTGACTCAAATTGTTCTTCTTCCCGTCGCCCACTAAAATGCCATATCAAATGGTGGCTTGCAACATCGACAGGGAGTGGTGGTTACCGGGAATTAACGGCTTGTTTGGGAATCTCATCTCCAGATCGCCTACTAAAATGCCATTTCAAATGGTGGCTTGCAACATCGACAGGGAGTGGATGTCGCCGGGAATTAACGTCCTGTTTGGGAATCTCATGTCTCTAGGTCTTTGTCTAGTCTTCAAAAGATTTCTCATACTTTTTAGGGTTAAAATGTGAAAAGGAGGGGGGGGGGGGGGGGGGGGGGGGGCACAAAGTTGGCCCTGCGCATGGCTACCAAACAAAAAGTATAAGAACTGGACTAAGGATTGAGAGAATGTGGGTCCTCTTCTTCCGTACAGGAGGATGCGGCAAATGTAATACCTTTAAAAGGAATTTTTAACGAGAAAGCTGCAGTGAGGATCCTCAAGAAGGGGTGTCTGCTATGGCTTCAAAACTAGGAATACCTAAAATATCTGGTTTTGTCAGATTTGATGAGCATCTGGAATAACTAGTGAATTACAACTCCATTGTACTGCAATTAGTGCATTGGTCTTTGCAGTGTTAAATTTTGATCGCACAAGGCGACGAATGGTATCCCAGTGTTTGTTGGACAAAGTACAAACACAATGCCTGGGTGCTAGAGCGGCAACTCGGGCGGGCAGGCTGGGTTGGGTTTGGGTTCAATCTGAGCCCAACTGATCTTCAAGGTTGTGAGCCCAATCCCAACTAATGGCTGGGACTAGAATTTCCAGCCCGAGTCCAACCAGAACATGTAACTTGGGTTGGTAAATTACACAAATTTTTAATTTTTTTTGCTAGGGAAGGTTGGTAAAAATATATTAATTTTTAATGTAAGAATTTTTATTCTGTCATCTTTACAAACATAACCTAGGAAACATAAAACACAAGAACAAAATATATGCATTTATAGTTGCAGTGGTGTATTGTCGGGCACGGGTTGCCCAAAGCCTCAGCCCGAGCTCAATCCGATGTTGATCGGGTTGTCAAAATTCAGGCCTGAGCCCAACCTGATTACTAAAGGGGCAAACCCAACCAGAGCCCAACATCATGTTTAGCTCGCCCAGGTTGCAGCCCTATGTGGGTGCACACGACTGGCCAAAAGATATCTGGATTCTAGTGAACAATAACCTTTGACAAATGACCAAACTATGATGATTTCTTGACAACCGGCCCTTGAGTCAAGTAAGGGTGTTAATGGGTTGGGTTGGGTTTGGGTGGGGCAAAAAGCCTAGCCTGTAACCTATGGGTATAGGCCCAAGATGGACCTAAAAAAGCTGCCCAAGCCTGTCAACTCATGCCGGGCCCAGATTAATGCTATTTGCTCCAAACGTTTCTTGTAAACTTATCTTGGGTCAGCAGGGATGATGGTAACATTTCACTAAGTTTTCAATTTAACATGTGCTTTAATTGAAGCAAAGCAAGAAGTAATTTCTTGAGAAGTCAAAAGTCAAAAAAATTTAGCTTATGTTTGTAGTAAATTTTTAACTACTAGAAATTATATAAAACACACACAATTCAAACTATCTTTTCCCGTTCTTGAAGCTACTTTTTTATGTTTCCAAACACCTTAACTACTTGGAAGTTTAAAAATAATACAGATCAAAATGAACTACACAACGGGTGTTTACCGCATGGTTTATATTAAGGGTCAGGCTCGGGGGACCCCCATTTTTGACACCCATTTTGGGTTTCCCACATAGAAGATGAATCAATGGCTGAAATTCAAATTTTGAAATTCAAATTTCAAAAGTGAAAAAAAACAGAAAATAGTGGAAATAAAGGCCGTTATAACGAAAATAACTGCCATTTTAGAGCGTTTTAACAGTACATATTGTAAGGGGGAGGTCCGAATCCGTTATAACGGCAAGTTCAACTCGCCTTCCTGAAGAGTAACAATAAATGGCTCAGTCCACATCAAAACTCTCCCAGAACACTTGGCACGTGTGGAGGGGTGGGTGACTATAGTGTCCTGGGAGACTAGTCGGGTGCTCTAAGAGACCCGGATACCCTCGGTTTCAAAAAAAAAAACCTCTGTTCTTAACGTGTCAAACATGAAGACAACATAGGCAATGCTTGGTGCCTTGCATGGCCATGTGGAGAGGTTTGCAGTCGACACCATGTCGGAGGTGGCGACGAACGTACTAAAATTTTGCAAGCTACGACTCGTAGCCTTAACGGAAACCATAAGAAAACACTACAATCTTCGACCACATTATATTGAGATCATATTTCTCACTTGTTTAATCCCCTCCAATTATCCCCATATAGGCTATAATATCTTCTTGTATCCATGTGGGTCCCATCAATTCATTAGGATCCTCCACGTGGCTCTCTTCATGTGGACCGTGCCGCCGCCCAAGACAGCACATGCTTATATCTCTTTGCCAATTATTAGGGAGTGATCCAAGCGAATATTTCTGATTGGGCCACAAGAAAAAAAAGGGGCATAGGGCTACACAAGTGGGACCCACATGGCCTTTTGGTTTCCTGAAATGGAGGGCAAAGTTTGTTGTAAAATTTTGTTTGTAGCTTTTTGTGACAACGTAGGTAGTTATCCTATTACATATACAAAGGGGTTGTGTCAACCCCTCCACCTTGCAAAACATGAAGCCCTCTGCATTTCTTCGAACCCTATTGGTACGGTTTCCGGCATGGTTTTCATCGTCACCGGTTGCACCATTGCCTGTTCGGAGCTCGTTCGATGGATGGCTCGTGGGGGAGTTTGACGCCTTGCGGTGTCTGAGCCAATGGCTTAATTCGTACACAAGTGCTAGGTGGGTACTGCATGCATTGGACGTTGCAGTGGCCACACAAAAGATGACAATGGAATCTCTCAGCAATGTTGTTTGCCGAGATGGTGACTGCGGAGCGGTTGACGATTATCTCGAAGATGTCGTCGAATTGCTCGATGCATGTAATCGCTTTCGTGAGAGGATGGAGACCATCCAGAAGTACATTGAGTCCTTGAGAATTGTCCTACATTACCTAGAAGGGGAATCCCAGCCGAACGAGACAGTGTTAGCACGTGCGCTAGTTGTGCTAGACTCGTGTCAGACGATGGAGAGAAGATGCCCTGAGTTAGAGAAGTGCAACTCGGGCCTAAGAAAGTTAGGAGAGAAGCTAGCACAAGGCGCTGCATTCAGCACATACAAGGCCAAAGCAGGTTCCTATGAGACAAACATGTGTGAAACAGACTTGTATGAAGTTCTAAGTGGATCCAAGGCTGTCGCCTTACTTGCATGTGGACTGCTTGGAACCACTCTTTCTTTCAAGTCCAAGCATGGAATGCCTGCGTCGCAATCTCGTCAGACGTCATCCTGGTCATGCTCATTGAATGAATTACACAAGGAAGTGAAGGATGAAATCGAGAAACGAAGAAAATGTGACACTGTTGTTCTAACTGAGCTGAGACAGACAGTCATGGCAGCTTGGAATTTGCGGGATCTAATGAATTCCCGGAAGCCGGTGAATAAGGAGGGGCAAAGAGAGTTGAGGGTTAATGTTGAGGCTTTGAGAAGAAGCTGTGGGGACTTAGAAGAAGGGATTAAGCCCTTGGAGGGAAGAGTAAATGAGCTTTATAGGCATTTGATTTCTGTTAGAATGGCTTTGTTGGGTATTCTGTCACAGGCCTAAAATGAGAAATGCTTTGTAGTTAAAAGAGGAAACTTGAGAACTCATGATGTACCTTTCAATTTTGATCAGAAAGATTAATGTACAGATTCAAGATTAACTAATCTAGATGACATTGCAGTTCTACTATATTGTGCACTCTGATTTCTATTTTTCGATTTGATTTGAAATGGGACAGATGGGATTCGGAATACACGTAAAACCATCAATCAAAGAGCTGTGTTCGCTCAAGTTTCGTTCCGAACTTGATCAAACACATTATATAGCCAAAATTAAGTAAACAAATCTTCTTCTTCTTAAATTTCTCGATGACTTAATCAGCAATATGTGAACCGAAATCGACAACATCAACATTCTAAGCTGGAAAAACATAATTTGAGAGAAACTGTAGTTTACCTTCTGACAATGGAGCTCAACTTCACCTTGGCTACTAGTGAGTGGGTTCACATTCCAGCCTTGACCATGTCATTCTCAAAATCCACAGAGAAGGTGCTGGCAGTGTTGCTATACATCATTCTTGACCCACCATGAAAAAAATACTTGATCAGAGTGAAGGATTCATCTTCTATTGATCACTACTTGAAACAAATTGTTTTGTTCCCAAAACAATTTGGGCTCTGCACCATAGGGGGCAATTAGCCTGTCAACAGGTAGCAGAGGTAAGATCGATGTCGGTTTCTTAGTAGACTCGACACCAAATAGTTGCACAATGAGCTTGGCCAATGACAACTACTCAACTACGGTTTAGACAACTCATACTTGGTTTGTTTCATCGTATAACATGAGACATTAAAGAAAAGAGTAGCCGGGATTGGCCCCTACTGCTCTTAACAAGTATTCAACCGTACTCACTTCACATGATCATTTGATCTAAATCACACTAATTTTGCTTAAATTGAATTGAAACTGTTAATTAGTCCATCAAGAGCTTACCAATCGTGAATGGAAGAATGAATGGCGGTTAGCGAGTTGATAGCTGGCCCACCTAGATTCACATTAGATCACTCCATTTATACTCAAATTTCACTCTGGATTTTATGAACTAGGGTACATTCCTCCAACTGGTAAAGGAGAATTTTACTCAACTAGGATCTTTAAAAGAGTTGGATTTTGACCATTAGGTCTCTAATGTCTTAATTGGATGATTCAGGTTTTAAATACCTATCATCATCATCATAAGCCATTTCCCAACGGTAAGGGGTCGGCTGCACGAATAATGTTTTTCTATTTAATGTCTAAAATCATTCTACATCCATTTTGGCCTTCTCCTCGCCCTTTTAAGCCATTTGACTTGCACATTCCTCCTCACTGGTGCTATCAGTGGTCTTCGTTGTACATGACCAAACCATCTCAATTGATTCTCATTTTGTCCCCTATTGGAACTTTTGTATTCCCACGAATGCGTTCATTTCTAATGTTGTCTTTCCTTGTCTTACCACAGATCCATCTTTTTTTGATACCATGAGTATTCGGGCCTCCTAGAGCACCCGACTAAGTCCCACGGGGCACGTATGTTATCCCTTCCACATGTGCCAGATCTACTGGGAATCGAACTTTTTCAAACAAGGTCTACAGATACGCCAGCCCATCTATTAGACAGCCTAGAGCATTAAAACACTGACTTGAGGCAAGCCTATTGCCAATTGGCTGTTTTTGCATTAATTGATATAAATTTCCAAACATAAATCTTTTCAACTTTTTTTTGTAAAAAAATGTAGTTAACTTCTATTTGGATGATCAGGAACGTCAAATAGGATATACCTGTATTGATGAAAAATGCTTGGTAGCACAGAAGGACAAGTGTGAAGAACCTCTCAATCAGTCAATAATCCAAGATGACACCATCTCTCTTCTAGCCAACCTCAGTACCAATGTATCAGTTCTGTGTAAACCTAAGAGGGCAGCAGCCAGGCAGAAGGATCTGAGGAACTCATCATGACTCAAACGCTCACTCATGCAGCCGAAAGTACTTGAAAGGCAACTAAGAAAGATTTCTTGGTGGGATTTCAGAGTTCCTCACTATTAAATAAATCGGGCTAATACAATCACACAGAGAAACGCTACCTTATACATCATTTGCACAGGCAAATGAGAGTGGGATGCTACCCAATAAATCAAAATACAGGAAACACAAATGCAATTAAAGTAGTCCAATAACTCGACATCCACATCTAACTACCCAGCAGAAACTGCTCAGAAGCATCTTGGTCAACCTATCACATTCCCACCCAAACTATACTAGGACCTAGTCAAATTATACAAAAGCGCCCCATTCAGTACTACAAGTGAGAGCTAACATTACCAGTGTTGGCAAGATCAGTTTGAAGGGTAAGTGATTGGGTTTTTGGAATCATAAAGTCTCTGGCTTGAATTTGAGCGGCTGATGCTATCCAACGACTCTCCAAAAACCCGTCGACTGTAATTGCCATTAAAATCTGATCTATACCCATTAGGTTGTACTACACCAGGGGGTGAAGGCTCTGTATAAAAAGAATAGGTTGAGAACAAATAAGAAATAAAAGAACCAACTGATGCCATTTCTGAGGTAGTGGAATGGGTACTAGGAAACCAGATCACCTTCTTGTGCATAATTTGGGGGGTATGATGACAACCTGCCCGAGTGTTGGGAAGTTTCTGCATTGTTAAGCTGTACAGGGTGAGTCTTCAGTTTAGGAGATGAGTTCAGTGTGGGCTTGATTGGCGTGGACATGTTTTGCGAGGGCTTATCTTGCCTAGAAATCTGTCTCAAAGTCAATGTGTTATTTCTTGAGATGCAAGTCTCAAATCAGATATCAGTAAGCCAAACTAAAAACCAATTAATTAGAACGCTACAACAAACAGGAATTAGGGAAACCATTCCTTTAATAAAAATGCCATCCACCAAAGAGGGACATTCAGATTCAAACCATCCCAGTTTGTAGAGAACAAAGATATTGATAAGATTATTGAAGAGGAACAACCAAGGACGCACCCCAAATCTCAAGGTTCTATTGTAGAGATTCACAAGGCCAGAGAAAAGTCTGACTGCATAGTCTGCAATCTCCTCGGTTTCATATTCCGCAAAGGCATAACCCTTGTGTCGATTGGTTTCTTTCTCTCGAGGAATGTGCAAGTCTACTACCCGCCCTGCCTGAATAAGAATCTCATACAAGACTCTGTCACTAACCCTCTCATCCAAATTACCTGTGTAAAGTATAATTAGAATTAAACTCAGTAATGCATTAATGCATAGATAACGATAGACCAACCGACAAAATTTTCATAAGCAGATAAACATGTAAAGGACTAAATCTGGTGAATTAAAGTTAAAATTGAACTACCACCAAAAATTGGCCACAGCTTCAGTAGAGAAGACAAAAGACCATCTCCAAGCAACTGAGACCAATGTTTTAAAACACAGAGGTGTGGGGTGAGGCGCTTCAATGGCCTAAAGCATGAGGCGTGAGCCTCAAGGCGTGGGGTGAACCTCACGAGTTATTATTATTTATTTATTTATGATTTAGGAGGAAAACAAAAAATAGAGAAAATAAATTGAATTTTTTAAGGTACAGTTGCCCCACCAGCATATGCATATGGAATGCACGCCTCTAACACAAGGTGTTAAAAAAGGTGTAAAAGGCATGAGGCATAAGCCTTCTTTAAAGCCTTTGTGGCTGAAGTGTATGCCTTACAATTTAATAAGTCTTAGGGCATTTTGGGAAAGCCTAGCCCCGAGGTGAGCCTCAAGGCGTAAGCCTCAAACGCCTTCACTGACTAAGACTAAGAAAATGCAAAGATAATTGAACAGATAAAACTTGGGAAAATATGGAAGTAAAGCAAAAAAAGAGACACTAAAGAGGAGATAATTCTCAGAATCAGAGGTGTGAACTTCCAAAGAAAAAAAGAAAAAGAAGGATGTCAAATCCAAACAAATTGTTTCGTAATAAAAGAAGAAAGAACTGAAAAGTATATATGAGAATACAAAAGCAGCCCACTGTCGGCAGCTCACTGTCGGCCTATATCTGGTCCTCTGTTTCTTCGGAGTTTAGGGGTTGCTTTTTTTTTATGCTTTTGTGTTTAGATGGTCCTCTGTTTCTTCGGGGTTTAGGGGTTACTTTTTTATGCTTTTGTGTTTAGATGGGAAGAACATTTAGGTGGTTCTGATCCCGTTTGATTTTCAGTTGGTTTGTCCTAAGGTCCTTCTCTGGAGGGCCTCTTTTGTTGTATTCTGAGGGGCTTTCCCTATTTTAATCAATCTTATTACTTACAAAAAAAAAAAGAAAAAAGAAAAGAGTAATGGAGTGTGTCCATCATAGCAATCTATTAAGAAAAGAGTACCCTTGTTACAAAGGTATATACACATTATAGACTTCCAAAAATTACAATTACATCAGACAAAATTTTATTGTAACAATGACATCCACTGGAGTGGGATCCAGAATTCCAGATATAAAACCAGACACTATGATATCTCACTTCAAGAACAAAGAAACAGATAGAGATACTCTTAAAGATGCATTGAGCCATGGAGAACAAAGACAAAACCATTCTGTTGTATTAAATAATGCACTAAAGCATGACCACGTAGTCAAGCAATTATCCTTTGTCTCATATTTTAATAAGCCCTACCAACAAAGAAACCATCCAGGGGTATGTTAGTCAACAAACTCCTCTGTCTCACTCAACGATCAAACGTGCCACTTGCAAGAAACCCACTTCCTGGAATCCTTGTTTTAACTGTTTGGTTGCTGATTCCTCAGGCAACAAGACAGTGGATTGATTTCTACACTTAATGGGCTCCAGTTCCTTCCTCTAGTCTGAATCAAGATGGTTCTTCTCAGTCTTGTGATGCCTTTGGCCTAATTCCAAGGATTCAGATAGAGATACTCTTAAAGAGGCATGGAGCCATGGAGAACAAAGACAACACCATTCTGTTGTATTAAATAAAGCACTAAAGCATGACCACGTAGTCAAGCAATCATCCTTTGTCTCATATTTTAATAAGCCCTACCAACAAAGAAACCAACCAGGGGTATGTTAGTCAACAAACTCCTCTGTCTCACTCAACGATCAAAAGTGCCACTTGCAAGAAACCCACTTCCTGGAATCCTTGTTTTAACTGTTGGTTGATGATTCCTCTGGCCAACAAGATAGTGGATTGATTTCTACACTTAATGGACTCCAGTTCCTTCCTCTAGTCTGAATCAAGATGGTTCTTCTCAGTCTTGTGATGCCTTTGGCCTAATTCCAAGAATTTTTTATACTCGCACTAAAATGGCACACTATGTTGCTTGGGAACAGTTACGATAGTTTCTTTAACCACATTTTTGAATTTGAATAGGGACGGTTAAAGTTGGTTTTTGTTGTAAGAAAGTGGAAAGAATTACAATGAAAAAGATTATCTTAAGTTAATCAAGGCTGGGGACATTCAAACTCGAAGTTGAACAAGAACTCTCTTTTATTACAGTTTTCTTCTATACTTGCCAAGAAAGAGGTTGAACATATTAGCAACCCCCCAAACCCATACCCCCTAGAAAGGGAAAAACGAATTTGGCATAAAAATGGCGATCCAAAACAGATCCTAATGCAAAACTATTGAGATCCAGACCTACTGATTAGATTAAACTATACAATCAAATCAATAGTCCTAAAAATTGATACAGTCCTTTTTGGAAAGAATAAATGATTAGAAAGTAGAGTAGGAATTAGATTAGCTGAGAATAAAATCGGTTAGATTTGATTAGGGGGAAAGGCACGATAGGAATCCAGTTCTTATCTAGGACTCTTAGAGGGAGTCAAGCTCTAACAACTAGGTTAATTAATGTTTTTCTTCTTATTTCTTTTTTCAATAAAAGGTTACATTAAATAGACTCAAAACTCAAAGAGAGCTACCTAATCTAAGAATCATAGTTAAAACAGGAAACTACTCCTAATGAACCTAATCTAATTAAACTAGGACTTTTAATTAAAATAGGAAACCTAGCAAACATGGACTCCTAATAGAAATAGTGAATCAACTTAGATTTCCATGTCCTAATAGAAATAGTAAATCAACTTAGATTTCACGTGGGATCGTACCATTCCTTCCCCTTGAAATCTGACTTGTCCACAAGTCAGAACAGATTGCGAGAATTCGACATGTGTTTCTAGCGGCAGGTGCGATAGAACCTCCAAATTTGTCGGCTCTTTTTGAGGCAATTTGCGATTCGATGGAAATCCGGTTGCCCTGGCGAAACCCCTAAGGATGCCAACGGGACGACACCCTTGCTTTCTCTGGCAGCGACTGCAGTTGCAGATGCTTCTACATCTAAACATTTCTTATTGCCATCCTACGCCTCGCTCGTTTTAGACTCATCGTAATAATGTAGGCATCGTTGACAATATGTCGTAAGACATGTCGAACAATTGATCACAGGATCCGATACCAGCTGTCTACATTGGTGACAGTGTGTACCACCCCCAAAACGTCTTTCGCCATGTTTTTAGGCCTTTTCTCACGCTTCATTGACATGTCTATCATTCGATTCATCAATATGACGAATTGCTAGATTCTGTTGGCGAGGAGGGGACTTGGGTCCGCAATAGGTGGAATCAGAGTAGGTCTTCAGTCTGCGACGAATGGAACTGAAGGACTTCGGCCTGCGACGAATGAAACTGGAGTAGATAGTGGAGACAGAGAACGGAATAGGATAGCCCGAACTAGGGCTTAGTGAGGAGACGAAGCTTGTAAACGTGTTGTAAGGGTTTCTTGGATCTTACATACAGCATCTGCCAATTCTCCCACTTTGGCATGGAGATCCGTAATGTTATTGCAAATTGTGGTAAGCTCCCCCCCAAATCGGAGAAGCCATGGCCACAATATTGTTGCTATGATACCAAATGATAAGAACCCAGTTCTTATCTAGGACTCTTAGAGGGAATCAAGCTCTAACAACTATGTCATTTTTTTTTTATAGGTAAAAGATGTGCATTAAAGAAGGGCTGAGGGAGCCCCAAAAAAACTGTACAAGAGACTGAAAGAAAAGGAAAAGCGCCAAGCGCAGAACACCCAAAGCCCAAAAAACGGGAGCCTCGAGAAAAGCACCTCGGTTACATAATCATTCTACCCCACCGGAAGACAAAATCTTCAAATTTGAACTGTCTGAGCTCTGAGATGGCTGAACCCCAATAGTAGAGGGTGGCTTTGATGTTCATTGTTATCCCGTCAATGTTGGCCTCCCTGTATTCAAACGTCCGACAGTTTCTTTCTTTCCATAACTCCCAACCAATAGCAAAAGGGGCAATTCTCCAAAGCAAACGACCGGGGGCTGAAAATAAGAGGACCATCCACTAAAGGTATCGAAAATCGACCTAGGAAATACCCAGGATACCCCGAAAAGCTGGAGGAAATGCTCCCATATCTCCTTAGCCACACAACAATGTATGAGCATGTGGTTGGTCGTCTACTCCTCGCGACGACAAAGGATGCATCTGCTAGGTATTTGTAGGCCACAATTTCTAAGCTTCTCCACTGAGAGAATCTTATCGAGCATTGCTCACCAAATGAAGAAGATGACTTTGGAAGGGATAGGAGTGCTCCACACACTGTTAGCTGGAAACGCCTTTAAGATCTGGCCCCCGTAGGCTGTTGTCCACACATGCTTATTTCCTTTCTCAATAAAAGGTTACATTATATAGATTCAAAACTCAAAGAGACCTACCTAATCTAAGACTATTAGTTAAAACAATTAACTACTCCTAATGAACCTAATCTAATTGAGCTGGGACTCTTAATTAAAATAGCAAACCTAGCGAACATAGATTCCTATTAGAAATAGGAAATCAACTTGGATTTCCATGTGGAATCGTATCAAGGATGTTGGCTCATTTGTATATTCAATTAGGATTTATTTTATTTTGTTATTTTTCAGGTTCGTATCATAGATTAAATGAAACAAAACTTGCTTCAGAAATAAGTCGACTCATGATTTAGAAATTTAAGAAACAAATTCGAACCAGGTAAACCCTAATAGTCTAATTTAAACAAACAAAACCCTGATAATCACAAATTCGAAAATAGATAAAACAAGAAACACCAAGAGAAAACGCAGTGATCATCCAAACTAACCTATATAAACCGTGGAACCTGGATTTCCCGTCATGATTACTTGAATTCGAACAGGAACCAAGACGATTCCGATCCAATGGTCGCTGTTCTCCCTCGAAACCGATACTATCCCGAGAAAAGCTAGGAACGTCTCCTACAGTACAAGAACAAAACGTAACGATATTTCTCTAGTCAAATTCACTCTTTTTTCGTAGTACGGTGACGGGCTCGATTTCTCTTGGGGTCGCTCTACGGGCGCCCCCCTCTTTCAGCGGGGCACCAACATTTGATGGGCACCCACGCCAGTTAGAGGCCCCTGTTTGGGCACCCCATTCTGGTGGGCACCCATATAAAACTCCAAAAAAAAAAAATCTGACTTGGGCTCTTGGCCGTGGGTGACCTGGTGGCCATGGTAGTTCAAGGCCATGGAGACAAAAATAAAAATAAAAATTTATAAGCTTGCCGCATATTGTACATCCATCGGTGGGAGTATGGGGTGCTCCAAACCACCACTCTACCACCACCACTAACTCCACAACCACCACTACCATCAACTCCACCATCACTCTACCATCAACTCTACCACCACCACCACCACCACAGACTCCACCACCACTACAACACCACCATCACCAACTCCACCATCGATCACCACCACTCCAACACCACCATCACCACTCTATCATCACCACCAAGAAGATGAAGAGAAAAAAATGGAGAGAGAGAGAGAGAGAGAGAGAGAGAGAGAGAGAGTGTGTTTAGCTTCGTTGTTTTTGGCGCGAATGGAGGTAATAAGTGTGGGTGTCCAAACAAAACTGTAAAGGAATGGGAAAGGGCAATTTGGTCCTAAAAAATTAGTTTATTTTGTGGGTGCCAGCCTTAAAGAGGCGGGTGCCCGTAGAGTGACCCCCTTGTTATCCCCCACTTAAACATAAAATAAAATAACATCTATATCCCTGTGTTTTCTCTTATCTTCCCCACATAAAAAAATAAAATATCAACCCATTAGTTCCAATACTTCAATAGAAGCTTCTGCTCTACCGGTGCCTATTGCGATCGACAAGAGCGGTCTAATAGAGTAGGGTTATTCTCAAATCGAAAACCCTATTTTGGAAAATTCATTTCTTAAGTCAGCGAAGTATTTAGTCGTTTCATTGGGGTGAGGGGGTGAATTTGAGAATATCAAAACTGGGGGGGGGGGGGGATAAGAGATTACGATGGGGCAACCAAAATTTTCCATTTCGCTACCTGAGAGCACTCTCTCATGTAAACAGACAGAATATGCGGTTGAGCCGTGGACAGAAAAAAGAGTAAAACTTGTCACAACACACACTACGAGCCACATGGTACACTCTTAATGGATGATGACCGTATGGATGTTTGGCTAGTCCCTCGGTGGATAGAAATTGCATTACAAGTGAAAACAATTCAATTTATTTCATTTGCACTAGTGCAAAATGCATCCTAGTGTGGCGAACCAAACATGTCCTTCATTTAAAAAAAATGACTTTAAAGAGGTGTTTTTCAACATTTTAACATTTCAACTCCATTGTGAAAGCATTTATTGAACCCGACACAACACCTAAACTCTATCCCCAGCAAAAATTTGACGATGGTGTCCATCATCACAATTGATGACGGCCCCACAATGTAAGCCACATGGTACAATCTTATAGGCTACTTACCGAATAGATGTTTGGCTCATCCCTAGATGGACCTAAGTAACAAAAATCGGCCTGATTAGTGATTTCTAACATTTGAATCTGAATACCCTAAATATTGCTAGAAATCCATGATTAAAAATAAACCATGAAAGACTCTAATCCAATGGATAGAAATTACTAATCATGATGAATTTTGGCAATGTAGGCTCAACTAGGAATGAGCCAAACATATACACAGTCAGTGGTCTCTATTATTATGCCACAGGTAAGGTGCTGCCACGTGTAAGGTGCATGTGCATCACACATGGCATCCCTTGGTAACTAGTAAGCACGGAGTAGAACTTTGCTGACAGATTTCCGTCACCAATGTTTATGATGGAGCATAGTACGAGCAACATGGCAGACTTTTGGAGACCGGCGTAAGGATGTTTGGCCCATCCCTAGGTGGACCTACATACAAAAAAATCAGCTAATTAGTTATTTCAAACCTTCGGATCTTATCACCCAAGTAATGCTCAAATTCTGTAGTTAAAAATAAACCCACCTAAGTTTAGGACAACATCCGCTAACAGTATTTAAGAGTGTGCCACATAGCTCATACTATGGTTTGTCATCCGTGAGCAAAGTTCTTCTGGTAGGCATGGACAATTTTAGAAACACCTACAAAGTAGGGATAGTTTTGGAAAGTTAACAAATGAAGGGGCAATTTAAAAGATTAGTTTGGAGTAACGAATCTAAAAATATTGGCTGTCTGCTCTGTCTGAGATGGATCTTCCCGCTCGCATCCTTCCAACGGCGCTTCCCGTTTTTTCTTTCTTTCGTTCGTTTTCAAAATAGGATAGGCATAGCATTCAAGGCAGTTGATTGGATGAAGTTAGAAGTTACTAGAACGTATTCTTCTTATTAAGAGAGGTTTCATTAAAGAAAGTCATTCGTACCGCACTATTTCAATCAAATACCACAGGCTCGGGAAGAGCAAGGCGGGTGAGCTAGTGGGAACGAGAGAGGGCCGAGGCTAACAACAAACTAAGGAAAAGCAAAATAGTGAAGTTTGAAAAAGTTGGATCCCGAGTTTAATGTCCCTTCCCTTCCCAAAATGCCACGTGGAGTACTCTTTAGGGCCCACTAACCTTATGGATGTTTGGTCTACCACTTGATGGATTTACACGTTAAAAATCATTTCAATTGGTGATTTCTTATCATTTTAATAATGTGATTTTTGGTCGTTGGATTTGAACCATTTTTTGGATGCTAAAAGATAACTATAAGAAATTCATCAATCAAGCTGATTTTTGGTAAGACTTCAAATTTTGAAGTCCCAGGGGACCAAATATTTTCTCAAAAAGACGAATCTGCCGCGTATCATTTTGACGAAGTTAATGGAAATAAGGGGACAACACTGAAGACAGTAGGGTGTCATTTAAAGAAGAGGAGATGAGCAATTGACGCAAGTGCTTATGTGTGAACGCATTAAATGCATTTGTAAGGTGGGTAAAGATTAAAAGAACCCTGTTAATAAGAAAAATAAAACAAAATCAAAAGAGAGATATTTTTCAAAATGACTAATAGAACCCCTTCCTTTGTTAATAAGTAGAATAGATGAGGGTAAACGGTGGAGAGTAAAACTTTGCTGACGTCGACGGTCACGTGGCACACTCTCAAAGGATGTTGACTGTATGGATGTTTGGCCAATCCCTAGGTGGACCTACAAACTAAAAATCAGCCTAATTAGTGATTTCAAATCTTTGGATCTTTGTACACCAAATAATGGCCAACAATGCTCACGGTTAACAATGAACCCATAAAAAAGACTCCAATCCAACGCTTAGAAATTACTAATCAGGCTATGTTTTGGTCTGTATGTCCAACTAAGGTTGGGCCAAACATCCATAAGGTCAGAAATCTCTAAGAATATGCCCCGTGGCTCATATTAATTCTACTCAACGGTGGAAATGTCCACAGTGGAGATTGCCTTCATCTATACTACTTATTAAAGAGAGAACCTTTGCTTTTTGAACGATTAAAATGTGGAAAATGACCTTATTTTGCCAAAAATGCCCCTTTGTTTCTTCAGCACTATTTAAATATTATACTTTTTAGGGGCGTTTTAGTAATAATACACTTTTACTCTGAACAACTCAATAACATCTCCCTCGAGAAAATATTTAATGTATAACATTAATAGTCAATGTCGACGATGGACCACAATGTGAGCCATGTGGCACAGTATTATAGACCACTTACGATATAGAGGTTTGACCCATCTATAATAGATATATACAACAAAAATCAGCTTCATTAGTGATTCCTAACCTTTCGATCGTAATGCTTGAATTCCATGTATACAAGGAAACCATAAAAAAGACTCTAATCCAACGGATAGAAATTACTAATCTGGATGAATTTTGGTACATAGGTCTAACATCCATACGGTCAGTTATCTCTAAGAGTGTGCCACATAGCTCATAATATGGTCCATCATAAACTTGATGTATTAAAAAAACCAAAAAATAAAAAAACAAAAAATAAAAAAGTTAGCCGAACATACCCCATTATTAAAATAGTAATGATTACATGGTCCAAAAGTGATGGATGTTATCATGTTGCATAGTGGTGTCATTTTATCATTGGTTAAATAATACTCAAATTCGAGATTATTAAAAAAAACCATGAAAAAGACTTTAATCCAACGGATAGAAATAACTAATCAGGAAGAATTTTTGTACGTAGACCCACTTAGGGATGGGCGAAACATCTGTACGGTAAACGATCTCTAAGAGTGTGTCACGTGTAAGGTACACGTCCGGTCCTAGCCGTAAAGGTATCTCTCCAAACGCATATTTCATCCAACATAAGTAACCACCCCCTTACAAAGCGAAGCCAAAGAAAGAAGGGCAAGATGCCATCGTCTCCAGCCGTAATGACGAACAGAGGCCCTCCTCGAACCGTACTGATAACGGGCGTGGGCAGAGGGCTAGGGAGAGCCCTAGCGCTGGAAATCGCCAAGAGTGGCCACACCGTGATAGGGTGCTCACGGTCGCAGGACAGACTCGATTCCCTACAAGCCGAACTCTCCTCCTCACCCCAAGATAATAAGCATCTCCTAAAGCAAACTGATGTGCGATCAGATAGCAATGTTGCGGAGCTGGCGCGAGTTGTGATGGAATCAAAGGGCGTTCCGGATATCATAGGTATACTAATTCTTGCCTCACCATTCTCTTGAATGTGTTGTGTCGCCGCATTGAATCATAGCTGTGTGCTTGGTTAGTTTTTGATCTTTCAGCTAATCAAAACTAGATTCATTCCAGTATTCGTTAATCTGGTTTGATACATGGTTAATTGTGATTATTTGATTGAAGAAATTCTGAATCATGTCTAATAAAAAGAATCGATTGTACAATCCAGATCGATGAACATTCACACCATAACGTAAAACGAAACCCTATATCATTACAGTGCAATATACCTAGGTTATTACATAAATTCCACGAGAGCACCATAACGACATGTAATCAATGGGAAATTTTGTTGTAAGTTAATATACTTTGAAAAAAATGAAATTTTAATAAACAACGCAATCAACTGTGAATGATGAGTCTATTTCTAGACAGGACAAGGCATGCCAATTAAGGCACTGTCTTAAAAGAGATATTTACCTCACTATTATTTACAGGTGGCCCCTATGAAAACTTCTCTCGCATGATACAATGCCCCCTACATGAATGATTGTGAGGCTACACCTCCTCGAAGATTCAAAGAAAACCAAGTGCCAGCCCAGAAACTAGATGCAAAATGAAATATTAGGACAAGTGGTGAGAGAGCAATGAGACAAGGTTATTGTAATTAATTTCTTGCTTAAACACTTGTATAATTTGTTGTACTTGAATGCCTCTCCCTTTAGACTCAAAGATGACCCTGGGAATGTGACTTTTGAATGTGAAGAGACGCATTTGATAGTCACTTGACTTTTCTTCTTTAATCTACTTTACCAAGGGAGTAATCTTGGACCATTGATCTTGAGACACCAAGAGTTGTCTCCTTTATTGGGATTGTCTTATTTGAATTCACTCAAGACAACCACCTTCCGAATGGTTGTGTATCTTTTTATATTTCAAATTTGAGATGTAAAGGCCAGGTCATGATTGGTTAGCAGCAAGAGATATGAGCACCTTTATGGAGTTCATGATAGCAACTGACGCATATGTCTCCACGTAGTTGATGTCATATGTTTGAGTATCCTTTGGCTACCAATCTTACTTTGTACTGCTCTACTGATCCATCTGCCTTGTACTTCACAGTGTACACCCATCTGCATCCCACTGATTTCTTTACTTTAGGTAAATCAACAAGTTCCCAAGTTTTTTTTTCGAAGATAGTATCGTCAACGAACTGTAAATGGGAGTGGCGGGGCTCTCCTCCCCTACTTTGAACCCTGTCATGAATCCTCTGTCAACCGCTTTGGAAGACAACCGACTCAGCTATTCTACAACAATGATAAAAAGATACGATGAAAGAGGATCCCCTTGACGAAGACCCTTCGTGCTGCGGCCGGGGACCCGTTAACTAAGATTGAGAAACGAGCCGTGGAAATGCAAGTCCTGATCCATAATCTCCATCTATCTCCGAAGCCTAAACGACCCAACATATAATCCATGAATGACCAGCTGACATGGTCAAGACGACGGACACCGTACCAGCCTTAGCGCAGTTGTATATGGACGGAGTTATCAAACTTCATAGCATTCCACTCTCGATAGTGTCAGATCGAGACCGGCGGTTCACATCTAGATTTTGGCAAAGCTTACAGGCAGCTCTGGGAACTTAACTATAACTTAGCATAGTATATCACCCACAGACAGATGGGCAGTCAGAATGTACCATACTGATCTTAGAGGACATGCTTAGAGCTTGTGCGTTGGACTTCAAGGGCGGTTAGAGCGAACACCTACCATTAGCAGAATTTGCATACAACAACAGCCATCAGGCGGGTATAGGGATGGCACCATTCGAGGCCTTATACGGACGACCATGCATGTCACCTCTATGTTGGGCAGAGATTGGGGAGCAAACCTTATCAGGACTCGAACTTGTCTAGGAGACCACAGCAAAGGTGAAGATCATCAAGGCTCAACTTCTAGTTGCACAAAGCTGTCAGAAGAGCTATGCAGACAAACTCATGAGACCCTTGGAGTTTCAGTTGGGAGACCGCGTATTCCTTAGGGTGACGCCAAAAAAGGGAGCCATTCGCTTCGGAAAGAAAGGGAAGCTAATACCGCGATACATCGGACCATTCGAGATCTTAAGGAGAGCAAGACAAGTTGCCTATCAACTTGCACTACCACAACAACTCTTGGGGATACACGACGTATTCCACGTCTCTATGTTGCGCCAGTATGAGCCAGACCCTACTCACGTCATCGAGTGGTATGAACTACAACTGCGAGAGGATGCAGCCTACGAGGAACAACCGACCAATACCTTAGACACGAAGGACCAGGTTTTACGCACTAAGACGATCACGTTGGTCAAGGTACATTGGCAACATCATGACTTTGAAGAAGCAACCTAGGAGTTGTGGCTGGAGATACATTACAAGTGAGAAGCCTTACCTTTCGAGGATGAATTTTTTTACGGGGGTTGGGTTGTAATACCCTGAACTCTCAGTTAGGGGTAATTGTGTAAATTCTTTAAATTAGAACATTTTGTTTGACTTTTCACAATTTTGAGCATGCCTAAATTTTGAACATGTGTGAGGGTATTGTGAAACTTATAATAGTTTTCCAAAGATAGCTAGAACCTAAAACGTCATGTCACATAAGACTTAGTTACTTCTCCAGCACTTGCAAGTTTGGAACATGAATTGTTTACGTTCCACTGATAACAAAACTTCAGCTTATAAGATCATGATGAACTCTGACATAGTGAGGCTCATGGAGAACATTATTGACACTGACTTTCATAACTAACTGTGAAAATGTCTTTTAGAAAGACAAAGCACTAATGAACTGATTAGTACAACTCGAACACAAGAGGAACCTGGGTACAACTTACTACACTAATGAATGCTTGCATAATTCGTAGGTCCCTAGAGTAACATTAGACTACCTACAAGAGAACATTATCGTTAGAGACCTTTTGGTAGATTATGAGAAAAAATCAAGAACATTCGGATAACTTCACATATGCCTCACATCTCACCAAATTAATTAACCTTAAAACCCTTGTAATGCACCCTGGAGAGGACTAGAGCAGGGATGCAAGCTTTGATATACTCACGGTAAGATAGAACACCTCTTATTGACCAGAATGAACGTCCAACAAGAAGACATTTCTCATAATCAATGTAGTAATGGACTTGTATAGTAATAATATATTCCTACATATATACCTATACCTTGTATGTACATTGGAGTAATGATTTTAGCAAGTGCGTGGGAACCCATTAGCCTACACGCCCATACTTTTCCTACATGGAACAGAATCTACAAAATATTGTAATGGACATCTTGCACCTAACCTGAAAAAAGATAGAAATTTGAAAACTTACCTATTTGATGAATGGCACAATTACAATTTACCAAGTTAGAAAATACTACCAATAAGGACTTTAGAAAGAAACCATAACAAGACCAATAGGGTTGGGAGCTTTCGTGTATGAAATTAGAAAGAAATTGTTTACCATGGAGACCACCCTAACACACTACGTTTTTGCCTTTAACATGAAATTTGGAAGTTTGAACCATGCGACACCTATAGCTTTTCTCATTTAGGAAACCTACTTCCCTTAGATTTCTGACCTTGGAAACCCTCAAAAGATACCCTACATGTATAATCATACCATTCCATACTAGCCAACCCAAAAATCTTTCTAGAGAGGAAATCGTGTGGAGTGGTCGGGACCACTGCCCACCATCCCAAACGAATTAGGACTGCCATGTAAAGAGAGAGAGAAAAATGTTGGAAGGAGAACTCTAAGAAGAAGAAAACGTTGAAGAGAAAGGTTGTAGAGATCAAGTGCCAAACGTCGGAGAAACGGAGAGGGACTCAAGGTCTGACAGATCCCACCATACCGGGAGGACGCACACGACTTCGAGAAGAGGTAGGTACCTTGACAATAGTGTAGACTTGCCCCCCTTAATTTTTTATCATGTTGTGAATAAATGTTGTGTGCGATATGAATGAGATGTGGATCTTATGATAATTGTGAGTGCAATATGAAATGAATATGAACCTTATATTGAATAGTTGCGTGCTAAATGATTAACATGCGAAGTTGTAGGGATTTTATTTAAGTGTGATGCTAGAACTACTTGGTCCGTTTATATGAGTATTGCATTCTCGGGTGGGAAACATGGTTGTTCCTATGACGTGACCCTTGGTGGGAAATGGGGACCCTTGGTGGGAGAAGGAGGAGATGGGGGTGTGCATCCTATTTGATTCATTATGTTGTTGGTTAACATGCTTGTGTCCAACATATTTATGAATAACATGTGAAAAATATTGGGATGTGAGATCTACATTTTTCCTTGGTACCAAGTGGAACTATTGAGCTTTCGGCTCAAGGTTTTCAAACCGATATAAACATTTTAGATGAAGACATTCCTGTGGAGACGTTTGACACTAATGATGGCGAGATGGAATGTGGCTTTGGGAATGAAGATGATCCGTTGATCGATGATTATGGAGTGGACGTGTAGTCCTCACTGTCACTCTCTCTCTTGTTTAGATGGTCGTTAGTCTCAGTTGAGGCATTTTGTGATTTTCATTATTCATGTTTAACTGTGAAGGACCCGTTTAATTTTAGTGATCATTCAATATAGACAAGACTTGAGATTATTTCGTTATCCTCCTTGTTGATGGGACTTGATAATTTTCATTGAATGTTAAACTTGGCTGAAACGTTATGGGGTTAATTATATTAATGTATGTTGCTGATTTTTGGTAAATCTGATTGCCAATGGTGCCTACTACGGATATATCCATCATGTGAGTTGAAGAACGACATGAGTCCAACAACACCAGGCTCATGCACGGATTGGAGCATTTAGTAGGACGACCAGGCCTTAAGGGCATGCTTAGTTTTCTCTTAGATCATACTAGATCAGACGATTGTGGATCCGGGCACCTATGTCCGACCCACAGAGTGAGAGTCAACCCAGATCCGCAATCAAGTCGAGATAAAATCTCCCCAATCAACACATAATTATTGAACAATAATTCAGACGAATTTCAACAGTAAATCCCCAAATATTCATAACATCAATTTAACAAAATCCCAATTAAGTGCAGGAGCGAAAATTTATCATTTAATAAGGTAAGCGGTAACATTTCAATCAAAACTTCGATGGTTTATCGAGCCACTAATCCGTGAATAGTCGGATGATGGCGATCGGGTGGGCCCATCATCCATATAATCATCTACCTCCCATGATGTGATCTCCGGCTCTAGTTTCAGCATTGGATCCTGTTTAGGGTTTATGATCTAGATTCGTTGCTCGCCATTGACTTAGTCTGGATTGATTACCTATTTCTTAATTCGCCCATGATTATGTCTTGTGGACTTCCTCCTGCGTGCCCGTCTCATCTTGATTTCCTTTGTTCGTAACAGTACATGCTTTTGAGGTTCTTGCTTCGTTAGGAAACCCCAATGTCCGCACATGCCCGGACGTGGTACCAAACGATAGTTATCGCATTCCTCAAGGGAGCTAGTGACCGATATCAACATCTATATGGACACTAAGTGGTGAGCCATGTAAATTCCAAGGAGTATGTCTAAAATTTTGTACAATTAATAAACAAGTATGAGTTCCTTCCTTAGTATGAGTCATTTTCAGATATTCATTCACAATATTAAGAAATCAAGGTGTAGGTATCCTATAGTTAACATAATATCCCATTGGAACAATTAAATTAATCATGCGTAAAGAATTAGGATGGACCAAACCACTTCTTGGTTGCTCATGGTTCTCATTCATTGAGTCATGTAAGTCTCTTCATAACCACGATTTTTGAGTTGGGTCGAATAAGTCCACAAGTTGTTACAATATCAAACGGCCACAAGAAAGTCATCGATAGTGCTTCACAAGCACATAAGCACTATCGATATCACGACATTAAAACAGGAAATCATACCCCATGGTGGTACGTATACACATACCTATTATAAGGAATAGTGTTTACTTTAAAAAGAAACTATCCAGAAATTAACGTACGTGAATCAAATAGTTGTTGTCTTAGAATTCCTTTTTTTTTGAAAACACGCTGCTTTTGAATAGCTTAGGAAACCATTGATCATACCAAATCTGACCCACGATTAGTCGTCTGACCACAACTTTCTGATCTAATATGATCTAAGAGAAAATTTTATATTTTCAAAAACTTAGTTTGAATGCAAAACTTCTTATAGTAATTAGATTTCCAAAATCTAACGTTTTTCAAATTGAAAGCTAGTGGTAGTTGGACGCTTAGATTCTGTCCATATAAATCAAGATCAACAAAAAAAAGACTTAATACTAGGGTAAAATACAAGTCCATAGTCACACATTTAAGGCCCTGCATGTTTACACGACTCCTCCCATTCAGGTATGAATAGGATATTATTAGGGTCAATGAGCAGAAACGTTAATCTTAGGGCTCTGCCCTCATCACTAAGCATACACTTAAGCCTGGTCATCCTACTAAATGCTCCAATCCGTGCATGAGCCTGGTGTTGTTGGACTCATGTCGTTCTTCAACTCACGTGATGGATATATCCGTAACAGGCACCATTGGCAATCAGATTTACCAAAAATCAGCAACATACATTAATATTGTTAACCCCATAACGTTTCAGCTAGGTTTGACATTCAATGAAAATTATGAAGTCTCATCAACAAGGAGGATAACGAAATAATCTCAAGTCTCATCTATATTGAATGATCACTAAAATTCAATGGGTCCTTCGCAATTAAACATGAATAATGAAAATCACAAAATGCGTCAATTGAGACTAACAACCATCTAAACAAGAGAGAGAGTGACAGTGAGGACTACACGTCCACTCCATAATCGTCGATCAACGGATCATCTTCATTCCCAAAGCCACATTCCATCTCGCTACCATTAGTGTCAAACGTCTCCACAGGAACATCTTCATCTAAAATGTTTATATCGGTTTGAAAACCTTGAGCCGAAAGCTCAATAGTTCCACTTGGTACCAAGGAAAAATGTAGATCTCACATCCAAATATTTTTCACATGTTATTCATAAATATGTAGGACACAAGCATGTTAACCAACAACATAATGAATCAAATAGGATGCACACCCCCATCTCCTCCTTCTCCCACCAAGGGTCCCCATTTCCTACCAAGGGTTCTCTTGGTTCACACCAAGGGTCACGTCATAGGACCAACCATGTTTCCCACCTGAGAATGTAATACTCATATAAACGGACCAAGTAGTTCCAGCATCATACATAAATAAAATCCCTACAACTTCGCATGTTAATCATTTAGCACGCAACTATTCAATGTAAGGTTCATATTGCAGTCACACAGTTATCATAAGATCCACATCTCATTCATATCGCACACAACATTTATTCACAACATGATAAAAAAATTAAGGGGGGCAAGTCTACACTATTGTCAAGGTACCTACCTCTTCTCGAAGTCGTGTGCATCCTCCCGGTATGATGCGGTCGGTCAGACCTTGAGTCCCTATCCGTTTCTCCGATGTTTGTCACTTGATCTCCACAACCTTTTTCTTCTTCTTGGTGTTTTCCTTCCAACATTTTTCTCTCTCTCTTTACATGGCAGTCCTAGTTCGTTTGGGATGGTGGGCAGTGGTCCCTACCACTCCACACGGTTTCCTAGAAGGATTTTTGGGTTGGCTGGTATGGAATGGTATGATTATACATGTAGGGTAACCTTTGAGGGTTTCCAAGGTCAGAAATCTAAGGGAAGTAGGTTTTCTAAATGGGAAAAGCTATAGGTGTCGCATGGTTCAAGCTTCTAAATTTCATGCTAAAGGTAAAAACGTTAGTGTGTTAGGGGTGGTCTCCACGGTCAACAATTTCTTTCTAATTTCATACATGAAAGCTCCCAACCCTATTGGTCCTGTTATGGTTTCTTTCTAAAAGTCCTTATTGGTAGTATTTTCTAACTTGGTAAATTGTAATTGTACTATTCGTCAACTAGGTAAGTTTTCAAATTTCTATCTTTTTTCAAGTTAGGTGCAAGATGTCCATTACATTATTTTGTAGATTCTATTCCATGTAAGAAAAAGTATGGGCGTGTAGGTTAGTGGGGTCCACGCACCTGCTAAAATCATCACTCCAATGTACATACAAGGTATAGGTATATATGTAGGAATATATTATTACTATACAAGTCCGTTACTATATTGATTTTGAGAAATGTCTTCTTTTGGATGTTTATTCCAGTCACTAAGAGGTGGTATATCTTACCATGTGTATATCAAAGCGTGTATCCCTACTCAAAGGGATGTGAGACATATGTGAAGTTATCCGAATGTTCTTGATTTTTTCTCACAATCTGCCAAAAGGTCTCTAACGATAATGTTCTCTTGTCGGTAGTCTAATGTTACTCTAGGGACCTACGAATTATGCAAGCATTCATTAGTGTAGTAAGTTGTCCCCAGGTTCCTCTTGTGTTCGAGCTGTACCAATCAGTTCATTAGTGCTTTGTCTTTCTAAAAGACATTTTCACAGTTAGTTATGAAAGTCAGTGTCACTTATGTTCTCCATGAGCCTCACTATGTCAGAGTTCATTATGATCTTATAAGCTGAAGTTTTGTTATCAGTGAAATGGAAACAATTCTATTCAAGTATTCTATGTATGTTGTTCCAAACTTCCAAGTGCTGGAGAAGTAACTAAGTCATATGTGACATGACGTCAGCACACCGGTGCGCGATCTCTTGTTAATTTTGATTACATCACCAAGCTCCGATACCAAGTTGGAAGTGATTCTAGGGTTTACAAGAGAGAGGAGAGGAAAGGAGAGCATGTTAGTCACACTTCTCTGAACTTATTATTTATATCATAAACTTTACATGGACAAGTATAACCCTACAACATAAGGGGTATTTACATTACTACCCTGACTACAGACACCACCCCTCTTTTAGAAATATTTTTTATTAAAAATAATTGAAATAAGGGATGACAACCAGGTTGTATGTCAGGGCATGTCGTACACACGCATTCGTGTTGGCACATCAAGAAGCCCTAAAAGTCTTGTGTTGTTGTTACATAGCTCAATACTAGTTCTTCAATAATATTTTATATCGATAGCAAGAGACTTAATTAAAAAAAAGAGAAAGGGGACTAATTCTTTATAATATTCTCATTGACCAAAGAAATAAGACAATTCTAAATTTCAGCATGCGTTGCATCCAAACATTATTTTATCCGTTTATTGTGATAGGAAGTAAGAATTCTGTATATTAATTTTCTTTATTGTCTTTGCTTTCTACTCTGTAATCAAATGGCCATCTGGACGTAGAACTGAAGCAAGGGTAGCTGCCAGTAAACAATGCAGGCACCATTAATAAAAACAACAAGATTTGGGAAGTGCCAGTGGAAGAGTTCGATAACGTCATAGATACTAATATAAAGGGGATAGCCAATGTATTGCGTCACTTTGTGCCACTTATGGTGGAGAGTAAGCAGGGGATTATTGTCAACATGTCATCCGGGTGGGGAAGATCTGCTGCTGCACAGGTGTGATGGTTTCATATTCTTGACTGTGTTTTACTAGCACTCGAAATATCTAAACCGAAGCCTAACTTTTTTTGGACAGGTTGCACCGTATTGTGCTTCGAAATGGGCAATTGAGGGTATGACTAGGTCAGTAGCAAAGGAGTTGCCTGATGGAATGGCGATTGTTGCACTTAGTCCGGGTGTGGTGAACACTGACATGCTCGTGTCATGCTTTGGCAGTTCTGCTGCCCTATACCAGACACCTGAAGCTTGGTATTTATCTTTCTTCTTTCCAACATTTTTTTCTAATTTTGGTATCTCATAAATCTTTGTCAATTCAGCTTCAGCCTAACTGTCATGGCAAATAGTATTGTATTGACTGGAGGCTTGATTTAGTTGTAGCTCTAAAAACTAATTAAATGTATGAGGAAGAAATTGATACACCAGCTTCTATGTTATATTTTCACTGATCTTCGGCTTAGGGAAGCAGTCTTGCTTTGAAATCTCACTATTCCTAGATTTTCAGGTCATAAATTAGTGTAACATGCTGGCCAGAGACGGTGTAAATAGGTTCTCTTTATATACGAGGAATGTTATCTCCTTCTCTTCCTTTTTCCTGAATGACATTATCTTTTACTATCAAAATGAAACTAAAAGGAAAAGTGTAGTTTCTACCATGGTTTAAAAAACAGCCGTTGTAATGGTAACGCCCCAGATACCCATGGTATAAAAATAAATAATGGTAACGTCCTGACCCCTTTCCCATTATGACGCCCAAAACCGAAAAAAGGATATCCATTATAACGGCCCTTATTTTGAGAGAGAAAAAACTGTTTCTTCACTGTTATCGATTTTTTGTTGAAAAAATATTAAAATAATAAGTGTCTGACCTTTTTTTACTCGGAAGTGACTGGTGGCCATAATGGTAACGTTATGAGACCTTTATAATGGGTCATTTAAATCCTTGGTTTCTATTGTTGCTGCTTTTGCCTTGATTGATGCTCTGCTTGTTGTTGCTTGTAATAAGTTCTGTATGTATTTAAGATGCTGCAACTTTTTTTTTTGACAAGTAAAAGCTTTATTGAGGGCCGGAGCCAAAGGGCCGAAGCCAAAAGGAACAAGCAACCTAAGGCAGGCAGGTCGAGATGACCTCCTCTAGACCTAGGCAAAGAAAACAAACTAACCAACAAGGACCCCAATTAACTACCCTCCTGAGTACAAATAAGATCCCAACGGAAGACGAAGTCTTCAAAGAACAAACCCCTGCACTCCGAGAACGCCTTAGACCACATGAACATTAGGCCCTTAATGTTGAGAATAATAAAATACAATTCAGCTTACTTCACTTCAAAGACTCTGATTCCTCTCCTTCCAAATGCCCCAAATAATCGCTGGGCGGGGGGGTGTTCATTCTCCATAACACATTCCCTCAGGATGAAAAAGCTTTGATAATCCAGCTAAAAAGGAGGGACTTAAGGGATGCCGACATGACCCAACTCACCCCGAAATCTATCAAAAAGGCACTCCAAAGCTTCGTAGCCAGTTCACAATGCAAAAGGAGATGATCTACTGATTCCCCCTCGGTTTTGCACATCCAACAATAGTGAGCCATGGTAAACCCTCTAGCCAGCAGGTGATCCACAGTAAGGATCTTATCACGAGAAGCTTCTTAGAAGGGATCTTGGATTTGCACACCATAGAGACTGGAAAAGGAACATCCTCAGTTCTTTGTATCGCCCCGTAAAAAGAGCTCACCGTGAAAGATTCCCCTTTGTTCCAAGTCCAGATTCTCCAATCCTGTGCCATCGGTCTGAGACGGATATCCCGCAGCCTCATTAACAAACTAGTTAAAGGATCAATTTCCCAATCGTTTAGATTCCTTCTGAAGCCCAAGTTCCACCCGACTGTCTTCCCTTCATTCTAAAAGCAATCTTGGATAGACCTCATTTTCCTCTCTGAGATAGAATACAATTCCGGATACTCTTCTTGTAAGGGTTTGTCTCCGCACAATGTGTCCTCCCAGAACTTGTTTCTATTCACGCAACTCGGAATGAGGAACATGGAGATATAATAGATGGGTAGACTCGAGAGAGAGCTTTTGATCAACACCAATCTTCCCCCTTTAGATAGATGTTTAATTTCCACGTAGCTAATCTCCTCCCAAAGCTTTCAACCACAAGCCTCCAAAGAGCCTTGGATCTATAAGTAGCCCCAAGAGGATGACCCAAATATGTAAAAGGAAATTTGTCGATGTGGCAATTTAAAATGTTCGCCAAATCCTCTATGTCCTCAATGTCACACCCCGAATCCGGATACCCAGATACGACCCGAAAATCCGTAGATCGACCCGTACCCGAACCCAGAGGTGATCCATGAATGTCCTTTAGTGGTCTAATTAGGTCAATTAGACTACTAAGGTTCATTCGAAAACCCACTAAGTAAAAGAAGAAAAGTCTAGATGTAGAAAACAAATAATTAAAAAAATTCATAATTCAATCAATCAACTAAATGTGGAGAGAAGGAGGTGAGAACATGCTCTCAATCAAAGGCTTACATGTCCGTGAAAATAAATAAATAATGTTATAAAATAATCAAATACAGTTTTCTAAGGTTCATTCGAAAACCCACTAAGTAAAAGAAGAAAAGTCTAGATGTAGAAAACAAATAATTAAAAAAATTCATAATTCAAATAATTCAATCAATCAACTAAATGTGGAGAGAAGGAGGTAAGAACATGTTCTCAATCAAAGGTTTACATGCTGGTGAAAATAAATAAATAATGTTATAAAATAATCAAATACAGTTTTCTAAAGTCTGGGATCGACTTCCAAATCCTCGTCGATCTCCTCGAGTACAACGGAGTCTTCCATCTCACGTACCCGGCTCCTCAAAATCTGAAAATGGTATCGGTGTAGCACCGTGAGCCGAGGCCCAGTAACACTGAGGGTGAATGCAAGTGAGTACGGGATGCAAATGCAACTAGTACCCATAACCACATAGGGTCTCCATCTCCTTCCCGCACTGGGAGTGGTCTTATTGACCCATCTGCAGGATATAATAACGTCTGGGGCCTTTCACCCTAGGGTACCGAACCCTGATTAATTGATAAAACCAATATAAACGTATATAATATACTTCAACCATGTTCCCTTATGCACCCCTTATACGAAATAACGTGATGATCATGATATGATAACAAGATGGAGACCCTGTGAATGCAAGTGAGTACGGGATGCAAATGCAACTAGTACCCATAACCACATAGGGTCTCCATCTCCTTCCCGCACTGGGAGCGGTCTCATCGACCCATCTGCAGGATATAATAACGTCTGGGGCCTTTCACCCTAGGGTACCGAACCCTGATTAATTGATAAAACAAATATAAACGTATATAATATACTTCAACTCCATTCCCTTATACACCCCTTATACGAAATGACGTGATGATCATGATATGACAACAAGATGGTACATGGCATAAACAACACATGTATTTAACATTTAAATAAGAATATAAAATAAACACATAATCATCAAGAGTAATAAAATAGGGACGAACTAGGGTTAAACAACATAAATAACATGTAAATAATCACCAAAGATCACGATCAACATCGATTAACAATATAAGTGAAGGTCTCAAGAGAATCCAACATACCATGGCCGAACCCTATTAGGGATCCATGATACAAGGTCGAACCCTAAGGAGGGATCCAAGACACTTAGCCGAACCCTATGAGAGATTCAAGACACATGGGTGGGATCCCCATGCATACAAGTATAAGTCAAACCATCTAGGGTTTAGTCAAACAACAAGGGATAAACCCCTTAATAGTCAATAAGTCATGACCGAACCACTAACAATTAATAGGTTTTACAAAAAAATGTACTGCCTTATAAAAATCATAACTAAATAAATATAAATTAGAAAAATATAAACTCAATGGATTTAAAAAACTAGATTCACAGAGGTTTTTTGAAAAAATAAATAAAAAAATATTCAGATTCAAAATATAGGTCGAAACCCTTAATTAAGTGGACCGGATAGAATCCGGAATTCTGGGTTTTACAGAAAAGTCCCGCACATTTGAAAAAACATAACTTAATCAATACAAATTAGAAAAATACAAACTCAAATGTTATAGAAACTAGATTTATAAAGGTATTTAGGAAAAATAAATGGAAAAATATTTAGAATCAAAATATGGGTCGAAACCCTTAATGAAGTGGGTCGGACAGAATCTGAAATTCTGGATTTTACAGAAAAGTTAAGCACATTTGAAAAATCATAACTTAATCAATACAAATCAGAAAAATACAAACTCAAAGGTTCTATAAACTAGATTGATAGAGGTATTTATGAAAAATAATTAGAAAAATATTTAGGTTAAAAATATAGGTCGAAATCTCAAGTGAAGTGGACTGTGTAAAATCTGGAATTCTGGGTTTTACAGAAAAGTCCAGCACGTTTGAAAAATCATAACTTAATTAATACAAATTAGAAAAATACAAAATCCAAGGTTCTAGAAACTAGATTAATAGAAGTTTCTATGAAAAATAATTAGAAAAATATTTAGGTTAAAACTATAGATCGAAATCCCAAGTGAAGTGGACCATGTAAAATCTGGAATTCTGGGTTTTACAGAAAAGTCCAGCACGTTTGAAAAATCATAAATTAATTAATACAAATTAGAAAAATACAAAATCCAAGGTTCTAGAAACTAGATTAATAGAGGTTTCTATGAAAAATAATTAGAAAAATATTTAGGTTAAAACTATAGATCGAAATCCCAAGTGAAGTGGACCATGTAAAATCTAAAGTCCAACAACTTAGAAAATTATAATTAAATAAATATAAATCAGAAAAATACAAACTAAACGGTTTTGAAAAATAGATCCATAGAGGTATTTAGGAAAAATAATTATAAAAATATTTAAATCATAAAAATACAACGAAAATGATAAAGAACGTAGTCATCCGTTATAGGTGCAAAATAGAGCATGGCCAAACCCATAATGGTGGCCCAAAATAAAGATCAACCCAATAAGAATAAAGTAAATATTGTTAAAATTAATTTATAATGAGTATCAACCATTATCTAATGAAAGAGAAATAAAATCTTGAAGAAAAACAAGTATAGGATGGATCAACACACTTATCTCAAGGTTTCTTGAACTTTAATGAAGAATTATTGAATCGCTTGAAAAGTCCCTCCTTTGTTGATCTTTTGCTCCCAAAGTGATATATGTTTATGAGAGAAGGGAGATGAACACTATCCTAGGGTTTGGTGATGATTGGAGAAGAAGAGGTGGTGTTAATGGTGGAAGAGTGTAGATGAAGGCTTGAGTTTTAGGTTAAAGATTAAGTGTAGGGAATAATGGAGGAAGAGAGCTTAAATAAAATAGAAGGTAATGAAGGAATAGGTTTCATAAGGATTAAGGTTAAGTGATTTTCGTAACTCTTCTAGGGTTGACTTTTTCAACCCTCTAAAATTTATATTTTGCACTACTAATGGGTTAGAAATAGGCTCAAGGCCCATATACATCAACTAGGCTTCATTAAGGTTATTATTAAGCCCAAAAGGCCTCTAGATTGGCCATACGGGCCCACCTAACAATCATAACACATATAGTTATACATAAATTTAATTAAACTATATTATATAATTTAAAAGTCCATACAATAAGGTATTGACACATGTCACACACAAATCACAAAAAGTGGTCTAAATACATAAAAATCATAAAAAACGTTTAAAGCACCGAAAAAGTGTCAAATGACATCGGAATGACCCGAAAGTGATTCCACACTCCTATTAAAGAAATAAAATATAATTAAATATTATTTTTGAAAAATATAAGAATGGTAGGAAAGTTTAAAATTTACGAAAATACTATTTTTGTCAAAATCTCCCGAAATCTCCCGCTAGGGTTTTCATGTCTCAGGAAAGGTTCCAAATTTCATCGGTAAGTTGCTGAGGATAAAATAGGAATATTTTTGGTGTCTCGGGCCTACAAAATAATTTTTATATAAAAGTTCTGGAATGTTAGCTGGAGAAAGAAAAAGTCCCATGCAAGTTATAGTTCATTATTCTTAGCAAGAATTTTGCCCTAAAGAGTGAGTTTCAAAAATAGCAGGTTTTTTGAAGTTGTCAAAATGAAACCAAATTAAATAGACATACTCAAGCATGATATCAAACCACGAAAACAATAATAGAAGTCTGAAAAAAGTTTAGGTTTTCATTATTAGATGAATTTACCATAATACCCCAGAACGAAAGTTTAGGGTATTACACTCAACCTCTCTTATGGGAAACATTTTGCTCTTGGATAGGTTCACCCAAAGACCCGAAACAGCTTCAAAACATCCAAGGATGCCTTTGAGGAATCTCAGTTGAGAAAACAGGGGTGGTAGGATAAATTGTATATATAAAAGCTGACTTAGGGTACATTTGAGAAACAAAGTTTAAAAGGATTTTCTAATACTGAGAAGAGGAGTACAGGCAGTGTTACCTAGAATCTTCCCTTGAGAACATGAATCCTGAACTCACGTAGTGTTTGTAAGTCAAATCGTGTAACACTCTTAGGACACCTTGTCTAATGCTTGGTCCATACAAGTCAAGCAACTTGACCCTTTGACACATATTCCTCGTCATTATCCCAAGATAAGCCACCATTAATGATGATGATATGCATATCCATTGTTATAGTGTTTGTATTTATAATTGGTTATGTATATTCTTATATGTTTCTCTCGGAATTTAGATTCGGCTTCTAAACCTATGTCCACGAAAATTATAGAATAGTTGCCAAAATATAATTGTGATCTTGTGTTATACATTTCCATACATAGCCTTATCATGTTTGCAATGGTCTTCATTGCACATGGCCAAAATATCCCAGTTTGGGACTAAATGCACTTTTAAGCGAATATCATCCACAATTAGGAACACGAGTCATGAGCAGCACCCGTCTTGAATCCAATTGATGAATCCAAGACAAGCACAACTCTCATGTCTTCTATTTGAATTCTCTCATCCCATAATGTGATTATTGCTAAACATTTAATCATCAAATCTTGTTTACCGACGGAGGTGGTACCGACGGGATCCCGTCTGGGCGAATCTCAATTGGCATGCTGTGGGAAGGAAATCTAGGAAGCTCTTAGTATGCAAAAAATATCCAGGTGTGGCCCCAAGTAGACCAGGAGAAGAGCCAGGTGGTGTCCCAATCGTATAAGGAAGTTACGGGGTTGAAGTTATTGCCATGGGGAGGGGGTTGTACGGTCATTGCTAGGAAGTCGGGCACGTACATTAAACCTGATGGGAATGGGGTTGCAGACATGGAATGCTTTCTCAAGTCCTGCTTGGTTGGAAGGTGGGAGGGTGATCCTGGAGATCATGCTGATATCCAAAGATGGGTAGAGTAGGCATGGAGAGTACCGGTTGGTATCAAAGTTAGGAGGATGTCTAGAGGGCTTTGGGTCTTCATTTTCCCATCGGAGAAGGAAGCGGAAAGAATTCTCCAGGAAGGATGTAGACTTAAGGGCAAAGCTTTCCTCTACTTAGATGTATGGAGTAGGAAGGCTGGGTGCTCCGTGTCTGCCGAGGCGAGAGAGGCTCGATGGCTGCGGATCTTCGGATTACCGTTGCACCTATGGGGAGCGACAGTTTTCCAAGCTCTGGGAGACCTCTGTGGAGGTTTTCTAGCTGTGGATAGAGACACGAAATACTTGGTGATGGTGGCATCCAATTTAAATCTGGTGGGGAAATTCCTCCGGAGATCTGCTTCCCGTATGAAGGCTAAGTATACGAGGTTAAGCTTTGGCCAAAGATCGAACCAGTGCTCGTGTCTGCGCCTGGAGACACAAGAGTACTGGTGGAGGAAGGTAGGGTTCATTTTGCACATCAGAGGAATGCTCGTGATCGTGTGGTTGCTGATCGGATCGATGCTTGGTCGATCGGCCGAAATTTACAGGCTCAGAGAAGGGGAGCTAAGGTGGATGGAGAGGTCAGAGATTTCTTATGTGGCAGTAGGGAGGACCCTGACGTGGATTTCCTACCCAGGGGTAGAGTTGCTAAGCTGAGGGAGTCCAGTGAGGGGTATTTTATGCCACGACAGGAGAGCTCACATGTGAAGGATCACAGTTGGCATCATAGGCTTGGCCCAAGACACGCGGAGAATCACCACCGAGGGCAACAGTTCTATGTACGGGATGGTGACAGGAGGCAGGATAGAAATGTTTTGGTGTATCATGGTGCACGGTGGACTGATCGATCTGGTAGAAGAAGAGGGCCAGATGCTCAGCATGTGAAGCACCGAGTAGATCCGACGAAGGCAAGTGAGAGCACCAAGTTGGGTGTGGGAGGTGGACACAGGGGCTTTAAGCCTTCATTGAGTTCGAAAAAAGGGGGGAAAGTTTGAGATATGGGTAGGAAATATTTTAACCGACATAAGATAAGTTATGGTGGGGTATCCCGCACATGGTATGAGAAAGGGATTGTTATTAATGATAAGGTGGAGGCGTCGGATGGGAGACGATAACAAGAAAGGGTCTTTTTGTAATTTGGGTAAAGGCAAGGGGTTGTTTGGGGAATCCGCTGGAGCGTCTAGCTGCTCTAGGGACTCCACACGGTTGGACGGGGTATAGAAACCTCCTTTTTTTAAAGGGGAATGTTTGAAGACGAATGAAGATGGGTTGACTTGCAACCAGTTCTCTATTATGGAGAAACAGATTGAAGACTATAGCGAGGGGGAGTCTGTGATGGTGGCTCCGCCAGTGTTGGAGACCACTCAAGCTGAAGTTTGTTGCAAAATGGATAATCAGGTGAGGCCTCTTTCCTTATGTGCAGACCCCTCTCGATTCAACCTTCTCTCCCCCTCCCCTTCTTCTCCTTGTCATCGGGATGTAGTGGAAGACAGTGGGGGATGTCAGCGACCCTCGATAGTTGTACGGCTGGTCGCATAGGTGGGGATTTAGCGCCTCCACCACCTCTTCAGTTTGCTTATTCAAGAAAAGCGAAAGATGGAAGGAAGAAGGTGTCTAGGGCAGAATTGGTGGAAGCAGAGCAAAGCCAGAAGAGGATTGCTACGGAAGAGATGCATTACATAGTGCAGATTGAGGAGAGACCTGACATTGATACTTGCTCTTTTGATCCTTACAGTGGAGAGGTATTCTCAGGAAGAGGAAGCGTATGTGCAGAAGTTTGGTGTTTCAGGGTGGGTGATGGAGAAAGTGATGGGGTTTGGTTCGTTTCTTGGGTTATCGTACCACGGGCATGAGAAGGAGGTTATGGATCTTTTCAGAGCTATTGAGAAGGACCATCTGGACCAGGTGCCGGATATTGAAGACCCTCTTGTCCTTGAGGCACCTCTGGAAGTATTGCAGATAGCTGGAAATCAGGAAGGTGATGGTGGAACCCTGCATCACCCGTGGTTGTATCCGGCTCTTGGATTGGAAGAGACATCTGATGCCATTCTGAGGGGCAGTCAGAAGGAGACATGGAGTCTAATGGGGGCGCTTTGGAGGTAGTGGCTAGTAAATTAGGAATAATGCAATTTTATGGAGAAAATCCTAGTTTACATTTGGTGGATGGCTCTACCTGTAATTGTATGCTGTAATTGCCGAACTGGGGAAAATGTAGAGATTTCTGTTGCATTATGCATATTCATGTACTCATTTGTGAACATGGGAAGAAGGAAACTGAGCTCCTTGGAGCTTTTAGGTTAAGTCTCATTATCAATAATATGTTGTAAACATCACCTACCACACATTCGTTATTTCTTTTTCTCTGCTTGACTATTTGAGAAATTTGTTTTTTTTTATCAGGGCACCAACAGCAGCTACAATGATACTTAACCTTACAATGGCAGACAATGGCGCATCTCTCACTGTGTAAATGGAAATGTATTGATTGACTGCAGCTCAATGTAATTCAAGAATATGTGGAGGGAATGGAGATGAGTCAATTTGGATGAGAAACTTTCTAATCGTTCATACCATTTAATTTCTGTTTTTATTGTAGCAAATTTGATATTCTGTTATTAGTGCTTGCAAAGGTTGGTTTGAAGTGGGTTTCTTACCCCCACCCCTCCAAAATAGCTTCACGTGTCCAGCTGTTAGTAAAGTTTGTCATTGAAATTCTCTTCTTGTAATCTACTCTAGAGTGGGTCGTCTCAAGAACGATTTAATTTATTTTGGATTGTTGTGAAAGGTGAATAACCACTCAATAAGCTCAATAACTATTTTGTGAAGCTTCATATGGGCTATTTAAGCTCAATAATAAGCAATGACTCGAGCTACTTTGGGAAGATTTGAATACTACGGACTACAGCAAGACACGCCCTTAGAAAAGGATAGGGACCGCAGAAGACTAGGAAGTTTGTATTGACCATAAAAAGTTTTCTAGAAATGATTCAACAAAAAGTTTTACAGAGAATATTTTTTATGTTAGAAAATGTTGATAAGTTTTATGGCATTTTGTATGCAAAAATCATTTCCACAAACGCCATAATGTCAAGCTCTTCCTGTATCAGACATACAAATCCTTTTTCTGTGAATTTTTTGTTGATCACTGTACGGGACCTAAAGGTAGCTCCAATTTTCCGAGGGCATGATTGCCCAGATGGATATCAATGAGGTTTCCGTTGAATTTGTCTCTGAATCTTACATGCCTATCATCCCAATCAAAACATGTACAATGACCACAAATTACACCCAAAATATCTTTTCATTGTGCCATAATATGTACCCATAGCCCTTTTGACAAGTTCTCTGACCTTAAAGCCATCCAATCTTGATCATAAATCTATCATTGACTCAAACACTTATCTTCAGTGTTTCAGTGTACACAAAAGATCACAGGTTTGAACCCAGCAACCTCATCAAATCAACAAATACAATTAACCAAAATCAGGTGTTGGCAGGTCACCCCTACACAGCCACATTCACCTATACAAATCAGAAAGCACCCCAAAAAAAACTCAAATGGGTGCACAAAATCTGCACTAGTTGGCAGAACTCATTTGAGCCAACATAAAATAGCTCCAAAACCAGTCCATCCGAGTGTGGAATATAATCAACACAACCCACTATGTCTAGCGTTTTCCGTCCACAGCTTCCTTGAGTTTCCTCCCCAATGCAAATGCCAAAGGAGGAGGGACAGCATTTCCAATCTGCCTATGCTTGTTTTGAATGTTACCAGCAAATCTGTAGCTATCTCGGAAACCCTGCAAGGACACAGAAGGTCATCCTTAAATGTACCTTTGCTGCATGTGTACATTTTCAACACCATGTATAAAATATACACAATGTATGCACACTGCCAATAACTATTTATGATAATGATCGTGGCAATTAGGATGGGAGAAAGAAACCGTGCAACTTACTTGAGACCGGGCGCACTCACGAACTGTAAGTATCCTGTCCTGGTCAGGGTGAAAGCACATTCCCACCTTACCCATGGGTTGAGGGTCTGTAATGGAAGTAGGGAAGTTCCCTACCCAATCCAACCTTCCAAATAGCCCCTTCCACTGATTGTGCCTCTGGGCAGTGTTTGGTAGACACCAGGGTATCAGATCTACCACTTGTCCAGTAGACAGTCTAATCTGTAATTCATAGAAGTTATGTTTAACTAGATGTTCATATTGCGGTAACATAATGTAACAGCCACAAAATACCCTCCACAATTGGTATAAAAGAATGTATATGCATAATAATTGCCCAAGCAAAAGCAACAGCAAGAGTTGGTACCTTTTCTTCTGGGAGGTCATGCCAATCAGCACCTGGTCGCTTTGGAATTCTCTGACATCGGATGAGATTCAGCTCATTCATTTCTTTTGATATATGATCAGACAAGACCACCATGTGCCCTCGAATTTGCTTCTGGAACCACGATTCAGGTTCTTTTGAATACTGTGAAAATCAGGGTAGTAAGATCAGTGGAAATATGAACCCTTAGTCATTACATGTGGGTTTTCTAAAAATTTATTCCAAACGATGAGGGAAAAAAAAATCTCACGTCCATATCTGTCCTAGATGCCCCATTGCCAACTGGAGGGAGATCCCCAATCGTATCCCTCACAGTTATTGCACGGAAAGGGGCTCCACCAGCCGTACTCCGAACAGCAGCATATTGTACATCTCCCGACAATGTAATTTTCAGCTCTGGACCTGCAAAGACATGTACTGGCTCAGGCCATTCAGGCAGTGTCTCTTCTGGAGAGGCTGCCCATATGAATGCTCGTTTCCGGGACTGAGAAACACCATAGGCTCCGGCTTCAAGAACACCGAATCTCACCTAAACACAAACAACAACAATTCAGACAATCATATCAGTGACAAATTAGCCGCTGCATCTCAGGTATATCAACAACAGATCAGCAGCTACCTGATAACCCATTTCAAGGAGTGAAGCCAAAGTTAAGCGGAATGTCTGTCCTTTGTTGAAAGATACAAAGTTCCTCACATTCTCAAGGAGAAAGAACCTCGGCCGGAAGTAATCAGCAAAGGATAAGAATGCTAAGATCATCTCGCATTGGACTTTACTCCACGTGCTTTGATTAAACCTGTTCATTCCAGAGAAACCCTGCAAAGAAACTAGGCCTGGAGTTAAAATGTAACAGTTTCATTAAATGCACACTGTATGTACTTAGCAAATTGGAAACAGGAAGTGAAGGAATTCCCACTTAAGTGTCAATGGATAGTCAAAAATTCAAATCTGTATTCTACGAATCGGATATCAGATAAGTTATTCAGATTCAGAATATCTGATGTATTTTGAATCAAATTCGGATACGGATTTTTTTTTATTCGGATATGCTTATATTCAATTAGAAAAGTATCTGTTGACAGCCTAAATGCCACAGGCTATGGAGAGGAAGGTTATACAGACCTGACATGGAGGCCCTCCATTGATGAAATCTACTTGTCCAGGAAGCGGCAAGTTATTGATCTTCTCTTCACCAAGTTTTGCAGCTAATTCAGCAGCCTCAGGAGTGGATATACAGTCATCTGCATCCCCGCATTTTTCCATTATAGCCCTGCATTACAATCCATTCATGGGTGAAACATAGATGAAAACTGGGAGATAACATCATTGCCAGAACCTCAGCCCAACTGAAAGATACACCAAATGGAACTTAAGACCTAAAAACTCAGAGACTTGAATATATAATAGAACCCAGATAGTAGTGAGGGAAGAAAGGTGATATCAGTACTCTTCCCTTCGATAAAGCCACCATATCTAAAGTATGAGATGGATGATAATTACCAAGCATGGGAATCAATTTCTTTAGTAGACAAGCAACGGATAAAGAAAAATGAAATCACAAAACAGGATTCATGTCAAAGCAAGCATTCACCTCAGGATCACATTACAGTTATCAACAAACATCAATGCATCTGGATGATTAAGGTTAAAAGCTTCTCCTGCGGGCTCTTCATATTCTATAGCCCACTTGGTAAATGAGACCCCTGCAAGTATTGAAAGGAGCAAATGGTCAATTTTCATTCTGTTCCAGTGATAAATTCAACCAAGGACATCCCAAGGATGAATGATTATAAACATGGATGCAAGGAGAGGTTACCAGATTGTTGTAATCCCGCAGACAAACCACCACAACCAGCAAAAATGTCTAAAGTGGTCAAACGGTTTTCCTGAGACTCATATTGTTTGTCAGTAACATCAAAATCACTTTCTCCTTCTTTACACTTTCCTTTTTTCTTTCTAGATGCTGCATCATGAACCACCTTTACTGTTGAGGACCTTAACCTGACATTAGCCGGCAACTGTCCACAAAACAGCATTAGGAAAAAGCTAAAAATAGTCCAATACAAATAGTTTCCAATCCTATAGTCTTTGCAGAAAAGAGTCTGGCATAAGAAACAATGGAACTGACAGAGAGAGAGAGAGAGATGAAGTACCTGATTTATGGTTCCTTTAGCAGGGTCGTACAGATGTTCACAAAAGAAGATATGCTCAAGGATCACGGGGCCATCAAGCAATGGAATATCATGCTTCTTTCTAATTTCACACTTCCCTTCTATCATGTCAACAGGCACACTAAGTATTTGTTCACTGTAATAAACCTGCAATACCCACCATTAGAAATTCATAGAACTATAGATCAACCAAAACATCTCATTAAGGTAATAATAAAGAAAAAAGATGTCTATAGGTAAAATTCCAAATGAAATCCAGTTTTTCTTACTTCTCTAATATCAGAAGCGTATGCCTTTTCAGATGAAATGTCCTCTGGTCTGAAAAATCTCCTGACTTTGACCTGGGTAGATTCTAGGGTAGCTTGTTTTGACACCTTGGGGAGCTCAATATCAAGCAAATGACATATAACATAAGCTTTTAACCCCACATTTCTCCCAGACTTGAAAGTTCCATGTTCCTCTATATCCGTTGTAAAGTGATGAGGGCTCACATAGACAAAGTCATTAACAGAGTACTCAGTTCCCTTGTAGATAAAACCAGTCCTGGAAGAATTCAGTTTAAAGTTTTCCTTCTCCTTCTGGGTTTCCTTTATTTTGCAAGAATGGCAAAACCCATCTCCAAGACCCATAGTATTGAATGGTAGATTACAGAAAGCACCTCTCTCAGGCCAATACAAGCTTTTACAGTAATACTCCATAGGCAATCCCTTCCTTTTCCTTTCCTCTGCTTTTGCCCTGTCAATCTTATCACTATTGGCAGTATCCTTCCTATGCTGATGCCCCCAAGGCATCAACCGGATATCCACAGTCACTGTTTGTCTAACATCCCCCAATTCAAATTCCAAACACTCATTTGTCAAGAACACCTCCCTCTCGTTAGCAGTGTTTCCCAGAACAGTCTGAAATCCTCTCTCCATCACCCTTCCATGAACCATTCTTCTACCATTTGATTTTTCAAACATGTACTCCACAAAGTAGATAACTGGCATATCCTCTGAGTCTTCAACTTCCATTACCACAGCATCCCCAACAGCAATCACAACTCCGCACACAATGGCCCGTTTATAAAGAGCCTCACCAGAACATGTCTTGCCTATTGGCTCCCCATCCCATTTAATTTCCATGCTATTGGACTTGGATTTAATTGGTTTTGATGTTGAATGAGGCTTTGGAACCGTCTCTTGAACAGATACCTTCTCTTCAACCTCCTCCTCTTCATTCTCCTCTTGTTCCTCCTCAACTTCTTCGTCCTCTTTCACTTCACAGCCCTCTCCCCCCTTTGGATCCTCTGGTGAGTAATTTGAATAGTATTCTCCCCATATTCTGTTGATCAACCTTGTTGTTGTGGCCTGCATTGTCTTTCTTTTTGACTGCACAGGTCCCATTGCAGCTCTAGGATTCAAATTTGGTTCATTTTTTAGCACCACCTTCTTCTTCATTATCAATTTAGTATGGTGTCTCTCCTCCATTTTATCGGAAAGACCACTCACAAAAGCACATTTCTTGATTGTCTCATCAGGATATTCTGCAAACTGTTGCAGTATTATCTGTCCATGGACTACAACATATCTCTCCACCACCGCCGGATTAGAAGAAATATAAGCAGGATGATCCTTCTCAAACTCAGATACTCTCTTGATGACATCTGCAAAAGAAAGCCGAGAAACTCGACTCTGCTCCTTCAATAATGTGATGATGCTTATTGCAAGTCTTGCAGTTTTCAGAACTGGTTCGTACCATGGAGCATACTGCTTTGATGGTTTCCCAAGCCTAAACCTGAAGAAAAGAGAAGAACCAATAAATATCCATCACAATGCCAATTAAATACAAATAGAGAAGAACTCATAGGCAAAAAGGTCCAACGCACGCCCACTTATATAGTAATAGAGCAATGTTAAAGGAGGAAAATATGCTACCATTAAACTTCTAATACAAAAATAGAAGCACAATACCAGGCCATATCTGTTCTGATTGATATGAAAATCATCGACGACCCAAATTCAATCATCCATTCCTTTATCGCGCTCAGATAAATTGGAATCCCATCCACATCCTGCATTCCTGAAGCACTTGAAGAAGATTGAACTGGATCAGTGTCAAGACAGAATCCACTTCCATCATCAGCAGTCATGGTTCCAGACCCAAAGATCGTCACATCAACTTCAGCACAGGATTTCATCGGAAGGAGCTCCAAAGAAATAAGCCTGGAGTCTGAGTTGTAAAGTGACCAGTTGTGAAGCATGCTCCGTGGAAGGTCATCAGGATCACACAAGCCGTCATCGCTGTCAAACAGAAGATACTCGTCCATCTCTTCAACAGAGGTCTTATAATATGCAGGTAGAGGATAGTCATTTGCAATCTCATCTTCATTGATCTTAATGTAGAACTTATTGGAAGCGGAGGCTGGGCGCTGATTTCTCTTCTGTCTCCTTGAATTCCAGATCTCTTCTTCTTGCAACAAGCGTGCCAACTTCTGATCTTCATCTTCCTCAGCTATACAAGTGAATGGACCAGATTGATCCAATTCCTCTCCACCATCCTTAATCTTCAAGCTCCCACCTGATGAGACCATTTCTGGCATTTTGAACTCCCCCCTCTTCCTACACTCATCTCTGAGGGAGACGAGGACAGGTAACTTGGAAAAGATCTTATCATTTTTTGAGGATGTATCATCCAAACCAATCAATTGGTTGTAGACGAACTCACCCTGTGAAACAAGGAAGTCCTTGGCAGACATCCCACCAGGGAACCTCCTACTTCCACTCATCGAACGAACAACCCCAGCAAGCAATTCATCGAGACTCAAGTCGAGGTTTCCTCCAGAAGATCTGGACAATTTTTTGAATACCTCAACACAGGCACGAGCCTTCTCATAGAAGTGATCATAGAACTTCTTGTAGCTACTTGCGGGTTTAAAACAGTCATAATCCGCAAGGTCGGTTGAGACCCAAATTACAGGTGACCCGTCTTCATACCCAGAGATTGCCCACGACTCTATCCGTCCGAAACCTTCACATCTGACACCCTTTTCCTTCTCTTTGTCTGAACTTTCATCCCACGGCAAGATAACACCAGAAATAAACACATCCTCAACTTCCGACATCTCAAAGGGCTGTGAAGTTCCGTCGACATCATGGAATATGAAATCTGAGAGTCTTCTATTAGGCCGGGGATCGTCTGGCCCAGAAGTAAGGCGTACAGCACTGATCTCTTCGTCAACCAATCGTTCCTTTTTCGTTTCGATTACAGAAGATTTTTCAGACAAACGAAAGGATTTCTCCTTGAAATCTGAACAAGCAGCAGCTCGCTTTGGCATTTTGCGAGAAACAGCAGGTTCTCCAATGTTCTCAGACCCATTCCGTTTCTTTTCTTTTGGAACAGAAGCTCCCGCTTCATCAATATCCATTTTAGTAGCATCAGAAATGACATCTTTTAGTTTTCCTCTGCCTTTGTTCTTCATTCCTAAAACAAGATGAGTGCGAGAATCAGGCAACCAGAAAACACACCCAAAATTAATATAAAAAGCTTAAGGAAACCAAGAGGAGGAAAGCCAAACTAAGTCATCAAAATAAACAAGAAAAATGCGAGCAGGAAGAGAGGAAACTAACAAGATGAATAACAATAAGAAGAAACAGAAATGTGGAAGCAGAAGAAAGAAATGCAGGAAACAGAAGAATAGACCATGCAAACAGAGCTACATACAAAGAGGAATATTTATGCCAATAGAGGAAAGAAAGAAACCAGCCTTTCTTACCTGTGTGATGCCCATGACACATGCAGTAGGTTTAGGACCCGATATTCAATGCATCCCACCTAGGATATCTCCTTCCACCAAATCTTTTCTGATTGTACAGAACAACGCCATAATTAAATGGTTTGGCGACATTCAATTGGGTCGATTTCAGCATCGGAGATATCGCAGTGGGACCCACCAAATGGTGGTTTCAACCCTTCCTTCACATGCACAGTGGACAACACGAATAAGGAGGATAACCTCCTCCCACCCTGTCATCCTAACTGTAGTATTTCTCACCAAAAAAAAAGACAACGAGATGAACAAGAGAAGCTGAGAAAGCCTCAAGAACCAAAGATTTACCACACAATACAAAGAACATGTATAAAACCTCTAAAGAAAAGGTGGGCCAAAATTGAAATTAGGAAATTAAACAATGAGGAGATTGCAAAGAACAATAAAAAGATTTACCAATTTACAAGGACCCTAAAAACAACTATCTGCCATAAAATCTTGCAGAAAAACCTCTTAAAACATGGACAACGAAAACTGAGATGACACCTAAAGCTGAGAGAGACACATACACGTTCTGAAACCACCTAAAGCAGATGTGCAACAAGAACTTGTCAGAAAAACCTTGCAACATAGACTGTAAAAATAAAGGACAAAATATTGTAATAAATTCTAAAATACAGTAAAAAAAAAAAGTAGGTAAGCACAACATGATAATTAAGTAAAAGAATACAATGAAGCTTCTCGGTAAGAGAATTATGGCAATAACCAATATATATATATATATATATATATATATATATATATATGTTTGGATTGCCGTTTTGTGCTAAAGGAATAAAACTCTTAGATATATATTTTTTTTTTGGTCAAAAAATGGAGATCCAAAGATGCTTTTATGCTAACCATGAAAATTAGCCCTTGAAAGAAAGAAAAACAAACACATGGGAACCAACACAAGAACATTGTAGCAACCAAACAAAGTTAAAATCACAGATCTTCATACCAAATCTAAGTTGAGCAAAAACCCTAAAATTCAGAAGAATCAGTGCTTCTTTAACTATCGGGATACAAAGAAAATGAACTAAAATAGAAAACTAGGGCTTTAAAATTGGAAATTTGCGAAGTACAGTGGAATCTCAGACCATTTTCTACAGAGAATGAGAAAGATTGAGAAAATGAGAGAGAGAGAGAGAGAGAGAGAGAGAGAGAGAGAGAGAGAGAGTATACCTGAAACGATTCGACCGTTTGGGGCTGTCGATTTCACAGAAGGTGGATTCACATCCAAAACAGTTGCAGATCCCATTTTCAGTTATAAAACAGAAAGAAACCCTTGAAATCAAGGGCGACAAGTAAACGAACCGCACAAAAACCCTAGAAATCAAGAGGATTCATAGGGATAGAAAGAGATAGTGAGATAGCATAGCACTTTGGCTCAGCTGGTTTTGTTGTGTTTTTTCAAATGGGGAAAAGGCGGGAACGCCTCCGAAGGGATGGCGCCACCGCCCAAAGAAAGAAGTGCCCCAAAAGGGTTTTGAATTTTTTTGGCGTCGCTTTGGGTACGTTGAATACTGCTTGAAAGTTGCAGTTAATTTCTGGTTATAGCAAAGACACAATTACCATAACACCCTCAATATGTACGTGGAGCTTTTATTCTATTTTCTATTGCCATTGGTCTAAAATTTTTCATAGATTGTCATACCCTCTATGGAAAATTAACATTAATAACTTTCTTAATTTATCCGAACAAAAATTTAATAGCATAGCACAAATTTTGAATGAGTTAGTTTGTGGTCATAATTGTAATTTTATACAAGGGTGTGATTGAACTTCACAAATGTTCGGACAATCGATCGATTCAGCAGATCAATGTTCTACACGACTTGCATTTATACAAAAGCAACTTTTATGATTTTGTCGAATCTTTTTAGACATATTGCATGTCCTGCAACGTCTTTAACGGATTATTGATCATAATTGTAATTTTTCCCCTACAAATAAGAGGTATTTACATTTGCTATGTGTAACGTTTTCATTGTTTAAGAATTTCAGGCGTTCAATGATCTACCAATAAAATTATGTAAACGTGTGCATATCTTGCAACATTTAAAAAAATCATTGATCATATATTATAGTTTCCCGACAAGTAAGGGGCATGTACATTTGCCACATTTGGCACTCTCATGTTCGATACTTTACGAACATTCCATTAAACCAATTGATATAAACAAAGAAAAATAACAAGTGCAAAAAAGATAAACACAAGAGATACGTAAATTTATGTGGTTGGACAAGGTGTCTATGTCCACGGGGCAACAATAATAAAGTCTACATTTGCTGTGTCTAGTGTTCTCACGGTTGAAACTTGACAAACATTCCATCAAATCAGCTATTCAATGATCTACCAAAGAAATCGTGTAAATGTTCTCATGTTTTATAATGTCTTAATAGATTATTGATCATAATTGTAGTTTTTCAACAAACAAGGCATATATACATTTATATTATCTAGTGTTTTCGTAGTCAAAACTTTAGGAACATTCAATTGAATCAGTTATTTAAGGATCTATAAATAAATTACGTAAATGTGCATGCCCCGCCACATTTTGACGAGTTATTGATTATAACCGTAGACTTGTAGTTTTATGGCAAATAAAAAATGTCTCTACATTTGCTATGCCTATCATAGTCAAAACTTTACAAATGTGCCATCGAATTAGCCATTCATTGATCCACCATTGAAATCATCTAAATGTGTGCATGTACTACAACGTTTTTAAAAGATTATTGATCATAATTATAGTTTTTATTGAAAATAAGAGGCATTTATATATGCTATATCTAGTGTTTTTATAGTCGAAACTTTAAGAATATTCAATTGAATCAAAAGTTTAAGAATCCACTAATAAAATCTTGTAAACTTTTGCATATCCTGCAACATTTAAACAAATTATTTATCATAATTATAGTTTCTCAACAAATAAGGGGCATCTACATTTAATACGTTTGGTGTTCTCATTTTCAATACTTTATGAACATTCCATCAAACCATCCGATATATAAGAAGAAAAATAACAAAAATAAAGTGCAAAACCAGATAAACAAAAAATTACTTGGTTGGACCCTAGTTGTTAAATTCATGATCGATTCGCAATTAATTCATGAATTAATCATTTTTATGGGTAGCCGTATCATACGAACGAACACATCAACAAATACGAATAATTCACGATTTTATAGGGGTTCACGAATAGAACGCAAATATATTTTTTTAGTGATTAATTTTGTCAATTTAATGGGGTTCCAAAACAATGAAAAAAAGGATTAAAAGTCCTAATGGTCCCTACGAACCCTACCTCCTTTTGCTCTAATCTTTCTCCCCCATCCCACCTCCCTTCCCATGCAAGCCGTAGCCCCCCACCTCATGCACCACCTATAAGTTGCAACTCTATTTTACATTGTCGTTGACTGCTAATCAGATTAATACTTCTCTTTCCATTGGACCACCGAGTCACTGACCTCCTGCAACTCTCTTTCTCTCTCTCTCTCTCTTGGATCCACATGACCATAACATAGTGATCAGACCTACAACTCTAGTCTTTCTCACACTTCACAGTTCGCACTTCACTATTAAGTTCTAGTTAATTTAACTATGGTATGCGGCCCCACACAAACTCAATTAATTGTTTATCCACTGGTTGAGTAAGTGGGGACCCATTAACAATCTTAAACTTTAATATCTTTTTAGTCTTACACGCCTTTATATTTTGGATGCGAATTTTTAACATTAAATTTTTGGATCATGGACGAAATAAACAAGAATATGCTTAAAAGTTGTAGTTAATTTCTGGTAATAGCAAAAAGTGGTCATAAATATTCACACAATTACCATAACACCATCAATGTGTATGTGAAGCTTTTTAATGTTCAAGTTGCATATGATTGTATTTTCTCTAGCCATCGATCTACAATATCTCTCCTAGATTGCTATACCTTTGTAACGCCCCTGGCCCGCACTAGTCGAATATTGTCCACTTTGGGGTCATCCCCCTCACGGTTTTGTTCTTGGTACGTGCCCTACGGCACGCCTAAAAGGGCCTTCAACTAGTTTAGGTCTGGCTTGCCCTTATAGCCCAGGCTCCAGACACTTTCTTATCCGATGTGGGACTAAACTCGTGCACCCACCTGCCATTCCACCCAGTAACCCTGGTGTGGCACACCGGCTAGGCTATGACAATTCACCCCACCCAACGGGATGAGCCGTCCTTGGCTTTGATACCAATTGTAATGCCCCGGGCCCACACTAGTCGAATATTGTCCGCTTTGGAGTCAACCCCTCACGGTTTTGTTCTTGGTACGTGCCCTACAGCACGCCCAAAAGGCCTTCAACTAGTTAAGGTCCGGCTTGCCCTTATATCCCAGGCTCGGGACACTTTCTTATTCGATGTGGGACTAAACTCATGCACCCACCTGCCATTCCACCCAGTAACCTTGGCGTGGCGCACCGACTAGGCCATGACAATTCACCCCATCCCACAGGATGAGCCGTCATTGGCTCTGATACTAATTGTAACGCCCCGGGCCCCACTAGTTGAATATTGTCCGCTTTGGGGTCATCCCCCTTACGGTTTTGTCATGGCCTAGCCGGTGCGCCATGCCAGGGTTGCTGGGTGGAATGGCAAGTAGGTGCACGAGTTTAGTCCCACGTCGGATAAGGAAGCGTCCGGAGCCTGGGTTATAAGGGCAAGCCAGACCTAAACTAGTTGAAGGCCTTTTGGGCGTGCCGTAGGGCACGTACCAAGAACAAAACCGTGAGGGAGATGACCCCAAAGAGGACAATATTCGACTAATGCGAGCCCGGGGCGTTACAACCTTCTATGGAAAATTAACATTAATAGCTTTCTTAATTTATCCCTCCCCCCCCCCCCCCCCCCCTCAAAAAAAATAGTGGTTGGCATAGCACAAATTTTGAATGGGTTAGTTTGTGGTAATAATTGTGATCCAATCATTTAACTTTACATACGATTGTGTGATCGATCGATCCAGCATATCAATGTTCTACATGACTTGCATTTATACAAAACAACTTTTATGATCTTGTCGGATCTTCTTAGACATGTTGAATGTCCTACAACGTATTTAACGGATTATTGATTATAATTGTAGTTTCCCCTACAAATAAGAGATAGTTACATTTGTTATGTACAACGTCTTCACAATCGAAACTTTAAGAATATTCGATCAAATCAGGCGTTCAAGGATCCACCAATAAAATCACGTAAACATGTACATATCCTACAAAATTTAAACAGGTCATTTATCATAATTATAGTTTTCCAACAAATAAAGGGTATGCATATTTGCTACATCTGGCATTCTCATCATCGATACTCTATGAACATTTCATTGAACCAGTCGATATAAATGAAAAAAAATAACAAAAGTGCAAAAGAAGATAAAAATAAGTGTAAATTTATCTAGTTAGACAAGGTGTCTATGTCCACGGGGCAACAACAATAAAGTCTGCATTTGCTATGTCTAGTGTTCTCACGGTCGAAACTTTACAAACATTCCATTGAATCACTTATTCAAGGATTAATCAAAGAAATCATTTAAATGTCCTCATGTCCTACAATGTCTTTATAGATTATTAATCATAATTGTAGTTTATCGATAAACAAGGCGTATATACATTTACACTATATATCTAGTGTTCTCATAGTCAAAACTTAAGGAACATTCAATCGAATCAGTCGTTCAAGGATCCACCGATAAAATTATTTAACCAATTGATGCTTATCAGTCTTAAGCCCATATCTAGCCCATTATTAACTGAAATTGGGGCTTTTAGAGAGATGATATTTAGGCCGTGTTTATTTTTTACAAATGCACGCGCATTGGTGCCGATGTGCGCTCCTTGGCCAAAAAACATGTGTTTGGTTGCACCAATAGGTGAGATTCACAATGCGCACCAAGCTCGTCAATGTGTGCTAGGACGCGGATTACAATACACACCCTCTTGAGAATCGAAACATGTGCCAAATCGTGTGTTACAATATGTGCCGATGTACCATAAGGCACACTTATGGTGTATCGCACGGTGTATCACATATATAAAATAAAGATTTTTACTATATAATATACATTATATTATATAATAATAGTTTATTATATATTATATAAATATAATATAATAATAAAATATATAATATTAGAAACTATATAATATATATTATATGTATATTTAGACTAAATAAAATTATTCGAGTACATGTGGCAGTCTGAAATGTGCATGTGTAACTTTATACAATGTAACACGATGCTGAATCAAGCACAACATCCACTATTTTTTGCGTAAACAACGGGCATAATTGTTGAACATGTGTGATTTGGTGAGTCCGTCCAAATGTTAAACATCCAAAGTCATGCACGTTTAACTTGCACGGGTGCCGAAGTGCACGCATCCAAAAACACAGCCTTAAGCACCTCTTAAAGTGACGAAAATCACTTTTAAGTCCATAAAAAATTAGTCGACTCTCACTTTCTTTTTTTCTTTTCTTAGGAACTAAGATTTGAGAAAATCTTTGGTAACTTAGTGGATCTCTCCGTGATCGACGAACCAACATATTCAGGCAAGTGAATCACGATTAATCCCTTCTTTTTCTTTGGTTTGTGATGCGGGAGCATTCTCCTATAATGGTCTGCCGCTACACTAAATCAATGCATAGTCAAGCAAGTGGACCCCACGAGGATTCATTTTGATTTAATTAGAGCTTTACAATTAAAGTTTGATTTTGTTTTCAATTAGGATTCTTGAGATTGATTAAGGTAGTAGAATTATAGGAGTTTCTTATTTTAGTTTAATTAGAACTAGGAAAGTTCAATCAGGGAGTCTTATAAATAGTAATCTAACCTTTGATTTATTTATGACTGAAGAAATAGAAAAAATTTCCTTTGAGAAAAATCTCTCGTGGTGTTGAATCTAAGCTACCTTGGTGCGAAGCCAAGAATTTTATTCGATCGCAGAATGGTCTCCCGTCATGCATCAGTTTGATTAATTTATTGCATGGTTGCTATGATTAGGAGCATATGTTAAGGTTTTTAGACTATTTTACTATTCTCTCTTCAAGTTAATTTTTGAATTGATTTAGACTTAGATATAATTAGTTGTCTTCAAAACCCCTTTTCAGTATTTTTCATTGAATCTAGGGTTATTCTAGGCTTCAACACTTTTTTAGAGTTATATAGAATTGTTGGTGAATTTTAGAAGATTTATGCACTTTTAGGCACAAGTTTCCATCTGCAAACAGGTTGACCGGTCTTGGAGAGGGGTCAACCGATACTCTTAAGACTTTTGGAAGATGGGTCCACCGGTCTTAGAGATGGGTCGACCGATCTAGAGACTCTTGTTAAACGAGCCGATTGATCTTGAGGATGAGTTGACTGATCTATGTTAGGTGTCAGGTGGTCAACCAGTCCTACTCAAAATCATATGGGGATTTCATATTGATCTCTCAAAACTATTTTTGAGCACTCCAAATTGCGTGCAAGCTTCGACGGTGTATTGTTGGACTATTTGCCTTGAATTGTGAGTCTGTTAGCCGAATTTCTAAGAGACATGACCGTATGTTTTTTGTGAACTATTCTTGATAAATTACAATGAAGTTACATGATAATTGTATGAGTTTATTTAGCATGTTAGTTGTTCACTTGACTGTAAATCATACTGAGAAGTGTTTTATTTTTTTTTTAAATTTACCTATGATAATTGCTAATATGTTTTTGAAGCATGTTGATAAATTTCTTTGTTGACTGAGCATGTTATTGTACTATTTATCATGATGATATGATGTGTTATGAGTAGGTTAAGCATGTCTACATATCAGGGGTTGTCTGAAGTTTTGGTATATACATGAAAGCATTTTTTCGTGAACTATTCTTGATAAATTATAATGAGGTTACATGATAATTGTATGAGTTCATTTAGCATGTTAGTTGTTCAATTAATTGTAAATCATATTGATAAGTGTTTTAATTTTTTTAAAATTTACCTATGATAATTGCTAATATGTTTATGAAGCATGTTGATAAATGTCCTTGTTGACCGAGCATGTTGTTGTACTATTTATCATGATGATATGATGTGTTATGGGTAGGTTAAGCATGCTTACATATTAGGGTTGGTTTGAAGTGCTGGTATATGTACGGGCATTTCAAATAAGTTCTTGTGTGGTTAGGTATGACCCTAAATTATTAGGATTTGTTCGAAATGCTAGTTATGTATGAGCATTTCAGGTAAGTCTTAGGTGGTTATATACGACCTTAAATTATCCTTGGGTGAGAAGCCCTAAATCGTCGGTGATCACTTGACTGTCCATTTGTCAGATATGTTGCGTTAGCATTGCATTCATTTGACTTTTAGTATATTCTCATGAGCTCGTTGAATTCTAATGATCTGTTAGTATACAAACATCTATTGATATATGCATATCTGCTTTCTTTCGTCAGAGAACTGCAATTATGTCACTTTGATTATGCAATTTGCTTAACATGTGCAAACACTATAGTTTGTGCACATGTTTATGTGTGCTTAGCTTGCAGAGAGAGAGAGAGAGAGAGAGAGAGAGAGAGAGAGAGAGAGAGAGAGAGAGAGAGAGAGAGAGAGAGAGAGAGAGAGAGAGAGAGAGAGAGAGAGAGAGAGAGAGAGAGAGAGAGAGAGAGAGAGAGAGAGAGAGAGAGAGAGAGAGAGAGAGAGAGAGGGTGCCCAAAAACAGGAGGGAGGGTATTTTTATAATAAAAAAAGAGGTGGGTCCGAGATGGGTGAGCGTAGAAGCACCCTCGTTATAGGGCTACAAAATGTTGGAATGGGTTGAGCTTTTGTGATGTTGATATCCATGTTGAGAAGAATATCATCACCAAAAATCAGCCCTTTAACACATCTTCATGCAGGCCCATGTCAATGAGTCCGTTTGTGAGTCGTGTCCCAACCCGTGTATATATATGTATATATGCATGGGGGCTGACGTGAATAATATATACTGTCCACCTGATCAACAATCCCTTGAGATTGGCCATGCAGATAGTGGCCTTGGACCACATCACGTATATTCTCTACCATGTACTGTAATTTTCCCCTTGGAATTGCAGCCATTGAGCTTCAATTTCTTTTAAATAGAAGGTGGCAAGAGTTGCAGCCATTGAACTTACAAAATCTTTTAAATAGAAACATGCCTCTTTTTGCCACACGGGAAGAAATTGGGGTGGCAAAACGCATAGGCTCCTTTCGGGTCTGCAACCTACTGAGAAGAGATCTGGAGTGTAGCTCTAGAAAACCCCGTCCTAAAAAGGGAAATAAGCTAAGAGAATTTTAAAATTGTACATGTTATTCCCTTTCCCATATGCACAATCCACCCGTTTAAGGTAGACATGAAAATTTAAAGGTCCAGGAGAAAAAAAAAATAGCTGAAAGACCGGGATAATAATTTCATTGTGAGCTATCACCATCCCATGAAATGACCCACCAATTTGTAACAGTCACGATTAGTTCATGAGCGGGCCATGTTTATGTACAGAATTGCGAGGATGCATCATCGACAACACTAATTCCTTGCATTTCAGTTATTTTTCAGAGTAAAGTTCTCAATTCTATAACCAAACAAATAAAAAAAACACAGAATGATATCTTTCCTTATTCTATTGCAACGAAGCACCACCATTGAAGCAAGAGTGCTATGACACAAACACAACTGCCACATCACATACTTTCACATTATAACTTGCTAAGAAAATGAAGACCGCAATAGTTAAGGCACATTGACTAAATAAGCCTACATCACAAGTACACAACCCACTTGGTATTTGATCAAAATATTGTTAAGCTTGGATCCCACCAGCTCAAGCTGTATGAGAAAAGATTCGTTGAAGGTCCCCCTCACAAAATGTCCGACTCGTATGCCAAGGCCTAAAATCAACAAACCATTAGTTAGTTTGTTATGGGTGGTTAACAAAGGGTACGTGTCAGACATTTTGGGAGGGGACCTTCAAAGTTTGAAGGTCCCTGGGGGACATCGAATTTTTTCTCGTGTTGGAACAACCACCCTGGCAACCCTTCGGCCCCACATTATAATATCTGATCACATGATAAGCACTACATGGACTTAGTATAGTCAGACCCACTAGCTCATGTTCCTCACTGAAAAATGTTTTGTTCCACTCCTAGGTGGCATCTACATCTGTCACAATGGAATGTTAAAATGTAAATCTAGCTCATGTCATCGTGGGCACAACATGTGAGCACTCTTCGATCAAGCATCAAGATGGGTGTTGCTGCAGATAAAAAGCCATTCCTCTACAAGCAAAGAGAAAAGCTCATTTTAGCCCTGTGATATTTCCCGCCTCTCTCCCCAAGACATTTCTTTGCTCAGAGTACAAGGCAAGTAGTGGATTTCAACCGAGGAGCTTCTGCATTTCATACAAAGCCAATGCAACTCATAAATCCCAAGGAATTCTGAAGATTGATTTCAATATGGTCTATACCGCAATGAAGTTCTAATGGGTCGATTTATGGTGGCATCACGAGACTGTGCCAACTGCAAATCGGTGGCCTCGTGAGACTGTGTCAACTGCAAAACAAAAACGCAAATCAAACACTGGTAAGAAGAACAAATGGGAAATAGAAGGTAATCACAAGAAGCATAAACATGCATACAATAAGAAATGTACTTTCTCCCCCACATACCATGTACAGACAACAGAAATGGTTTTAGAAAAAATATATGGTGCCATTATAGATGGGCTACCACTGGCAAGGTAGTGAAAGTGAGACATGTAGAGGGGTGGGACCCAGCATACATTGAATTCTACCTAGCATATCTCCTATGCTAAAAGTAAACAAACTGGATGATTTTAACCATTCGAATTGTTAAGAAAAAGAAATCTGGTATTTGATCCAGAAAGGAGGAAGTACCGATGGTTAAAATCATCCGAATGTGCATCATTATGTTTCACAAGGGGATCTCCTGGCGTAGCGTACCGATAGATCATTGGTAGATCATCAGTCTGCCCAACGAATACTTTTGAGTTTGATATAGGAAAAAGGTATTGCATAAACGGGCATAAAAAATGAAATGGAAACATGTAGATAT